>CM038229.1:54507633-55179652 GCA_021442155.1 Cymbidium sinense
TTAAAGAAAGCAGCTGAAGCATCTCACAGGAGAAGGAGGAGCTCGGCCGGACCGGCGAATCCTTTCTGCTTCCTGAGATGTTCTTGCAGCTTCCCAATTCAATTTTGCTTCAGCATTAGCTCGCTTCTCCTCCACCCTCTGCTCTGTTCTTCTTAGCTTCTCAGCCATGGCTGCCTCTGCGCGGGATCTCATGGTTTCAGCTCGGATCTGATACATTTTTCAGAACAAAAGTTTAGTATGTTTGCTTCTGTACATGAATAGTATGAGAAAGTGAGGATACATAGCACACAATTCTTATATATTTACTTATCCAATACTAAAACTTTCATATTTATATAAATAGTGCTCAAATCTTTAATATTATATCAAAAATAATACTATAGTTGATTTTTTCAAGTAAATTGAATCTTTACATGCATAGAAAAAGTGATATATTTGTAAATATCAAAGTTTAAGTGTTAGTTATGTAAATGCATGAGAATTATGTACCGCTTCAGAGATTGGCAGTTTGGTAATTGTCAGATGAAATGTAAGAGGAACAAGTTCAAGTTACTTCTAGGATGAGAAAGTTATATAACAAGGAACATTCGAGAAGATTCTAGCTAAATGAGTGCTGATTTTTCACAATATATATAGAATTCTGAATTTAACACCATGCAATCTGTTGTATTTACCGCTTCAATGCAATCCTGATAAATGTTTAGGCAGTCGGGTTTAAAATTTATTAAACCGTTTGGATTTAAATCTAGAATCCGAAAAAATCAATCAATTTAATCAATAACATAAACCGAATCAATCCAAACCAAAATTTTTTTCGGATTTTCAGTTCGGTTTAGAAAAAATCAAAAATTAAAAAAATAAATTATTATAATAATTATTTATCAAAAAATTACAATAATTACATAATTTTATCAAATCATTTCGTACAAAATCAAATAACTCTTTAACAAATAAAACCAATAATATACAAATTTATCATTGAAATTGCTTTTTGAGAGTAATTTTCAAAAAATGAAAAAAAAAATCGATTTTTTTTAGCTATTTCAGTTTTTAATCGGATTAAGATGATACAAAACTAAACCGAAAACCGAAAACCGAATATTATCATTTAAAGCTAGAATATGCGATGTGTGTGTGAGTTTGCAATTAAACTGACTCGATGTCTAAAAAATATATTACACGTATGAATATGCAATCAATACATCAGCATTAATCCACAAAAGTTTTACCTTCATTTTGTTTTTCACTAAACATAAGAACTACCATAAAGTGTAACTTAGTCAATCTTAATCCATCCATTAAAAGGGACAAAATTGCTAGCAAAGGGAATATTACCTCAGCTTTTCTCATTCTAGCTTCATATTTTTCTCTTTGCTGGTTCTCCCATGCTTGAATCTTGATTTGTTCTCGTTTATATCTGAAATAGATATCTTGTTGAGATTAATAAGAATGAATGATAATACATAAACATCATATAGCGAAAGAAAAGTTAGAAATGTTATTGATTTCAAACAATTCTCAAATATTTGTATCTGTAATATAAGACAATGATACTAAATGAAATTTTAAAAATAATTTATATTGGCAAAGATTTGAAGAGTGCCTCCATTGCAACCTAAAGGATGTAAGTTTGAGTCACGTATATTGTAAAAGGTCATGTGATTATTTATGCATTTTTTTAATTTGAATCATTTCTGAATTTATGCATTTCAGAATGTTGGCCAATAAAAGAGAAACATAAGACTAAGTTAAGTATTACAGAGATGAGAATGCTCGTGGATGAGTGGCTTTACCCTTAGAGATAGAATGCAAAATGAGTATGTTGGAAAAAGTTGAGTAGCTCCAGGTGATAGATAAGATTAGGGAGAGTCCTTAGATGGTTTGGCCACATAAAGCGTCGGCCGTCAGATGATTAGGAGAGTAGATCATTAGATTTGTCTTATGTTAAGAAAGGTAGTAGGCCTAAAAAGTTAAGATGTATAAAAATGATCTTAGTATACTTGAATTAAATGAGAATTTGGCACATAATAGGACACAATGGAGACGAAGGATTCATGTAGCCGACCCCACCTAGTGGGATTAAGGCTTGTTGTTGTTGTTGTTGTATCCTTATAGAGTGCCATGCTAATCTTCTCTGAATCATTTCAATTTTATCAGATGTCTCCGAGAAGACAAAAAGAATTGATTATGCCATTTTTTTGCCCACCCAAGTCCATGAAGTGGAGCTTTATTAAGTGTATGTGAGATTCCAACTATTGACCTTACCCAATCGAAATAATTGGCACCCACGATAAGATTATTTATGCATAATCATGATTAGTAATTGGTTAACATAAGATTCAATAATGCATCAACCTCATGTTTGAGGACCCAATGATCAAGCTGTAATGGCGTTTAAACATTGCACAAACCTAATCCCAAGGGATGGAAAAGAAGGTATTAGGGGTTTGTTGATGAACTGATACACAGATGAAAGAGAATGATGTACAATAAGCAGAGAAGGAATTCAATACCAAGTGACAAAGAAAAGTAGCGTGGGCATTAAAAAATTTAACAAATTACATCAAATATTTAACTCAAGCAAACAAAACATATAATAATTTATATATAAAATTTTAATTTTGAACTTTCAACATATAGAAGTATACAGTCCACAAGGAAAGATTTTCTAGATGTGCTCAAATTCAATAGAGCAAACTGTTTTTATAGATTCAAGGACATAACAACAATTACCTGACCATGCGCTTAGCTTTCTCAGCATCTTCCCATGCTGTTGCTCTAGCTTCATATTCCTTTCTCAATTGACCTTCCTCATCAATGATTTTAAAAGATGAAGTTGACTCTGCCTCTTTGCTGGCCCAGGAAGTTATGTTCATCTTACCAAGCTGTAAACCAAGCGCTGCAATTTCTCTTCTGATTTTAAGCTTCAATTCTTTTTCTGACAATTCCGTTTTGTCAACATCATTCATGCCATCCTTTTCATTGCCAGTAGTGGACTGCACCATATCCACTTCTATTGATCTTCTTGGAGATGAAGTGATCGATGATATTGGACTGCGGCTGGGTGTTAAATTTTCAATAGGGGTTCCAGTTCTTGATGGATCCTGGCTTGGAATTGGAGTCATCTCTGTCCCCACATCTCTCATAGATATCGACTGCTTGGAAGAAATGTCTACATAAGATTATTGTTAAATATTAAGCTTTAGTATCCAAGTAATGCTCAAAATAACATAGTGTCCTAGGATTTTAGCTCATCATAATACATAATCATCATTAGCCTTCTCCTAGCTATTCAAGGCTGACATTTTGAATTCTTATTTTTCATTAATTTCTATTGATTATTTTCTGAGATAACTCTATTGTTCATAAATCTTTTGAACAAATTTTTCCCACGTTCCCATAGGTCAACAATTTTTTCTTCTTAATCTTTTAACATCAATCTAATCTCTATTAAGAGCAAAAACTTATAAAATCATAGAAGATAAAATCTTGAAGTTTGGAGACCACAGGTTCCACTATATTTTCTAGCATTACAATCATAGAAGATGACACCCTTTAAAAAGAAAGCTAAGTGAAGAAAGATGCAGTCATTTCATATGGCATATAACATGTCAGCACCTATCATATTGAGATATGTTAACACCTATCGTATTAGGTATATTCACACAAAAAAAGATACAATCAAATGTTGCTTTAGTAGGAGGATCATGTTGACCACCTTTTCTCAACATCTGAAACCTTCTTGAATTAGACTCATTGCCCAAACATACTATTTCAGCCTTAGTGAATTTCTTGAAACACATTTTATTTTGCTAAAAAAAGAATAATCAATAAAGACCGAGTCAATTGGAAAAATGTCATTACATAGATTTAGATTTTGAATAGTCTATCTACCAACTGGTCTATATTCTATCCTTCGTTTTACACCTCCAAATTATTTTAAGTATATTTTCAACTATCTTAAATAGTTGTTACTTTATTTAATCCTCTTATTTATCCTCTTCAATTTTGCCACACATTCTTCGTAGCATTCTTATCTTATTTCTACTATGCTTAGCCTAGCTATCAATATCACAATGATATTCATAAGCTATAAAATGCCACAATCAAAGTCCTTTTCTAGCTCCAAAAAAATCACCAACTATTAAATAAATTGCTTGCTTCTATTACTTTAAGCAAAATGTAGTTCCAAATTGATTTGAAATAAAAATTTAGTAGTGTTTTTTTTGGAAGTGAATGCATAAAAATAACAACTAACCCTGTGCTTTCGAAAAGGAAACTCTTTGAAACTCATGATTATTTATGATGATTCTTTGGAACTTGAGCCAAGCTGATAGAATCAAAACTATCCTAAGAAGGATCTGTCGAATAACTTGAAACATTTGATGAAATTATGTCACAATGTAAGCCTTAACAAACCTCAACTCAAGTTTAAAAATTCTCTTGAATGAAGCAACTCATAACTGCTCATAAGGATTTTTAAGTCAGGTTGGGTTGACTATGTAGATTAGGGACCACGATAGTCCGGGATTACGGAACTATAGGATCTTGATCAGATACATTATCATTTCTCCAATGATACCCTTTAAGTCAATAATGATGAATTTCTTAAATTTTAAATTTTAATTGTTTCTACTATAAGCTAAGTAATTACAAACCTAATGACTAGCCTTAACCAAAAATTCTCTCTCACCATTGAGAAAGATAATTAACTATAGATGCTTGCACTTATAAGAAACCTAGAATCAGATCTAAGGTTCTCACGAAAATGAGTGAAATCTCTAGGTATGTCTTATTTACAATCTCATTTGCCTTCTAAAAATTTGACTCAAATCCATGGGATCTTGATCGAGTGCGTCATCATTCCTTCAAAATTCACTTTAAGTTAACAATGATGCATTTCTTAAATTTTAAACGCTATTTGCATCTATTATATGCTAAGCAATAGGCAACATAACAACTAACTTTAATCAAACATTCTCTCACTATTGGGAGGGATAATTAACTATAGGTGTTTGCACCAATAAGAAACTAAAAACCCAATCAAAAGTCCTTGCAAAGTGAGGGAGAAATTTCTAGGTAGTGTCTTTTATACAATTTCATTTGTCTTCTGAAAGTTTGACTCAAACATAAATTTAAACTCTTTCATCGAGGGGTCGAGCGTGAATTTTTCTAGCCCATAGATCCTATTATATTATAACTTGTATTTACTCAAATTTTGGAAATTTTGTTTGGTGAGTCAGAAGAATTAAAGTCACATTTTTTAGTTTGATTATAAGTTGGATTCACAACAACTCATATATATTAATCCAACTATTTGTAAGCTTCTTATCAATATATCATGTTTTCCTTGTTGATTTTCTTCTCTTTGTCAAGCTTCTACATCTACATTCCATGCATATGGACATTGGCATGAACCTCCAATTATTGATACCATATTATTAGCAATAATAAAACTCTTAGTATGGATGTTGTTAATGATTATCGTCTTGTATGATGATTATCATGCAATTAGTAAGTATCATTTTGATTTTGTTCAAGTTCATTTGCACCATAGACCTGTTGATCCTTCCCTGCATATTCATGATGTAGCCTCAACATTAGATAGGTAAGCATTAAACTTATCATACTTATTACTACTATAATATTGTTCTAATGAATTTTGTGTTTTAAATAACTTCAAATGGAATTACTTATTCTTTTATCTGGCTGAGATGTTCTCACGCTTTATAGTACTAACTCAAAGTAGAGATGGATCCATAAAAGCTAAAAAAGAATCATCAATAAGAAGTCAATTGTAACAATATGACTACATAAATTTTGAATAGTCTACCTATCAAGTAGTCTATATTCTATCTTTTATTGTACGCTTCCAAACCACTTAAGTAACTTTCAAGTATCTTAACTTATGTAGTTGTTACTCAAATCATTCCTCTTATATAATCTTTTTTTTTCTTTTAAATTCTGCCACATATCCATAGTAAAATTCTTATTTTTGCTACGCTTAGCTTAGCTATCAGCATCACAATGATATTTCGTAAGCTTTAAAACGCCACTATCAAAGTCCTTATCCAGCTCTATAAAAATCACCAACTACTAAGCAAATGGCCTCTATTACTTGAAATAGAATGTATTGTCTAATTAATTTGAAATAAAAATTTAGTAGTGTCTTTTTGGAAGTGAATGCATAAAAATAACTACTAAACCTGCGCTTTCAGAAAGGTGGCGCTCTGAAACTGATGATTCTTCATGATGATTCTTTGGAACTGGAGCCAAACTGATAGAACCACAACTATCCTGAGAAGGATCTGTCAAGCAACTTGAAACATTTGATGAAATTGTGCCAGAATGCAAGCCCTGACAAACAAAAGAGAACTTTTCTGGCATATTTTGTGAGTCCCTATTGCTGTTGTCTGACTGATTCAAAGAAGGCTTTTGATCTGTAATCATGAACTCTGGAGCAATCCTTACTAAGCTGGAATTCATCATCGGTTACACTGATACAATACAGAATTCTTCTTCAAGGCATTTGCTTGTGCCATTTGCCTGTTAACAAGCCATTTTTCTGCATCATTCCATTTCGATGGGATATGCCTATAGAAAGGACCAAAAACTGGGTGTTGAGCCATTTTTTCTCCGCGATGGAACTCAAAGCTTGCAGTGCTAGCAATGTCGTGCCCACTATCATAACCATTACCGCCCTCATCTTGATGTTTCATAGAGTGTGCTGCTAAGTTGTTTGGTTGCGGGATTTGGTAAAAAGAATTCATAACATTAATTTGGTTTCTTGAATTTTTTGTAACAGGATCTTCTTTAGAATGGGAATCCCCTGTAGAAGACTTGGTTTTATTTCCTTCACCATTGCCTAAGAGTTCTTTGGTTGAAATATCTGGTTTTGAGGGCTTAGTGATGGAAGCCACCGAGAAGTCTGTGGAGACACCTTTAAGAACAAAATACAGATGAAATAGTCAACATTAAATTCTCAAATAGGAAAGACATATCATTTCTAATAGCCCAAATCTACTCCTGACCTTCCTCGTCAAAGTCTCCTGTAAGTAAGTTTCTCTCAGCATTCTCCATGTTCTCAATCTTGGAAGGAGAAGCTCTTGAGGCTTTCCCCTCTTCCTTCCTTCTAATATGTTGAGATCCAAGTAGTTTCATCCTTAGTTTGCTGGGAGAAATAATGCCTATCTGCATTCATGAATGAGCAGTATAATTTGTAATGTAGTTCATATCATTTCCTTTACTAGAGAAACTGAAGAAATATCAATTCCCAGAAGAAAGAAAGGCAAAAAAAAAATTACAGCTTCAATGAACGAGAAATAAAGCATCAATAGACAATTACAATAGAGTTTTGAATTAAACAGCTTTAATTCAACGCAATTTTAGTCCCAAATATTGCAACTCTGACTCTGCAACTTTTGAAGCTTCCATTGGCCATTACATTTCCTACTCTTTGCTAAACTAAAGATCGACTTTTACTGAAATCTTATGGGTAGATCAAATTATTATGACAACTCTTACTTAAAATATAGATCTAATCTTACTAAGAAGAAAAGAAGAGAGCAGATTAACAAAATTGCATCCAGTTGTGATTGTAACATTACCTTTAATTAAACCACAGACTGCACAAACAATTACTTTCTTTGAAGGTACCTTTGCGGAATATTTTCATACTCATCAGTTTCATACGCAGAATCTGTTTGCAAGGGATGATGAGCCAAAAAAATAAAAAATTTAAAAACCACAACGTTTACACAATGCCACTTAAAGACATTATTATTAAATGATTTCAAATAAATAGAAAACTGTGTAATTAGATACACTTAAGAATCAAGCTCCATTAAAACAACCAAAAGTCCACTTTTCATAATTTTTTTTTTAAAATTGGTTTCACAATTAAAAAAATAGTGTCTTCATAAGATGTGGGTATCGTCAAGAAATTAAAAAACTAAATTATTTCTTATATTTAGAATTTTTTCAATCAAACATTACCAATAATAAGTTTTCCCTAAACAAAGCTTTCCAATCTATTTGAATAGCCCTGACAATTAAAATAATTAAAATTTCACCCTCTATTTGTTTCTTACAACCATAAAAAACATCCATCCATGCATCAAAATTAAATGTCCCTAAAGTTGATCTTTACATCTTTACATATATAAAAAATTTTAGCATAAAACCTCAACTGTGATGAAGCAGATACAAATAATACTGAAACAATTAAGCAATACTAAAACCAGGAAGACCAGTCTTCTATCATTCATCAAAATCAAGGATTATTTTCTCAGCAACCACATCAACAAGAAGTAAGCGGAATGTTTCACCAACAAAACCTCTCCGCCAAATCAAAACCCACAAGAACTTAAAAAGAGCAAAACTAAAGCAGGTTAGAGGGAGGGAACAGAGAACGGAATCAATAAACCTGATCGATCATTTCAATCGGAAACCATCCTCAAACACAAACACTATCAGATAAAATCAAAGTTCCACTAGCAGAGCTCATTGATTATGAAGCGAAGCTAACCGTCAAGCTAGATACCCCAAGAAGAAAAGATCGGATACCTTCCAAATAATAGAACCGGGATTCAGTAAATTGAAACAGAGACTTGTACCTGCACTTTGTCAATCCTCTCATACTCCATAGCTTCGCTTGAGAAAGAAGATGAAGAAGAAGAAGAAAAGAAGAGAGAGAATGAGAGTGAAGAGAGTGAGTGAGAGGGACGGAAGTGAGCAGTGGAAGGCCACTAGAGTTCAAAGACCCAAGAAGCTTTTATATGCCGACATTAGCGAAGCTCAAGACGAACAAAGATAACAACACTCCCCTTTCCTCCCCAAATGAACTCAAAACGGATAAGCTATTATGTATTTTATTAGTATTTAATCTATTCATTTATCTGATTAAATATAATTTATTAATAAACATAATATTTATTTATAAGTAAAATAAAATTTTCGACAAATATCCTAATATATATTATGTGCTGATAAATTATATTTAATAAATTTAATTTAAAATTAATGTAATATAAAATTTTCATATATAACATTAATTTTAAAGTAAATTTAATGATAATTAATATCAAAATATTTTGATATAATTTTTTATAATTATATTATTATTATTATTATTATTATTATTTAAATGAATAAGATGAAATGGGATATTATTATGCTTATTTTATTAAATATATGTATATATTTATAAAAAATTAATTAAACTCGAGTGAATATTGCGCACACTTGGGAAAGAGTGGGAGTGTATTTAGCCCGATTCAGTGCGAAGGAGGAAGCGAGGAATGAAATAATCGCCGATTTATTTAATCGGAGGGTTATTTTTGAATTATTAATGATTAGATGGCGAAAAGCGGTCAAACGTAGTTCCCGAGAGGCAATGGGCGAAAAGGACTCTCTGACCGCATAGAAGCCCTGTCGACGTCTGATCCCTATGCGACATTTGTGAGGATTTTAGTTGCAACTGAAATTAAAAAATCAGTATATATATATATACATATATATTATTGTGTGAATAAACATTTCAATTGATATAAAAAAATTTAATATCTTTAACGTTGCATAAAAATTTTGTATATACAGTAAAAAAAAATTTGAGAAATATCAAAAAAATTTTATGAAAAATTCAAAAAAAAAAATCACGAATACCTAACTGACGAAAAAACTATCATCACTAATAAAAGCGGCTATACTACGTCGAGATTCGTAAAAACGAAATAACACGATCAGACATTTTTTCGATATATAAACGGCCAAACACGAACAATCATTTGTCGACGTGTCCCGATTTAAATAAATAAAAATTATATTATTATTATTATTACCGCTATGCGTCGTAAAATCGCCATAAAAGTTTTGCACAGAAATCCAAAGACTACACGTATAAAAAAATGAACAATAAAATCCGAAATTTTACAAAATCGAGAGAAACCACGGAAACAAGAAACACCATGACTGCTTTGAGTAAAGATCATACCGGATTACGATCAGATATTATATGAGAAAGGAACAATGTATGTGACAACGATCGAATAGCTGAAGAAAGATAATGGTGAACTGCGCGAGCAATCATGATGGAACAATTATCAGAAATGCGAACAATCACCGAAAAAATGCGGAACAATCACCGCAGGTCAGACGTCATCAACAAAGATACGCCAGCGATCAACGATCGCGCGACGGCGGCGGGTCGACGATCGAGTGCACGACAGGCAGAGATCTTTAGAGCTCTCTCTCTTCTGCCTCCCCTCAAGGAATGTATTTATGGAGGAGGAGCTCAGAATACAAAACAAAACACGTACACTCCACTTCATCGGACGGCCACAATGATCCCTTTGATCATTTGATGTATTTTAAATATTTGAATGCTCAAAAAGTAATTGAGATCTTGGTTTTGAACCCTGCCGAGATGCTCGATTTGACTATAAACACTCTATATTTGAGAGCTTTTAGAATTTAACCGATGTCTCAAAGTCTCCAATGATATTTTAAGTGCTTGATCTCAACAGCCAATTTCTCGACTTGCTTTTGATCAAGATTTGTTAGAGAATTTTCAGGTCATATCGTTGCCCCTATTTTGGATGATATCTCAATCATCAAAAAATATGTGCAGTATGTCAAAATAGAAATTCTTCAATGAAATCATTTATTAACCACATTTGAGAACAGATCTTCACAAAGACAAGATTATGACTTAAAAGAGACAACCACAAATATGTATGTATGGCGAGCAAAATTTCAAATAACCCATCCGGTTCTGACGGCAAGATGGGCTTTGGCCAATGAAGGCCGGGCTTGGTAATGGGCCACAAGCGGGTCATTGTCATATGACCGCGGTATGCAGACGGGTCGGGGTCGGGTCTGAAGTCTCGCTGTCGCATCAGCCACGGCGGGTCTGGACGCTTCAGAGGCCACACTGCATGGGCGACGACGGACATGGCTTACAAATCTAAACGGTTTTGATGCTTTTAGCATTTTAATTTTTATTTCTGGGTCTATAAAACCCCCAAGGCTGCGGAGAAGGCACACTTCTTCAACGCTCTTTCTTCTTCTGTGAGGTTGTCGAGATCAAGCGCCCAGATTATGTCGATTATTTTCCTCGAAGAGGCCAACCTGTCGTCCGGGTTTGAGGCGATCAAGGCCCACTAGATTTAGCTTGTCGTTTTCTCGAAGAGGTGTCAACCTCCTTGTCGACCCCGGGTTTGAGGACATCGCGCCCATACATAAGTCGTTGTTCCCTCAAAGAGGCATCAACCTGGTCACCCGGGTTGAGATGATCGCGCCCACAGACACATCGTTGTTCGCTTTTCCCTCGAAGGCATCAACCTCGCCTGACGTCTGCTCGAGGCGATCAAGCGACATACGCATTGTTCCAGTTTTCCCTAAAAGGCCAACCGCCTACAATCGGACCGTCGGAGGCGAGCGCCGGATAACTTTTTCTAATAATTGATTTCGCGACTTTAATGGATGATTGTTGATAACCACCAAGATAGGGGAGTTGCGAACTATCGCTCAAATGACTAAAGTTTGTAATTTATGAGAATAGAATATCTTCTCTCTTTTTTTTGTCTTTTCTCATATATATGTGTATCCTTTTGTCGATCATGAAAAATTTTATCGCAAGCTATCCATGAGCGAGTCAAAAAAGGAGGCACCCAAGCATTGGGGTGAGTGAGTTGCTTTTACAAAGTTCTCGATTTTTATCATTTCTCCCTCTTTATTTATTATTTTTTCACAGGTGATGGCCGAAGAAAATCCCATACAAATTTTACAACGATATACCATCTACGTCACATATAGTTTAATGGTGTTCCAGAAAGTTTTTCTTCCTAAATGAGTTGGTGGTCATTGCCAAAAGTCCGATCGAGTCTGCTCACCTTGGTTTTACTATTTCGAGATGATTCGCGCGGACCGCGATTTTCCGAGTTGATTGAGATATTCAAAATATGTGGTGTAGCTTTGTCACGCTTTTATTTCGAGCTTTAATGGCCATCGCCGGTTTGGTTGTTTTCTTCGTGAGTGTTACTTTGAACATCAAATACTTAATGTTATGCGATTTACATGTGATACCTGGACGTTTCTTATCTGACTATAAAGAATTGATACGGATCAATCTAAAATTGGTCTAATGGATTCTTTTTGTGGAAAAATGAGGGGCCTTCAGAGATGGGAAGATTGAATGACCTTCCGATCCATGTTGATGTTGAGAATGAGATCCCGCAACTCTTAATATCCCCGGGGAAGCTGCAAAAGTTACGCCACATTGGCAAATATATATTGAAGATAGAATGTTCAAGGTTGGCCTTTCTATCCAAAGGGAGATCTCATTCTTTCCACTAAAGAGGTCAAGTAAAGGTGATCTCCTCATATTCATAGGTTCTTTCAAGAAGCCCGTCATGAAATCGGTGGCAATGTTTCTTCCCTAAAGAAAAAAAAAGACACCAAGTGACTACGCCGATATCCGAAGAAGATGTTCGCCCCGAACCTCGAGTTTATATTTCAACTCATGATGGGGAGTTCGTTTCTGCGCACATTCTCAAGAGGTGTTAAATCACATATGTATAAGGCCAACGAGATGAATTGGTACATTCTCTTCCCTTCTTTCTTCTTTTCTTCTTCTTTTCTTTTGTGTAATATTTATGATGGTTTTTTTTTCTTTATAGGTAACTCAAACATTGGGGCAAATGGCTCATTTGGGTGTCATTTTAGATGAGTGAAACGAATTTGTGAAGATAAAATATCCGCAAGGCGAGAGCTAAAAGATGAGTATTAAAGCCAAAGAAGTGGCGACTTTGGAGGATCACCGACTGCGAACCTGAACATGTCGACTTCTCTTTCTCTCCGGTCGGAGGTAGAGTGCACTCGTGATGAAATTGAGGTGAGAGAGAAGAGAAAAGACTTAAGACACTTGCAAAGGAGAGAGCTCAACTGGAGAAGAAAGCATTACAGATCGCTCGAGAAGGAGCATATAATGTCAAGCGAAGCAAATGAAATCTCCTTGGAAGACTTTAAGAACTCGCTTATCTTATACACTCAAGACCATGTTCGTGAAGCTCGTAATCATATACTTGATGAAGTGAAGGACTTGGAGCACCAATGTTTAGAGGAGGGCTTCATCCGAGGGTTCCTAAAAGGAATGCTAATACATCGCATGAAGCTAGAAGGATGTCTCACCAAGTATCAAGACTCTTCGCCTGAGGAGATGAAGGAGTTGAGAGTGAGTCGGGAGTATCAAGGTGAGGACGCTGATATCACCAATCGATATGATAGCATCACTTGAGGATGCATTTTTTATATGTATTGTTATTAGTGTGTATCAGAATCTTGATTCTTTCTTATATCATCATGTTAATTCTATCAAAAAAAAAAATTTTAGATGATACACTCTTATTTTATTTTTACCTATCCGATAATTACCTAATATTATTCTTAACTGATGAGGTTGAATTGAATCGCCGGATTTTGACCTATCCAGAGGTTGTTGTCGTTATGTATGGAAGAGGTCATGAGGAGTCCACAGGACATTTTGACCTATCCGTTCGTTTTCGCCACCACGTTAACTGGAAGAGGTCGTGAGGAGTCCACCAAGGACCTTTTGACCTATCTTAGGTTGTTTGTCAAAGTCTTAGCTCAATGACGTTAACCTGTGTGGATGATATCGTGAGAAGTCCACCAAGGACCTTTTGACCTATCTCAGGTTGTTTATCGAAGTTCACGACATTAACTGGAAGACATCGAAAGTCCCCTTGGGATTGATCATGCCCCATTGAGATATAACGTGAGTTGTATGTTTCTCAAGTGAGAGGATTAAATGAAGAAGAAACAAGTTTATAAGAAGAAAGCTATAAATTCATTACTCTGATAAGTTCAGTGATACAATCATAAGATGATTTTAACATGAATATGAGTTTTAAGAGAAAATGATAACAACAACAACAACAACAAGTCTTTATCCTACTAAGTGGGGTTGGCTATATGAAGAGGAAATGATAAACGAGACAAAATAAAAGCTGCGATAATTATGCAGTAGGAATTACTGATAATATTTTCGGAGATTCTCAGTGTTCCAAGTTCGAGGTAAAGTTTTTCCTCTGAATCCTTGAGCTTGAAAGTTCCTGGCTTCACCATAGCTATAACCACATATGGGCCATCCCAAAGTGAGAGTTTATTGCGTTGAGGGGCCTTTGCTGCGACTTGAGACCATTACCAAGTCAAACATATGGGATGAGGTTTTACTCTTACATTTGAAGTGATAGCTACCCTTTGGTGATAGGAGCGGTAAGTATATCCACGAGTTTGAGGAGTAGGTCGTGGAGTTTTTCTTCATTACCATCATGATCGAATAATTGAACTCTTGGACTTGGAACTATCTACTTGGTATAATAACACAAGTTATCTGAGGTATGTCTGTGACCAGCTCATAGCTCAAAAAATTAACCTTTGAAAATCTGAATGGTAGTCTGATAGCTTTAGTTTGAGGATACGCCAATGTGAATGTGAAGATCTTTGCAAAAATGACTTTTCCGATAAAGTTTTTTATTGTCATGATCTTTGAAGACGAAATACTATATTTTTCAAACAAATTGTTTAGCATTTGCCTCATAATGAATTACTTATGGCTAGCAAAAATGATGAACTTTCGTTGCCGATCTGCTCGAAAAGGTCCCATGATATCAATCCCCATTGAGCAAAGGCGGGCTTTGAATGGATGAAGCTTCGTATGCGCATGTGAGGGGAGGTTAGAGTGCAACGACAACTTGCACATTTTTCATGAACTCAAGGTCTTGTTTCATTGGCCAATAGAACCCTTGCCTTATAATTTTAAGGCTAGCACCCTTCCTCCTAGTGTTCTCCACATATCCCACAGTGGACCTCTCTTAATGCGTGTCGCCTCACGAAGGTGAGAGACATTTGAGAATCTGGTCGAGCTTCGTTTGTATAGTTCACCTCGATAATAGTAAAGTTTGAAGCTTGTCTTGAAAGGCAATTGGGTCTTGAAGAGTTCCTTCTTGTAGAAAAGGCGGATGGGGTCCATCCATGTTCCTTTATCTCATCAATTGCTTGAATTACCCATGACCCTTGGATACTTTAAGAAAATATATTTCTTCAACATGCCTTCTCTTAAGCAGATCCCTAGTAGCGGATGAAGCAAGCTTAGCAAGTCATTTCGAGTATTCTTCTCTATGTGAATGATTTGATGTGTCTTGAAATGGGCAAGAAGAGACTTCACCAAGTTGAGGTATTGTAGTTGGGGATTATGAGCATTAAAGTTTCCCTCAACTTGGGAGGCGACAAGTTGAGAGTCGTGTATCACTAAGTCTTGAGCTTCACCGGTCAATGGCTCTAACCCTATGAGCCTATTATATTATTAGTTGCGAGGAAATTTTAGAAGTCCATACTCTAAGATATTCTGGGGAAATAAGTAAGATTCCCATTTCGGTACTTCACGCTCCATCAATAGAGGGTCCATTGAGGAGACGAAAGGCATGTAGTAGATAGCTCCTCTAGAGTTGGGGCAGTGCATTCCACTATAAAGTCTGCGAGTACTTGAGACTTTATAGCATGAGTAGAAAATTTATATCAAACTCTCCCAATTCTATACTTGATTAACCTCCCGGATGCTTGGTTTTACGTAGGATGGCCCTTAATGGTAAATGAGTGTAAATGTGTGAGCTTGGAAGTATGGGCAATTTTTTGTGAAAACTAAAGCGAGCCACCTTATCGACAAGTGGATAACCTTTCTATATGAGAATTTTCTTGACATAATAAATTGGTCGTTGTATCACTTTCTTCTCACTAAAAAGCGAGCTTATCTCATGGGAAGAGAGCGAGATATAATCTCTCCTTGAATAAGCTTGGATAGTAGGGTGGAGATGCTAAATACTCCTTTAGTGCTCAAAAGCGGTATTCATCCATTGAAAATTATTATTTTTAGCTCCCTTTAATATTTTAAAGAATGGCAAGTATATATATCCCAGCGGCTAGGAAGGGATACGCGATCCATTCAAACGTTGAACTTCTTAATATTCTTGAGAGTCATATTTTTGAGAGCTTTGATTTTCTCGGGGTTGGCCTCTATCCCACGGTGGGTTACCATAAATCAAGAAATTTTCCCGACGTAACCCCAAAAGCACATTTAGTCGGGTTAAGTCTCATGTTATAACGTCGAAGAAGGTTAAATTTCTAAGTCAAATATGTTGTGATTCTTCAAGCTTTTCACTAACATGTCATCCACATATACCTCCATTATGCGGCCTAGTAGGTCTTTAAAGACCTTATTCATAAGGTTGATAGGTACTTAATCAATAACATAACTTGGTAGCTAAACCTTTATATGTTTGAAATGATGTAGCTTCTTCATCCGTTTGGGTTCATTTTATTTAGTTGTAAAAGCATCAAAAAATTGAGCATTTGATGTCGGCGTAGCATCAACTAATCAATTCGAGGAAGAGGAAAACTATCTTTGGGCAAGACTTGTTAAGTCAATACACATTCTCCATGTTCGTTTGTTCTTAACCATGACAATATTCACTAGCCATGTAGGGTAATGTACCTCTTATGAATCTAGAAGCTTATTAACTTCTTGCTCAATAGCACGGAGTCAGTTGCTTCTTACGGATCGGTTTGAATGTTGGATCGATCTTGAGGAGTGCATGATCATTGAGTCGATTCCGATGTCCGTCGGACTCCAAGCGAAGATGTCTTGATTTTGCACAAAAATTCTATGTATTTTTCCTTTGTTTAGATCCAACTTGCTTGTTAAATGGTTGGTCATCATAATCTGCAACATAGGAGCTTTAGGTACTTCATCTCAAAATTAAAATCTTGAAGAGGTCACGAGAGAGGTCTTTATGTTGATTTCTGGATTTCCACCACTCCAACTGGAGATCAGATTAGAAGAAAAGCCTTCCAAAGATAGCCGGAATCGACTTGACCACCATGAATTGGATTAAATGAGCCATTCACCAAGGATAATAAGGTGATTGTCTCCCTCTATCAAATTATCAAACCGCGGTTGGAGCTTTTCTCTAAGGGCCCATGTTAAGAAATGTGAGTAAAATAAGACATCAACAGAACTCCCATTGTCAATCAAAATTCTCTTAATTTATAGCATGGGTCCGATCCGTTGATGACAAGTGGATCTTGATGATGGAACATGTACTCAGTTTAGTCATTAAAAGTGATGGAATGATTAACTTCTTTCAGATGAGATGGTAATGAGAACTTGATTAGATTGGTCATCCTGCGATTGTTTCAATTTCTCAATTATTTGATGATTATTTTTTTTTATGATGATTGTCTTGGTTGATTTTGTTTGTTTGATTCTTCACAAATCGATATCCTTGAATGAGCTCTCAATTTCTTCTTTGAGTTGTTTGCATGAGGAGTATGTCCTCACTTCATGAATTTTTGATTGGATTTTTTGGATGCACTTGATATTTTCTTCATCTCGAATAAGAGGTTAACATGAGATGTGTATGTATTCCTTTTGGCGTGGTTCTCGTTGATATGGTCGGGAGATCATGCGCCTTGTTTCTTTTGATAGACTATGGTCGCATTCCACTTTTACATTTTTACAGATTGCTCAAATTATTTGATGGGCGTGTAATAGCCTCATCATCGAGATTTGTGCTTCCACATGATTAATAGACAATCTCGCATTAGTAAAGTAAAACGGATGGAGTCCTCAAGAAAACTCCTCTTAATAGTTGGCGAGCTTGGGAGAACCTCAGGAAGTATTCTTAAGTGATTCACCAGAAAGATGGGAGGAATCTTTAATAATCCTCGGTTTGCAATGAACTGTTCTACAAAAAATCTTGGCGAGTTCGTCAAAGGTATGGATGGATTCCCTTGGAAGGAGTAGAACCAAGTGCGAGCTTGTCCGCGAGGGTAGTGGAAAGACGACAAGCGGTGTGTCGAGGAGCTCGTTGGATATGCATGATAGTCTGTAATGGTCGATGTGTTCATGTGGGTGATCATAGGAATCAATGTTGAAACTTGAAACCAGGGAATAGGATGTTGAAGAATAGCTTTAAAGGTGAGATTCTCATAGCGCGGTGAGGGAAGATGATTTCTATCTTGAGGTGAAATTTCGTCTTGCATTAAGCGTCGTAATTACGCATGTATAATATGGCAGTGGGTGGGCGAATGTATCAAGCTACCAGCAATAATTGATGGATTAGCAGTCGGTTGAGCTGCACGTGATGGATGAGTAGAATTAGCGGTGTCAAGGAGATCAACATCACGGTCTCTATGAGGAGGAACTTGTCAGGAGATTAGCATTTTGACCTCCCCACGATCGATCTTGGGGAGATGTGTTTTCTGGTGGTTTGTTGTGTTTCGAAAAGTCGGATCATCTCATTTGAGACTCTTCCATTGGCGCTACGATCTAAAGAGATTTCACCTTCATAGAGTCCACTATCGAGGGAAGTGAGAAGGTTGGTCCTTGGTTCGAGATTGGTTTTAGTGGCGGGAGTTGAGCGGGAGGCTCGTTGTTATGAGTGTTGTGCCATTGGCCATAATGTTCCGATTTGTGATTGAAGGTTGTTTTCCACAGCGCGTTGCGCTAGAAAAATCGATTGCGGTAGAGTAAAAGTTTTCCTTAGCCGTTGTGAAATCCAGACACAGTATAAAAGTGTGAACAATAAAACTCTAGAATTTTACTGAAAAAATCTCGAAAAGAGGAAAAAATACTAGCCCAGTAAAAAACTTCCACTATGTATCTGTTTTGAGTACAAGATCTTCCCGATACTGGGATTACAGTGTATATGAGAAAGGAACAACTATGTGACGATGTCGCTTGCTAGTAGTAGCGAATGATGGTGAGCGATGCGGGCAATCAGGTGAAAATGCGAAGAACAATTATGGCGAGAGGGAACAATCATGGCGAAATACAGGAATAATCACCGGTAGAAGTCATCATGATGAAGGCAAAGGTGTGGCGATCGGCGGCACGGTGGTGGTTGGCGGCCGTCAGTGGCGGCCGATTGCTTGGAGGATCTTTAGAGCTCTCTCTCTCTCTCTTGGGCTCCTATATGAGAATGAGGGCTATTTATAGATTAGAGGAGTGGCGTCTAAATACAAGCAAAACCCGTACCACTCCACTTCATCGGAGATGACTCACAATGATCCCTTTGATCATTTGATGTATTTTAAACAGAATGCTCAAATGAAATTCAGAAGATTCTTTGGTTTGTTGGGCCATTTCGTCGCGTTGACTATAAACACTCCATATTTGAGAGCTTTTTTTGAATTTAAGCGATGTCAAAGTTTCTAATGATATTTTAAGTGTTTAATCTGGGTTTGATTTCATCAACAACTTTTGCATCAAGATTCGTCTTTAGACTGAGGATCAATTATTATTATTATTATTATTATTATTATTATTATTATTATTATTATATACATACGAACACAATTATTTATTTACAAATACAATATAGTGGTTAGAATTTTGTTATGCAAAAGATTGGCGGGTTATAATCCTCCTCATATGATTTTTGGATTATTGCATTTCAAATCAATTTCAACACCACCAACCTAATAAGCGATTTTCAAATGAGCGAACAGTGAAATTTAAATTTATTTCAACGTGAGAATAAATTTCAAACAAACAGACTAACAAGAGTTTCTTCTCGGCTCGTTTATACCCCTAGACCTAACTCATTTAAAAATAATTTCACTATATTAATATTTATTATAATTATTATTCTTAAGAATGAGAACTTACAAGAATAAATTTTATGACAAACTTTATTAAATTAATGACAAATGGGATAAAAATGAAAGAGAAATAATATATTTTATTTGAAATAAATGCTATGGAATTGCATAAATAAAATAGAGCTTAATTAAATTATTTTAAGTAGTTTTCTTTTATGGAATGAGTGTATTTTGATATAATTTCTATATCATAATAAGTTTTTAAGTATTTCAATAAAAAAAATTTCAAGAATCTATTTTGTGATCATTTGTACTCTTTTTTTTTTTAGAAATTTTTTATGTATAAATGTGATTCGATAAGATGAATTGAATGAGAATAAAAACAGAGCTCAAATCAAGAATTTATAAGCATAAATAAAACCTAAGCTTGCTCAGATTTTGCTGAAAACTCAATATAACATTCAAATAAACAAGCAGCTGCTGGGAATCATTCCACATTTCCAAATATTATAATTCCTTCAAGCTCACAATTTGAAGAACAATATGAAATCTGCAACAATTCCCACCAAAATCTAATATTATTCCTCTTAAAAAATGAAATGAAAACTCAAGTCCTATGCAGTATGGGAAGGATCTCCCCATCCTCCACCGCCTGGAGTTAGAATCTGAAGAATCTCACCAGCATCCACATCCACTGTGTTCTTCCCTCCCAGATACACCCTTCTCTTATCCCTTCTGATCAGATAATTAGCCCCACGAGAACCATTCTGCCCACCCTTCAAACCCCTCGGTGCACACACTCGCCTTTCGCTGAGTATGCTTGCCACCACCGGGCGGCGGAACTCGATCTCCCTCACCAGACCATCGCCACCTCTGTAACGCCCAGCCCCGCCGCTGCCCTCGCGGAGGCCGAACCTGCGCAAGAGAACAGGATACCGCTGCTCGAAGATCTCGGGATCGGTCATCCTCGTGTTCGTCATGTGGCATTGAACTCCACTGGTTCCATTCCAAGTTGGCCCAGCGCCACTGCCTCCTCCAATGGTCTCATAGTATCCAAAATTATCGTCTCCGAATGTTAGATTGTTCATGCAACCCTGCGAACAAGCGCAGGCCTGGAATGCTGTGAGGATGAGATCGGTTACTCTCTGTGAGGTGAGCACATTGCCACCCACAACAGCGGCTTTCTCGCTCGGAGAGAGGAAAGAGCCTTCGGGAATGAAGATTTTCACAGGCGCCAGGCATCCTTGATTCAGGGGGATGTCGACGTCTAACAGACAGCGGAGGCAGTAGATGACGGCGGCGGCCGTCACCGCTTCCGGGGCGTTCCAATTGCCGTAGACTTCCGGGCTGGTTCCGCCGAAATCGAAGGTGGCTTCGCCAGCCTTTGCATCGATGCAGAGCTTCAAGCGGATGACGGAGCCATCGTCCATGTAGTCCTCTTCCTCGACGACGCAAGAGCCGTTTTCCCGTTCGACTCGAGCTGCGGCTGACTTGAGCATCTCCCTGACAGCACCTTCGGCGTTTCGCTGCACGTGAATCATGTATGATTGAACGGTTTCCAGTCCATACTGCTCGATGAGTTCTTTGATCAGGGCTATCCCCCGCCGGTTCGCAGCCACCTGCGCTCTGAGATCAGAAAGATTGTCATTAAGCCTTCTAGTTCCTGGAATCTTGTGACCAGAAATTTCATCGGAGTTTGGTGATTGAAGCAGATTGATGATTCTCTCTTCTTGGAAGACTCCTCTCTCAACAAGCTTCAATGCTTTGATGGCAGCTCCTTCTTCCCAAATGGCTTTGGAGAAAGGAGGCATACTGCCGGGAGTAATGCCGCCGATCTCAGCATGGTGGCCTCTGCTTGCCACAAAGAAGACCAGTTTGTTGTTATCAAAAACAGGAGTAATAACAGTTATATCAGGGAGATGGCTTCCACCAGCACAGGGATGATTAGTTACTAAAACATCCCCTTCATGAAGATTGTCGCCCCAGTACTCGAGTTGCCATCGAACGGTGCTAGACATGGCTCCAAGATGCACAGGCACATGAGGGGCATTGGCAACTAATCCTCCATCAGGACTGAACAAAGCACAGGAGAAGTCGAGCCTCTCCTTGATATTTGTAGAAATGGAAGTTCTTTGAAGTGTCCGACCCATTTGTTCGGCGATGCCCATGAATCTATGGTTGAAGATAGAGAGCTGGACCACATCGGCGATCTGTTCGGATATTTCTACAGTGTTTGGGGACGAATCAATCTCGATTTTGATGTTTCCATACTTGGTTATTAATGCCCTGCACCCGGGTTCCACAATCACAGTACTGTTTCCGTTCATGATAATTGCAGGGCCTTCCAAAATGTGTCCATACCCCAACTTCTCCAGCTTGAATAATGGAGTCTGTTGCCACCCAGTTCCAAAATAGATCATGTATTGGCCGTCATTAACCTGTTTTCCCAAAATAGGCTCAAGCTCACGAGGTCTCAGAATATTCGTGACTCCGATGCCTCGAACTCTAACGTCAGAGATAAGAATTTTCCTGTTCTGAAGTTTAAATCCATACTCTTGCTGGAAGAGCTTCACAAACTCAGCAGCGAAGTCGTTTTCTTCTCCTTCTACACGCCTCTTCACCATGATGGCAGTATCAGTGCCCTCATATCTTAGGTTTAGATATGATTCAGTTGTGATGTCTTCATCATTAAATCCTTGCTCGATTAGCTTCTGCTTTACCTTATTTTTTAAATGCAGCTCTCGTCGGGATGCCTCGATCGCCGAGTCTGGATCATAAACTGAAGAATAAGGCTCTTGTAATTCTTCAACAACATCAGCCAAGCCCATTCCATATGCACTCAAGATGCCACAGTATCTGTGGATGAGCACTTCAGACATGCCCAATGAGCGAGCAATGGCGCAGGCGTGCTGAGGACCTGCGCCGCCAAAACAAGCGAGGGCGTGGTTTCGGGTCTCGTGTCCCTTCATTTCTGTTAACTGTCGGATTGGCCGACACATCGTCTCATTAGCAACGTTGATGAAACCAAGAGCAATCTCTTCCACTGTCATATCCTTGGCATAAGGGTCCTGTGTTTTCTTATAAGAATTTATCTCAACGGACAACTTTTCAAATGCTTTTCGGGTAGCTTCAACATCTAAAGGCTGGTTTTCATCTGGACCAAAGATGGAGGGAAAGAAATCTGGAATAACAGTTCCCAGTATCAAATTAGCATCAGTAATTGCCAATTCCCCACCCTTTCTGTAGCAAACTGGACCAGGATGAGCCCCAACAGATTCAGGTCCTACACGGAAAGATCCAAACTGGAACTTGAGCTTTGAACCACCGCCAGCAGCAACTGTGTTTATATCGAGCTGTGGCGCTTGAATTATGGCTCCAGCAATTTGAGTCTCCAGCACCTGCTCGTAGCTTCCATCGTAGCGGCTAACATCTGTAGATGTGCCACCCATATCGAATCCAATCAAAGGTTTTGATGTTTCGAGCCCGAAGAGGGTCTGTGAATAGCCGACAACTCCTCCAGCAGGCCCTGAAAGAACTGCTTTGTGCCCAGAAAATCTCTGTTCTGGAGCCAGACCACCATCTGATTGCATGAATAGCACATTCACCTTCTCGTCACCCCCATCAAATCTAGACATGAAACCAGTTAAGTATTCCTTGATGACTGGCGTTAGGTAAGCATCGACAGTAGCAGTCAGACCTCGAGGCACCGCACGGATCATTGGAGTCAAAGAAGAAGATAGTGAAACATGTCTGAAACCCATGTTCAAAGCTAACTTCTCAATCATGATTTCATGCTGAGGGTAAGTATAGGAATGAAGTAAGACAACAGCCAAGCATTTAATTCCTTTGGATAATAACCCCTTCAAGAGAGGTTTAAGTGATTCCACGTTGAGTGGTTTCGACACTCTGATAAGCTCCCCAGAAACACCTTCAACAACTGTAGAAGAAGAGGATTTAAGCTCCTGGTCAAGAAGAAGTTCTATCCTCTCATCTACCTCTATTACCTCCTCATAGAGATTGGAAAGCTTGGAGACTTTAAGATCAAATATATTTGGGCGTGCTTGGTTTCCTATTTGAAGCAAGTCCTTGAAGCCCCGAGTCACACAAAGGGCAATCCTTTCACCTTTCCGTTCAAGAAGAGCATTGGTAGCAACAGTAGTGCCCATACGGATCCATTCAATCTTGTCAGTGGGAATCTTGGAAGACCGTGGAATTTTATTACCAGTGTGCTCTTCAAGGATTCTTCTAATTCCTTCAATGGGAGCATCGTCATAGTTTGCTGGATCAACTGAAAGAAGTTTCATCACGCAGCAATCTAATCGACCCGGCACTTCTGCATAGATGTCTGTGAAAGTTCCACCTCTATCAATGCAAAATCTGAACTTTTCTTCCTGGAGGGTTCCCATTTAAAGCTTCTCGTTTGATGGTATCTTAACAGTATTGCTGCAAAGAAAATTCATGGGGGTTTCATCATTAAAAGCAGTGAAGCACCACCCTTCATAGTTAGAAATGAAAATAACATAGGAAAACGTTAAAGTGGCTTTATTTTCTAGAAAATATATCTTTGTTAAGGATAAAACATTATGGAATAATCAGTCACAAAAAATTAACACATTCCACAAGTACAATAGATTAATTAATTCACATATTTCCTGCTACCAAAATATAATAATGAAGGGTATACGCATCTTGGCAATAGTCTCTATATTAGTAAAGAAATATATCTATGTCTTGATTGTTCTATTGTAGTGAGGCAACAACGCTAACTTTGTCCCTACCTTTAAGGAAGATATTCTTCTTCCCTATTTCATGCGTCTTCTCAACTTTTCCCTTCATTGATGGATTCTCCTTTGCAGGTTGTCTTCTCTTAGATGTCTCTCCTTTGCTCTAGACAGGTTCTGGGGCAAATAATGGTATTGCTACCTTAGCAACAAAGGCAGTCCATCATTGTGGCCGTCTACTCAAACATCAATCATCTCTATTCTTTTATACTGAAATGATCTTCTTTTAATTGTCTGTAATCTCTCCTTATAGTCGGAGATGATAGGCTTCATAGAATCACCAAGAGTATCTTTTCCAGTCCTTAACCTAAAATTTTCTCATGCGGGTTGGAACTAGCACTATGATAATAAAACACGATCAATAATTGGCAGTGTAAATGGCTTATGAATCGATAGAAAACATCTAGGGGAATGCATTAAGGAATAATGGCTTCATCGTTGTTGTCTTTTAACTTAAACACTAAGCAAACTTTCTTTTTTTAAGCAAAACAAGGTGCCGCAGATTAAATTCCTGAGGCTGTAAGAGTTTAACATTGCTGCTGCAGTAGTTAGACAGAAGAAACAAAGAGAGAGAAAATATGCAGGCATTAAAGGAGACGTAGAAGTTTTAAATGTGAGAATTCAGATATTCTCATTCAATCCAAATTCATCTTAAAGATGCCAATTTGATCTTTATTAATAAAAATCCAATAAAAATCTAAAAATCTATTCAAATTTAAAAAACTATAGAAGATAGAAATACCCTTTAGAAGTAGCTAATTAATTCCAAGACTACTTCCTTACAAAGTATTCAACCATTCAAAAACAGAGGATAAATAGGTGGAGTGCAATTTGATCTGTTTTCTTAATCTCTTCTTTATCACTTCCTTAGCCGTCCCTATACTTCTTGGATATTAAAACTATAAGCTTGATATAATTATAATTTTGCAATCCCATTCTAAGCAATGGATCAAGGGATTAAAAAGAAATAAGAAGCAGAGACCTAAAAGAAGAATGAAGAGGAAAGTATAATCATCTAAATAAGAAACAGAGACCTAAAAGAAGAAGATTGAAGAAGAAAGCCATTCATCTAAATAAAAGTATAATCATAATAATCAATATCTCAATCTACTAATTTTCAATAACCCTCTTAGACTAAATGTGACAAAAAAAAATTTGTTTATTATGTGTTTTAAGACAGCAGAATAATTTTTTTTATTTGGAAATAGGTCTGTGGAAGGATTAAGAAACAAATAGGAAGCATCTATGACAAGGGAATTAGCTTTTCAATGTGGATAGATTGAGGGATAGTAATTTTCCCACTATTTTTTGAACCTAAAAGAGTATACTTGTTGTTTTTGGCAAAATAAAGAGCAAACAATAAGTGTACATGTTCAGGAACAGATTTCCTGGGGATGGGTTGCTGCTGAATTGATTATATCGCTATAGGAGAAGAAGGTCAGGGATTGCGGGAGGAGTTATGACTGCTGTAGACTGAATTCCCCTGAAAAAGGGTAACACTGTAGCTAGATGACAAACACACGCACACACAAATAGAGAGAGAGAGAGAGAGAGAGAGAGCTAGTATTGGAAGAGAAGAGAAAGCTTAGAAAGTGCGTATTTAATTTTTTTTTTCAATCCAAACTTGCTTTCAAATTAAAAACAGAGATAAATCGGTGGAACATAATAAAGTTATTTTCCTTGATTCTATCTACTCATTTTCTTATTCCTTCCTAGTTTACCCCTTGCTTCTTGTATATTAAAATTTAAATTTTCCAATTAAATCCCCCCTTAAATTAATATTGCAAATCAATCATTTTGAGGTCGATTGGCTAGTATTTTTATAGCCTCCTAGATCACAACTCCCCATTTAAAAACTCTTCTTTTGATATTGTCTTGGATGAGTTCTTTCCTTTTTTTTATTGCATCCATGAATTTATGAAACAACAACAAGCCTTTATCCCACTAAGTGGGGTCAGCTACATGAATCTTTCATCTCCATTGTATCCTATTATGTGTCAAACTCTCATTTAATTTAAGTATACTAAAGTCATTTTTTATACATCTTAACCAAATCTTTTTAGGTCTATCTCTACCTTTCTTAACATAAGGTAAATCTAATGCATCTCTTCTAACATCTGGACACTTTATGCTAAACCATCTAAGGCGACTCTCTCTAGTCTTATTTTGGCTATTTCAACTTTTTCCCTATACTTATTTCACATTTTATCTCTAAGAGTAAAGCCACTCATCCACGAGTATCCTCATCTCTGTATTTAACTTAGTTTTATGCTTCTCTATTGGTCAACATTCTACATAAATCATCATTCTTGGTCTAACCACTATCTTATAAAATTTTCCCTTTAGTTTAAGCGGAACTTTTCTATCATACAATAGGCCAGATGCATTCCTCCACTTCAACCATCCAACTTAAATTCTACTAATAACATCTCCATCTATTTCACCATCATTTTGAACAATATAGCCTAAATATCTAAATCGCTCACTCTTTTTAATGACTTGTTCACCTAATGTTACAACACTACCGCTAGAACTTCTACAACTAAAATTACACTCCATATATTCAATTTTAAATCTACTTAAATGAAAACCTTTAGACTCTAAGGTTGACCTCCATAATTCAAGTTTCTCTTGGACTCCCTCTCTAGTCTTATCAACAAGAAGAATGTCATCAGCAAAATGCATACACCAAGGCACATCTTCCTGTAAATGCCTAGTAAGAACATCCATAACTAAAGCAAAAAAAGATAAAGGCTTAAAAATGTGATGTAATGAAATAGGAAAATATTTTGTCAATCCTCCTTGTGTTTGGACACAAATACTTGACTCAGTATACATATCCTTAATGACTTGAATATAACTAATATTAACTCCTTTCTTTCTAGAACTTTCCAAAGAACATCTCATGAAACTTTATCATAAGCTTTCTCTAAAATCAATAAATATCATATGTAGATCTTACTTTCTCTGTACTTCTCCATCAAACCTCTTAACAAATGTATAACATCCATAATAGATCTACCTTGCAAGAAACCGATTGTGAGAAACTTTTGTATCACATCGTAACTATGCTCATCTCTCTCCCATAATTTTAATGTGTGACACATTAACTTAATTCCTCTATAATTTGCACACTCTTATGCATCACCTTTATTCTTAAATATAGGAACCGACAAACTCTTTCTCCACTCACATCTTTTAGTCTAAAATAACATTAAAAGATTTGTAAGCCAAGCAATTCCTTGATCTCCTAAATATTTCCTTCTTGAAATATCATCAAGTCCTCTGTTTTGCCACATTTCATTTTCTTTAAAACTTCTCACTTCAAATTTACTAATCGATAAAAATAAAATTCTATTTTTATTTAGGGTATTAAGATTGCTTCAATCATCGATTTTAGATCTTCTTGAAAAATTTATCAAAATATCTCATCCACCTATTTTCAATATCATTTTCTAAGAAAACACATTATTATTTTCATTATACCTCACTAAATCTTTACTTCTCTCTTTGATTATAACTTATACATCTTTTCATCTTTTTCTATCACATTGTGTAAATCACTAAAAGCTAAATTTTTGGTATCATATATTACTTTCTTAAAATCTCTACAGGCCACTTTATATCTTTCTCAATTCTCCAAGTTTTTATATCTAAATCAAGTTTTATAACAATGTTTCTTAATTTTTTTTTTTTTTTTACATTCTGACTCCACAAACTATTTTTATTAAAAGAAGTTTTTTATTTTGATTCTCCAAACACATTTTTAGCAACTTGTTTAATTTCACATACTACTTTTTCCCACTAACATTAAAACACATAGAACATCTCAAATTCTAAGCTCTTGTACTTTCTCTTAAAAATATTTTATGTATTTTTAGAATCTATCTAATCTTAGTCTGATAATTTGATTTATTTTTCCTCTTACAATCTTTCATCTTAAAATCTAAAACCGATGTTGAATCGTAAACTTTAAACTTAAAATCTCTTTACAATCTAAATAATCTATTTTTCTTATCGAAAATAATCAATCAGTGTTTTACTGATCCATTTTATACATAATAATATATTTATCTCTTTTCTTAAATAAAGTACATTAAAATCATAAGTAAGTAAAATCTAATATAGTCCTACCTTCTTATCCATCTATAACTACTTTTGAATCTTTAAAATCTTCCTCTACCAACATGTCCATTTAAATCTCCCAATAAATATTTTCTTCAAAAGATATCTTTTGTATTAATCCTCTAATTCATTCCAAAATTTTCTTTTACATCCAAACCTATTTTAGAATAAATGTTTATAACATTAATAATCTTAATATCAACAATAATCTTTAAAGTATAATTCTATCTTGACATATTAATATTTATAACATCATTCAAACTTTCTATAATCACCTCGTCGTTTTTTCTAATACGTTTAAAACATAAACTATTAATCTCCTGGCCTTCTTCCAAACTCATTTAGTTTTAACACATAAAATATTTATCTTTCATGAATAATATATATTAATTCCATTAATTTACCGTAAGAGAACCAATATTCCAAGTTCTAACCTAATTCTAGTTTCATTGACTAACTTCTTTTCGCCATCCATAATGTGGGCTGCTTATTTAACACGCGATCGCCCTTGCACAATTTTCAGTATTCAAATACATAAACAGGGGCCTAGCGTTATAATATTTTAAAGGATTCATGTCATGATTATATCGACAAATTTTACGCTGGCTGTCGACTGCCTATCGCAACCCTTCATTTTTCATATCCAGACTTGGGACCGGCGAAGATAGTGTTTTCCGTGAATTTCTGAAAAATAAAAAAAATTAATTCAACTTATAGATTACAACTGAGATGACACCTATGTTTTTTGTTTTTTATCAAGAAGGGAACTCTTGATCCCTCGATAGGATCTTCTAGTTTGATGGTCTTCTCAATTTTCTCTAAATGTGGAACTATAGACCAACTGATTCTACACATTTTCCCTCTCTTTACAAGCAAAAATTTTTAATGTTCCTAGAAAAAAGATAACATTCCTATCCCATAGATATAAAATATTCAATATTACATGCCATACATCCAGTGATACAACAGTACAACTTAACATTATGTAGTGACCTAACAAGAATTATCCTTTTGAAACCAACTCAAAGAACAAGGTTTCAAATGTTAAGAACGACTAGATTTGGTTTCTTAAGGCTTCAGAGGTAAAGTTTTTTTTTTTTCTATCTAGACTCAAAATAGCATCAACAAGAGTAGATTTTACCTGAAGCTTGTGGTGGAAAAATTCTTTCCTAGTTTCTTCACAAGCATGAGTATGAAACATCAAGCACAATGCAAGATTTGCCCAAATCATTCCTAATTTAATTACTTCTTATGAAACGTCATTGATGGCCTTTTTTTATCTTTCTAGTCTTGACTCTTCTTTGGGTACAAATTCCAACAATGCTTAAACACGTACTTTGGTTTTCTGAAATAGCGACATGGTGATCTTATGCCTTGCTACTTTATTGTTGAACTTTCAATCTTCTTCCTATTTATAGTTGCAAATTAGCATTTTGTCATATACAAACAGTTATATTTACTATAACTTTTGTCTAGCATTAACGCCATCAATAATAAGAAGAAACTTCAATGTTACGCACATTTTTCAATGCTCTGCTACATAATTCATGAATGTAAATTTTTTTCAATGAAATTCATAAAGTGTTTAGCTTTCGTCTAAATTTTCTCATGTAATCTTTGCACATTTTGCACATTATCCTACTTCAAAGTTTACCATCAGGTCCACTCACCTTCTTTGTGTCAAATGAAATAGAATTGAGCTTTCTAACAATCTTTTAAGCTATAATTGCGACATAGTTTCTGGTTTGTGTATTCCACCACAATAAACATGTAAAGACAACTTCAAAACCGTAAATGTGATTTTCCCCATCAAAATAATCATAAATCATGAAATATACTTCTAAAGCTCAAACTAATAGTCTATTAACTCAGTTTTGATCGTTCTACCATAGTTACGCAACTCCAAATTTGCAATTATCATAAAGAAAAGATCTTCTCTCTGCTTCATTTATCATTCTCAACTTTTCTCTTTGATGATGAATTCCCTATGTAATTTGTCTTCCATTAGATGTCACTCTTTTAATTTGGACAATCAAGGGAGCAACCATTAGTTGTGCTATATTAGCAGCAAGAATTTCAAAGACATTCATCCTTGTGCCATTGGTCCATTCTCGCGGCCATCTAATCAGTCATCTTCTTGGGCACATATTCTTTAATATTGAAAAGACCTTCAATTGTATAAAATCTTTCCACATATTCATAGATCTCAAGCTCAGACGAATCACCAAGAGCATCTTCCTTGGTCCTTAATTTAATCATAAAAAAATTCTCATATGGGTTGGAACTAGTACACTGATACCAAAATATAATTTAGATCATACATGTCAATGATGCAAAATAACGTGTATCATGGCGCAACGAGTTGCACCCTCAATGTCATTTGTATAGTGTGGCACAGGACAACAAAATGGAGCATGCTATTTGCACCATGCATGGGAAATGGAGCATGACGCACGCCAATTTGATTTTTTGAAGCTTGATATGAAAATAACATACATACATTCATACACACACACACACACAATACATACATACATATATATATGTGTACATGCATATACACGTGTATGTATATATATATATATACACAAATATATACATACATACACACATATATGCATATGATTACACACAAATATACACACACACATACATGCATACATATATACATGTACAAACAAATACATATATATATATATATATATATATGCACACACACACATTTATAATAATATTTTATATTTATTTATATTTTGATTTATAATTTTTAAATATTAGCATCATATTTAAAATGGCAAGTGCCGTGCTATGCACCTTGGCTCTACAAGAAACTTTATGCTATGGTGTGCCATTCGCCATTGACAAATATGATTTAGACTAAGGTATATAGAATGCTTATAGAATCAATAGAAATTATCTAGGAGAAGGGAATTAATTTTATATGAAATACATTAAGAGAAGAGGAACAACTTCTTTTAATGGGAACATATCACATTTAAAAATGAGTTGAAAAATGAGAGGACCCATTAAATGGCATGCCATGAAGGAAAAAAATAATAATAAATGGCCTTACATAAATTAGGATAATTTATATGTCATGAAGATAATGAAATTCATTATACCTAAGCATGAAGATGTTCAAATTCATTATACTTAAGCATGCAGATGATGAAATTCATTATACCTAAGCATGAAGATGATGAAATTCATTATACCTAAGCATGAAGACAATGGAATTTATTCGATGTAAGTATTTGAATGATGCAAACTTCCATGTGCATAATAAAGCAATTTTTTTACTTGATTCAAATGTTTGATGTGTGTATGAACACCTAAAGGAGATAACTTCATCATGCATATCTCAAGACAATCTCATATCTCATCAAGTTGACTTGAAACTAATGCAATCTTTTAAAAAAAATGATGATAAATGAAAAGTTTGTCACGCATTACGAGATGACTCAATTCAAACCTATTGCATTGAGATGCATACAAATAATTTGAATAGTGAAATTTTGTCTTGACATACGTGCAAATATTAGAGTGAAAGTGAATTTGTTTCACACATCTTCACAGTAATTTTATGTCTCACATAAATGCTTCAAAACTCATAAACTTTCAAACGAATGAACGAGATATTTACACGCATTACAAGATAGCTCTATATTCGATCATATTGCATCAAGATACGTGTAAATCACTTGAATGGTGAAATAGTGTATTCATTACAAAATCACAATGCTTAAAATATTGCTTTTGAAATCCATATAAACATTTTAAAATGAAATGCTCACATGCATTTTGAGCAATTTCTTAAATTCAATTATAAGTGCTCCAAAGCATGTGCAAATGCCTTACGAAATGAATAAACAAATATATGCAACTGTTCAAAATCAATCAATCACCCGCATGTGCCCGCCGACATATAAGTCTAAATTTTGTGTCTGAGAATGCTGCGCGGGTTGATTTCTGATTACGTCTACGGACTGGGTCCGAATCAACAAAACCTAATGTTGTTTTAATATTCTGTTCTTGAGAAAATCTCTGAAAAGCTAATTTCGTCATATGATAATAGGATAATTATCTCCTAATTACCCCAATGATGACTTTGTTGATTGTAGAATTCAACCAAAGAAGATTAATATTATTCAAATTTTAAAAGTATTAATATCAAATCATTTCAAATTTAAATTCTGGCAAATCCTGACCTAATCCTTTGGCGACAAAGCGAGTTGATAAAGGCGTATCGATGATAATTGGTGTGTAAAAAATTTCAACCAGAGATATTATCACTATCAAAATTCCTTCAAGTCTTAATGTCAAGTCATTATATGTTCAAATTTAAATCAATTATAAAATAATCATATGCCTAAATTGAAAGATATTAATCAAATGAAATTACTCGTTTAAATATAAAGCAAAATTCATTCATCCATCCACAGTCATTTAACGAGAATAGTAAATTAAAAAAAAAATTTACTCACAAAAGAGCCAATTAAATCAATCAACATATTTACACTTAAATAATCTCACAGTAGCGGGCGTGGCTAATGTATCCACGTGATTTTACTTGTATCAAATTTGCGGTTATAGAGCCTCGATCGGTTGGTTCGTCATCAAATGACATCATTAAATTACGATCACAACTATAACCCATATGTTTCCCAATGGCTTCGCTCCTTGAGCTTTGAATTATAGGTTGTATTTGATTGGGCAAAAAACCATCTGTTAGCTAAGATTGACTTAGATTTGTCTTAGATAAATATCGTCTCAGGCCTACAAAGACACCTTAGACCGCAATATATGGTTGCTAACAAGGATCCTTTGACCAGGTATTTCCTCTGACTAAGTAGACTAAGAACCAAGACAGCTCGAGATGATGGAACCATGAGATCTTGATTGAGCGCGTCATTATTTCCCCCAACATATGTTTTAAGTTAAATGATCAATTTCACAAATTTTAAACTCCACTCACTACTACTACACTCACTGCTACTACATGCTAAGCAATTAGCGACCTATCGACTAGTTTTAATCGAAAGTTCTCTCTCAGTATTAAGAGTAGTTAATTATAGGTGCTTGCGCTTATAGAAAACCTGGAACCAGATCTAAAGTCCTCACAAAATGAGAGTAAAATCTCTAAGTAGTGTCTTGTTTACAAATACATCTGCCTTCTAGAAATTTGACTAATATTAATCAAATTCTCTTTATCGAGAGGTCGGTGGCGAATTTTCAGAGCCCACAACTTTCAGGATGAAGTCTAGTTGTTGCAAACTGAAATCCTATGGTTGTAAGATTTGAAGGTGATAGCTACAGTAAAACAAAGAAAGGGCTTAAAGCAAAAAAGATAAGGGCTTAGTAAGAACATCCATAAAGCTAATCTTTGATGTAATACAACTGAAATAGGAAAATATTTTGCCAATCCTCCTTGTGTTTGGACATGGGTAATAGCTCTAGTATACATATCCTTAATGACTTGAATATAATCAATATTAACTCCTTTCTTTTCTAGAACTCTCCAAAGAGCATCTCTTGAAATTTTATCATAAGCTTTCTGTAAATCAATAAATATCATATATAGATCCTCCTTACTTTCTCTATACTTCTCCATCAAACCTCTTAACAAATGTATAGCATCCAAAGTAGATCTACGTATGAAATCAAGATTGTAAAAAACTTTTTATCATCGTAACCCATGCTCGATTTCTCTCTCCCATAATTTTAATGTATGACACATTAACTTAATTCTTTGATTTGCACACTCTTGTGCATCACCTTTATTCTTAAATATAAACAAACTCTTTCTTCACTCATTTGGCATCTTTTTAGTCTTTAAAATAACATTAAAAAGATTTGTAAGCCAAGAAATTCCTTGAACTCCTAAACATTTTCACACTTCTTTTGGAATATCATCAAGTCCTCCTGTTTTTCTACACTTTATTTTCTTTAAAATTTCTTTAACTTCAAATTTACTAATATGATGATAAAAATAAAATTCTCTATTTTTGTTTAAGGTATTAAGGTTGCTAAAATCAATCGTATTGTTAGATCCTTCATTGAAAAGTTTATCAAAATCTTGTGTCTATTTTCAATATCGTTTCTAAGAAAAAACTTTATGATTTTCATCCTTATCACAGACTAAATCTTTACTTCTTATCTATCTTTGGTTTGTAACTTATACACTCTTTCACCTTCTTTGATATCCAATTTATTGTATAAATCACATTACATCATATATTACTCTTTTAGAATCTCTACGTGTCACTTTATATCTCATTCTCTAATTTTTTGTAAATTAAATTTTATATGATGTTTCTTTCTTTTCTTTCACATTTTGACTCCACTACCAACTATTTTTATTAAAAAAAAATTTTTTTTTGATTCTTCAAGCACTTTTTTTGCAACTTGTTTAATTTCAGTTGTTACTTTTTCACACATAATATTAGCTCCTTATGAATATTCCAAATTCTAAGTTCTTATAACTTGCTCTTAAAAATATTTTTATTAGTGTTCTATAAGTGCTCCGATATAATCCTAGGATAATAATTTAATTTATTTTTCATCTTGTAATTTTTCATCTTAAAATCTAAAACTAACAGTCGATATTGAGTAGTTAAACTTGCAGTAGGAATGAACTTATAATCTTTATAATCTAAACGATCTATTTCTCTTATCAAAAAATAATTAATTTATGTTTTACTAGATCCATTTTTATAAGTAATAATATGCTCATCTTTTTTTTTAAATAAAGTATTAACAATTACAAAATCATAGACTAAAGAAAAATCTAATATAGTCTTACCTTCTTAATCAGTAACTCCAAATCCATAACCACCATGAATATTTTTAAAATCTTCTACCACTCTACCAATATCATTTAAATCTCCTCTAATAAATCTTTTTTTCTTGAAAGATATCTTTTGTATTAATCCCTCTAATTCATTCCAAAATTTTTCTTTTGGTATAAACCTACTTGGGGCGTAAACACTTATAACATTGACAATCTTAATATAAACAATAATCTTTAAAGCTATAATTCTATATCCAATTCTATTAATATTTATAGCATTATTCTTCAAACTTTTATTTATAATCACACATACGTCATTTCTAATTCGACTTCTACCTGAATACTAAAATTTAAAATTTAAACTATCAATCTCCTTGGCCTTCTCTCCAACCCATTTAGTTTCTTGAATACATAAAATATTTATCTTCCTATGAACCGTAATATCTATTAAAAGGAAACTATGAAGAAGAATAAAAAAAATATCTAAGGCATGAAATCATAGTATTTAAGTGCAAATTTTTTATTGGGATGTGAAATAAAATTATTGTGATAAAATAAGTAAGAAAAATCTTACAATAATGAATGAACATCTTTCTAGCTCTCATAAAAATATTGCACCATGTACCAATGTACCCTAAGAAGTGAAAGAAGAAATTTATGTTTACATAAATAAAATAACCATGTCCAATCATTTACTTGACAGCATAGCACAACACAGCATAGCATGATAAAAATAGTCTAACACTAGACAGTATTGTCAAACTATGTCTTAATCTCATTCAACTGTTTACCATACTCCCATAATCCCCATCTATCATAATCCCTACTAGGTCGAGCCCTTCAAGAGCAATCAATTATATTTAAGGTTGAAGCTTGCAAGGTGCCATCAATCCAAGTCTACAATCCAAAATACCTTTATGCATTACTCCACAAAATTATCCTAGAGTCTACCACTAAACTATAACCCATCAGTATCCTGGGTTTAGACTTGAAAGCAGATTCAACTGAGACATATCTTTAATCAGGAATCAACGCCTCATCTTTCTACTGCCGCAGTTGTGTATGTATCTAAGTAAGTTTATCAATATGCCCACTCATAACAAAACTAAAACAACATCAGGGATCGAAAAAGAGCGAATTAATCTTATTTGGCATAAAACTGAGTTATGTCTAACTTATGCCTAAGAAATATCTATGTTATGACAGAAAGTAGCGAACATTCTTCAAACAAATAATTTACCAGATCAGACAGTATGATGCCATGCCAGATTCACCAGATATACATATGGAGATGTTCGTAGCAGGATTTGAGCAGGATTTAACTTAAATCATGACAAACAGCAACAAAAAAAAATGACAATTTAAATCCTACAGAATATTAAACTGTTTCTCCATTGTTTTACCTTAAATACAGAATTTACTAAATAGGGACATTGAGTGTTTTAACTTAAATCCATACGAACTCCTCTTCACTTTCACACGCCGCCGGTCCCGTCGGTGCCTTCGCCGGCGACTTCTCCTCGCTACTTTCTCGCTGCTGCCGTCGAGGGTTTCGTTATTTCGGGGGAGAAATATGACTAGGCCGTCATCTGCAATTTTTTTTAAGGAATTTAACTACATAGCACACAAATCTTATATATTTACCTATCAAATATCTACATTTTTTATATTTATTTATATAACACTCAAATTTTTATTATTATAAAAAAATAACACTATTTTTTTTAAATAACATTATCTTTATTTTTTAAAATGAAATAAACTTTTTTAGACATAATAATAATACTATTTTTATAAATATTAAACTGTAGATATTAAATATATAAATATATTTAAAAAATTGTGTTAATTTTTTTTGGCATGAGAATTTACATACATACTATATAATTTTTATTTATTTACATTTCTAACAATTAAATTTTATATAAATATATAAAAATTGTGTGCTTGAAATTTTTTTTAAAAAATTTTTATAAATCAATAACCTAATTCATGTTATTTATAATTTAATTACTTTTAATATTTTTAACTATCAAATTTGCATATTTGCCTTATTAAAATTTTTAAAAAATAAAAAATTTAAATTTAACTCTTAGAATGAATTTTAATATTTTAATATTTGAATCTCAATTTAAAAATTAAAATTAAAAGTAATTGATTTATTAATATGTAATGAGTGACTGTGTATGTAAAAACTCTCTTTTTTATAAATTATTAATATTTAAATAGTTTATATTTGTTCGTATTAATTAAATAGGTTATCTTAATTAAAATAAACTAATGTTGATATTCAATAATTTTTAACGTTAAAAAAATTTAATTTTATTCTACTTAATTCAATTAAATTAAAATTATTATGATTAATTAGTTCTCTAAGTTATTAATTAATAATTATTTATATTGATTATAGGTTGATTTGCATAATCATTTTTGGTAAAAAAAGAATTTCTTGAAAAAATTATTAATATTCAGTCAAGCAAATTAAATATAAATGCATTAATTAAAATTTTAAATCAGCTTAATAATTAATATTAATTAATTAAAATGTATTATGTTCAGTAAATTAATATTATTTTTATTTAATTTATCTAAATAGAAGTTATTGTTTAATTAACTCATCAGTGTTACGCTAAGTTTATTCCTAAATATTATATAGATATTAGATAGGAGCGATAAATTTATAATAACAAATTTTAATAAATTAATTTTAATAAATAATATTAATGAACTAAAAAAATTTTAAGTAAATTTATGTTATTTATAATTATGATTCATTATATTTATAAATTATTGAATAATAATTAATTAAAAGGTTATCTTATGTTAATTATAATTTAGTTACTGTAATTAAAATTATGAACATTCAATTAAACAAATTAAAAAGAAAAATATAGTAATTAAAACATTCAAACCTGATAATTAGCAGAAGATTAATAATTATCAGGTCGCTTGGCTGATATATATATATATATTCATTTGAAATATCTCATAATACCTATTTTTTATGAATTTTGAATTTATTAAAATTGAACAAATTTCAGAAGAAGAGAAAACTAAATAGAATTTTAAACTTAGGCTAGTTTTGATATATATATATATTAAATAATATACTCGAAAAATATAATCTTTTGAAATTAAAAGCGAATTTTTATAGATAAATTTTCAAAATATTAAAATTTCAAATTGTCTCAGAAAAGACTAAAAAAATCTAGACTTAACTTTTAGTAAAGATGATTATAAAATTATTATGTGAAAAATAATTATTTTAAAAATTATTGCTGCATTAAAAATATTTTTATTTTTGATCAGACAATAGCTTTCTTGAGACTACATATTTTAGTTCTCAAAAATAATTTTTCATCACAAAATTTTTGAAGAGTAACAAAAAAATAGCAGCCAAATGAACGCATGATAGCAGTCTAAAAATTAAAGTTAGGGGTGTCAAAAATTGACGTGACATGACAACCCGACTTGAACCCAACTCGAAAAATCCAGAATCAGATTAACCTAATTAATTTTTGAGTCAGGTTCAAATCCATGAAATTGACCCATTTCATATTTCAGTTTAGGTTCAGATTGATCCGTCAACTCGAAATTGATGAATTTAATCCATCAGCTCGACTTTACAAACCCGAAACTTATTTCAAATTGACGATTTTTACCTGCGACATCGAATTTAACTAGATTTTGAGTTATAACGTATGTATAAATAGATCATTCATATTGTGTTTGAATCAATCAGGTTAAATGTGAGTCGAATTCAGATTGAGGTTTTTGACCCATTTAATAAAAGGGTCAATCATATTCAAGTCGGATCAATTTTAGGTCAAACCTGAACACAACTTGCAGACCTGAATTGACACCTAATTAATGTGCTTAAAAAGCTATCCCAAATAGACCAGCCTATGAACTCGCCTTCTCCACAAGCCATCGCAACACCCGTCCGCCCACCCATCATCGTCTATCAAATTTCAATGCATTTGAAGCATTATAATAAACACACAAAAAAATTGCAATGCATTTAATTTACCTACAACTAAATAATTTATATATGTTTTAAAATGCATGCCTTCCAATCATCCCATAATTCTAAAATACATATACTCTAAGATAAAGAACTTAAGCTTAAATAGTCTCCAAATACTTAATTCTCCGTACAAAAACCTAGAAAAATTATTTATTTATTTTTTTTATCAAGATAAAGATATTAATTTAATATTAAAACCCATTTTGAATAATTGATTAATACTAAATAACCTTTTTTATAATAAAAAATTTACTTTCTTACTAACAATTTCAATCCCTAACACCTTTTTATGATATTGTCATAAACAATTATTTTTTTCACCATTCATTGGTTCTAATTTTATAGTTTTGATTTATCATAAATTATATAATTAAAGCATCTATTATTCAAGTATAAGCAAATGACCATGTACACAAACATATCATATTTTGATTTTTTTTTTTAACTCAAATAAGATTGGATCCTAATATGTGAATGTATGATTATATTATAATGTGCACATGTTGCATTTTCAGCATATAAATGTATTTTTTTATTAAATGATATTATAATTGTACAAATGTGAGAAATATATTATTATTTTTCATAATAAATGACAAACTATTTGATAATGAAGTGTGATAGAAAAGTACTGCTTAAACTTAAGGAAAAATTTTATAAAATTGTGATAAGACCTGCAATAATTTATGATGCAGAATGTTGGCAAATAAAAGAGAAACATATGATTAAGTTAAGTGTTGCAGAGATGATGATACTCAGGTAGATGAGTGGCTTTACTCTTAGAGATAAAATACAAAATGAGTATGTTTAGAAAAAGTTGGTAGCTCAATGGCAGATAAGATTAGAGAGAGTCTTAGATGATTTGACCACATAAAGCGTCAAGCATCCAGATGACGATTAGGAGAGTAGATGCTTAGATTTTTATATTAAGAAAGATAGAGGAAGAAAAAGACTTGGTTAAGATATATAAAAATGATCTTAGTATACTTGAATTAAATGAGAATTTGACATATAATATGACACAATGAAGATGAAGGATTCATGTAACCGACCCCACTTAGTGGGATAAAGGCTTGTTGTTGTTGTTGTTGAGCTATTTGGCATAGTGATTGAGGTATTCCCACCCATCATCTCATCTCACATTCTATATATACTGTGTGAGAGAGTTTATCTTAAATGGCTCAAATAGTCAAAAAAAAAAAAAAAAGTTTTTCACAAAAATGGCATACAATATTAAAGAAATTATGAATATAGGAATTTCAATTTTAATTTGCCTTTTGTGTGCATACTTGATTTAATATTTGATAAAAAAATTCATTAAACTTATTTCTAAGACCTATATTTGCACTTTCAATAACTCCAATCTTAATTAGTAAACCATAACTAGTATGAACACATAAGAAAATCATATTAAAATAAAATATTTTTTATTTAAGCAACAAATTTTTTTTTATCAAAATCTTTTGTATTACTATATAAGTCATATCACAAAATAGTATTTTATTTTTCTAAATTAATATGAAACTTTTAAAACAGTAATTTTTTTTCTTAAATAAATTAAATTTTATTGCATAATATCTACTATATCTAATAATTCATCATATAAAATAGTGTATTGGCTGGTTTATTACAATTAATACAAATAATGCCAAAATTAATCTTATTAGAAGATTTATCTTATTCTCTAATTTAGTTTATATTATTGTTTTTTTTTTAAAGAAGAACTAATTTTTTAAATGATTAGCACTACATCATTAAGAGATATAAATGAGACAAGCCAAGCTTAAGTCACCCTTCACTTGAGTTTGATTAATTAATCAAACTCAAGCTCGAGCTTTATTTTACAAGTTTAGAGTCAGCTTACAAGCCATTTAATATGAAAAAGATAAAGATTTATGATTAAAATAATTATTATCATAAAAAATAGAAATTTAAAAATAAAATATTAAACAATTACATTATATAAGATAATGAGATATAACTTTTAAATATTTTTAATAATTACAGACTAGAACTATTAAATTTTTATATATATTAAGAATATTTTATATTGATATTTATTTAAAAGACTTCATGCTCAAAAAGTGCATTTACGAAAGTAAAAGTTGGTATTTTGATGTAATAATAAAGATTTATTGCTTGTTAAGTAAATTAAAGTTTAGAACGTAAATTCATAATTACCTATGTATGTAATCTAAATTTTTATATATATTAAGAATATTTTATATTGATATTTATTAAATGAGCAACCTCACGAGCTAACGAGTCAAGTTAGGACTAACTTGTGCTTGCCTTGTTAGCATATCAAGCTCAGCTCATGAAACATTTATCTGACAGTGGCTCATCAGCTGAGCTTGACCAAACTCACGAGTTAACTTAACTCTCTCTCTCTCTCTCTCTCTCTCTCTAAAAATATTTATTTCTATTCTTTTTATCAACATAAGTTACTATTTTCTTATAGAATATAAAGAGGTTTTTATCATATTGAATCTTGTATACATACTAATAATAATCTTATGAGATTTCATGTGATAAAATTCATAATTATGTAGAAGCATGTTGATATAAGATCGCTAAGATGACTTTAAATCTCTTTACCAATTTATATATGGATGTACATATGAAATCATCAAACTTTAATGCACAAAAAAAATATAATATAATGGTCAAAATTTAACTATGATTAAGGGTTATGACAAAATATGAGGCATGAATTTGATATTTAAAATTTTTAAAATGATAACAATTTATTTTAATAATTTCATTCATTATATTTACAATACTAATTAGAAGATAAAGATTCAAGTAATTATGATTTATAAACTAAACTTAAGATTAATAAGCTATTAAAGTAGTACCAATAATTAATTGATCTTTCTTATATTTTTCTTTCAAAATGATCTAACAAACAATTGAGTAATTTTAAAGAAATATTTATAATGAAAATTAACTATTTCTTTGTTTTTTCTTTTTAATCAACCAACATAAACATCCAATATTTTAGGGTATATGTATGTAAGATTACTAGATGATTGCATGAATTAAACTAAAAAAATCTAGATAATACATATAATATAAAAAAGTAAGCTTCCCAACTGACCTACGTCCACTCTTTAATCTCCTTTAAATTTTCACTAATCTCTCTTTCATTAAAATTAATTTAAGATGAAGAAACCTCTCTTCTAAATGAATAATAGAGCCTTATATTTTACTCTAAATCTCCTTTAAATTTTCACTAATCTCTCTTTTGTTAAAATTAATGTACGATGGAGAAACCTTTCTTCTTGGGGCTATTGAGTTCTCTGTATTTAGAGTATTTGATTAAATAAATCGAGAAAATGATTTTTATAATTATTTGGTTGAGAGAGTTTTACAAATTCATATTTTTTTGTTTTTAAAATATAATGTAGTAATTAGAAGGATATTAGCGGCCATCAGCCGAACGGCGTCATATCTAACCGGCGGCGGCAATAAAGGTCGAGATCTAATGGCCGTCGCAGCGTCGCTACGGCCACGGCGGCGTGAGCGCCCATCTTACCATTCCTGTATTTGGAATTCATCAATTAAAATCTAAAATACTTTCATTTATTTAAAATATTTTACTTCAAGAAAAAAAATTTAGCGTCATTTGAATCAAATTCAATCAAACAACAAAATAGAATATGATAATCGAATCTATTTAATTTTTTGAGTGTTTGAATGATGCAAAGTAAATTTCAATGCATTTATAGTGTATTTGAAATGCATTAGAATGATCATTTTTGGTGTATTCGAAATTCCCCCGATTTGAGCGAATTCCAAATAAACCGACCAAAGTAAAGTATTTTAAATGCAACCTCCCGATTACCTCGGTCATTTTGCCGCAGTCTCTTTGCCATCAACAATTCAACGATAATATCTGAAATACTTTTTTATATTTATTTTTATCAAACAAAAAAAATTTCATATATTTGTAAAATTTTCAACAAAATAAATTAAAGTAATCCAAATGCACTATAATTCTTTTACATTTCATTTATTTTATACTATATTCTTTTTTAAACAATCCCTAAATGAATAATAAAGTCACCCCATACCATTACTAAGTTATAGAATCACCATATACCATTAATAAGTTATAAAGTCACCCTACGAAATATTTGGTTCTACTAACAAGAAATACAAAATGTTATATTTAGATTCTTTTTTCTTGAAAATTCTACAAATATATGAGTTTATTTTTTTTAGTAAAATAAATATAAAGTATTTTGAAAATTTTTTGGTGTCACGACGATGCGAAAAACATAGTGGTACCAACTCTTTACTTCATGGTGACAATCATGGTTATTGGCACATGGTTGATAATCGTGTTACATTAACCATAATTAAAATTAGTCAAATTTAAAATTCTAAATATACCAAAATTTAATATTTTGATGAATTCCAAATACATTCCATCAACCAAAGAGCCCTAAGTGAAACACTATTTTACTACCTTCTAGAAAATTCATTATGTCAAGTTATAATCATTTAGTCAACTAATTGATACACATGCCAATTAATTTTGAATTAAAAGCACATCATATTGATTAGTTCAAAGTTTAAACTAATCCATTTAATACATAATTGATTCTACCAATTTAATTTAATAATTAATCTCAAAATGACGACGACGATCGATGATGATACATAATTGATTCTATCAATTTAATTTACTAATTAGTGAATGACTATTGATCATGATATAATAATAAAAAATTAACTATAAAACAAGTTGGATATAAGATATTTTACATTACTTAACCTAAGCACCCATTGCTTAGAAATCCCCTTTCACTTATTCATTCAAATGTCAGTAGAAAAATGATTTACACCTTAGAAGAAAGATCATTGAATTCATGAAATGACAATAACCCCACAATTAAAGGGTCATCAAGAATACAGTTTTCAAGGATGGAGATTATTATGAATCTAACCAATAAAACCTTTAAAAAAAGAAATTATATAAAAAAATACATAATAATTAGACAAATTTCAATTTGGGTGGTGGTGGGGGAGAGAGAGAGAGAGAGAGAGAAAGCAATTAAAACTTTCTTCATTCATTTTCATAACCTAACCTTATTTATCCACAAAGAAGAGTATTTTTATAGATCACAAAAACATGAATAAGATTTGCATAGATATCATAAAATCGTTATGCATTTATATATAAGTGTTAGATATGTAAATACATAAAAATTGAATGGCATATATGCAAATCCCCCCAAAACAATAATGACCCAGTAAAACACCTAATAATAACACAATATGTCTATCTTCCTCTGACCTACAATAACTAACCAACTCATATAATCAATCCATTACATTTATTCCTAAAAAAAGATCCTTTTAGAGGCAATTAGAACTGATTAGCTCTGCAAGCAGAACAGAAGTGTTCAATTCAACATCCCAATTATCAATCTGTATCAATAGTTTCATACTTCAAAAATTACAAAATAAATAAAATGTTAGTTAAAAAAAAAAAACACTGACACTAAGCATCACACAATCAAGCAAAAAAATAAAAATAAAAATAAAAACTTGTTTCTTCACTCTATTCCCCATGAAAATTGAGTATAGGAATGAATATTTTTTAAAAATCAATCATTCCTTGGTTTTTTCATTTTATCCCAGCTTGAAAACAGTAGTCTGAGTAGTGAATAGAAAATGGTTGTTATACATACTTTGATAAAGTTCCAGCATGAGGAGGGCCAATACCAGGGATAAAGCAGCCTGAAGAAGAAGCTAATGGCGTGCCTTGGATATTGACCAACCTGTGTCAGCACAGAGGACTTCAATTATTTACTTAATATATAAACTTAAGCAAGATTTACATGCATACCACACAATTCTTATGCGTTTATATATCTAACATCCAAAATTTGATATTTACTTATCTAACACTTTCGTATGCTTAAAAATGTGCACTTCACTTTAAAAAACTTAGTAAGTTTAGATATTAGATATATAAAGAAATTGCGGGGAAATGAATCAAACAATGGAGCACCTGAATGAACAAAAATATAAGACTTCCATAAACTGCCTCATGTAAAAAAAATAATGAGAAATCTACTGAAGCATAGGAATTTTGTTTTGTTGCTTTGCTAATAATATGATAAAGATTTTTGAAGTTGTTTTACCATGCAGTCTAATGGAATCTCAGTAAGTGATCGTCTGGCAGACACCAAGCAATACATAAATGAGGCATTTACAAACATACCACACAGTTCTTATATATTTATGTATCTAATGCCTAAACTTTAATAATTACATGCAACAACAACAACAAGCCTTAATCCCACTAGGTGGGGTCGGCTACATGAATCCTTCGTCTCCATTGTGTCCTATTATGTGTCAAATTCTCATTTAATTCAAGTATACTAAGATCATTTTTTACATCTTCTTCCAAGTCTTTTTTCTACCTTTCTTCTTTAAAGCAAATCTGCATCTACTAATCGATCATCGGACGACGCTTTATGTGACCAAACCATCTAAGGCGGCTCTCCCTAATCTTATCTACCACTGGAGCTACTCCAACTTTTTCCCGAACATACTCATTTTGAAATGAAATACACTTTCTGATGCATAGAAAAAGTAATATATACATAAACATTAAACTTTAGATGTTAGATATATAAATACATAAGAATTGAGTGGTATGTATGTAGATCTTCTTCCATAAATTTGTCGTCTTCGAGATCTAGAGAGAGTCATGCCCCGATATTACTTTAAAGGTAATCCATTATATAATTCTTGCGAGTTTGATAAGTACAAAGACTCTTTATAACTCCTCCACTACCTATTAACATAACTCAAGCTAGCCGTTACAGTTATTTAACTACTAGCTAACATTACCTTTTAGAAATTCCTACCAGAATAGTTCATCTCTGAAAACTTCATTGACTAGTTACATTCAGAACATTTTCCATTCAATTCATTTTTTTAGCTACTTTCAATTGTCAAGCCTTGATTTGAGGGCTAGACTAAGGACTTAGCTTGCTGATGTTAGAATAGCTCCAATGGGCGAGACTTTACAATTTCATATTGAGAAAGGCCAGTGAGAGTTGAGGGTCAAGGCTTGAGTGGAATAATTTAGAATTGACTTGATTGACTCTGATTTGATTCATCATGTTGAACTTAAATCTTCTTGGCTCTTAACTTCCTTTTCTTGGACCTTCAGCTAATTGATTTAACATGGCTGGTAAATTTATTTCGTTTGATATTAATTGATTTGCGATTTTTATTGGATCTTTTGATTTCATTATTTTTAAATTTATTGGGAGAGAATCTTAGAGAGGAATTGGATCGGTTCCACTCCACTTATTTGCTTCCCTAGATTTGATTTTTTTTTCCTCCATAATTTTTTAATTTTAAATTGTAGAACATAATGTAATAGTTTAAATATTGCTAGAAATAAATAAAAAGAAGTTTGGATGTTTTAACAAAAAATTAGAGATTTAAATATCTAGTGTTGAGAACTTGCCCTATATTTTAGGACCCATCTAGGTCAACTTAGAACCCTTTAGGATCCAAATAAACCTAAACAAGCCCAACTGTTTAAAATGGTCAAACCTTGGTTTGGAACCATCCCAAGACCAAAATATCCTAAATTAGGCTATTGTATGGCCAAGGACATATGGTGGTAACCCATGGCACACAAGTTTAGGTAACCAATACTCTTCCCCATGATAATGTCATGAGAGGGATGAAGGGAAAAAATTGAATTGCATTTGTTGTCTCTTCCCCTCTCCCATAGATTTCCCCATGGCTTGATGCAACCCCAATAACATAAAAGAACTAGAATCTAGCCTGCAAGGCTATTTCTTCTTCAAAATCACGATGGTATAACCTTCCCTCCTCTCTCCATCTTTCAAGTGCCCACAACTTGGTGTAAATAGTTTGTGTGGTTTGATCTTAGAGAAATCTTGTTGACCTCTATATCAATACAGAAACTAATTCATTCTTCAAATGCAATGAAAACGGCTAACAATGGTCATCATATCACAGAAATCAGATTTAGACCATATCGCCCACATGAAAATCACATAAATGTTGTCCATTTCATGAAACATACTACACCAATGCATCCAAAGTATCAAAATTACTAAGAAAAGGACCAATGCTCCTTTATGAGTAAGGAATAGAACCTCCACAACACTATAGAACTTTCAAAGTCCTTAGAACTTAGCATTGAATGAGAACCTCGATAAAGAAATGATGCATTGCACCTTATTTATAAGTTAAAAAATGGTTCCCCTTAAGGCTCATCGAGCTAAAACAAAATCATTAAGAATTAATTAGCCCTTATCTTGAAACATGTAAAAAGATTTCAAATCATAACAATCACAGACAAAATCTGCAACACACAAGTGGACATAATACAATCTTTTAAAAGTCCAAGTAGTGTGTACCTTAACAATAAAATATTTGCATAGACAATCTAATTCGAAGAACTCTAGATTCTTAATAATCATTATGAGGCAATTTCCATCTCAAAATTGTCCAGTGTATTAAGAGGTTTCATGTCCTCTATTTATCTACTCTGCCTATAGAGCACCATCGTAAGTCTCTACAAGGAGGTGAAATCAGAGCTCAAACAAGAAAATGAAAGGCTGAGTATGTAGGTTCTATTACAAGAAATAGGAAAGCCTTAGAGGAGATTAACGCTAAAAAATGATGAAAATGACGACTTTAGTTTTGTTTTTATAAAAAATTTATAGGTATTTATACAAAATGAAAAAATTATACATCCCTAGGACTTCTATGCAGACATTTCTTATCATAGAGTTATATTTAGGAGGAGCAACAAGATATTTTTGAAAGCCAAAAACAATGCACCTATTAGAACACAGGTTAGTGGCATTTGAAAGAGATGTTAAGAAAGTGATGACCCGGTGCTACATCTATAAGGAAGTCAAAAGTGCTAAAAAAAGTAGGCAAATATTATGCTTTATCTGTAACATTTAATTCTTGAGAAGATATTTTTACTAATTTTATACTTGAGCTTTCCTAGGACACCTACAGGACACAATAACATCATTATTGTGGTAAATCATTTTCCATGATGACTCACTTCCTACATTGTTTAAAATTCAATGATTCATCTGATATAGCAAGGTTATTTTTTAAAAAGATTGTTAGACTACATGGACTCCCTTCCACAATTATTTCTAATAAGAATGCAAAGTTCATAATATATTTTTGAAAAATATTGTGAAAGCTAATGAATTCTCTTCAACCTTGGCATATCTAAGACATATATTGACACATCACAAAGGGTCTTCAAAAAAACCTAACTTTAAAGTTCTGTCAAAAACTACGTTGGAATATCAACTTTTCCTATCTTATATTTAACCTCTAACTAGTCTTTAAAGATGAAACAATCCTCTATGGTGTGCCAATAGCAGTTAAAATAATTATAGTTAAGATTATTTGTCATTTTCACTTTCTCGTGCTCTTCGATAGAAGGAAATTTCATTATCTATTAATCATATTTTCAAACAATATTTTGACACACCCTTTTATAAATGAATATATTTTAATCAATCTCTCATGAAGATCAAACCTATTTTTTGCCTTATTTCAAGGAGAGACTAGGTTGGGCTATAGTAGCAATCATTCTTTTATTTTTATCAAACACAATGCTATTGTTGATCTACAACTATGTATCATTTAAAATTAAATAAATGACATAGAGGTTAAATGCTCTTATTAATTAATTGATTTGATTTGAAAATTGATGTCGTCGAAAATATTAAAATTAATTAAAGAAAATATCAAATCAATTAATGATCGTTAATAATTAAAATTGAATTTTTTTGGCCATATTCTCAGTTTGAAATTGCTTAGCAACTCTATTGATCAACGGCGCTTCGCGTGATCAACCTATCAAAGCGGCGTGTCGATCAATTCGTGATCAATTTGAGCCGTCGATTTAATTTTGTCAAATTTAAGTTTCATGAGATGATATTGAAAGGACAAATTGACCGCCATATTGTATTTACGGGTTTTATTGTTAGTCTTAAATTTATGTGATTAGAGCTAATTACCTTTGGTTAGTAATCTCTAATCCCTCATCCTCAGAAGATCTCCCTGACCTCGTTTTCCATCTCTGCTCTCGAATGCTCCCTCTCTTTGATCCCTCTCTCTCTGTGATCTGCGTCTCACAGCTCTTGGGTTCTCTCCCTCTCTCCCTCTTGCTCTCACGCACCCCATTTCTCCTCTCCTCTGGGTGCTCCCTGTGAAGTCTAGTCTCTCTCTGGGTTCAAAGCAGACCCAGAACCCAGGAACAGAATCGATCCTTCCTTCCTCTTCCAAAACCCCAGTTGTTTAGTTTCAATCTGACTATATTTTTATATGTGGGTTTTCTTGAAGGAAATGTTTCCCCTCTATTTGTTTTATGGTTTTTGTTTTCTGGGTTTTGTGATTGGTTATGGTTCTTCTACTAGGTTGTTCGGAGTTCATTCTCTTGGTTCCTCCTTTCCTTTTTATTCCTTTCCACTGGGCCTTGCTCGAGCTTTCTTCTCCTCTGATATGTTGGGTTTACTCTCCATAAGCTTCTGACTGAGCGGAGCTTATCCTCTTTGTTTCAGTTGCCTCCTTTCCTCTCATTACACTTGTTAGGCCGCAGAGGATAGATGCTTGTTGTTTCCTCTGTTTTGCCTTAAATTGATAAGTCCCTTTGGTGGTTGGATTGTGTAAAATGAAGGAGGAGAGGAAAAGGTTATCCTTTGCTTTTCACTTTCTTTGTTGATTCTACTTCTTCTTTGTAATGCACATGCTGATTTTTTTTTTGATATGATGAATTGATTTGTTATTGTATGAATGTTCGTTTTACTAAGATGGTTTTTGTTTAATGGATATGATAATAACATTTTAAAGGATTGAAAGTATTTTTTATGGAAATTTAGTTGTTTTATGGCGTGCTGAAATATTTTTTTGAAAAAAACTATTAATTGTTTTTAGAGGCATGAAGCTTTTTCTGAAATTTATTTTTCTAAGGAAATCAATTAATTTGCTATCTAAGATGTGATGCTTGCTGAAAATTTCTTTTATTTGGAGGAGTTTGAAAATCTGATAAGAAAGGATGTATGGCTTAAATATCATACTTTTATCTCTATTTCGTAAAATTCCTTTGTTTTGATTGGTTTCCTATGAAGGGTGCCTCTCTTTCGCATAAGTTGAAATAATTGAAAGGAAGGTTTCTAAGTATTGTATGGTTACATCGTACTTCTTTCATTTCATGCTAAAATCGCAAGGAGAGATTTGAAAGTGTTATGACATAGATCCTAGACCACATGGAGGATTCTATATTTCTTTCACCATATGCTAAAATCTAAAATTGAAAGAAAGAAGGTGAAGAAATGAAATATGAAAATGCAATTCTTTCTTAAAATGTTTAAGTATACATTTTAAGTATTTTATTTATGCAAATCTGACTTTAAATTTGTGATATAAGTCACTCTTGTTCTTATGGGAAATATATCGTAGTGGTGTCTCTACGACCATGTGTGCTTTTCTTTATGGTGGCGGTGCTCTCTGCGGCCAGCAGGGAGGGAGAACATTATAAATTTGATTATTATCTCTAATCAAATATACATAAAACCTTTTCTTTTTTAATCGACTTTAAATGATATAAAATCATGCTCAACAGGTGTAGAAATCTATCATCAAAATTTCGGTAGTTGTCTGCGCTGATGTCTTTCTCTTGACATGGTAGGTGAGCCCAGTCATGTGTACATGTAGGGAGAGGCGGGATTTGTAAATTTGATTATTATTCTAATCAAATATACAGCGACTTTCTTTTTTTGTTATTGAAGTCTGAGCTTTAAACTTATTCTATAAGTACTGTATTTCTCCAACATAGGGAAATCTTATCTATCAAAATCGTGATTGATAACCATTTTATGTCTTTCTTTGGCGTGGTGTGACAGTCTCTCCTGTAAGCATGATTATGATTTTGTTCTTAATTAAATCATTCTGAAGAAAAATTTATTATAAGTTCATATTTCTCCGATATGGTGGAAACTTGTTTCTCTTTTAACACGATGGCGTGATCATTTCGATGCTAACTTGCCTTTCTTACGAAGTATTTAAGTGGGGATAATAGGCAGGGAGCTGAAATTTTCAAAATAAAGGAGGTGAAATATGTCATATATGCTTATACTTTAATTTCATATATTTATTTTATAATGTGTTATAAGTTCGTTCATGTTACGTCTGGCGAAACATGATAAGTACATTCCGCGTTGTTAACGTGGCGAAAATCTGTTTATAATGCTCCGTTATTCCGGCGTGTGAGGAAATCTTTTATCTGATTATGGAAAATAAATTGGTCATGGTGTCTGAACCTACCATACTGGCGTGGTGGGAAGACTGAAGTCCAAATTAGCCCATTTATCGGGGATGTGTAGGAGAAATTTTCTTAAAATTTTAAGGAGATGAAAAGAAAGGATGAAATCTTAGGTTAATATATCGGCTTAAAATTTATATATGAATACTAATCTGATCTAAATATAATGAGGTATCTTGTATGGCATAAAGTGGATTATCAAACGACACATAGTGAAATACAGTGATTAGGTAAACATAAATACTCTCTCTTTCTTTGTCGTTCAGATGATTCATTTGAGATCAAGAAGACTTGAAATACATATGGAATAAATTAAATATAGTATGACATGACATATATCGAGGTATCAAAAAAAAATGGTCGAGTTAGAAAAGAAACTCTAGTATATGTGACAAACAACTTGATCTCAGATTGAAGAAACAAACTTTGGTATAAGGAGGAGAAGAGGAGTAGGAAATGTGTATTTTGTGAAGGAAAATCCTCTTATTTATAGGCTTTTCCCTCTCCTCTTATCATATTCTTATAAATTGACCGTGTGGTCTCTGTCGTAAGAGTCTGAGGAGATCATCTAGTTTAATCAGTTTCGTATTAATTACTGCATGTAGATGAGCGTGTACATCTGTATCTCTTTCTTTGAAAGAAAGAAAAATAAAGTCTTTTATACTTCTTTAATAAATTTAATGAGTATTTGTTCACATGAGGGTTCTGCGTGTGAAGGATTTTAGTAATTAACTTTTACTTTTAAATGACATCGTATCATTTTTTTATTTTGTTCCTCCCTATCGAGAAATAAATGGATTTATGGGTGATTTGATTTCAAAAAATGATTATTTGGTTTTTTATGTTTTATTGTCGTAAATTTTTAGCGAAACAAAATCACTAAACTCATTCCCAGGAATCACTTTATATTTGATCATATTATGGAAAATGATTATTCTATAATTTCTTATAAAGAAAGGGTTTTTAAAAAACAAATTCAATCATTCTAGGCTATGACTTTTTTTATATTTGATCATTCAAAATAATTATTTCCTCTTTATGTTTCTTGATTTACATAAAGAAAGGGTTTTAGCAAATCAAATTTAAATTCATTCTATTTCTTTATATTTGATCAATGAGCTGAAAATAATTTATTTTTTATATATCATTGATTTGTGACGATAAAAGGGGTTTTGGCCAAAAAATAATCGTATATTTATAGAATTTATCTTCTTCGGTTTTGGTCTTGGATAGGGTCAAGTTAAAAAAAATGCAAAAACTTAGAACATTTCAACGTTGATAAAATGACATTTAAAGAGAGATATTGTATGTATGTTGAAGAGGAATGCGTCTGAGTTAGTATAAAACAAAAAAGTCTTTATCTTAGGTTTGGTGCTTGGGACGGTCAGTTAACAAAACTAAAAAATCAAAATGGCTACTAGACATTCTAATATGTTGTTAGAAAGAGATATGTCAGGATTATTGATCAAAGAAAGATATTTAAGGTTTTGGTGTGCGGTGATAATGGAAAAACTCAAAATCAACTCAACTTTTTAATGTCCATGGTCAAAGAAACGATATCCCTGTGGAGTAATTCTTAGTCAGCTGAAAAGCAGATCTTTACTATCGGTTTGATCTGATGATGCAGGTTATGCTTTGATATTATAAAATTTAATAATATGTCGAAATATAATATAAGATATATGAATCAACTCACATGGCTTAAAATTAATCGGAAGAAAAGTCTCGTCATATTGAGGTGAGGTTTTGAAGGATTATTATCTTGAGATAATGAATTTAGGCGATCCTCTGTAGCGGATGAGTGAATGATTCTATCGATTATGCTGTGATCGAGAAGGGTAATTATAATCTGATGATATGTCTATATATTCAAATCTAAAATCGTAAAATGATCAAATTCGAAAATAACAAAATATAAATAAAAATGAAATGAATTATTTAAATTAAAACTAAAAAATAAATAAAATAAATCCACCTCCATGATTGTTGTCTTGGTGAAATTAAAACTTGAAGATGAAAGATTAAATCATTCACATCAAATATTCTAAAGTTCGTAAGAGCATTCGGTGGCGTCATCCTCTGTCCGTGATTTTGCGATGATATATTTGTAAATGGCTTTGACCTGAGGCCGGTGTATTTGTTGCGATATACATTTATTAAATTGTCTGTGCGCCCTGTTCACGGAATTTCATGAGAATTTGATGCATATTTAATTAGGTATATTTTCCCCAGACAAATCTGAGGGCACTTGCTACATGCCCACGAGATCCTAATTGAATTACATCACCTCCTCTCAGCGGAGGGGCCGCGGCGGCCGGGATAAGCGGAACCATGGGATCTTGATGGTGTCATCGTTCCCACAAAAGTTTTAAATTAAAATAATAAATTTATGGTTCCACTAAAATAATTATATCTTTTTTATTTTCGATTATTTGTGTCTCAGTGCTCTCTATTGGGAGGGGTAATTCATATCTATTAAAACCATATAAAAATTCTCACAATGAGAATGAAATCTCTGATAAATGTCTTATCTATTATCTCTCATTACAGATCAAACCTTTTTCTTATTTCAGAAACTAGGTTGGTAATTTTATCACATAGTATTATCTTCAAATCTTTTTAGAGTCAACATTATACCTTTTTTTATATTTTATCATAAAAATTATCACATTTCATAATGAGGGAGGAAGTCTTATTCGATAAACTGACAGCTTTGTTAAAAATTTTTTAAACATTTCAATTGAGAACAATTCCAACAAGAGAGATAATGGGCATTTTATCCAACCCATTAAGGGTCTGTTTTCGGATAAGCTGTATATATGAAAAGTAATGGTGGAGGTGCTACAAATAGGGGTATAAACAAAGCTTGAAAGCGGCGACACCTGATAGTGTTGGTCATTGAAAATTAGTGTTGATTCTGTTATTTCGTGTTGAAATTACTTTCGAAATTTTAGTGTTCGTGTTCGACTCGAATTGTTCAAAATGGCTCATATAAGCTCGAAATGGCTCGAAATAACTCGAAAAGCAATAATCCAAAAAATATGTAGAATGGAGGATTTGAACCTGGGCCAATCTTTTGCATGACAAAAGTTCCAACCACTAAGTCATGCTTGCAAATAAGATATGATAAGATAAGATAAAATAAGATATGATGATATGATATGATTTTTTATTTCGAGCTAAAAGATTGTTCATGTTCGACTCGCTTGTTTAACAAATGAGTCGAACACAAACTGTTCATGAACACGAGCTTTTTTGACAGCCCTAGCTATAGAAGAAGCTTTTATTTGAAGAAACTATGATGGGTATATAGATTTTTTTATTTTACAAAAGTCAAACCGCAGCCTTCTGACTGCCACCGCAAGTAGCCATGTTAGGATGGAAAATGTAATTTTCCCACCACAGATTCCTCAAGACGTAGCAAAAATGTAGTCAAAAGCAGGCCCCAAATGGCCTTGTGGTGCTGACCGCCTTGGCCGTCACCATCTCTATTTAAGTGACAATATGTTATTTGTCAAGGAGATCACATCTCATATTAAGGTTTCTTAATCTCAAAATGAAATCAACTAAAACATTAGATAATTTATGTTAAGCAGTCATCAAGTCAATAATGACAATTTACAAAAGACCACCAACAAATATTTTTTTATATGCATCTTTTGATTCTTTAAAAGTTTTAAAAAACTCATAAGTTAGTTCCACATACCATTCAAAAGTGAAGCCTAATAAACTAGTGATAAATAAACAAAAAAATAATGCATCATTATTATTAATATTATAATTGGCTTTATATTGGTCAATATGTTGCCCAAGATTTTCAATCTTATCAAACTACTTAATTTATGGTGGCACAACGTCTTTTGGATATGGGCTTTTGCTTCATTCACTTCCAAATAAGGTCTTCCCTTTCTAATAGGAATCTCTCCATGTTCGGCTATCATAATAATTTTCACTTGCACATCAAGCAGCAACAACACCACCACCTTTATCCCACTACATGGAGTTGGCTAAATCAATCATTTTTCTCAAATGTGTCCTATAAGAGTCATATTCTTATTAAGTCCTAATAAATTAAGGTCATTTTTTATACTTCATAACCAACTTTTTAGGTCTACCTCCACCTTTCTTAACATAGGTTGAATTTTATGCATCTACTCTCTGGGGTCATTAAAAACAGGCGTTTTATGTGACCAAACTATATAAAGTGACTCTCTCTAATCTTATCTACTAATGAAGCTACTCCTACCTTATCGCATATATAATTGTTTCTCATTTTATCTCTAAGTGTAATACTGCTCATCCAACCTGAGCATCCTCATCTCTGCAAACTTTTTGTTTCTCTTTTACTGGCCAACATTTTGCGCCATAAAGCATTGCAGGCCTCATCACCAACTTATAATATTTTCCCTGAGTCTAAGCGGTAATTTCCTATCACACAACAGGCCCGATGCATCTCCACTTCAACCATCTAACTTTAATTTTACTCATAACATCCCCATCTATATCACCATCACTTTGAACAATAAACTTAAGATATCTAAAACATTCACTCTTTTAATGACTTGATCACCCATTATCACCACTCCACTACTAGATCTTCTACGACTAAAATTACACTTCATGTATTCAATTTTAGATATACTCAAACAAAAACATTTAAACTCTAAAGTTGACCAAGACATTTCTCTTGGAACTTTAGCATATGCTTTCTCTAAATCAACAAATATCATAAGTAGATCATCCTTACTCTCTTTATACATCTCTATCAAATCTCTCAACAAATGTATAGCATCAATAGTAGACCTACCCGAAATAAATCAAAATTGGTTTTGAGAAATTTTTGTATCATGTCATAATCTATGCTCAATTATTCTCCCATAATTTTAATGTATATCACATTAATATAATTCCTCTGTAATTTGCACACTCTTGTGTATCACCTTAAAAATAGGAACCAACAAATAATTTCTTCACTCATCTGATCTATTTAGTCTTTAAAATAATATTAAAAAAAAGATTTGTAAGCTAAAAAATTTCTTGATCTCCTAAGCAACTCCATACTTTTAATGGAATATTATCAAATCCTACTACTTTTCCACACTTCATTATTTAAGGTCTCTCCAATCTCAATTTTACTAATTTACTAATATGGTGATAAAAAACTAACTATTTATTTTTATTTAAGATACTAAGATCGCTAAAGTCAATCATATTCTCCCAACTTTTATTAAAAAGTCTATCAAAATATCTCATCCACCTATATTGAATGTCAACTTCTAAAAAAAATACTTTATGATCTTAATCCTTAAAATCATTTCACTTGAATTAAATCATTACTTCTCCTATCTCTCTACTTAGCTAACATATACATACATCTTTCGCTTTGTTTAGTATGTAATCTATTATATAAGTTGTTAAATATTAAATTGTTTGCATCATATATTACTTTTTTAAAATCACTATAGGTCACTATATCTTTCTCAAATATCTGAGCTTTTACATATAAACTAATTATTATAACAAAACTTCTTATTTTTTATCTTTTCTTCCACATTTGACTCTAAAACCAAATGTTTTTATTAATAGAAGCTTTTTTTTTTATTCTTCAAGTATATTTTGTTGTAATTTGCTTAATCTCACTTACATATCAATCGAATAACAAAAATACAAGTTAAAAATAAAAATAGAATCATTGGAACATTAACTACTAAGATTGGTTAAGAAATACATCTAAAAAAACACACATCAACTCAAAGTGTCACGACTGATGGAATCATAGTAGATTCTACCTTTTGGATTTGTAAGAGAACTACTTGTGATGAAAGGGTAGTCATACTTATGACCATTTAAGTGCCTTTGTCTCACAATTTTATAATTATATTTATCATTATCTTTATTTCTTTCAAGTACCAAGGGTAGATTTAGGGACTCAAATGATCCTACATGTTCTTGACCTGGTAATGGAAGTTCAAAGGATACTTCATATTTTTATTCACTATCATAACATGTTCAAGTGGATATTTCTCATAATCATATCAATTATCTAAATCATCAAATTCATTTAAATCCTCTTAGATGGTTGCAATATCCATAACATTAAATGGATCTCTCTCAAATAAGTAAACATGAAGATTAGAAGATATTTTATTTTTTAACAATATCCTCTATTGTGGGGAGATATATAATGGACATCTTGCCATTAACGAAAATGCTTTTCTCTAATAGAAAAAGCACTAGGTATCTTGCCCTTCAACTCTAGATCATCAAATGTCCTTATATAACTCTTTTGATCAAGCTTCCAAACTCACCATCAATGCCTTAATGGCAGAGCAGAGTAATGGGTTGATTTGTAAATAATCCTCATGGCAAAAAAAAAATGAGCTAATGGTGGCTTACTCAGCCCATACATTCACTTCCATCACTCTTTAAAACACCTTGGATCTTCACCATGTGCTCTAGATCTAATCTCTACAAATTTCCCTAACATTTCATAACCATTATGTCCCCTTAATACACCCTTAAGCCCATCCACTAACATGGCATTTCAAGAACAGTCAAATCTATCCAAATTAGGGGAACTTAACTTAGAGTTGACTTTTTCCCATTTGTTGGCCTCTACATCTATTGAAATTTCACCAAACACTCCAAATCACATATAAAGAAATTACCCTAATATTCTCAAGTAGTTCTATGACTTGGACCTTCCATTATAAAAAACCTTACATTAAAATCCCAAAGATGAGCTCTAAGTAGTCCTAGCCAACCACTTTCTTTCATTCACCCCCTCAAATAAAATTTATCTAACCAGTCAAGAGTTCCCACCCATATCCTTAACCTCCACCATAATAAGTGAAAACCTTAAATCACCATTCCCAAGACTACATCATTAATCATCTTAAATGTGTAGGTTGGGCTAGGGTAATTCTAATGAGGTCAAGATACAACAAAATTAACTTGATCAAGATCCAATGACTTATCTTAATTATGGTTGACTTAGTCAAACCTAGGAGTACACCTAATCCAACTCAAGTTAATCAAAGGGTCCTTCAAAACCTTGGTGGATCTTATTATTCTGAACTGCATTTAAACATTATGATAAAAGACTACAAGACTAATGCATGATTGCTTAGATCACTTAAATTTTAATAAATCAATTAAGTGGATTTACCAATCAACTAAGATTTAGCTACCCAAAAGGAGGTCAACTTTGATTCAACATAGCTAGGAGCGATCCTTTGAACTCATTCCCCTTAAAGAGAATACATTAGTGACTCAGAGGTTGATAAGTGGATCTAACTAAGCCAGGTGATACCCAAAAAATGAGGCAAGGAAACATAGACATTAGACCATTTTAGAAAAAATATGAGACCATATTGGACCAATTGTCCCACCAATGTTGAAACCATTTTACTTTGAAGTTAATCTAAATTCAATAACTTGGAATAAGTGGAGAGCAATCTATTTCTATCGATTGTAGATAACATATGGCCTTAAAAGATTTATAGGCTACTTTAACCTTTCTAATGGACAAATAGACCCAATGGGATGTATGTTTATACTATGCCATACTTGTTATTGTTGGATGATTATAAAGTTTAAAACTTGTAGAATATGAACTATGATATTTGTTATAGCTAATAGGTTTTGACGAGCCAAGCCAAGCTTGATATTTGAGCCTAACCAACAAGTTTTGATATCCCAAATCCTTATTAGGAGGAATTCATGGCATGGACCTTTAACGGGATAAATTTGGTCCCCTTGATTGTTTGTGATTAGAATCTTGTAAATCAAACAATTTCAGGAATGATTTTTGTAACCAAGATATCAAGATAATTTTGAACTTGATTGTCCAAAATTTAATATGACTACATGCCTAAATCTATAGCCAACTTTTTCAAGAATGCCTAAACTTCGCTCAATATTAAACTCTATGATAAATTAAATTTGGTTACAATTTGCTTGGGACTATGTCTTTGTAATCCAAACTGATTTTGAGTAGCTAAATTTCCCTCCAGACTAGGTCTTTTAGAGGCCACTAGGGTACTTGAATTTTCTTTAGGATTAGGTTCCATTATATAAAATTCTCTGGAGTAACCTAAATTTTGCTCAAAAATATGCCTCTGTTATCCAAAGTTCTTTGGGGTACTAAAATTTTCTTTAGACTAGTTCTTTGTCACAAGACTTCTTTAAGGTAATTTTGAATTTAGTTGCCTAGTTTTATTAGGAATAGATCATGTAACTTAGACTTCTTTAGGATGCCTAAATTTTGTTCAACATTAGATATTTGTCACCCAAACTTTTTTGAGGTGACTAAATTTTAATCAAGAATAGGTATTTGTCATGAAGACTTCTTTGATCATAGATTCATGTTTAGAAAATTGAAACTTATCTACAATATGAATGCAAGTACATGTTCTAACTAATACACTATATTCCTTCTTATCTACATAGTTTAATCATATTAACTATTTTTTATTAGGACAAGTGCAAGATTTGAACAAGTATAAGTGTTCCTACAACCCGCTCTCTAAACTTCATTTACTCATTATGCATTCCCAAATATCATAAATTGTAGTTAAAAAAATGATCGAGGCACAAACCTCAAGGCGTATGAGACATGCACCTCAATAAGTTAATGTAAAAAATAATTATATTAACATATTATATATTTAATATATGTATATTATACTATACTTATATAACTTTTTTTATATCTAATATATACTCTATTAAGACAAATGTCCACATTTAACTCCAATTTTAGGTTGAGCATCTTACCAACATGTGGTTATGTAAGGTTAGTCGAGCAAGAGTCATAGCTAATAAAATTGAAACTGTGGATGATATAATTATTACATATAATGACTCATGATCCTTGTGGCATATTTAAATTTTAAGTGAAAGTTTATCTTGAAAACATTTAATTTATATTAACATTTAAGATTAAGATTTATTTTCTTTTTCTTATTATATTATGATGTGGTTTACATCTTTATGATGATGAACTAAGTAAATATGTCAATAGTTTATATCATATTTATGAATTATTTTAATTTCATGTGTTATTTTTTTTCTATTTGAAGACTTGCATCTTGATTCACATAGAGGTTTACGGCTCGCATCGCTAAGTCAAAAAGCATGCAGTTTTTTATTTTGCCTTCTTAAATTTTGTTACAAAGTAATCATATTTGAAAGTGTCAACAAACAACAAATGGAATCTACACTACAATCATTTATACAAAACAATTAAAGGAATAATGGAATACCATATCGCGGAAATTGTGAATACATCACATACTTGAAGATAGAAAAACTTCTTACAAGAATATGAATAGGAGAAAGGTCACACTCACAGGATATAGTAGATCCAATGAATCCCAGGCTGCATGACGAACAGCTCGTGTAGGATACATAGGTCCTCCAGGAGATGTGAAACTGTAAAGACAAGCCTTCAGTCTCGTACTCGTAGTCATCCTCAACTCAATACCTAAAGAAGACATATGTCACATATTAAATAGACAAGCACATTCAGTACAGCATTAAGCTATTAGTGTTACCTTGGAGGGCTCTCAACCGGGAGAGGTAGTGCAGAAGTACAGGCTCCACCTTCAACTTTTGAAGCTGAAAAAAACATGATAGAGCAAAAAAATAAAAATAAAAATAAATATCCATGAATAAGATGTGGCAAATGCCACAGAACTCCTTATCGCATTCATATAAATAATACCTGATCAGTAAGCTCAATCACAAAAACATCCAAAGGCCCACCACCTATCAAAAAGGTATTTGTAGAAATTGGAAAATGCTTCAAGAATCTTTCGAGTATGTGATCTGCATCATTAAAAGATATTAGCAGAACGTTCACAACATACAAAACAACAAACAAAAGATTAGCATATTGGAAAACCAATGAAACATACCAAAGTTATAAAAGAATAAAAATTTGGAAAGAAGATAGAACAGATCCCGACGAGCCTACAAAAGTTAGAAATGGAAGCCAATTATTATTTCCTTAAAAATTTAACAGAATAAGGTAATGGTACCTGCAACGATATTTTCTCTAGGCGTGTAGGTACTAGAGAAACATCTTCCAGAAGATACTGTATTTGTCAAAGCAGACAACGCTATCAAACAAAGAAAACTACATATCTATATAGGGGATAGGGCTTGTTGAAGATAAAAAGAAAGATAGAAAGGAGGCCAAGTATCTTACACGAAATAAAGATAAAAATCGCCTTGTATTTGTTTGGATGTCAATCCTGGAAAAGATAAACGAGCAAACAAAATGAACTGGATCAGATTAACATTGCAATAGGATAAACAAAAAAAAAAAACTAAAAGATGCAAACCCAAACAAAATATGTGTAGAAAGTCCAAAGAACAAGAAAAAGTTAAAAAAAATAAAAATTTGAATAAAACAATATGCAAGAGAATCTATTCAGAATTTCTAAAGTCTGACAAGAAACATGTTTATTCATGACAGAAAAATAATGAAAAACATGCAGTCAATATGCAGCACACAAATATGTTATTAATAACCCCTGAAGCAATGTAAACAACCATAAATGATGATGGAATGGCTGAATATAATTTATATTTTCTCAATTCTCATGTGTTCTGATTAATGTGAATTATTCGAGTGCTTGCAAATCTTGATGACAATATCTGAAGGACGACTCTCATACATACTTGAGGCCAAGATCTTTCATTGGGTGACTTCATATCTTTCATTAGTCTTTCTATATTGATTGTATTGATTAGTATATTCTCTTAAATGTAATTTTGTCAAGTTTGATACATGTCAGTTTCCCCTCTTTTTTTTGTGTGAATTTCAAACACTGTAGAATTTTAAATTAATTCTCGAATTTCTTGTGGAAGTTCAAATTTTTTTTGACAATGTCATTTGAAAAGTGGAATTTCTCGTGGAAGTTCAAACACTACCATTGCGGTCCCAAGTCCGGATGTGAAAAGTGGAGGGTTGCATTAGGTAGTCGACAGCCAGCGTAAAACTTGTCGAAAGAATCATGACATGAATCCTTTAAACCATTGTGTTAATCGGGGCGTCCAGAAGCGGCGTCGTATGACTTGAATACAATAAAAAATGTGCTAGAGCGCATGGCCGTGTGCGGTTAAATAAGCAAGGGTTTCCACATTATGGACGGATCACGGGCAAGAAGCTAGTCTATGAAACTAGAATTAGGTTAGGATCTTGGAATAGGTACTCTTACGGGTAAATTAATGGAATTAATAGGTATTATGGTTCATAGAAAGATAAATATTTTATGTGTTCATGAAACTAAATGGGTTGGAGAGAAGGCCAAGGAGACTGATAGTTTAGGTTTTAAACTTTGGTATTCGTAAAAGTCGACTAGAAATGGTGTATGTGTGATTATTGATAAAAGTTTAAGGATAATGTTATAAATATTAATAGATGTGGAGATAGAATTATAAAGAAAGATTATGTTGATCGATATATTATAAATTATACATGCTCCAGTAGGTTTTGGAGTGCATGAAAAAAATTTTGGAATGAATTAGAGGATTAATACAAAAGATACCTCAAGAAAAAAATTTATTGGAGGAGATTTAAATGGGCGTGTTGGTAGAGTGGTAGAACTTTAAAAGTATTAATGGTTATGGATTTGGGTAGTAATGAAAGAAGGTAGGGATAGATTTTCTTTTACTTATGATTTTGTAGTTAACACTTTATTTAAAAAAAAGAGATGAACATATTATTACTTATAAAATGGATCTAGTAAAACGATTGATTATTTTAGATAAGAAAATAGATCGCTTAAATTGTAAAGATTGTAAAGTCATTCAAGTGAAAATCTATGTCTGCGATATCGATTGTTAGTTTTAGATTTTAAGATGAAAGATTGTAAGAGAAAAATAAACCAAATTATTGTCCAGAATTAGATGGGGATACTTAAGAACACAAATAAAATATTTTTAAGAGCCGAAATTAGAATTTGGGATGTTCGTGAGGAAAAACATTATGTGGAAAAAAAATGAAGTAAAGAATTAAGATTCTTAAAGATGTCTGGAGAATCAAAAGAAAAAACCTTTTAATAAGAATAGTTGGTGGTGGACTTAAGTGTGCAAGAAAGATAAAAAAATAAGTATTGTTATAAAATTTAGTTTAGATGTAAAACTTGGAGAATTTAGAATGATATAAAGATTAGCGTAGAGATTAAAGCGGTATATGATCTGAAAAATTTAGCTTTTAGTGATTTATACATAGATTAGATCAAAAGAAGGTAAAGATATATGTATAAGTTAGACAAGAAGAAGTAAAAGCTTAGTTAGTGAGAGTGTATTAAGGATAAAGATAATAAAGTCTTTTCTTAAAAAGGATATTGAAAATAATGGATGAGATATTTTGATAATTTTTCAATGAAGATCTGAAAGTCGATTGATTTAGCAAATACAAACAAAAATAGAGAATTTATTTTTATCGTCAGATTAGTAATCGAAGTTAGAAGCTTTAAAGAAAATGAAATGTGGAAAAGCAAGAGGACCATATTCAAATAGAAGTGTGAAAATGTTTAGGAGATCAAGGAATTTCTTGGCTTTAAATCTTTTAATATTATTTTAAAACTAAAAGATCATGAGTGGAGAAAGAGTTTGTTGGTTCATATTTAAGAATAAAGGTGATCAAGAGTGTACAAATTATGAGGAATTAAGTTATTGTCATACATTAAAATTATGGGAGAGAGTAATTGAGCATAGGTTACGATGTGATACAGAAGTTTCTCACAATAAGTTTGGTTTCATGCCAGGTAGATCTACTATGGATGTTATACATTTGTTAAGGGGTTTGATGGAGAAGCATAGAGAAAGTAAGGAGATCTACATATGATATTTATTGATTTGAGAAAGCTTATGATAAAGTTTTAAAAGATGTTCTTTGGAGAGTTCTAGAGCGAGAAAGAGTTAATATTGGTTATATTCAAGTCATTAAGGATATGTATACTAGAGTACTTGTGTCCAAACACAAGGAGGATTGACAAAATATTTTCCTATTTGGTTGGATTACATCAGGATCAACTTTAAGCCCTTATCTTTTTACTTTAGTTATGGATGTTCTTATTTACAAGAAGATGTACCTTGGTGTATGCTTTTCTTGATGACATTCTTCTTGTTGATAAGACTAGAGAGAGTCCAATGAAACTTGAATTATGGAGGTCAACTGTTTAAAGGTTTTCGTTTAAGTAGATCTAAAGCTGAATATATGGAGTGTAATTTTAGTTGTAGAAGTTAGTGGTAGTGTTGTGACATTAGGTGAACAAGTCATTAATAAGAGTGGCGTTTGAAATTTTAGGCTCTATTGTTCAAAATGATGGTGAAATAGATGGAGATGTTATTAGTAGAATTCAAGTTGGATGGTTGAAGTGGAGGAATGCATCTCGGCTTTATTATGTGATAGAAAAGTTCCACTTAAACTTAAGGAAAAATTTTATAAGATGGTGGTAAGACTTGTAATGACTTATAGTGCGAGAATGTTGGCCAATAAAAGAAAGCATAAGACTAAGTTAAGTGTTACGAGAGATGAGGATGCTTAGGTGGATGAGTGACTTTACTCTTAGAGATAGAATGCAAAATGAGTATATTCGGAAAAAGTTGGAGTAGCTCAGTGGTAGATAAGATTAGGGAGAATTTCTTAGATGGTTTGGCCATATAAAGCGTCGGTAGTCAGATGACAGATTAGGAGAGTAGATGCATTAGATTTTTATGTTAAGAAAGGTAGAGGTAGACCTAAAAGACTTGGTTAAGATGTATAAAAAATGATCTTAGTATACTTGATTTAAATGAGAATTTGACACATAATAGGACACAATGGAGACGAAGGATTCATTTAGCCAACCCCACCTAGTAGGATTAAGACTTGTTGTTGTTGTTGTTGTTGTTGTTGTAGTCATTTAAAAAAAAAGAATTACAATTTTTTTTACATTGAAGATATTGATCTTTGCTTAAATTAAAAGGTAGGAAACTGTGAAATACATTTTTCATATTTCTTTCTGCAGCTTTTCTTAGGTTTACATTCGGAAATCAAATTGGTATAAGGGTTTATCATTGTATCATCATATCAATTAAAAATAAGGTATATTAATTCAGTCAAATAAAAATAATTAATAAACAATATAATTTAAACAGAATTGATAAATTATGATTCTAGAAGAACACACTACCACTATCATAAAAAATCAAAATTGCATGCTTATATTCAATACGAGACATAATCTTCAGGGATTTTTAAGATGCACATGATAATTTGAAATATTTGTTTGAACTTTATCAGACATTTGATTCAAAAAGACTTGAATGTGCTAAATCAAAACTAGTGGGTCATGTTCAATCTTTTTGGTAAGCATTGCAAATGAAACAAAACTTATATGGGCTGACCTATAACAAAAATTTTTGGAGCAATAGCAAGGGCAAAATTAGGTTATGCCCAAGGTGGGAATTTGCCCATCATGAAATTTGAAGATTTCCTATGTAGGTTAAAAAGTTTAATAATTTTTCTATATAGTTTAAGCAATATAATAATTTTGCCCCAACTCAATAAATATTTTTGCTCAATACTTTAAAAAAAATAAATATTTAGTAATCTTGCCCACCCTTAGGAAATAAATTGGTTCCGATACGCAATAGGGTTTATGGTTTAGGCATTTAGGGTGAGCATAGGATAGTAGAACCTGAACCTAAAACAAAAACTTACAATTTTTTCAATTTTATCCTTTGTGAACATATGGATCAATTGCATGAGCACTTTAAGCAAGATGAATATGGTGTGTATAAATATAATAATAGAAATATGAGTTTTATAACTAAAAATTATTTGATTTGATTTTACTTTGTTACTATTATTATTTTATTAAAGGTCTTAAGCTAGAGATTAAGAATGAGTTTATCTGCGATGCAATAAAAATCCATATAAGACTTAATCAAGATTATTTTAATAAGATATTATAATTTATTAGGACTACCACAACTATAACTAAAATCCCTAAAGAGAAATCATTACCTTCTCCCCTCAAGCATATCAGACTATACCAAAAAAGGGAATCACGCATCAATGATGTGTTAGATGTGGAAAAAGATTTACAATTGAAACGAGTATATATCTCATCGTGTTGAATCTGAATCAATAATACCTTTTGAACATGGTTATTTGTTTGGACTTAAACTTGAATAAGAGTTGAATTTGAGTCAGAAATTGAATATGAGAATGAGATCATACCTGAATTATGATTTAAGTACAACATTTAGCCAAAAATAATATCTGAACTTGAATCTCTACAAAAAAATTATGTCTACCCCTGAAAATGAAACTGAACTTATATTTGAACAAAAACTGGAATTGGAGCCAGAGACCAAGATTCATTATGGGATTAACTCTAAATCTAAAATAAACTAAACTGAACACTGGAGTTGAGATTAAGGCTTCGTTTGGGAGAGCTTTTTTAGTGCGTTTTGCTTTTGAGAGCTTGAATTTTTAATTTTGATACCCATTTGAATAGTGTGCTTTTTGAAACTGAGTTTTAGCATCTCAAAGTCGTTTTCTTTTCAAAAGCAAAAGACAAATAAACTTTTCGGGGCAAAACTTTTAATCAAAAGAATCCAGAGCCTAAAATTGAACCTAAGTACAAAATTGAACTAAACCATAAGTAGAACCAGAATCTAATATAAAATAACTAGTAACAACCTAACATCAAAGTAAGATCATAATAATAAGTTTCTCCCACTCTCAATTAACATAGACAAGTAGTCTAAGTCATTAAGAGTATAATTTATAAATTTAAAAGTCTCTCCAATTCTCACCACTTAATGAGTTTTCATTAGAATCAACTTATAGTGAGTTGCTCTCTCTACTTCATCATCCACAACTGTGGTTGCAAGTGCAAGCAATGTCAGGTGCATCTACAGCAAGTGGCTAAAAGTCAAGGAGGTGCATGTGATTTCAATTCTCAATTCTATGCATGTCTCTCCCATAAGGGCATATATAAGCATTCTAACTTTTTCATCACTTGTTTCATATTATTTGCTTGATTCACATGATTTTTCTGAATTGTATGAATATATTCACAAAGAACAAAAGGAGTAGCTCCAGTGGTAGATAAGATTAGGGAGAATCGCCTTAGATGGTTTGGCCACATAAAGCGTCACCGTCCGATGACCGATTAGAAGAGTAGATGCATTAGATTTGCCTTTATGTTAAGAAAGGTAGAGGTAGACCTAAAAGACATGGTTAAGATGTATAAAAAATGATCTTAGTATCTTTGAATTAAATGAGAATTTGACACTTAATAGGACACAATGGAGACGAAGGATTCATGTAGCCGACCCCACCTAGTGGGATTAAGGCTTGTTGTTGTTATTGCATGAATATATTCACAAAGAACAAAAGGTTGATTATTCTAATTATAAGTCTACTATTATTGTGAATAAGAAACACGCGGAATTTAAATCAAGGGATAAGGCGAAGGCACGTTTGAATTTGGAGAAGCTTTTTACAAGGACCTTAAAGAAGTTAACTACAAGAAATATAATGATTTTTTTTTTCTTTTTCCAACTCCTTGTAAATTCACATCAAGCATCTTACCAAACAAACCTACATATCTTATTTTTGAAGTTAATATAAATGATGAGAATGTCTCCACTACTGATGTTAGATGTTACATGATATTATGGCTAGAGATGACAGTTATTTTTGATGATTCATGAAATAACGTGCAAGAAGTACAAATAATTATGCCAAAATTTGCATACAAATATTAAATATTTAATTTGTCGGGACCAATTAAGTCGGGTAAAATGATGCAAATTTGAGTCTTTCTTCATTGACAACACAAATCATAATAGATCAGAACTATCATACAAAGATCAATAACTAAAAATATCAATAAAATAAACTCAAGTAAAACATCATTCGTGTACAAACAATACAGCATAAAAAGAGGCCCATAACTATAAAAATAGGAAAGCCACAAACACAAAACTGCAACGCCATCAACTAAGATGAATATCCTATTGTCGTTGCTGGGACTGATTGTATTTGATGCAATTATTCATTCAAAGCGTACTACTATAACATAAAAATAACATAACCAATTTGATATTTCATAGGACAGGCTGATATAAGATTGCAACAATGAAAAAGGCTTCAGTGCTTTAACATGGTGGGCCCTAACCTCAAACAAAAGAAAACAACTATCAATCCAGTAAGAAGATGACCCTCCCAAGTTACTCCTGTTAATATACAGCAAACCTAGCAGAAATACAATGATGACATTATGCAATCACAGCTTAAGAAGTGCAGGTTAGCACTAAAACTATACAAGGATCCACTATTTATGATGAAGCTTAGACCCTAAGACTTGAGTAACCATAAGCAATAACCAAAAATAGCATACATGTCATATGACAAGTACACATACATAAAATCATTTGGAAAGTTCGTTGTTGTTGAGTCAGGTAGCAATGCCCACAGAGCTGATGGATCTGATATGCATCAACCCTCTTGGCGTGAAAAAAACTGGACGATGACATAGAGTGAAGATTAAGGTATTCATCCAACATGGCTACAGCCACAGATTGTGGCTCATCAAGGATAATCTAAGACACATCCTCAGTGGTGATCACACTAGAAAAATATAAAGCATTGTTCTCGAAGACCATGCATATGGAAAACCTGATAAAAATGCAGATAAAACAAATTTTGAAATGAATTTGCATACCAGAAGACATTAGTAGCACCTTGAACAAGAGCAGAACCATATCGCAAGAGAGCTGCAGGATTTTCAATAGGAACTTCAAATAACTGCAAATTGAGAGCAAAGCTCATTGATAAGAACTCGTTGAAGAAGGGTAACAGAGCAAAAACACTCACCAACTATTTCCACAATTACAAAGAGAGGTGTATTTTACTACAATTGTTGACTAGTAATATTGCAGAAATATACAATGCAATGCAATTACAGGATTAGACGATCTCAAAAAGAACAGAAAGCAAACACATATATTTGTGTGATAACAGATTTTTATGATTCCACCAATAAGAAAAATGATTATGAAATAACTTGAAATCAACACAGAGCTATTTCAAAGAAAAACTATTGTGTAAAGAGTGTATTTATCCATGAATTAAAAGATTTCAAAAGCTTAAGTAGATAAGAAGTAATAATTAAAATATCTAAAATGCCCTCCCCTCATCAATCAATTCAAGCACATTTGATCGCCACTTTAAAGTTAGTGCATAGAAGCAGTATAAAGAACATAAATTTTCTACTGAAAATTACAATTTGGACTTCCTTTTATAGGAGATTCAATTTATGCTGCACCACCTATGAGGACATGTTGTACCACAATTACATTCTCGCATTCTTCATGGTTATGAAACCATGGAGGCAGAGTGCTAAGATATAGGGCTGCTTGTTTGGCACGGCATAAACAGCCGACAGCGCTTTTTTTAGCCAAAAAATGAGAATCGCACCATGCCACAAAGCTACGACTAGCTCTTCCTTCGGCCCATGTCGCCAAATTTTGTTCCCCTAAACTACCCTCCGCTTTTAACTTCCATCGGGCAGATCGTTCTCTCGCGTGCTCGGAAATAGCAATTTTGCGTCCCCTCCGAACGAGGGTTTCTCTTGTGACTCGCCACAACCAATCTTGCCCACAGGTATCTACTTCATTCTCCTCATAACGATCTGTCTTAAGTTCTCCTCTGCACCTCACCCAGTTACTTTGGTCTCCTCATACTCTTTGTGGTTCTTTGTAGATGATTCAGTTGTATTATTGGTATTTCTATCTCAGATTGGTAATGGATTTGCAATGTGATTCAAAGTAGACCTAATCCTCTGATAAAATGTGGGATTTGATCCGCAATATTAAAATTTTGATTTTTCGGTAGAAGGCTTTAAAAACATATTTTATCTTTTCCCACTGAAATGTTCAATCCATTATTTTCTTCGAGAATTTCAGCATTTTGATATGTGCGGGAATGGATGTAAAAGCTTTGATCTAGCTTAACCTCTATTTTGTTGTTCAATCATTTCCCACCGGTTTGCAATGCGATTGTCTTAATTGATTTACTAATTGTGATGTTAAACTCACTCTTTGTTATGCATTTTGTGATAATTCTTATTTAAGTTTGATAATGAAAATTTTGAAATATTAGTTATTATGGGTTTTTTTGTGAGAAGGTGCCTCTTTACATGCTCTATTGGATAGTTCTTTTGATTGTTTAGCTTGAAATCTTCCTAATAATAGACAACTACTTATATAAGGGTAATAAATGTTATGATGATTAGTCTTATGGAGCATGGTTTATATGTTCTTAGGAACATCTTCTTGGCTCTGTTACCCTTCATTCTTAAAGTAAGTGACTTTCCTAAATTATTTGCTGTTATGCATTTATACAGAATGACTTATCGTTTAGTAATATGGTTCTTGCACTCCATACAATTCCCAACAATTACTTTGTAATGGTTTGATTATATTTGTAAAGGAGTTATTGATGCTTGTTGCACATGTTCTTGTAAACATTGCATGGAGCGTTTGCTATGGAGTTTTTGTTTTGTATGTGCTTACAATACTTTAGCCAATCTTTGATGGAATTTTGATAAGAACAAAGCATGGAAGACTTCATTTATTGGTAATGTTAACAAATGTCTGATTGATCTGTTATTTGATTCATATGGGTTTAGCATTGCCTAACTAAATTAAATAATTACAATCCTCTGTTGTTTGATTCATCTGGGTTTTATCGCTTGTGTGATAATGATAGGATCTTTAAATGAAAAATCCAAGGGAAGGTGGAGCCGGTGCTATTTGGGAGAGAGATGTGAGAATAATATTTTGTGAGCTTTGTTTGAAGGAGATAGAGTTGGGTAATAGACCGACGAACTATTTTAATAAAGAGGGTTGGAATAATTTAACCAAAAAATTTAAGGGGAGAACTGGAAGGGAGAATAACAGGACACAACTTAAAAATAAATGAGATCAGTTAAAGAAGGATTGAAAATTGTGGAAAGAGTTGAAGCAAGGATTAACTGGTTTAGGATGGGTTCCGACAAAGAAGACTATTGATGCATCAAATGATTGGTAGCGAGAAAAGATATTGGTAACTTTCGTATACATACTTTCATTCTAATAACTCCACAAAGAGTTCAACATAACATCTGAACATAATTGTATGTGTACTTGCAGATATTACCAAATGTGAAGAAATTTAGATATTGTGGCTTAGACCCTGAAATTGAAGAGAAATTAAATCTCATGTTCAGTGGCGTGGTTGCCACAGGTGTCCATTCTTGGACATCAAATCAAGAAGCTAACGACATTGTGCAAGAACAAAATTATTCTGAACTTAGGTCTGGTTCAAATGATTCAGACAAGGAATTGTTACATGTCTGCCACACCAAATCTAGTCAGTGTCACCATTCAGCTTCAGAGGTCGAAAAAAAAAAGGAGGATGTACTGGATTCCTCCGACATCAGATATCAGAGTTAGTCAGTGCATGCACTTCCACTTTACCTGCATTCAACCAGGTTGCTTGAAGATCCAAACAAGCGAGAGATTTTGTATGGCGGTGAGCGAGAGACATTATCTACGCTATCATTTTGAATCACGTGATGTTTAGCTAGGTTGCCTTTAGAAAAAGATGTTTTCTGATCTATCAAATTTAAATTTCTCCGTGATCTGGTAGTTGAGAGTTTGCTCTATTTTACTTGTTGTACTTATGTAAGGCCAACTTCTATACAGAATTTTGTTTAGTACCTTAATCAGAAGGCTAATCTAGTGACGTATATTTTTTGTCATTAGTTATGGATAGTGATGATGATGATATCAACCTATGATTATTACCGAAGATGCTTAATACATAAGTTATCTTATGAGACTTAGCAAAGACTTCATGTATGACTTATTTATTGGTGAAAATTGGATCAATGAATTACTAACAGGGCACCTAAGGAGATTTCATAACATGTTTCATATGTCACAAGTTATTTTCATTGATCAGCTGCATGAATTAGAAAATTTACATGAACTTAGTGGATCTTATAGAACTACAACTAGAGAAGTCTTGGCCTTAATATTATATATTTATTTTATAATGAATCTATCGTATGGCAGCGATTTGACTCCTCCAAACCGGATACTGTTGGCCTTGATGCTTTTAGCGTTTATCAACTAAAGTTATAAAGTTGATTCAACTTTGAACATACCTTGAGATTACGATGATACATGCCATATTTCAAGGTATACTTCATTTGTAAGTTTTTTAACATAGCCATTTCGATTATCATTAAGTTCACTAATTGTAGGATTGTATTGGAGCAATTGATGGAACATATGTCGATGCCCGTGTGCCATCAACTAAAAAAGTCGCTTAGATTGGTCAATGTAGCGCACCTACACAAAATGTGATGGCAGTATGTGATTTTAATATGTGCTTCACTTTTTTAATGGCTGGATGGGAAGGAAGTCATGATAGTGATATTCAATAATGTTGCCTGTGAAAAATAACTTTCCATCCTGATATTACTTGAACGAATCATCCATTGAGTATAACGAATATTTTTTACATATTCTAATTATAAATGTAAACAGGAAAATATTATGTTGTCGATGCTGGTTACCCAATGCAACGATGGTTCCTGAAGCCTTTTTCGGAAATAAAATATCATATATTCACGATTTTGAAAGGCGCGAAGTCACCGGGGCGAAAAAGAATTATTTAATAAACGCCATCATCGCTGGTGTAACTGAAGAGCCTTGGAGTGTGGAAGAAGAAATGGGTTATTAATGATATGCCTAAGTACTTCAAGAAAGAGTTAAAATACATACTACTACAGATAATTACAGTCACCCATCACACCATGATGTTGAGTGCAACATTGTCGGCAACGACCAATCTTTTGTTCCACCTGAAGCATTCGAACATCGATTGAGATACTCAATGGTAAAAACGAGTCAACATACCACGGAATTGGAGACACATGATGGAAAAGGAGTTGAGGAGATGAAAGAGTTACGAGAGCAAATTACAGATGTCTTAGATAATATAGAATGGGGTATAAATTATGGCTCTAAAATATTATCATCAAAATGGAGAAGCCTCTTTAGGAGTACATTATGATATGTGAATATGGAGATTGAAGTGGAACTTTAATTAGTTATACATAGGCTATCTTCAAAGTTAGGATAGTAAAAAATAGAAAGAGATTATTCAAAGTTAGGATAGTAGTTATCTTCAAAGTTTATATATTACTATATACTGTTCCTGTGCATAGTGGTGGTGTTCATGGTTTGACTACTTTTTTTTAAGCTCGTGCAGGATAAATGAACATGATTGTGATATGAAAATATGTTAAGATGCAATTATATTTTGAGTTATGGTACACTATTCAAATTACAAATTAAAAAAATATTCATGAGTTTTGTTTATTTTGGCAAGAAGGAATTGATGACATATTGAGTTCACCTACACTATTTTACCTCCGTTAATGAACACATCTAGTTTTTGTTCAGTTATGAATTGTTTTATATCTCTCTTATGTTTGATATGGTAGTAGCAATTATGTGCACTGTTAGTAATAAAATTAGACAAGAATTCAATGGGATGAATGTGGAGCGAGTGCTATAAAATCATCTCCAAAATATAGGTTGGTATTTTTGCAGGCAGTTGTGGTAAAGAAGTGAATGACTAATCGAGGTTTGTTTTGTTGTTAGAGATTTTAATGAACATTATCAAGATTACGATACTAGATTTCTTTTTCATGTGTTTCACAAAAACAAAATTATATATGTATATCTTGAAAGGTTGTTGGTAGTGGTTATTGGTTTAGGTTGGTTGATTGTGTTAGCACTGTTTTATAGTATGTTAGAAATGATTGGTTTGGTGATGTATATTGTGTCGTAATTGGGTTATTAATGGTTAATAATTGGCTATTATCGTATTGGATTGATATTATATAGGGTTGTATGATGGTCGGTTGTTATAATTGGGTTGGCTATATGTTAGTAATATAGGTTATGGTATTGGTTATGGGTTGTAATTTGTAATGGTTGGTTTGTGGCTATTGTATTATTAATGGACTTAGGGCTTAATAGTTAGTTTAAAATTATTAGTTGCTGGTGGTTGGCTATAATTAATGGATTGGGTTATTAATGAGTTGGTATTGATTAATATGGTAGTTTTTATGGTTATATTTAGTTGGTTACTGGTCAGTTTTGTAATTTTAGGTTGGTTTGTTAATTAGTTGGTTTGTTTTGCTTTGAATTTATTTGTTTTGTTATTGTGAGCTTTTGGGTTTTTCGGTCTTGGTTTTGGGTTTGTTCTTGTTTTGGATTGGCTGGTAGAATATTGTTTAGTGGTTGTTGTTTAACCTGGGGTGGTGGTGACTTGGTTTGGTATCTTGGAGTTTATTTTAGCTCTTTACTGGATGCTCTTTTAGTATTGTTATTTGTCCTCTATCTTAGTGGAGGAAGCCTTTATCTAGAACTCCGCATGGTCGATTCTCCGATAGTGAAAGAAATGGCTATGATGGCATTGATGTTTTTTTATCATTAACGATAGCATTTTATGTGATTAGAACCCTTCTTTAAGTTTTGGATCACATACAATGTTGCTCGGATAGACTTTCAGAGCTGGAGCTATAATTTACTTTAATGTATCTTCTAAGTTTCTTATGTCTTTTGAGCTTCTTTGTATTTGTATGGCCTGCGAGTTAAGTACTTTTATTTGCCAAATTTCCATCTTTTTTGTTAATAATTGTAACACTTCTATTTTTGTTAATGAAATATCTATCACTTTTGGAGATAAATATTTTGCGTTCAATTTCATTTTAAAATATTTTGTAATATCACCACCCTCATATTAATATTTTATCTACAATTTACTTTATCTAAAATATGAGTTCAGAGCTCTAATTTATGTATGATGTAACCAGAATTTCTGATGTTATGTATTCACTTCACATGGGAAGAAATTGTGGGAGAAAATCCAAGAAATAAATAGAGGAGATGATTGCAACTATTTCAAATGAATAAATCATGAACATCAAATAAATGATCACAAGATAAGAAAAAAAAAAATTTTAAAAGATTGATCAATGAGAATATTAAGCTTATTCAGCACTAGTTGTTGACTTGTACTTTTAATATTAGTATTATTAATTAGGTAGTATTATTTATTAAGTGAGTAACTGTTAATGTAATTTATTAGTTGACTTCTGACTACATATGAGTATTAGTTATCATATTTTTATTCATTATATTTAAATTTCTTCAACTTATATAGCTACAGGGACATTTCATTTCTTCACAAATAGCTGCAGCACAGTAGATTCTAAATAGAGTTTTTCAAACAAAATCATAGTAGAACAAAGACCTTCGAACTTCCTCGTCACCTTCTTCTACAGTTCACACCGCTTGGCTGCAATCCCCAAACGGCCCATAATCTTCCTACATGTTTCACAGATGAATTACAACTAAGTGCAACATTGAAACAACACAATACCAAACAAAGTATAATCTCCAACAAATATTAAAAAAATCACTTTCAGAAAGCTCATAGCATTTTACATTCTTATGCCACATTGTCAAATGTAAACTACACTATTACAAGTGTGACATTATCAAATACAACAACAGATAATTATGACTTCCCAAAAATATAAGCTTGGCCCATATTTTAGAGAAATGCTTGACATTTGAGTTGTTTTGAGTTTCAACGACTTCAACAAGTTGCAAAAGATAAATAAAACATTTGTTCTATTCATGTAAATAAGTAATCACCACAATCTATAAATCAGCTCTTATTAAAAAAAGTAAGAACTAACAACTGAAAAGTTTTGTTGGTCATATCTGAAAAAAAAATATTAACAAAAAAAAAGCATTCATCTTGGGTGAACAACAAGATCAGATCATCACCATTAACAAAGCCTTGTACAAACAACATTGGTTCAATTGCTAAAATTAAATGTCAAAGCAAATATATAATGTTATAACAAGACTTTGACTGTAGACACATACCCACTTATGGAAAAGAAGGGAAAATATATGTGAAGCAAAAGATTGGCTCCATAATAGAACAATCAAATTAAGGATGCGCTGCCCATTTTCAGGCTTGATGACAAAATGGTTGGCCAAAACATCATAAAAGCATAAGCGGCTTTCAGTAATTTCATCTGCATCAGTGACTTCATCTTCACCCTTGCTAAGAATAATTTCTGTTTTCAATCAAGCAAAAATAATTAGGCATTCACAAGTACCAATTATCAATACCTCAAACAAATCTCATCATCAATATTTACGTAATAAAAAAAAAAATTATTTTTTCCTGACAACTTTTAATTGCATAAATTACACAAAAATTATAGCATATTGCAATACAAATCTCAGGTAGCACAGAAAAGGTGGAAGTGAAATCATAATTAAAGTATTTGCATGGCACACAACGAATGTTTGAAAAAGAAAAAACATTGATGTTCAGAATAATAACATGCAAGAAACAGGGGGTAGGAAAAAAAAAGTAGGTTAAGAAATATTTTTTGGTGGTTTAGTAGTGATGGCAATATAGTTGATATGAATGAACTCTCTCATTACTTCTCTTTAGCCTGAGTGAATTTAGGAGGGTGGGCTGGTGGTGAAGAAGAACCCAAAGTACCGCTTAGAAAGGCAAGTAAAAATATCAAACTAGAATAGATATTTTTGTAGCAAAAGTCCTGCTATATTTCAGTCATATAGCAGGACACTTCTTTGTAGCAAATCCTTGTCATTAGCAGAACAACCAAAAGGAACGAATTGAAATGAACACATCTATACATGCAACTTCGCAACTTCCGATCAGAAATCCTTCATTCATTAATTTTATTTCTTAAAAAGAAAGTCATACCTTTTGCTCGGTCATCAACCTCTAGCGCTATATCAGCAAACAGTTTCTGCAACAGTTCAAGACTTTGGGACGGGGAGTTCAATGCCTGCAAAGGCAGTAACAACAGATACATCAACTCAGGATCTTCCACCGATAAAATGAAAAGTAAAGACAGCCAAATCCGAACCCAACATATCCATATAAGATTTCAAACCCAATTCCTATAACGTTCGTACGTAAAAGCCAAATCAGAGCCTCAAAAAAGGGTTAAAGTTGCAAATAGTTTGATCAGAAATAGCAAAGCTCGTATTTTGGAACTTTCTCTCGAGCTCCCTATACAGCGCAATGATACAGTTTGATCGGTAAACAAAATCTCACCTTTTGAAGCTTCCTTTCGATCTCCTGAGATAGCGCAGTGAGATACACTGACCTTTGCGGCGCCGTTGCCTTCTGCATTCCCCGGCAGGCAATTGCATCTATCCGAAGGCCCTAACCCTATTTCGCCCCCTTAACAGTTATCCAAACTGTAAAACCTGGATGACAGATTCGAAGCGCCTCGAAAACAATAAAAGAAGAAGTTTTATACTGTTACCCTGGTACCCTAGTAATAAAATAATGGATAAAGACTACTAAGTTAGATGACGTGCCTTCATTCGAAAAGCTTCGTAACGTCGAAGATGACGGTGAAGTTTGGCTTGGTAACAACCGAACGAACTTCGGCGGGGCGATGAGATCTCAGTGCACCTCATCGCAGAGCTGGATTGAAATTTACGACCGAAGAAGGCAGAGAATGGGATGCGTGTGAACCGTTGTGGGATACGTGTCGAGCTCGCATGGTTTGCTTTCTCTACAAAATGACTTAAATTTAGGATCCGACACTAATTTAGTTGAAGTCCGGTCCACTTTTCTCTTAAATATATTTTTCCATTATTTTGTTAATAGAAATAAGAGGGATTTACCTAGTAGCATTCAACATTTTGAATATTACATATTTCATACCTAAATTTATATACCTATAAATAAGAGTTTTTATATACATATCATTCTAAATTATCTATATTACCTATTTATTACAGCAAATATAAATATTACTAATATGCCACTCAAAATTAGCTCTTACTAGTAATAGAGTTTAAAAAATCTGAAATTTATTAGAGGGTTAATCGGCTTACAATTTGTGTCGGCCAAATCTTTTGCTACACTTTAAGATTTTAATGCTTTTTTCAATTCATCTCTTTTTTGTAAAAGAGCTGATAACTTTGTATATGTTCTTATTTCAGAAATTGTGTATGTGAAGAAATGAGTTCAAGGCACTCGACAGCATCGACGAGCAATCACGATCATCTAATTTATTATCACTATAACTTACATTGTACGATACGTACATCCTATAGAGGTGAAAATCGTGAATTCTATAGGTTTCTCCGAAATAGGATAACAGATAATTGCAACTACTTTAGATGGATGGACGAAATTGAGCATTTCTCTTCTGACATTAATAATCCGAGCAGAGTGGTTTCTGAGGAAACAGTTCTAGTAAATTTTAGGTCACTCAAATATGCGCTGCTACAAATTAAACTAATGATAGCTGCTTGATTTATAATGTTTGCAATAGTATTAGTTTTTTGTAAGAGTTGTATGTTCTAAAAAATTATGTTTTAAAAATGTACGATTGAAACTACACTTTCTTATTTATGTAATCCTTTATTTTATGATTTGAACAAATAATGGTGAATTATTATAATTTTTCAATGTGTATTTGGTACTTGAGCTTCCATTATATAAGATGTTAAATAAATTCAAAGCTTGCATTATCATTGAATGGATCTTATGACAAGCAAAATTTGAGAATAATCCACACAATAGGCTACATGATTGGAAACGAACATTACTTAAATTATTGTTGAAACAGTTACACTTTCTGAGTACAATTATCAAACCAGCTACAGTTTTTTATTGCAATCAAATGAAGAATTCAAAGGCTTTAAAGGGGAAATTCTCAAAACTATTGCTCAAACGAGCTACAAAACACATAAAGAGAAATTCCCTAATCAATACAAAATAAAAAAAAAAGAAAAACACTATCCATATCTTCAAGCAACACCAGCACTTGAATATCTTGACTATCTGCGTAAAGAACGTAGTTGTTGCAAAGCTGCAGACGTGCAGAAAAAAAAATACTCAAGGAGAAATGAGAAAAAAGCAAATGAGCATAATTTCAACGTAAAGGGTTTGTTACATTCATAAATTTCAAAACTATTTACATTACATGTTTAGCATAGCAAATATAAATATTACTCATATGTCACTCAAAACTATTCCCGGTACTACAAAATAAGCTCAAGCTCAGTTAAAATTTATTTTAGGAGCAACATCATATGTGAGCATCCAAACTTTAATAAGAAAGGTTACAATCACATAAGATGCTTCCAACCAAAGAAAAGAAGAGCAAACATCATTACTATCACAGCCTCGCAAAAATACCTTGTCATAGAGAAGCAGCCGATTAAGACAGTATCTGAAAAGAGTAGAACAGAGACAGTAGGATAGTAAAGCAGCCAAGCAGCCAAAAATAACCACGACAACAAAGCAAGAAAGCAATAAGACAATAAGAGAACCCCAACTCATAGAACCCCAACTCATGACCACTAAAAACCACAAAATCCACAAAGCCTGAGCAGCAGCACCCAGAGAACAAAAAGTCCAATAACAATAGAGATAACAACCACTTCCAATGCCACACAACCGAGACAACCCCTTCCCAGGGGTAATAGCAGAGAAAACAATCGCTTCTAAGCCACACAACGAAGACAACACCCACTGACATGTGCATCAAAACAACAAAAAAATGCACATATGAAATTGCAAAAATATATGAAGTTCTGCTAATCAAAACTGGTATGTGCATCAAAACAGCAACAAAAATAAATCTCCAAATCAGTTTTTGCTAATCAAAACTGACAACAAAATCTTGTATGTCAATCCCATCTCTGTCACATCTAATAGGTAGTTTTGACATTCTGATTATGTCGTTAACATTATTTGAGGAGCCTACACTTGTTTCAACTAGGGGTATTGAATCTGAAAATTGATTTAAGGGTTTTTGCATGTGCTCCGATGATGACCCCCGTTGGCCACACCTCACACATTTGTGAACATTTTTTGTTTTATAATTTTGGCATTTTAAAACACTTTTATTCTTTCTTTTTTTGGTCGACCTCTAGGCCGTAATGTGTTTGAGACTCTAATATCTACACCAATATCAACAAAAGTCCAATACTCTTTTCTAGGAAGAATAGCTATTGCACCCTCATAGGCCATCCAATATCTATCAGAGTAAGGGAATAAGTTATAATTAACTCTGGCTATAAATAATAAGTATGTTGCTCAAATATTAAACTTGCTATTACCTCACAATGTGGTAGTGCTCATCGACATAAGTGTGCCATAGTGGGTGGTCTTTCATCCCTAGTAATGCAACTGCATTGAGACAAAGCAATCTGGTAACTTGCCAAAAATTACAAGTGTATTATTTTTTAACTATATCTTCTTCTTCCCTTCCATGAAGCCCTTCAATCTCCGTCTTAAATGATGTGGAATGCCTGATAATGAAATTTTCTTTTTTTTGTATTGATTTCTCTGATGTGTTCTTCAACAAATGGCACTAAGTGTTACCCCTCCAACTACTAGAGGTTATCTTTCTCTGCGCTCATTGCTCCATAAGCATACCTCTTAGCATGTCCACCAGATCCACTGTTTTTCCCGAACTTCTCCAATCCATGAGTTAAATGATTTTGCCATATTATTTGTATTATAGTGATTTTTTATATCAACTAAAAATTCCGATTTAGAGCACTTATATGGTAGTGACACTAGATAAGAGTGTATTTGGGGTTGATATTAAATATTTCTTCCTTATTTTTTTCAAACTCATGTTTTGTCCATGCATTAGCAGCTGTCCACACTAAATTTCTAAACTTATGGCTGTCACTACAGTAGAAGAATTTTTTTTAATTTTTTCATAAATGCTTTTATACAATACCCTATGCTCTGCGTTTGGAAAGATAGGCTTAATGGCCTCACACAAACCTTTCTCGATATCTGAAATTAAGGCTAAGGGATCTACTTCGCATGCAAATGATTCCAATAAATTTGTTATGAACCACTCCCAAGTTTTCTTCGATTCAGTCTCAACCACGACAAACACAATTGTAAAAAGATTATTATTTCATCTAGAGAGTTTGTAGATAGTAGCACCCCCAAGTATTTTGATTTTAGGTGGCATGCATCTAAGCCTATAAAAGGCCTACACCCAGCAAAGAATCCATCAATATAAACTCTAAAGCTTACATAAAATCTCATGAATGAATTGTCAATCATGGCATATACATATGTGATATGTGAACCTAGATTCTACTAATGAGCTCTTCTCGAAGTGTCGGTACCCGCTTGTAATTCTCATCAATCAATCCAAATACAAGATCTAGTTCTCTGGATCACCACAACTGCATATAAGGCAATGACAATTCATAAGTATTTTCTAAGCTGTTGTTGATCAACTTTGGTGGTATATGAGGATTCTTCTTCACTATATCTTCTATTTCATGAGCCACCTAACTCGATGTTGTCTGTTTATTTCCAACACGATTTACCCCTGGGCATAAATGTGTACTTGTTAATTTTCTTACTTTGAATGTATGACCATCAGTACATATAGCTACTCTTACTCTCCATGGGCATCCTCGATTTACATAAATAGCTATCACTCGAGTTTTATCACTTACTTTGATCTTCACCATAAAATTTTTTATGATTACTTTACCGCGGAGCGCTTCCTTAAAGTTCATTGCATCTTTAAAACATAAACTCAATGATAGAGCACCACCTTCTTGTGTTTCACTGCTAAAAAATCCATCATTTAATGGATCAACTCTCACATCATCTCTAATTTGTGTATTTATTAAACACATTGCACCACCACCTTCAAGTTCATTATCATGTATTGAAACCACAACTGCAACACGATAATATTCATTGTAATTATGGAATGCTTTTATCAGATCATCATCACTACTAATAACCTTGTGTTCTTTAGGTGACATTCCATAAATATGATAATGCAATTCAAAATCATGATCTCTCAACCAAAGACAAATTAATATAACCTTGTCTTTAAGCATAAATACATTGAGTAAATTTTTATCAAGCTTGAAAGACTTCTTTTCCACCTTCATATTTCTTTCTATCCGGATTTTCAACTTTAGCCAATGTCCACCAAAATTTAAGACAATGCAATATTGAACCTCATGCATCTTGTCACCACTTATACATAAATATAAATTGTGTAACATTTAAGAAGACCATAATACAATTGCACGCAGTCAACAGAAATTTATATAAATAAAAAAACAAATGCGCAATGATTGTTTGGAATATAATGCAAACTCAAATAAACTGATAAGCTACCATCATTACAAATATTTTTTCCGATTAAAAACTATAAAAATGAAATGCTATTTGAGTGCCAAAATGTTGAGGCAATGTGTGTGTTGCATCTTAACTATTTTTCAAAACCTTCTTATTCACAAAAACCCCAATAGAAATGCCCGCCTAATGTAAAAACCCCAAAGAGGAAACGTTCGGCATAAAGCTTGAGCGATGAGGGTAAAGCCTACAACAAACTTCACCTGCAAAAGTAGAGGTGGATACTAAGGAAAATGATAGAAGAATACGAATGGGCAGGAGAGGGAATAGAAGTGCCCAACTAATAGGAGCAGCCGTCCATCGATACAGGAGGTTCTCCTCTAGGGCAATGGGAGAGAAGCACTTGCGGAGAGGGAATAGAAATGCCCAATACCCCGATACAAGGGGGTTCCGTCTCCAAAACCGACGAAATGGCATTTTGGAGTAATGGGAATAGTTTTGAGTGGCAAACGAGTAATATTTATATTTGATGTGTTAAATAAGTAATATAGATAATTTAGAGTGGTATGTATGTATAAAAATCCCTTATAAATGTAGCACTTAAAACCTCTTGATAGTTACAAAATATTACTATCTCCGTTTCCTACTCACCCTTTCGCTCACAGATGGAGTTTGTGTTGTTGTCGTCTTCACCTCTGCAATGTCCTAGAAGGATGCTTTGAGCACAGAGGGCAGCCACCGCCATCTTTTCCACCTAAAACTCTGCTGTGGCATCAAGCGTTATCACTGAGCTAGGCCGAATGCCAATTTCGGATGTTGTCGAGGAGACAGCCATTAGCAAAGGTTGAGGTTGCTATGCCAGTGGAGCCCAAGGTTGAAGAGTCCATCACTACAAATTTACAAGAAGTCCTGAAGATCGAGAGCCTGTCGCCCCGCTGTAGCTTTTAAAAGCATCCAAAGAAGTAGAATGCATGGAGGTTACCGCGGTGGTGGTTGACAAGGTTGTGGCAAAGTCTATGGAGGCTATCGAGGAGACAACTGTCCTCGTCACTCTACCTACACCTGACACTTCCATTTTGATAATAATAAAACCCTAATTTTGGATACTTCATTTTTGTCAAATTCAAGGCAAGCCATTATTGGTGACCCTTGCATTGATGAGTGAGAATTCACCATGCAACTGTACTCTTGGTGGTTCAAATCCTGATAACTTTTTTAGTTCAATATTCATATAATCTGAAGTTGAAACATAATTTTATCTGCTTGGCTTGCTTTTTATTGATAGATCCAATGTATTATCCAGATTTTCTTCCTTTGTAACTATCTCTTCTTAAATTTATGTTTTCCAACAGAACTTAGATGAGTGGAGTTGGAAATACATGCAATGAATTCAACTTCATCCTTCAAAGATATTTATGTAAAAAACTTAACGATTCGATTACAATGGTCAATGAACCATGGAAGATGGAAAAAGTGTGAGGAACATTTCTGAGAGAATGCTGGAACTATAATTCAACCTGAGTTCTATTTAGAGGCTGAGAAGAAATTCAAGCCTTCAACGCCTTGATCATCTAATGGAGTTCTCTCTTGGGTTGCGGAACTTGAGAAGGTGGTCTTCTACCAATCCTTCATTGTCATGGACAAAAGATTGCTCCTCATCCTGGAATCAAACAACGGTGGCATCTTTGGCTTTTACTTGCATCATCGGAAAACAATAATGCTTCGCCATTCAATTGAATGATGATGAGGCAGTTGTTGTTCAGTCGTGGTATGGTTGAACGGTGATGGGGTAGGTGGCACCGTGAAGGTGAGGGAAAGTCACAACCTAAAATAATGTAAATAGTGTGAGTGATGAATGGACAGACAATATAACGACATCCCCACCCACAAGATGGGTGGCGTGTTGGATGGATACCCACTCCAAAAAAAAAATAATGTAAACCATCATATCAAGACATGTCACATCTTGTCGAGAGGTAATAACTAAATACTTAAAATCTATTTAGAAGAATTTTTTTCTTCAATTACAGATAAGAGCCACTATTATCATTAAAATATCAAAAAAAAAAAAAAAATCATATCAGATCATATCACAATTGTACACAAAATAATAATTTATAGTATAATTTTTCTACCAATAAAACATATATACTATTATGATTATCAAAAGAGTAAATTTAAAATAGAAACATACTTAGAGTTAGACTCTTAATAGTAATCAAAAGCTTCTACTCAATTTAAGCCTTATATTTTCCTGAAATAACATATAAAAATACGACAAGAGTGAGCAACCACAACTCAGTAGGTTATTCGAAATCTACTATAATTTTCAATACGTAAAATAGAAAATAATAGATATTTACCAAAATACCATTTTATAAATTTAAATTAATTAAAATAATATTTCAAAAAGTCACACGCAGTTGTTAGTATAAAATAATATCTATCATCATAAGCATCAAACAAAAACAACATATATCAGAAATAAAATAAGACAATATGAAATAATAATTCTTTTCTTTATTTAAACTATTTTATAGTTTTTCCTTTGCCCCTTATACCTCCACTTGTTCGCATTTCCCTTTTGCCCCTTATATCTCCACTTTCATTTATACCTCAACTTGATTCATAAACAGGATGAATAATTTTATTGCAACAACTTTATAACTTTCTTGATGCACATAACATACATTCATTCAGCCATTACACTTCCCCATCTTTATTTTTTCATATCAATATGTCCAATACGATTCATTCTACAACATATCAAAAATTATACGATAAAAAGTTTATAAATCTCCGTAGATCTGAATTTGTACAAAATTCAACCAAATTAAATGCTATATATATATATATATATATATATATATATATATATATATATATATATATATATATATATATATAAGTGATGAAATTGAAATCTGAAGTAGGTAAATAATAGCTTATCTAGTGTCGGACAATTTTCTCAACTGGCCTGACGGACGAAATCGACTTTACGACTCGCGGATTGCACTTTCTCGCCCTTTCTCTCTCTAAACTATTCAGGGTTTGGGGGAAAATGAAAAACGTGAGGATGAGAAGTGGATTTGGATATTTTATAAATAAAATTATTATAATTTGTTAATAAAAATGATATATTGGTAATTATTTAAATTATTTAATTTTAATTTAAAGCTTACATAAATTTTTTTATACATTGAAATCCACAATTCTAAAAATTATAGAAAAAAATTAATAAATTCAAAATCATGTCTATAATACTCAGTGAAAACGGTTTGCAAAATAGACACTAGATAGTTCCAAAAAAATCCACTTTTACAAAGCGGTATAAATTTCTTATGAAATATAATTCTAATAAGAAACTTTTTTATTTTTGTACTTATAATGCTCATAAAAATAGTTAAAAATATGCTTAAAATAAAGCCAAGAGTGCTCTACAATATGATAAAGCTGGTTTGTGAATCAGGCATAAAACACATCTAAAAAAATTAACCAAATATATTTAGGTAATTTTCTACGTGTTAAAATTTTGTCCAATCAAAATTACAAAAAAATTTATGAATAAACCAAACATAAAATTAAACTCCAAATCTCAAAATAAAATCAGTGGACACAAAACAAACATGTGAATCATACCAGGTCCAATTATTATAGAATCAGTTGTTATCGGGAGAGTTCTAACGAAGGGTGCTATTTTTGTAGGATTTGAATGTTTTCGGTGCTAGGTGTGTAATGTTTGAAGTTTAAGTGTGAGATATATAATATTCAAATTTTTAAGTGCTACGTATGTAAACCCCCCTAGAAATAATTGTTAGTATGAACGTAGTGGACTCTAATGTTACTTATTGTACATAACTGTGGTTAACATTCCCAATGTCCTCATCTATTTCTCTTTCTTTTCTGTGGGTGGAAAGAAGATAAATGAGAACACAGGAATATAAATCGCTGCTTTGGACCCTTGAGATCCACAGATGCTTATTAGGGTGATGAATTGAGGCGTGAGATTACTTATCTCAAAGATAGAAGTCACCTACAATGATGGACTAATCACCAAAATAAGAACTCCTAAAGATGTTGGGTCTTCGAGGTGTACCAGAGATTCTTCCCCTACTTTACATGAAAAAGTAAAGCAGAGCTTATTTTAAATCGGGTTCGTTAAGTTCCCTACAGGGGCAAGCTCCCATAGTTAATTACATCCTAAGGAATGAGGATTTCTTAAGAAAACTTTGATTAAGGTAAATGATCATTGTCTCTAAAGATTTCAATATGGTAGAACTATCAATCGATTATCTTATTTTTGAAGATCAAATGGATTGATCAAAGAAAAGTTATTATCGAAGCCAAATGAAGATAAGTAGGAGATGCTCACGATGCTAAAAAACCTAGTGAGCATCTCAAACCATCTTATGATTGGGCTTTATATTTTTGAAATTGATTTAATCTGTTTGAGTTAAAATTTTTCATTAGAATGCTAGGGCTTATAATTTTATAATACAATGTCATGAAAATGCCTAAAAGGTGATGATTTATGCTTATGGCCCACAAAAGGGAGAAACAACCTTCTTAAATGTTACACAATTTATATTTATGAATAAGTGGTGACAAGATGCATGAGGTTCAATATTGCATTGTCTTAAAATTTGATGGACATTGGCTAAAGTTAAAAATCTGGATAGAAAGAAATATGAAGATGGAAAATAGAAGTCTTTCAAGCTTGATAAAAATTTACTCAGTGTATTTATGCTTAGAGACAAGGTTATATTACTTTGTCCTTGGTTGAGAGATCATGATTTTGAATTGCATTATCATATTTATGGAACGTCACCTAAAGAACACAAGGTTATTAGTAGTGATGATGATCTGATAGAAGCATTCCATAATTACAATGAATATTATCATGTTGAAGTTGTGGTTTCAATACATGATAATGAACTTGAAGGTGGTGGTGCAATGTGTTCAATAAATATACAAATTAGAGATGATGTGAGACTTGATCCATTAAATGATGGATTTTTTTAGCAGTGAAACACAAGAAGGTGGTGCTCTATCATTGAGTTTATGTTTTAAAGAAGCAATGAACTTTAAGCAAGCACTCTGCAGTGAAGTAATCATAAAAAGTTTTATGATGAAGATCAAAATAACGTGACCGATCAAGATTTGGTTATGAATATTAAAATGGTTGAACTCACATATAAACTTATGATTGAAATATAAATTAAATTGCAAGTGATTTGGAGTCAAATGGGTTTTGGTTCATTTGACAATTTCAAGTCAAAAGGATGAACATGGGGGGTTAGCTTGATTTTGTTTTGATGATTGTAGTTTGTGTTTATATTTGGGCATGTGATTGAAAGAGTGATTGTTTCAAGAGAAAATCCAAGTGTTTGGATTGATTTGAGAATGTTTTGGCTAAATCCAAGAAATTGGCTTAAAGGATATAAGTTGGATTTAGATTTGAGTTTTGAATTTAGTTTTGGTTATTTGAATTTATATTTTATTTATATTTATGAATATAAATGAGAATATAAATGAATTATAAGAAAGTATTTTGAATTTGGAGTGATTTGGATTTGATTTGAGCTAAGTCCATAAATTGAAATCAAAGGGCTTAGGAAAAATTTTGGGATTTGAATTCAATCATGGGTTTTAATCATTTGATTTGGGATTTATTTATGATTTGGATTTTGGAATTGATTTATGATTTGAGAAAATCAATTGAGTTGGAATTGATTTAATATTTGGATTTTGGAATTGATTTATGATTTAAGAAAATCAATTGAGTTGGAATTGATTTAAGATTTGAGTTTGGAAATGATTTATGATTTGATAAAATCAATTGAGTTGGAATTGATTTAAGATTTAGGTTTTGAAAATGATTTATGATTTGAGAAAATAAATTGAGCAGAAATTGATTTAAGATTTGATTTGGATTGGTTTGAAGGAGGGAAGTAAGGATTGGGTTCAAGCTATAGGGTGGACAAGTCCTCCTAATACCCCAAAGGCATAACCTATTCTTATGGTTAACTCCTCTAAGTCTCTAGGGTTAGATTATTTATTCACCTAATCATTAGAAGTGTCTTAAGACTAAGGAACTCTTAGTATCTAGAGGAGTCCTATGTCTAAGATGGAGAAGTTGAAAGCTCACTCCAAAAGTGAGGTCAACAGGGGTATACCCCCTCATTCCTTGGATCGGACAGCCATGGCTGATTTGGATTCTTCTTGATCAATTGGCCATTTCAAAGGGTGGTGGAGGTCCTTGGGTGCATGATGTGACTTAGTTTGGTTGGGTGAGGGTGAGAAGGTGCTTGTCAAGGGAGTAGTTGGTGTCCTATGGCTGTTTGGAAAGCTCCAATGGGGATGGGTAGGTGATTTCACCTCCCCATGGGTCATGGTGACCCCTCCCATGATCCTAGGTCTTATATGATTGGGTGATGCCATGTCTATGCTGCATATATCTCATGGGATGCCCCAACTCAGAGCAAAATGGTCATTTGGCTATGGGTTTAATTTGAACAGATTTGAAATGGGTTAAAAGTGGGTTGACCAAAATTTCAAGTGGTTTGGAGTTTGTTTGGTTTGGTTTGGCTTAATTTGACCTATTTAGGTTAAATTGGGTTAGTTGGGTCAAGTTGAAAAATTGGTCAAATTAGGCTCAATTATGATTTTGTACAAGTTCAATAATCAATTTGGAATGAACTTGAGCTATTGGTTGCAATTAATTTGAATCGAATCTTGATTTGACCCATTTTAGCTTTTTAGGCCAATTTGGGTCAACTTGGGTAGTCTTGGTTTGGCTCAAATGAAGGTTTAGTCATGTTCAATCATTGATTATGAGTGGGTTTGAATCAATAGTTTTAATCAATTTGGCATATGGTAGATTTTGGCTTGTTTGGGTTTCATTTGGGCTAGTTATTGACTTTGTCAAGGGCTAGGTTTGACTTAGTTTGACCTAATTTAAGGTAATTGATCACCCTAGGGTGGTTGTTGGTTATGTTGTAAGGCTTGGATGGGCTTAGTTCAATCCAATTTGGGTTGTATTAAAACTTGGCTCAAAATGGTCCTTTAGGTCACTTTGGGTCAAGTGAGCCTAAATGGATCAATCGGCTTGATCATGGCTTAATTCAAGTTCAATTGAACTCACACATGAGCCTAGGATTGAAATATGAATCCAATTGCAATTGGTTTTGAGCCAAATAGGTTTTGGTTCATATGATAATTTCAAGTCAAGAGAGGTCAACATGGGTTTGACCTGGGTTGATTTGAGTTTGGTTTGACAATTATGGTTCATATTTATATTTGAGTCAATGGTTGTAGGGATGATTGAATCATGAAAAAATCCATAAGTTTTGAATTGATTTGGGTATCATTTAGCCAAGTTTAAGAATTTGGTTAAAAGGGCTAAAATTGAGAATTTGATTTGATTTGAGTTTCAATCATTTGGATTTGATTTTTGAATTGATTTATGATTTGGAATTTGATTTGGGATTAAATTTGATAATTGAGAAGATCAATTGAATTAGAGTTGATTTGAGTTTGGTTAAGGCTAAGTCCATAAGATAAAATCGAAAGGATTAAGAAGAGATTTGGAGTTTGAATTTAATCATGGGTTTCAATCATCTGATAGTTGGATTTGATTTTGGAATTTGGATTTGAATTTGAATTTAGTTTGGAAGAAGGAAGTGTGGTGAAAATTATATATATATTCTTTGCTTTCATCTATCCTCTTTTGGAAAGAGGATAAATGAAAACAGAAATACAAAACATCTTATCAAGATACTACGCAGATTCGTAGATGTTCTTATTAGGGTGATCAGGTACGACATTGAGGGAAGATATACTACCTCAAAAAATAGAAGTCACCACCTACAATGGACCCAATCACCTCAATAAGGACTCCTAAGGACAATGGGTCTTCGTATATATCAGAGATTCTTCCCTCGCTTTACATTAAAAAGTAAAGCAGTGTTTATTTTAAACTAGGTTCATTAAGTTCCCTATGGAGGCAAGCCCCCATAGTTAATTACATCCTAAGAAATGGGGTTCCTTAGAAATACTCTTGATTAAGGTAAATGATCGTTATCTCCAAAGATTTTGAAAGGTAGGACTATCAATCGATTTTGTTTATTTTTAGAAGATCAAGTGGGATTGATCAAGAGAAGGGAGTTCTTATCGAAGCCAAATGAAGGTAAGTAGGAGATGCTTAGAATACTAGGAGGCCTAGTAAGCATCCCAAACTATCCTATGGTTGGGCTTTATATTTTTAAAATTGAATTGAATTTTTATTAGAAAGTTAGAGCTTACAATTCCATGATACAAGGTCATGGAAATGCCTAAGAGGTGAGGATTTATGCTTGTAGCTTGCAAAAGAGAGAAGCAACCTTAGAACCTAAATCTAGGGAGCTTTCGCGAGGGACAAAAGCACAACCTAAATCTAAGGCAAAAAATGGGTATTTGGTTTACCTCCACAAGAGAGGATAAACCACTATATTGGACTTACAACTGGGGTGGCCAAGTGATTATGATTTTAAATACATGTAGGCAAGTCATATGCTTTTACAAGATGGCGAAGTTATTGTTTATTTAGAAAGAGACTAAGTCCTTAAACGCACTCCCTAAGAGACTAGATCATGTAGGGCATGATTTAATGACTTAAATCTAATGCAAATTTTGTTATATTTTATTTTCATTTTGGATAATCAATTTGACAGAGGCTTCAGGATTCATATGCTTAATGCATGAGAAATTAGATTATGGGACAAAATTAACTAGATAAGAAGATGTGTTTCTACTATGGCTCTCAAAGGTCAAGCCAAGTTCTTTAGCAAAGGTGGAAGCCCTCCAATCAAGAGTGAAATAATATATTTTTTATACATGATGTGAGAAAGAAAATACAACATCCAGCTAAGGGGTTGCTAATTCTTTTATCTTGATTTATAACCTAGGCTTTAGATGAGGTTACAATCTATTTATTTTTAGTTCAAATTGATTAGTTGGATATAAAATTTATTTTTTCTAAGAGCCTAATCATCATCCAAGCCTTACATCAAAACAAGGAAGAAATTAGGAAAAGATGTCATCTTAATGCACAAGCTAAACAAATATCAATCAATTTATAAAACTAGCAAAAAAAAATAAGAGGCCATTTGTGGTTGGGCTCCACCGTACAAACCCGAAAATAAATTGGGTAGCTGAGCTCTGCCCTTATATAACCTAGATTATAACTAAATAGATTACAACCAAGAAGGAATTTATTGTTATGGGGGTCTTCATTCTTCATTTTTTTTTTCTTCTTTCTTGTTTCTTCTTTTGGTTGGTTAGGATGTGGTTGCTCCAAAGGCTTCACATGGTACATAAGACATAGTCTTATAACCAATGTTCATCCTAATCTCCCATAACAATCATTCCAAATCCTAATTGCAAAATTACATGAAAATGAGAAAAAGGAAATCTAACTAAAACTTGCAAAATAGAAGTCAGCTAAACAAACCATACAATCTCAAGCATGTATATATACAAATTGGACTTAGCACCCCACACATGGGTAACTAAGTTCACCTAGCCTATTTTGGATTATGCTTAGGGGTATAAGCACCTGCACAACAAAAGCAGTTATATTTTTATTACATTGCCCCTTAAGCACAATCCCCTATAAAAAGTAATGGTTAGACTAAGATTGTCCTACCATCCCATCTATGCACATACACCCTAACATCTAGACTAAAACAAAATATCATAAAATAAAATCAAACATCAAACCATGCACCACCCTAATATAGGACTAGAAGTGATGACTTAGTCTAATGCGTGTGTTATTTAAGATTTGTGTGGTATGTTTAGCTAGGATTTAAGGTTGAAGTTTGCTAAGTGTGAAGATGTTCAACCTAGAGGGTGGTTTCATTTAAGTGATTTAGTTGCTTTGGTTGATTTTATTTTGTATTTTGATTTGGTTTGAATGAATATGCAATTAATTACTAAGTTATAAAGAGAGAAAAAGAGAAGAAAACTTCTCTTTCCTCCCTACCTTAAGCAATTTCTAAAGTAAATTTATATTTTATTATTATTTAGTGAATATTTTATTATGTGTTTTAATTAATCCTGAGTTTAGATTTTTCCTAAACAAACCTATTCAAAAAGAAATACATTTTAAGATTAAGTAAAGTGAAATACTATCACAAAACACACAATACTTCATTTCTTTCCTAATATGTGTAACATCCGTATGGATGAATCCTAAGCATATTTATACATGAAAATGGAAGTGTTTAACACACCTTAATGATGAATGCTAAGAGAGTTACTTGAAAAAATTTGGATGCTTCATGATGCATGATTTTGTTATGTAGAAAAGAGGAATTCTTTTATCCATTTTTCATATGCACATTTGCTAGTATAAAATACATAAGTGAGTACAACGTCATTGTTAGCACCAGGGGTGTAAGATACAAGACCTAATTAGGGCTACTTAAAGCCTCGCAAGCCCGGGGTTGTCCAGACTAATATACCACTTTTCTTAAGTACATGTGCAGTACAAAAATATATGCATGGAAAGAGAATCATGCAAAATGTTTATGTTTGTTTGTTTGATTTGTATATACAATTTACATATGCAAGTGTGAATATCGTTCTTAAGTGATAACATAGGAATGAATAGGAATGGATTTAAGCAAGTGTTGTGTTCTTTTCAAATGAACTATACACTTTGCAAAATCTATTCAAAATTATGCTAAAGAGAAGAGAAGGAAAGTCACACAATGCACATCTTTATATTTATACTCACATGCAAGCTTATAAATAATTATAAGTAGCATACCTTTCGTTATGATATTTGATTTATAAGTTTTGAAAATAATTTTGGATTTAATAGTGATATTTTTACTTTAGCCAAAACATGCAATTTTATTTTATTTTTAATTTGATTTTTTAAAAGGCATGAATGCATGATTTTCATATGACATGCACATTTAGCATGCTAGGAAAGAAATAAAATGATGAAAGCATGTAAATTCATTCACCCTAATTAATTCCTAAAGATAATCTTATGAAATAGGATTATTTAAAGCGAATCAAATTTGTTTTATAGAGATTTTAAATTTTGTTCGAGTTTGATTTGATTTAGAAAATGTGAAGAGGTTTGCTGGTCCTAACCCATCTCTCACATGTGTATGTTATTTTGTTTTAATTTTAGAATCATTAGATTGATTTTATATTTTGTTTAGGTTAAGTGTACATTAAGTTCATTAATTAACCCTTACCTACACCACTTTAAAAAATTTAACCAAATAATTATGAGCCAAAGTATGACATAAAATCACAAGGAATTTAAATCAGCAATGTAGCTAAAAAAGAAAGGGGGCCTAAAGCCTTTGGCTCACAATTAATGATTAATTAAGCTAAAGGGTTTAAGTTAAGTACTTTCATAACCCTTCCCATAAATATAAGTTAGATTTGATTTCCTAAAGCTACTTAGGTTATTGAACAACTAAGAACCTACCCAAGATGAATTGGTTAAGTTCTAGAATATTTTGATTTTGAAAAAGTTTGATTAATTAAGCCATTTAATTAAGTGATTAAACTATTAAATTAATTTTCCATTTAATTAGATTTTTATCTTAACCTCATTCTCTAAGTCCATTCATTGTTCTAAGATAATTATCAAACATAATTAATTAATTTATCACTATTTAATAAGTTAATTAATCATTTAATTGATTAAGGGAGTGATTAAGAGTGAATCAATCAATTCCCCTAATTAAACCATTAATAAATTCCAAGAAAATCATGGGAGGCAGAGGTCATCCCATTAATCAACCCAAGAAAGTTTGGAATTAATCAGTAGAATAATTAGAGAGTAATTAATATAATATTCCCAATAAAACCCTAATTGCATAAAATTAACTGTTCAAAATCCATCAAACTTAATTTTAGATTATTCCCTTTTGAATTATCTTCATAACATATTTTATTTTGAATTTTTTTGATTTTTCTATATTTAGTTATGAATATTTAAAGATTTCATGATTAAAACCTAATTAAATAGCCTAATTAAATAGTTAATCCCGTCGGCGTCACGTGGACTGCTGACGAGGCGTGTGGTTTCCACGTGGCATGACGGGATTCACTATTTATGTAGTCACATCCAATGCCACGTTAGTCGCGGTGCTACGCGCTTTCTCCTCGACCATCCAATCAAAGATCGAATGGTTAGGATTAAACGTGCAATTTTTAAGGGATAAATCCTTGGATCCTATGCGGCTTGATCATGACCGTCCATCCAAAATGTGCGGATGGACGGTCCACTATCCGTCACTGAGCTCGCATGTGAGAGAGGGCATCTGTCCACTCCTTAGGGCAAGATCCGAGCTTGATTGAGCTTGATTTAGCTCAAACTCAACCCACACCATCATCATGCAAGGGGCAAGACATACAACGGTCAATTTTCAATGGGGTGAAATTTCTCTTCACAAAGGACCAAACACTTCCTATTCTAGGCTCGGTTTGAAGGCATACCTTGCCAGAGGCTATCACCATCGCTCCCAACCACTGAGGTAACATCATTTAGTGGAGACGAAGCCTTGGTGAAAGTTTCAAGCCTTGGGATGAAGTGGATCTTCCTATGGACCAAGGTGGGCTTCAATTGCTTGCGGCCTTGACCAAACTCTCATCTTTCGTGCCTTGAGAACTTGGATGAAGGTTTGAGTGAGCTCGGTTAGGTTCCCTCAAGGTGCTTGAAGGAGGAATTAAGCTCTAGTAGAGTATTGTGTGAGATAGAAATTGCCTTGAGCTCCCCTATTTTAGGTTTAAGGGAAACCGAAAATGGAGAATTGGAAGTAGCTCTAGGAGGCTTGGAGGAGCTTGCAATTGCTTTCTTTGGCTTCCTTAGCTTCAATCGAGTGTGAGTTAGTTGAATTTAAATGAAATTAGGGGGAGTATATCTCCCCCTAGGTGGATCGGACGGTCGCAAGCTATCCTTCTATTTTGGATAAATTGATTAGATGCAATGGGTTTTTTAGGTCATTTTAGCTTGCACATGGTTCAGTTTGGCCAAAGGGTGGAAATGGAGAGGTTGCCATGTGCAAAACAAGGTGGAGGAATGATTTTCATGTGCTCATTTCCAAGTGGGTGGTCAGTTTGGCCATTAGGTTGGGTTTGGCTGACCCAAACCCATTGGGTCATGTGCACCACTCTTATTAGTGTCCATGGAGTCCACTAAGAGGGTGTCAAGTGGCCATGAAGAGGATTTGACCAAATTCTAAGTGAACTTGGCCAAGAATTACCCTTTGACCTAGGGGTAAAATGATCATTTGGCTTGGATTTCAGTTTGAGTATGTTTAGTGTGATTGAAAAATGGGTTGGGCCAAGTTTCAATGAATTTGGAATTAATTTGATATGATTTGGCTCATGTTGACCCATTTAGGTCAAAATGGGTCAACTTGGGTCAAGTTGACCAATTGGTCAAATTGAGTCAAACCAAGGGTTGGGTCAAGTTCATATGATCATTTGAAATGTTTTGGCATCATTAGTTTAGTTCAATTTGATTTATATTTGGATTTGGTTCATTTGATTTCATTTAGGTCAAATGGGTCAAGTTGACCAATTTGACCCTTTTGACCTATTTGGGTTAGGTCATGAGTTGGTTTAGGCTTCATTGGTCATATGAAATATATTGGTATCTTTGTTTCCAATCAATTTTGGTTTAATTTGATTTTGGCTCAATTTGACCTTTTAGGTCAAGTTGGGTTCAAGGTCAATTGGGATAGGTTGGGTATAGTTGGCCAATTAAGGCTTTGATCAAGTTCAACAAGTGACTTGGAATGAACTTGACCATTGATTTCAATTAATTTGGCTTAGATCTAGTTTTGACCCATTTTGACTTTTTAGGTCAAGTTAGGTCAACTTGGGTCAAGATTGAGTGGGCTAGGTAGACTCAAATGATGACTTGGTCAAGTTCAAACATTGATAATGAATGAGTTTTGATCAATGGTTTCAATCAATTTGGCCTATGGTGGATTTTGGCTAGTTTAGGTTTCATTTTGGCTAAGTGTTGACTTGGTCAACCCTTAGGTTTGACTTAGTTTGACCCAATTTGAGTCATTGATTATCTCATGATGATTGTTGCTCATAATGTGAGGCTTAGGTGGGCTTAGTTTAATCCAATTTGGGTAAGATTAGAATTTGGCTCAAAAGGGGTACTTTAGGTCACTTTGGGTCAAGTGAGCCTAAGTGGGTCAATTGACTTGATCAAGGCTTGAATCAAGTTTGATTGAACTCACATATGGACTTATGATTGAAATATAAATCCATTTTCAAGTGATTTGGAGTCAAATGGGTTTTGATTTATTTGACAATTTTAAGTTCGAAGGGAGAACATGAGCTTGACTTGGGTTTGATTTTTGAATTTAGTTTTGATTTGATCATTAAACTTTGTGTTCATATTTGGATTCATGATTGAAGGATTGATTGAATCATGAAAAAAAATCAAGAGTTTGGCTTGATTTGAATTTGATTTGGCTAAGTTCAAGAATTTAACTCGAAAGGCTTAGGTTAAATTTTGGTTGAATTTGGATTTGATTTTTGGATATTTGAATTTATATTTCATTTATATTTGTGAATATAAATGAGAATATAAATGGGTTATGAGAAAATTTCTTGAGTTTGAGTTGATTTAGATTTGATTTAGGCTAAGTCTATAAGATAGAATCAAAGTGACATAGAAAAGATTTTTGTAATTTGGAATTCAATCATGGGTTTCAATCATTTGGAATTGATTCATGATTTGAGAAAATCCATCAAGTTGGATTTGATTTGAGTTTGAAGTTGATTAGATTTAGAGTTTGATCTGAATTTTGAATTTTGACTTGAAGGAAGGAAGTGAGGATTTAGTTCAAGCTATAGGATATGCAAATTTTCCTAACACCCCTAAGGCATAACCTATTCCTATGGCTAACTCTTCTAAGTCTCTAGGGTTAGGTTAAGTGTTCACCCAATCACTAGAAGTGTCTTAAGACTAAGGAAACTCTTAATGTCGAAGAAAAGTCCTATGTCTAAGATGAAAGGGTTGAGAGCTCATTCTAAAAATGAGGTCAATAGGAAGCAAGGATTTGGTTTGGGCTATAGGGTAGGCAAGTCTTCCTAAATCCCTAAGGAACAACCTATCCCTATGGCTAACTCTTCTAAGTCTCTAGGGTTAGGTTAAGTGTTCATCTAATCACTAGAAGTGTCTTAAGACTAAGGAACTCTTAGTGTCTATGAGAGTCCTATATCTATGATATGAAAGTTGACAGCTCACTCCAAAAGTGAGGTCAACAGAATGACATGAATTTTAGCTAATGGATATGTAGGTTCATGAACCATAGCTAGTGGTATAGGTATTGATAAAAAATGTCTATTGGTCATTTAATGTGTGTGTTTGTGTAATTAAGGCAATAAGAAGAATTTCATGTTCTGATAAAGCATAATAATTTCATTTAAGAAATTCATTGATCTACCATGCAAGGAATGATGGATTTAGATAAGCAAGTCAATTATTATTAGTAGTAATCGGGGGTGATAGGATGGCTAACAAGTTGATAAGAAGTAAATCAAATGGGAAGATATATCTTTAAGGACATTTCATACCAATCAAAGCAAGTATAGGTTATAGCTAGGCTATTTATCTCATGAAGAATCTAAGTAAAGAAGATAATGACCCTTCACTATGTACATGAGAGAGTGAAATTGAGAGAAGGGTCATCAAGTTAAAGCTAAGTGAGGACTAGATGTGGGGTTATCAATCATGAGTTGCTTGTACTCCTTATAGCCTTTGATATATTAAGTTGAGGCTTGGGTATTTATAGGGTGGTTTAGGACTCTTGGAGCCAAAAACTATTACAAAGAATTGTTCAGTTTTGTTTTGAAATTCTTAGGGTTCACATGTGACGATCGTCTATTGGAGGTGATTTTGAATTGGCCTCAAGCTAATCAAAAGATAATTAGAAGACAACCTTAAGAAAAATAAAAGGAGAGGGATTTATAGTAATAGGGAGTTAGACCTATGTTACCATTGCACAAGCAGGAATAAGAAGTATAAGAGCCCTCACTATCACATCACAAAAATGGTGGGATGGATGACTTTCCTAGTCTCCTTTTCCCTTTAGCATGAAACTAAATAAAAAAATCCATAAAGAGAGAAAGATAATGATGCTTGACTTGAAATGCATTATGAGCATAAGATGATGGCTTCTAAGTCAACGAATAGAACAAGTTGATGGATCTAATTAGGAACTTAAGCATCATGCAAAAAAGATCAATGGACCCTTTTAAGAGCTAGGTCATCATGGAAAGACTAACAAACCTTTATAAAAGCTAGGTCATTGAGCTGCTAGTGTTCAATCAACTAAGGGATCCAAGGTGACTACTGAGAGGCTCTGACACTTGATCAAGGATGTTAGCCAAAGAGCTATGAAGAGATTAGTTAAGGGGTTGGATAGATCCATTGGCCATGATGATTAATAAAAATGCATCAAAATTTGAAGATTAACCACAGGATAGGATAAAACTATTGATCAAGGTGCCAAAAAAAAGATATGTTAGTGGGCCTTAGCCAAAGAGGAGAATGAGGGGCATATAATAACTAAGAAAAGATCAAAGAGAACTATGTGCATTTAAGTGCCCCACTATTAATCCATGTTGCTAGAGCAAGATATTATATTTGACTTGTGTTAGTGATATTCATCACTCATTATTTTTAAATAATTTATACATTAGTGATTTTCATAATTTTTTTAATTCTTATGCTTTCTTCTTACATCATTATAGAGTAAAGATTAACCCCAAATCATCTTAACCTATTGATCATTCATAATGTATTTTTACTTAATGGTTAAAAAGAGAGCATTTTCTTCTTGAGATGACTAACAAAATTTCTCATTAACTAATAACCCTTTTGGTTAAGATTTATCAATTATCGATACAATATTAAAAGTCATAGTGTCTCTCCCTCAATTGATTAAGAAAACAATGAGTTGAGGTGATGTAATGGGTGATAGTGGCATGAAGGGAATTGGTGCTACCTTTCACTAATACAATATGCATAGTTTGTGAAAAAGTAAATCCATAAAAAAAAACCCCAAAACATTATCATGAAAACTTGTTTATGATGAATAATTCATCACAAATTTTTTATTAGTTACCATAAATGCTTTTTACTGAAATTTCATTTCATCATAAAATTTGCTATAAATACTTTATTATAATGGGTTGTTAATTATTATAACATACTTGTTGTAGCCTAGCCATCATAAATTACTCTATTATTGGCCTCCTTATAGCATCATGAGGGGAAATAATCTACTCTCGAGAGAGAGATAAAACTAAATTTCTCATAAGTTTAGTAAATGTTTAATGATTTCTCCCATAATGAACTTAAAACTAAAAAAGTTCTTTTTGTTTTTATATCTTGATTCCTTAGAAGAGTAAGCTTCAATAATCCTAAGAGTTATTTTTAGATAATACTTTTGATTAAAGTCAAAACCAATATTAATTTTAACAACTTATTTGCATAGACCTGATTTATGAATTCAATTAAAAAATTAGCTTTATTTGATAAATTAAAATCTGTAATTTAAAAGAGCAAAAGCTTGGAGCATTTAATTTTGATTATTTAAAATACTCAAAATATTATCACATTCAAGTTAATTTAATTTTAGAATTTAATACATATGCTCCAACTACAATAATGAAATACTATTGAGGGAATTATCTAAATTCACGACTTATAAAGTCACAGTTAAAAAGATATTTTCCCTCAAGCTTAATTTTATTTGAAGGACTACTTGTATTAAATATATGATAGCCTAATAGTTAAATCCAAATTTATCCTTGGAGTAATCCAAAATCTTACATACACATGTGAGAAGCAAGGTAAGGATAGTAAGAACTAGAATTAGACATATATATATATATAAATTTTCATTACATCTGAGTATAAATAGAGGGGACAGAGTACGATAATCAACTATCTTTCCTTAAGAATAGTAAAAAAGCTAAAAAATCCTCCCGAATCTTAGAAATTCTCACCTTTTATAGGATTCTAGGGAGATTATAAAAGAAAACTACAAGTTAATTTCTAGAAGATAGTTTCTAGAAAACTACAAGTCAGTTTATGTTAGTTGCAGTATGAAGAAACTCGCCCATACTCCGAAGATTAGGCGAGTGTCATATATTGAGTGAGGAGTCCCCTAGTGTAGTTGCATATACAAGTATGATAACCTAATGCCAATCAATAAGGCTGAGGAAAACTCCTTCATATACTTGTCAAAGTGAGGCTAGTCCTCTTGTACTTGTGACTAAATTAGTTGCCTGCATGAGGCAAGTTCCTTAAAGCTTTTGGAGAGTAAATATTTATTTGGGCTTGATGCTCGCTACCAAGTGTTCTTCATACTAGTCCATCCACCAGATCTCTTTGTGCATATTGGTGGTATATTATCGATGTTAATGAATAAATCAATTCATAACTTGACCCAAACTTAAATAAATAAATTTTATTTTGGGTTGAACAAATTACTATTTAGGTCAAATTAAAATCTAAATTAAAATCTATATTATTATTCAAATCAGATTATGATTGGCTTTTATAACTTAAAATTAAACTACATACTTTTTGAGTTTAAACTATCCAGTTTCAAACTGAATTAATTAGATTAGATGGTGATATTTGAGTTAATTAAATTGTATTAATCCAAAATGTTGTATGATCTATCTAATAAATATGTTAGACCGATCAAGTTAGAGTTAGAAAAATTTGAGTCATGTTGGGTTTATATCAAATATTTTGAACTATATAATAAATGCCAGTTTGGGGCAAACACATTTAGGTCAAGTCAACTTTAGGTTAGACCCAAACTCAACCTGTCAACCTAAATTGATATCTCTCTGATGACCCACAAGACTTGTAAATTCTATTTTTCACACTCTATTGAGAAACCACACCTTTATATCTAGGATGATAAGCCAAAATGCCAATACACCATAATTACCAAATAGTCGTTGACAACTTATTTTGCTATATTAAGATATAAAGAGGTTAGTTCATATAGTTTTAATTTTTTTATGCAAGAGAGTTTTTATTTGTTATTTCATTTATAAAAAGAACCTTAAGGCTGATTTAGACATGTTACTTTTATTTGATAGAATATTTAACATTAAAAGTCTAACATATGAGAAAAATATTCCTACCATTACAAAAGAGATCATTCCAAACTAGTAAATAGATATTTATATTAAATAATAAATATAACAAAGCAAATATTTCTTCATTTTCACTCATGGTTACAATTGCAACTGAGTTGTTTATTATGCTCTAACCACTTAAAAGAACAAACAAATAGGTTTTGTTTGAATATAAATGTACATCTAATTTTGTTAAGTAAAATAATCTTTAATACTCTCTCTCTCTCTCTCTCTCTCTCTCTCTCTCTCTCTTATACTCACACACACAATATCACATGCTTCTAAAAAAGATTATAATTTTATTAATGAAGAAGACCATGTAGATTAAAAAAATTAGAGCTAAGATTTAGTTATAAATGATCAAATAAAAAATAATTAAATTTTGAATTTTATTATATAAAATTTAGATATAGATTCTAGAAGTTATAAGTTTTGACCTTGAGAACTTATATCAGCAGAAAAATACTAAAATAATATAAAATAAAATAAATTGATGAAGGTGATTTACCCCTTCCTCCATTAATGGTCATCCACTCTTTTTACAACTAATTTTTTTTCCTTGAATAACATGTGATCCCTATAAATAGAGTTGATATGCAATAAAATTTCTAATTTTTGAATGATAAAATTTCTTTCTATTTATGTTAGTGCTTTATAGCCTAGTTTGATCTTTCTTTGGTGGGATTAATTTTTTATTTTGTAAGTGCTTCCTAATCCTCTCTTAAAACTTCTTTCCACCATTAAAATATATTAAACCTCACAAAAATCACTAAATACTATAAAACATAAGTTTATATCTTAAACTAACACTCAACTAACTTTTTACCTTGTTTATACTATTTGGAGCCTTTCTCAAAGGAGGTATTTCGGATCAACCCATACTAGCTTGATCTAGACTAATTTTAGACTTTTCTTTACAACAACACCCTAAATACCTCAACTTTCTACCAACAAATCAAGATCATAAGCTAACATTCTTAACTAACCATAAATCATATTTTCTACTAATTTACACTAATTAAATGTCATTTTCTAAAGTGATCTTCTAAATCAGTCCTAATTAGCCTTAAGTTAGTCTTGTCATGCCTTACACTAAATCCATATAGACTCATCAACTCTCCACAAAAACTTTCAATCACTTTTCAAAAAATTAAACTAAAATTTCATATCCATTAATCTCACTAAAAATATCTCTTACCACCATCATTTGTATAACATCCAAATATAATACATTTTAGACATAGAAAGCATAGCTTCATCTTAAATACATCTCATTATCAACTTAATGAAGTTAAGCAAGCATTACTACACATCTCTTTGTGATAATATACATCAATCAATATCATAAACTTTGGGATGCATAAGGTGTTATAGATGTACATCTTATTGATCCATTGGTCACTTAAAAGTACTTTTATATCACATGCAAAAGGTTCTATTTAGTGAACTTAAGGTATTGATATATGTCATTTATTAGTACATCTTTGTCAATCATACTAATTAGGCATATTTTCTTAAAGTTCAAATTTATTTAATGTATAACACTTGGATGAATTCTATTCAAGTTATCTATACAAAAAAAAAAATAAATTAGAATATTAGTCACAACAACAAAATAAATTAAAGAAAACTAAATTCCATAAATAAAATTTCTTTTTATGAACTTATTTCTAATTTTTTTAATTAATAATAATATTACCATTAAAGAAATTAGTTTTAAAATAAATTAAAGAAAACTAAATTCCATAAATAAAATTTCTTTTTATGAACTTATTTCTAATTTTTTTAATTAATAATAATATTACCATTAAAGAAATTAGTTTTAAAATAAAATTTAGATTTTGAAACTTTAAAATTTGAAATTAAATTTGCAAATTAACTAAAGATTTAATTTATAATAGAATCAATGATGTTTCTAAAATTAGTCACAAATTATTTAAAAATTTATTTCAATATTCAAGAAAGAGAATTATGGTTTTGAAAATCTTTTAATATTATTATTTGCTAAAAAAGCAATGCATACTATTAAAATAATGGAAATATTCTTTAAAATTATTGTGATGTTTAAGAAAATTTTAAAATATTCTTTTAAATTTTATATGTATGTTATAATATATTTTTTAAAATGCATGACATGAATCATTAGACATTATAAATGAAAGATAATATTATGAATTTTAAAATAACATGAAATGCATTAGTAAGCATTATATTATTTTTTGAGGAATTATTTACTTTTTTTAAAATACATAAAAACATCCAATGCATTTATGAAAATATAAAAATAATCGGAAGTAGTTTTTATAGCTTTAGAAAAATATTTTCTCAAGTTTTTAACAAAATAAAAATTTAAGAAACTCAAAAGATAAGAAAAATATCTCATTTTCTAATAAAATAACTTTTCATTTTAATAATAAAGTATTTTTTTTTAAAAGCAATAAAATTAGTATTTTTTTTTCTTATTTTTTGTTGAATTATGCCTTATTGTTTTTAAAAAGTGAACTTAAGAAAATTAATTTTTGAGGGGATCTTAAGTGAACTTCTTAAATATATTTCAACATATAAATTAAGGAGTTTTGATGATATAAAATACTTCACCTAAAACTAAGAAAAAAAATTTAATTGAGATGCAAATTTGAGATCTTTCATTATAATATCATTGTGAGTTATTCATGAAAATAATAAGTGTTGATCAAAATGATCTTCAACTCTCAAATCCTTGTTTTTTGATAAATTTATTCTTAATTCAATCTCTAGGTATTGTGAATTTGACTTTCAATTGTATTTTTTTTTTTTGTATCATTTAGAGATTCAATTATAATTGTAGACTAAATTTTACATTTATAAGCTTTATTAAGTTTTAGTTTATCACATTATTTATCTTTCAATTAGTAGTTTTTAAATTATAATATTTATTTGTCTTTATTATTATTTATTGTAAATATTATGACTAATATATTCAAAATCTCTCATTACGCACACCCTATTAACCCTATAGTTTGCCCTTGAATATCAAAGCTATGTTCACTTAAATCTCTACCAAAATCATCACATCCAAATCAAGTCTCCATAATCTAAACATGCAATAAAAATATTGCAATATATATATATATTCATCCTCCACACTAATTTCCAAAATGTGACAAATTATACAATTAATTAAGATCCTCTAATTGGATATCAAATTTGCTATTTAATACTATCTTAAGGTCAATTTTATTTTATATTATATATATAAAACATATTATTTTAAATTAAAATATAAATAAAATAAATAAATTACTTATGCCACAAGAATTTAGCTTAAAATGAACACTAACTTTATTTCATAGAGAATTGATTTACACTGCACCCATCTCCACAAAATTAGGATCCATTTAGAGCAATTATTACTTTTTCTAAAAGTAATTATAAAATAATTTTTTTAAAAAATATTAAGTATTAAAAATATTTTTATATTTAAAAAATTCAAATAACTTTATAATAACCATTACACTCTAATAACTCTAATAACTATCATTCATAAAATAATTTATCACCATAAATTTTTTTAAAAATGAGCCAACTAATTAATAGACTATTATTTTTTTAAAATAAAATAATTTAAAAACTATCTCAAACGTACTCTTAATTAAAAATTGTTTGGTTGCCTGCATTTAAAAAATGCAGTGTAAAAAAAATGCAATGAAAAAAATTCAATGTAAAATAATTATTTTATAATCATTTGATTGAGAGCTTTACAAATTTATGATTTTGCTTTTTTTTGTTTAGTTGATAAAATGTAATGTGAAGTAAACTGAAAATTTTAATATCGACGAAAATTATATTTATAAATCATAAGTATTAATTTCTATATTTAAAATTATTGAATTTATTAAATACACCAAAAGATATATTTAAAATACATTATTTCATTTTACTTTATTTATAACCAAATGCTTAAAATATTCAAAAACGTGCATTTACCCCTTACTAGAATAAACAATTACAAAAATTTTTTACACGGAAATATAAAATGGGAACATTTACATATACGCAACACAATTCTTATATATTTCCACATTTAATACCTAAAATTTTAATCTTACATAAAAAATACTATATCATTAACTTTTAAAATAAAATGCTCCTTTTTCATACATATAAAAATATTATATTTATAAATATCAAATTATAAGTATTAAATATATAAAAGTATAAGAATTATATAATATTTATGTAAATCTTCCCGGAAAAAAGGCATAATTCTCCACAAGATTTAACACAACATATTTCATTCCAATAATATATAGTCTGTGCCATTATAGAAAAGCACTAAACAAAAGAGAAAATTTCTCCAAAGTCAGCACAGTGACAAACTATGCTCATACCATTACAAGTTATTACTAAAACTTAAACCTTCAATATAATAAAATAAATAATTTCCTCTACTTGAAAAGCAAATAAAGATTCAAATGACTAATGAATCAGATACTTTTCATGAGAAAAATGACAGAGAATCAGTATTATGGGTTGCAGAGAAGAAGGCGATGAGAACCCAAATCATGAGGATGGCTACAATGGCAGTTCTTAAAACATGATCACAGCTACTGATGAAAGGAAGTTCAGTGGATAGAAAAGAATCATTTGTAACTGAAGAGTCATCATCCAAATTTCCACTGGACTCACCTTGGCTGAACTGCTGAATAAGGGCAGAGGTGCTGTTTGATGATAGAAGCATCCTGCAGCTTGAGCAGTCGCAACCTCCGAGGAACAATGGTACTGTTCCGAGGAACTCTGATAGAAATTTGGGGTTCTTTTCGCCGAGAATCCGTACTTTTTCGCGCGTGGTGGGCCTCAGAACCTGATAAATAATAATAAACCGAGAAAAAATGGAGTTGGGATGGATGCCGTATGTATGAATGGTAATGGTCAAGCTAATGATGCGGCAAGAATTAGAGGACAGAATTATAGAGAAAATAATGACTGAGGGTTGGTTCGGGGCAGCTTTGATGCTATGGTTATGTTTGTCAATGATTTTCCTGTTGTTTTTATGATAAAAAGATGAAATTTTTATGATAAGAAGTAGCATTTTGCAACTAGATTGATAAATAAGGATGATGTGGTAGTTATAAGAAAGCTTTTATTAAAAGATTTTTCAAAAAGAAAATTATATATAATGCTCATAATTTTCAAAAAAAAAAAAAAACCAAATTTATTCACAATAATTCTATAAAGGTTTTACAATAAGTTGAAACTGACCTAAACAGACCCTAAATCTCATTGAATATAGGATCAAAAGATTCAAAACCATGTCATGAAAAAAAAGGAGCTCTACACTGAATTGTCAAGTATATTTGTAAGGAAATAAAAGGAAAAGCTTCCTCATGTAATTGTAGTTATTATATTTCAAAAAAGTTATAGGTCAACAAGGTTCTGATTTATAAGATCAAAACACCGAACAGCAACTGCGCGTGGATACATTATTAAAACCATGATTCATCCACTAGTGCAACGGATAGGATTTTTGTTGTATATAGCACATTAAGTAGAGATGGGGTGGTGAACATTTGTTTTTTAAAATTTACCTTCCGTATCATAATTATACCACTCTATACAGATTTCATGATTATTATTTACATATACAAGCTGAGATCAACCATTTAAAAAACGGTCATCCATTCAAAATATTGGGCAAAGAGAAGAACATATGACAAATGTTAAACTGACATGTAGCACAATTTACAAATGGCTTTATTGAATTGCAGATAAATAAAAAACCTTAAAATATTTGTTGGGGCCAGGTAGGATATCACTTTAGACAGTTATCACTTTGCAGTGCATCATGCGTATATACATGAATCATTATCACATAGGATATTACTTTAGGATATTACTTTGTATTTCTTTGTCATCTGCATACATAGTTTTTTAAGCTTCTTACTTAATAAGACTGTTGATTTGACAATTCATATTTATATTTTAACTTAATATATATCTCATTAAATTAAGTTAGTTTTTGAGAAAGTTTCCTGTTCAATAACTTTTATTTGATCCGACTTTTTTTAAAAATGTTTGATTTTTTGTTACTAATAATCTTAAATATTAATTACTTTGCTTATATCATATTTCAAAATGTAAAATAAAATTTTATCATATTAAAAACACCGAAAATAAAAAAATAAGTAAAGCTTTTAAGTCCAAACTAAACTTGACAGACGAATCCCCATATTCATTTAACTGTTTCATTAATTACAAAATGAATAATTCATAGGTTTGGATTCAATGAAAATTGAATAAAACCAAAAGACATGAGCATATGATATATGATGCATCTAAACCATCCTTAATTTACCCAAGCGATTGATACCAAAACTTTTGTACCATCTAGATCTAGAAACCGTCTGGTTTCAGCCAAAATATCAGATCAGGTCAAATCAAGCTGTCCTATTGTAAGACTTGACTAAACATAACCCAACTACATATTTTAGATTTTCTCTTCAAATCCTATTTGATCAGAACAACTTTCCCATTTTTCCATGTTTAAGGGTCTGAGCCTACTTCAAGAGCAAAAATGAGGGGAGTATCAAAATATGAAGTCTTGTGCTAACTTGCTAATTATGTCAAAATACGTTTTATAAAGTCTGTTAGGTTATATCAAATGCCTTGGGAGTATTGCATTGGTCCATCACAGCCTAGTTCTCATCTCCGTTAAGACTTCATAGTTCTCAACCAACAACAAGTGTTTATCCCACTACGTGGGGTCGGCTACATGAATCTTTTTTTTCTCCATTATGTCCTATTAAATGTATAAAAAATGATCTTAGTATACTTGAATTAAATGAGAATTTGACACATAATAGGACACAATGGAGACGAAGGATTCATGTAGCCGACCCCACCTAGTGGGATTAAGGCTTCTTGTTGTTGTTGTTGTTGTATGTCCTATTAAATGTCATATTCTCATTTTAGCCTAATAAAATAGTCATTTTTTATACTGCATAACCAAATCTTTTTAGGTCTAACTCTACATTTCTTAACATAGGCCAAATTTAATACATCTACTCTCCTAACTGGGCTACATATGCTGTTGGCAAAATTGTGGAGGAAAACTGGAAGGAGGAAGATTATGAAAGCAGTGCCGAGATTTTGGATCCAAAGTGCAGAAAAACTCTTAAAACCTTGTTCATCTGGAGAAAAAACAGGCTCAAGGAGCTAGTGGAACACAGGATGCAACTCGAGAAGGACATCCTGGAGCTTCAAACCGTGGACTGCTCTCCAACAGGGCTGAATGCCAATCAAAGACAGCAATTACAAAGCAAGGCTGTGGGTCTCACAACCACCATCAACCGAATTATGATTTGGTGGAGGCAAAGGGCCAAAATTATATGAGTGAAGGAGGGAGATTCCAACACACATTATTTCCACACTGCTGCAACAGCAAGGAGAAGAGAGAACAGATTTGACAAGATTAAAATCAGTGAAACGGATAGCTCGGATGACCAAAGGACAATTCAGCAAGCTTTCCAGGACTTCTTCGAGGCTAAATGGAGGCTTGAGGAGACATCCTTTAAGGATTGGCCATCCATTAATAACACGCCTAAGATTACAGACGTGAACCTCGTATTGCAATAACAGAAGTCACCAACAATGAAATCTGAGAGGCTTTCAAACAAATGGGAAGCAATCAAGTGACGGGTTTGAATGGTATCACTTCATCCTTCTTCAAAAAATTCTGGTGTATTGTTGGAAAAGATGGCCAAAAGGCTATTTGGAGATTTCTTTGCCACTGGGAGAATGCCGCAAACCTGGAAGGAGACTCTTATTGTTCTTATCTCCAAGACTGAAAATGCTGGACTTGCCCAACAAATTCAGGCCTATCAGCCTTTGCAAGACCATATACAAGTGGCGGCTAAGGTATTAATGAATAAATTCAAGGGACTGCTGCCCAAGCTGATCTCCATTGAACAAAGAGCGTTTGTGCCTCAAAGATCACATCGGAACATTGTCTCTTAACACAGGAAATTATTAACAAATTCAAACACTCTATATCAACTAAAGAGTTTGTTGCTATAAAAGTGGATATGGAGCAGGCTTACGACAAGATGAACTAGAAGTCACTCCATAAGGTGCTTGAAAAGCTTGGCTTCCCTGAAATTTCCTGGATTATGGGTTATATAGTCGACCCAAAATTTGCCACGAGATGGATTAATGCCACTTGTGGACTCAGATGAGCATGCCCAATCTCACCCTATCTCTTTATTATGTGCTCGGAACTCCTTTCCATTGCCACAAAGAATAGAGGACAGCAATTGGGAGTTACCATTGCCTCTAATGGAGTTAAAATCTCACATCTCCTATACGCTGATGATATTCTCCTCACCTCGGAGGCTATAATGGCTGATGCCAGAAGGTTTCAAGCTATCCTAAATAACTACTGTTTGTGGACCGGCCAAAGGATCAACTGCATGAAATCGGTGGTGATGTTCAGCAAAGCCACGTGACAGTGGAAGAAATCAAGAATTGCAAGGTTATCGGGATTCAAAAAGGTGGAAGAAATGGAGTACATAGGGCTGCACCTAGCCATGAGAAAGTTAATCAAATCGGATTTTTACCAAGGTTGTATAAAAAGCCATAGCCAAAACCAATATCTGGGGGAAGAGGCTCCTCTCTCTTGCAAACCAAACAGTGGTTATTAACTCTTCTCTCTTAGTCATACCACAGTACCTTACCACTCATACTGAAGTTCCTAAGGGAGTTCTATATGAAATTGAGAAGATTGCAAAGCAGTTTCTTTGGGATAAAAGCTAGAATCAAAGAGGGCTGCACTACATAGCCTGGGGAGATCTATGTAAACCGCAGAAGTTTAGTGGGCTCGGATTCCATAGCAATGAAGCTTGGAAGGGTCCCCTCTAAGCTAGGCTCGCTTGGGATTATCTGCATAAGCCGAACTCCCTGTTATTCAGTGGTTTGAAAGCCAAGTATGGTGATAGGATATGGGACGGAACACAAAACCGAATGATAGCACTACTTGGAATGCGCTAAGGAGTGGAGCTGCAAGTCTCAAAAACAATATTCGGTGGGTGACCGCCAATGAGAGAAGATTAACATCCTTAATCAAGCTTGGATTGCCAACGCACCAATCAACAAATGGCCAACCTTTGCAAATTGCTGTCTTAGAACATAAGAATGTTTCGGCCCTTATTAACCTGGAAGGCACATGGAATCGCGAGGCTCCTTGATAGAATTCTCAGCATTATCATCAGACCAGATATGGAGGAAGACACCCGAACTTAGTAAGAAGCCCTTGGGGAGAACCATAACAGCCATCACATATGAAAGCAAGTTTCCTAAAGTCGAAGATCAGTTTTTGTGGCTTAGAAAACTGCACCTACACCCACGGGAGAGGATGATCTGGTGGCGGTTCGTAAAGGAAGCCCTCCCAACTAATGTGTGGTTGAATAAGAGGGGATTAAGTGACAAATGGAATGCCCATGGGGCTGTCCTAGCCTAGAAGACAGGTTTCATATGCTGCAGGTTGCGATAACTTGAAGCAGATTTTTGAAGCTTTGGCTCATTGGGGGTTCCCCATACCAACCTATAATAGCTTGGCAGACCTCATGCAAGCTCTTTGGAGCAAGGATAAGCACACCAAAGCCATGAATAGGGTCATGTGTGGTGTTGTTTACAAGAACTGGAAGGGAAGAAATACCAAAAAGCACAATCGGCCATTCAATATACCTACCATTATGGCAACTAACACCTTGGAGCTCTCACAAAGGCTAATCTCTATTCAAACATGGAGCAATGGGTAACCTCTTAGTCCAATGGGCTGCACCGACACTCATCTTTGTGCCCCCCTTCTTCATCTTGGATCAAGATTAACATTGAAGCTGTTCTCTTGTCATCTAATCAGGCCGGCTTAAGTGCAGTGGTCAGAGATGAGTGAGTGGGGTGAACCGATTATAGCTGCAGAAAGATAGTTTGAACATTGGGATAGTACAATCGTTGAGATGGAGGCCTTCATGAGGACAAATGAGTTGATCAATGAGAGAGACAATGCAAATGTCATGCAGTTCTTCCAACAAAGCCTTCATGGGGACAGATGGAGCAGGCAGCCATGGCAAGGAGCCAGCATTAACTTCCTCCAGCAGTTCAAGCAACTATTTTCCATTTCACCCATAGGGAGAGCAATAGAGCTGCTAATTTTTGTGCACATATTGCTCTCAAGCATACTTTTTTCTGGAGAAACATACATAATGTAAACATTTCTTCTCTTGCTTTTGTTTTTTGCCTAGGTGATACTACCTTAGATAAAGAGTGTAGTTTTGACTTTATTTAAATCCACAAAAAGGATTTAGCTTACATAGTTCTATAAATTTGTACTCATCTTTTGTACTTTTGCTTTTATATTATTAATGCAAATACATACTATCAAAAACAATCTAAGGCAACTTTCTCTAATCTTATCTATCACTTGAGCTACTCCAACTTTTTTCTCGTATATAATCGTTTCACATTTTGTCTTTAAGAGCAAATCCATGCATTCACATAAGCATCCTTATCTCTAATATACTTAATTTTATGTTTATCTTTTACTGGCCAACATTCAGCTAGGGGTGTAAACGAGCCGAGCTTGAGAGACATAGAGCTCTGTCAGTGTTCGGCTCGTTTATATTAGCTCGTGTTCGAATTAAGCTCGTAAAAATTTTTATGGCATTTGGCTCGATATTGTTCGATTTGTTCAAATTAACTCGTGTTTGACTCAATTTGTCGAATAAAATCAATCAAAATGAGCTATAAAATATTTGGAGGAAGATTCAAACCTGTGTCATTTCAAAACCTTCAGCTTCACTCTACATAACCCCTATGCCACATTTGTTGCAGTGAATATATTTAAATATATATAATATTTTTTTAGTTTTAAGTTAAAACGAGCTGAACAAAATCGAACGCAGAGTTGTTTGTGTTTGGCTCATTTTCTTAACAAATGATTCAAACACGAGTGTTTTTGACAATCCTACATTCAGCGTCATAAAGCATTGCAGGTCTCACCATCTTATTAAATTTTCCTTTAAGTCTAAGCAATACTATTCTATCACACAATAAGCTCAAAATGTTCCTCTACTTCAACCATCAAACTTGAATTCTACTAATAATATCCCCATCTACTTCACCATCACTTTGAACAATAGACCCAAGATATTTAAAATGTTCACTCCTTTTAATGACTTGATCACCCATTATCTAAGGCAACTTTCTCTAATCTTATCTGTCACTTGAGCTACTCCAACTTTTTTTTATATAATGCTTTCACATTTTGTCTTTAGAGTAAATCCATGCATTCACATAAGCATCCTTATCTCTAATATACTTAATTTTATGTTTATCTTTTTTTCTTGGCCAACATTCTAGTGTAAAAGCAGTAGAGCTTGAGCGACATAAAAGCTGTCGTTTACTTTATATTAGCTCATGTTCGAATTAAGCTCGTAAAAATTTTTATGGCATTTGGCTCGATATTGTTCGATTTGTTCAAATTAACTCGTGTTTGACTCAATTTGCCGAATAAAATCAATCAAAATGAGCTATAAAATATTTGAAGGAAGATTCAAACCTGCATTTTTCAAACCTTCACACTCTACATAACCCCTATGCCACATTTGTTGCAGTGAATATATATAAATATATATAATATTTTTTTAGTTTTAAGTTAAAAGCGAAATAACAATCGAGCGAGTTGTTTGTGTTTGGCTCATTTCTTAACAAATGATTCAAACACAGTGTTTTTTGTGATCTACATTCGTCATAAAGCATTGCGGTCTCACCATCTTATTAAATTTTCCTTTAAGTCTAAGCAATACTATTCTATCACACAATAAGCTCAAAATGTTCCTCTACTTCACCATCACTTTGAACAATAGGCCCAAGATATTTAAAATGTTCACTCCTTTTAATGACTTGATCACCCATTATCTAAGGCAACTTTCTCTAATCTTATTTGTCACTTGAGCTACTCCAACTTTTTTCTCGTATATAATCGTTTCACATTTTGTCTTTAAGAGTAAATCCATGCATTCATATAAGCATCCTTATCTCTAATATACTTAATTTTATGTTTATCTTTTCGCCAACATTTAAAGGGGTGTAAAGCAGTAGCGGCGTAAAGCTCTGTCGGTCATTTCGTTTATATTAGCTCTTCTTACTCGTAAAATTTTTATGGCATTTGGCTCGATATTGTTCGATTTGTTCAAATTAACTCGTGTTTGACTCAATTTGCCGAATAAAATCAATCAAAATGAGCTATAAAATATTTGGAGGAAGATTCAAACCTGTGCCATTTCAAAACCTTCAGCTTCACTCTACATAACCCCTATGCCACATTTGTTGCAGTGAATATATATAAATATATATAATATTTTTTTAGTTTTAAGTTAAAACGAGCTGAACACAATCGAACGCAGAGTTGTTTGTGTTTGGCTCATTTTCTTAACAAATGATTCAAACACGTGTTTTTTGATCTACATTCGTCATAAAGCATTGCAGGTCTCACCATCTTATTAAATTTTCCTTTAAGTCTAAGCAATACTATTCTATCACACAATAAGCTCAAAATGTTCCTCTACTTCAACCATCAAACTTGAATTCTACTAATAATATCCCCATCTACTTCACCATCACTTTGAACAATAGGCCCAAGATATTTAAAATGTTCACTCCTTTTAATGACTTGATCACCCATTATCACAACCCTATCAATAGATCTTCTACAACTAAAATTACACTTCATGTATAGATCTACTCAAACGAAAGCCTTCAGACTCTAAGATTTACCTCCATAATTTAAGTTTTTCTCGAACTCCCTCTTTAGCCTTATCAATAAAAAGAATATCACTAGCAAAAAAGCATACACCAAAGTAAATCCTCCTATAAATGTCTAGTAAGAACATCCATAACTAAGCAAAAAGATATAGCTAAAGCTAGGGTGTAATTAGATTTGAGTCGATTTGGTCTTGACAAATTGAAATAGTTTGAGTCGCTCATTTATTAAATGAGTTAAAAATCTCAACATGAATTGACCCCATTTACTTGATCTATTTATATATACATTAGGTCAAAATAGGGTCAAAATTGAGTCATTTTGTGGGTAAAAATCGATTTCAGTTCATAATTTGAGTTAAATTTTGAGTTATCAAACTTAAATGATTTTGGGTTGGCGGTCAACTCGACAAAATATTAAATATTTTCTTGAGACGAAATTATTGGTCATCCGAGCGGATTTTTTGGATTCATGTCGATTAATGTTTGGTCAATTTTTGACACCCCTACTAAAAGTAGATTCTTAATGTAATCCAACTAAAATAGGAAAATATTTTGTCAATCCTCCTTGTGTTTCACACAAATAATAGCTCTAATATACATATTCTTAATGACTTGAATATAACCAATATTAATTCCTATCTTTTCTTGAACTCTCCAAAACACTTCTCTTGGAACTTTCTCATATGCTTTCTCTAAATCAACTATCATATGTAGATCCTCCTTACTTTCTCTATACTTCTCCATCAAACCTCCCAAAAAATATATAGCATCCATAGTGATCACAATGAAACCAAGATATTTGAGAAACTTTGTAGCACATGTCTTTATGATTACTCTCTCCCATAATTTTAATGTATGACACATTAACTTAATTCCTCTATAATTTGGCACTCTTGTGCATCACCTTGTTCTCAAAAATAGGAACCAACAAACTCTTCTCCACTCATCGAACATCTTCTTAATTTTTAAAATAATATTAAAAAGATTAGTAAGCCATGAAATTCTTTGATCTTCTAAGCATTGTCATACTTCTATTAAAATATCATTTTATTTAAAATATTTCAAATTTAAATTTTACTCATACGACGATAAAAATAAAAATCTCTATTTTCATTTAGGGTACTGAGGTGGCTAAAGTCAATCGTATACCACAACCTTCATTGAAACGATTATCAAAATATCTCATCCACCTATATTGAATACTCTCTTCTAAGAAAAATACTTTATAATCTTCATCTTTAATGCAGTTCATTTGAACTAAATAAAACCTATTCAATATAATTAAACTAAATCAAATAAAACAATAGAGATAGAAATATGGTAGATTGGTTAGGTCTCCTATAATTCAAAAGGTGGTTAGTTTGGAACCAATCGAGATAAGAAAAATTACACATGAAAAATATCAACTAAATAGTTCAGTCGTTCAGGATAAATAATTTTTTAAAAAAAACTTTAAAAAAAGGAAATTGATTATTTACCAAAAAAAAATAAATCAAGTATTAGTTAAGAAAACTTGCCTGAATAAATGTCTTTGTGAGAACTCGGACAACTGGAGGTAGTCTTAATATGAATAACGTTCCTAATCGATTAGGATAGTGATCTTGTACAAGAATAGAGCATGATCTCATCATATTCATGGGAAATCTAAATGGAGATAAACCATAGCAATCCATCAAGACTGTAATTTGCGAATCTTTTTCTTCAGTCAAATTCAATACGCCATGGTCAATCTGAGACACTGCATCATAAATAATTTACATTAGGTAAGTGTATTTTTTCCTTCACAAGCCTTCAACAGATTCATACAGATATGATACATTTAGATCAGAAAAATTAGTTTAAGAAAACAGTAGATAGGGAAGTGTGCCTTGACATAAACAGTTTCAAACAAGGAAAAAAAACACTAATTCCAAAAGTTAAAAGATAACAGTATCATGCAAAATATTAAAAAATGCTATCCATTATTAAAAAAACCACTACTACCCTCAACCCAGATTCTGGTCACCCTTGCCAAAAAATTTTCATGATAAGGCTTTATGATTGCATTGCATGCTTCAGGGCTAAGGATCATTATCACTTCCCTTCCATGCATTTCATTAAAGTGTTAGCTTTCACTTGTTCATACACTCATTTTTCAGATAACACCAAGAGGTAATGCTTTTTTTTAAAAGATTAATAGGGTGCGTCAGTTGTGCAAGGTTAGATTAACAATTGTTAATCCATACTTAAAAACCACGTATTAAGTAGTATGTTTGCAACATGTAAATTAATGAAATACTAATGTAGAAAATTATTTTAAGTTTTAAAAAATAAAAGTTTAGAAGGATTTCGTTGCTAAATACGTTAATAAGCTTTTGACAACAGATATGGATCTTTTCCACTCCTAAGAGGGGAGTAATAGTTCATGTTACTCCCTATAGTTCAGTCCACCACTTTCTATTGTCTTCTAACATAAGTCACATAATTCACTTTCATCTGCAACATAAAAATTACTAGTTTTCATGAGCTTTCATACTGATTGAAGTTTGCATCTGGCTTGCACCAAAAAAGAGAAAAATAAAACTACATACAAGTCCATCAAAAAATTGGCTTTTAAAATTATCAAGTATACCTTTGAATATCATAAACAATTCGTGTCCTAAATTTGAGGTCATTTAAAATACTCTGCTCATCACAAGTGCAAACTTCATACAATGCAATAAGGACCATTCATTGAACAATCCAATGAGTTATTAAATGATTTTTGAAATGGAATTCTACTGCTCTCTTAGGAGACAAAAACTCAATCCCTTCTAGATGGTTCGCATCATAAATATCTAGATATAAAAAAAAAAAAAATCTAATCAGAAGATCAAAAAGCTCTTAATAGAAGAAATCAAAAATACTTATTACAAAAAAAAAAAAAACTTCCACAAAGATCAAAAATAAGAAATTATCAAAAGAAGGCTTACAAAAAGGGAAAATACTAAGCATTACATCATTTATACCAAATATATTCAGTCATTGCTACAATAAAATGCAAAGACGTCAAATAAAAAGTGTTTGTCCCACTGCAAATAAAAAGTCAAATAAAAACTATGCATGTCTAATAAGCTTTTCTAGTGTCCTTTGCCGTGACACATGTTCCAAGGTTTAAAACAAAAAATCAAAGATTATAATGCATTACTCAACTATATTAAAAGTACAGATCATTGTTACAATGAAATGCATGGTTGCAATAATAGTAAAAGATAAAGGTGACTAGGAAGCATTAGCTTTCTAATAGACAGAAAAATCAAAATAAAAATATAAGTCTAATAAGCTATTCTTGGCCCTTTGATGTGTCACATACAGACTGTACGGTTGATTTGATTTCTAAAATCAAGCTTCTACATATTCACCAAAATCCAGCATTTCATTTATTTCATAGGAGTGGTTCCATATACCGGTACAACATAAAGGTGATTAGGTAGTGCTAGCACCATTGATATTATGAAGTCGAATAAAAAAATCTGCATGACTGATAAACTATTCTTATGTGTTTAGACATGCCACATACTCTTCGGATGATGAATTTGCCTTTTTGTGCAAACTTCTGCATATTCACAAAAATTAGGAGTATCAATTCGGATCATGGGTCGGATTTGAGTTTGGCCTTAATTTGACTTGACCCGAATATGTACGACCCGAAAACAACATGTTTATTAAACTAATCAAAACTTGATCTAAATCCAACCTTCAACCCAATTTACCCAAATATGACTGAGTAACCGGTTTGTACATGCAATTCATGCCAAATTTTGATCAAATCAAGTCAAATTCAAGTTTGAGGGTTAAGTTCAAGTCAATCTCTGATTTTAGGGTTAAAATTGGATCATTCTTGGGTTTGTAGGTCAACCCGTACTCAACCAAAAAATTAAATAGGAAATAGTCTTATCCTAGAACCCGAACTGGAAATTGATAGATTTAACCCAAATCAAGATTTTTTTGGCTCAATTTTGTATTGGTTGTCATGTCGGGTCAATCACTTACACCCCTAACAAAAAATTGTGTTTCATTTGCTTTCATATCTAGGTGTTCTTCAGCGGCCAAAGAATCAACTTGAAAAAAAATCAAACCAACTTGTTTCAATTGATTATCATGCTTATCACAATATTGTTCAATTTCCATGAATCTATTAGAACCAAAAACTTGGTTAGGTTATAGAAATCTTAAGTTTGAACCAACCCGCTTAAGATTTCATTTATATTTGATCCAAATTACCTCTTCCTCTAAAGACTAAAATATGACCACAAGAGAGATCCCTATAACACCACTTGTAGTTGAATCTTAAGATCTTCCCTTCAATTAAATCATCATCAAAGTTCTCAACAATATTGTTAACTCCTTTGATGTTTTCCTTATTACATATCCAAACCATCCTGACTGCAAACAAAGAGCTTCGCTCCAAACTTATCATCATTGCCACTTGATCATGCTTATTGCTCTCCTTTTAGTGCTTTTGTAGCTCTACATCATCCTCAAAGCTACTTATCGCTAATACCTTCATATCTCAAAAATGGATTAATCGAACTTTGTACCTTTTTTGCTATTCTAGTCAACCTATTTTTTGCAAGTTGGCAGGAATGTAATTATTTATTTTGGAAGAGGGGTATTCTATGTAGAGGTTTGTGTGCCAATAAGATGCCCAAAAGTTTAGCCGCAATGAATCAAACCAAGTTAATATGTATATTATAAAAATCATATTTCGCATCAACATTGTCATCCATCATTTGCACTCCAAAATTGCATGCATGCAATATGAAATATTATAAAGAAAAAAGATATAAGATCATAACTACTATCAAAATGATGATGGCTACTTCAATCATTATCAATTAGACAGCTAAGTTGCTCTCATCATTTAATTGAATTCCCAATTTCCTTCCTAATTCATCATAATAACTTTATATACCCATCTTTTTGACACACTTCCAACGATTCATTATACATGTCAAAGCTACCTAAATCCATTTTTCACTTATTCTACTCCCACATCCCTCCAATATACTTATTTCAATATAACATGCTAATTTTGCCAAACATCTAATTTAACATTTTCATTTTTATCATACACAACCTAGCTATTTGTAAACATTAATGCAAAATAATCAACTTTATACGACAGTATTATAATTTTATAAAATTAACTTTTAAATATCCATGACACTTTCCCATCACATAATAGCCTTCAAGCACTTCTCCAACTCAACCCTTCAACTTTATAAGTTATATCCAAACAAACATCCCCATTTTTTCTATAATAGAATTATGGTATTTAACGAATTAGAATTGGGTTCCATTTTATCTTCATGTATTATTGTTAATATACTAACTATTAAAATAGTGCATCATAAACTCAATGTTCTTTCAACAAAGCCCAAGCATATTATTCTAACTTTTCAATTATTTTAGCAAATGTTTCATTCATTAGAACAATATTATCTATAAAATACACTACCAAAGCACCTCATTTTAAATTCCTTTGTAGGAATCTTCATAGCAAAGATAGAATGATAGTATTTAATGTTGATCCTTATTTTACACCTACAATAAATGAATTTTTGTTGTTGTTCCATAGTTATTTCATACTACTTAATTTCCATCATGCATCTTTAATAATTTCAATCATATCTTTAACATACACTTTTTTCTTTATAGTACTCACAAAATCAATCTCATATTAATTAATTATAAGCCTTCTCAAACTTTTAAAAAAAAACATGTGCAAATCCTTTCTCTAATGTAAATACTTTTTCATAATCATTTTCCACTACTATAACCAATTCACTTAAAATTCTCTTGGCTCTATTTTTGGCAAACATTTACTAATGGATGCTATAACTGCTAGGCCCTCTTGGCTACATATTGCAAGAGTCCCGGTAGAAATGAATGTTGCTATTCCTCTGGAAAAAAAAAAGATTTAGATTAATATCTCCTTTAATGGTTATTAGCAAATTGTTGAATTCAAAAGTATTCCTCCCTATTGTTCGTTTAAGAGTAAATTTGTTGAGACTCTAAATCACAATTAAATCTAGTATATTTTGTTGAGAAAAAATGAGGCTTAACAAGTTAATTTGCATAAGTTCAACCCAATAAGTCATCTACACCTTCAAACCAACAGAGCACTAGTGGTCATAAGGTACGACACCTGAGCACCCAAAATTAGCATCCAACTCTCATGAGAAAGTTTTATTTGTTATGGATCAAACTTTCAAAAATCAAATAAGACACTACCAGAGATATCACCCTCATTTTTTATGAAGACATACGATTTAGTTCCAAATTTTCCATATGCATAAGCATCTCTCTCAATGAAAAGAGAGAACTTCTAATGAAGGCTAGTCGTTAAACATATAATAACAACAATTTCAATTTTAGATTAAAATAACATACCATCATAGCTTAAAGCACGTGGTGGGTGAAATGATGATGAATCTGATCAAAATCTCGGTAGTTTCCCTATACCAAGTTATCCTAATCCCTGATCTACTAAGTTATAAAAGGTAATTGAGTAAATTTAACTGAAAAATCTTTATTGACAACCATGAGTTGTTTCATCTAAGTGGACTTTGTAGACCTGAGATATTTGTTTGTCAAAAAAGATAAGTCAAATTTAGCTACTAAAGAGTCCTTATTGTGTCTTATAAAATATATCCTGTGATTCACAGCTGAAAAGATGCGAACCATTAGGAAACACAAAGGCCATGACTGTGATTACAATATAATGATGCTAATGAAAGTTCAATTACTCAGTAAAAAGTTCTAGTCACAACTGCTATTTTTTGTGATGTCATTCAACAACAAAATCACTTGAATAGAGAACACAAGCAACATCATTACTGGGTGAGAACAATTGAGAGTGGCCAAAGAAATGCATTTGATATGACATTGCTTCTTTATGAGCTTATATTAAACTTAAATTTGTCACTCTCAACAAGCAATTGCACAATTGAATGGATTTTGCTCATTTCTTTATATGATGAATTTTACTTAGGTAATTTAATAATTTATAAATTTTTGAGTTTTCTATATTTTATCAAAGTTTAAGGTTAGATGATTTGCAGTAGAAATTATGATATTTTAATAATAATAATATCCTTTAAGTTGAAATTTTCAAATAACACAATCATCATTAGAGTATTTGAACATGTCATTTAGTTACCTTAAGGCTTATGAACTTTGCACAATCGTTAGTAGATGATTAGATCAGTAATTAACTTGTCATTGTTCTTTATAGTTTTAAAACCAAGAATTTGCATTTTTTTTCTAAACTAAAATGAATTTTCTTTGTTAGAGTGCTTGAATGATATAAATAAGAAAATAAGATGTATCTTTTTTCTTCAAGATGAACCTCTAGTTATTGATCAATCTCACCAATTTTAGACCTCATGAGGAGAATTGAACTACCTATCTGAGACTTAGTCTCATCAATTCCAACTCTTATGAGAAGAAGAATCTGATTAGCCTAGTGAGGCGTAGTCTCAACTCCAATTATTATGAGTAAGAACATCAAACTATTTAAGTGAGACTTAATCTCATCAATTTGAGTACTTATGAGGAGAGGAATTAGATTAAGTTAAACTTACAATCATGTTCTATTGACAAGGTGGTCCGCGCAAGTGCATGCATAACTTGATGAATTTGTGCTTAATTTTTTTAAAAAATGTTTACATTCTTAAACTATTATAAATCTTTCAAGTTATTTACATTATTCTAAGAATATTTGCATAGATCTAGGAGCAAGGGATAAATTTGAGTAGATTTCAATTTTTTTTTCTCTGCATAACATTCTCAAACATCAAAATTAAGTACTTAGTACATTTATGGGAGCACAAATAGGTGCTTAACTTTAATGTGTGCACGAATTTTGGTGTACCTATATAATGTATTGGCATTTTACAATGATTTCGCATAATTATCCTCAAATTGCGATATATTATAAGATAATCATTTTATAAAGTGTGCACATAAACTATAGATCCTAGAACTTTATTACTTACAAAAATCTTAAAAGTACTTGCACAAATTTTGAGATATTACAACTAATTGAAAATAACTTGAAATTCTTGTACTTCTTTAAATCACTCAAAATTTTAAATGTTTGCATGACTATTTTATTGTTAAGACCTCATTTTTTGTAAATTTTCAAATAACGTCCTCTATTCGCTTGTAGGTGCGTGTTCATGGGCGGACCCACGTTTATCTAAAGGTGGGCAATTGCCCACCCTCAACTTTATTATAAGGTGGGCAAAAAGATAATTTTGCCCATCTGCCCTAATACTCTCAAAAAAAGCCGAAGTCTTTTTGGGACCGACACACTGGTTCTCGTCTCCTCCCCTCATCCTCTCTCTCAAATGTAATCGCATCTCCATTGAGTTCCTTGGTCATCCATCCCAGGCATCGATGCAGAAAGTGGTCGATTTAAGAATATTATTGTTGGCATTACTAGAGGTTGGTTGATTGATCGTCCCTTTTGTGTATTCTGGTGGTGGCAGGAGGGACTCTCCTCCGTTTCTTCATGAGGTAAAACAAGCGTTCCACCACCAGATATTTCCACGCAATTTATGCCTACTTTTCATTGTTTTCATATGTCCTTTCTTTCTTGCAATGTACATATTTATTGTTTTCTTGGCTTGGTAGGTTTGGCCTAACACATTGCCCATTCCCTTTTTATTGAGGTATGTAGTGGGATGAGATTTAAATCACATAGGAATGTTAAGCTTGACCAAAATATCATCGTTACCTCCTAGATCCAAATTATATTTATAAGTAATTTACAAAAGTAGTGTAGCTTAAAATATTTTTTATTGGTTGAGCTGATAGTTTTTGAGCCTTTGTTAGGGTTTGTAGGCCTCTAGGATTCTATTTATTAGCGGATCTTTAATAAGTTTAGCGGCCTCTTAACCTCAGTTAATTCTTTACAAGTCTCCACTAACCTAATTTGTTAGGTATATTGAATTAGCTATTGAATGATTAGTCACATTTCAAATTTGTACAATCTAAGCCAGTGCAAATAAGTTTCGGAGCTCACCAATGATGAACTCTCTATTAATCTTTCTATATAATCTAAAATACGTGTACTCTAATGATTATGATTCCACTTATAATTCATATCAAAATAAGTGAATATTTTTGAACTTCAAAAGTTTTTTTCATATTCAAGAATAAAATCCAAAAGTGTTCATCCTTAAAATCTCTTGGGAACAACTTTAGAGTAATCTTTATTTTAATATTTTAGTATTATCTTTTTATATTCATATGGTGTTATACTTGGTTCAATCATTCCTTATGCTTAAGTTATTGAGTAATTTTAATCATTGCATTTAACAAGTCATTTTTTATCTCTTAAGTATTGCTTTAGTATATCACCTCATGTTATTATTGTGTGAATATTTTTGTTTCATGTTTGATAAAATCAATCTTATAAAACTATTCAACATTAGATTAGGGCATTCAAAGTTATTATTTTATCGCATGTATTAATCATTAGTTATATGCTTTATGCAAGTGATATTAAAGATTATTGATAATATATTCTTGAGCACATTCTTGATCAATTAAGGTATGTGAATAACATTTTTATTTTTAAAAAAGCCGAAGGTGTGCCTTTTTTTTAAAATATTATTGGTTTAATTTTATTTTAAAAAGGTGGAAGGTGTGCCTTTTTTTTAAATATTATTGGTTTAATTTTATTTTAAAAAGGTGGAAGGTGTGCCTTTTTTTTAAATATTATTGGTTTAATTTTATTTTTAAAAGGCTGAAAGTGTGCCTTTTTTTAAAATATTATTGGTTTAATTTTATTTTAAAAGTAGAAGGTGTCTGTTATTCTTGAGATATTATGATTTTTTTTTTTTGAAAAGGTTGAAAGTGTGTCATTATTTATTGATTTATTTTTATTTGCATTCTACTATCATATTTAGGATTTCCTAAATGGATCGTTATTTAAAGAGAAAAGACGAGTTGATCGTTATTTAATTCAAAGTGGTTTGAGGAATATTCATATTGGTTAGAATATAGCATCTGAAAGATCTTTGCGTATTGTTTATATTCTTTATTTATTTAAGCGCCTCAAGAACAAGTTACTTATAAATCAGGAGGTGGAGATTCATTTATTAAAGAAGGATTTAAAATTGGAAAAGAAAAGAAAAATTTTTAGCGTTGGTTGAACATAATAGTCATAATGTAGAGAGACAAAATGTGAAGACCTTAAAACAAAGTGTCCTCTTATGTGGTTGACTAAGATGAGAAAACAAAAAAGAGTATAGGATAATGTTGTGCGATTGTGTTAGATTTTGTTTGACGAGGATTACTTATTTGTGGTCATGAATCTTTAAGAAAATTATTTAGAATTATTTTATTTTCTTGTAGATAATGAGAAATTAAAAGGTTACATTTGAAAATCTTGTAAATTACAATTGAATTGAAAGATACAAAACAACTTTGTCAATGCGTCATCGAGACTTTAACTTATCGTAAAGATATGTGATTCTTACTTTTATTATTGTGGATGAATAATGTATCAAAGGAACAATTAGCTCATTTGTGAGATATGTTGATAAAAGGTCAAGTTATTGAAAGATTTATTAGCATTAAATATGTTTCTTAATAAGTGCAATTGCACTTAAGACAACACTTAAAACTATCTAACATTCATTAAGCTTGCATAGGATCTGAGGTCAAGTGATGGGAATCAATATCGAGGATTGATGGTTTGAAGGCACTCATTCTTAATGATAATCGGGCATTTTATGCTCATTGTTTTGTCCATACTGATTATGTTTAGTGGATGTAGCAAAAAATATTGCAAGTGAAGCATCTTTTGAGTTCACTTCAGAATTTTAAACAATTAAGTTTCGTAAGAGAAGTGAATGAAATAAAGATTATTTTACATCTCAAAGCGGAGATTTAATTGACGTGATTTGAATCAAGAAACTTTTGGTGGTGACACTCGTTGGAGTTCACATTTTCATAGTTTAATTAGTCTTATGAAGATGTATGCATCACTTTAAGCTTAAAATAGTAAAAAGATGGTGATCATCATTCGGTTGAAGCGATGTTTTAATCGGTGAGTCTTTTGATTTTGTATTCATATGCATTTGATGATTGATATTTTAGGTATCAATGAATTATCACAATCTACAAAAGAAAGACCAAATATTGAAAATGCAAATTAGTGTAGATATCAAACGATTACAAATAATGAGAAATAGTAGATGAGATTCCTTATTACATGAAATGTCTCTTTTTTTGAGATTGATATTCAGATATGAATTTTACCTTTAAAACTTCGTCGATGAGCTACGAGGAGGTGAAGAAATGACAAATTTGCATCATTGCATTGAGTTATTCTGTGAATTGATATGCTTTAAAGCTGAATAATCATTTTTAAAGCAAAGAGTTACTTCTTTGTGTGCTTAAACCAAGTGATGCACTTTTGATAAGGAAAAACTTATTGAACTGCGGTTATATCTGAGATTTTTACGTAGTTGAGCTTTGACTCTTGAACATCAGCTTTCCACTTATATTATCGATGTGCGTAGTAGTGATGATTTCTCATCTTTAAATGGTATTGATCTTTTAAACGTTTCGAGACAAAGGATGGTGTGTATCATTTAATTTTATATTATTTTGGCACTTTCTGCATTCTCATTTCTGATGGAAGGCATTTTATGATGAAGATTGTTAAACATCGCGTGGTCGAATGAGTGATGATTGGTCGATGATTGCCTTTATCGTATATTGAAAGAAGTATTTGAATCGATTCTGATGAAACTATCATTATCAACGATGCAAAAATAAATTAATAAGTTTGTAAACATTTTTTTATTAGATTGATGATAATGTAATACAATTCTTCCTTTTGAGTTATTCATTGTTAAATTCACCTTTTTTTTTAAAATTACTTTTTGCCCACCCTCAAAATAAAGGTTGGTTCCGCCCATGTGTGTGTTGCGAATCCGATGGCAAGGTTGGCAAATTAGATTCCATTTCAAAAAGTTCTTATCTGTAAATGGTGGTGATTTGTCCTCATATGGGTTATATTTTATCGAGTGAGCCACACAAACATCTCTTCTTCCCCTATAAGGGGATTGTTCAATTAATTTTCGTTTAAATTCATTCTATTTACTATGTGTTCTTACGTACTAAGTGCGAAGAGATCATGGTCTTTGCTTATGAAGAAGTGTTTGAGTTCCATATAAGTTTTATGCAAGTTCTATTTACATTCAGCTGGCCCTTTTGAAGTAATTCACACCTCATTTTAATTTCTTATGTCTGTCCCAATTTTATCAATTTTCATTTAATAAAATTCAATTTGATTGTGTTATTCAAATATAATAAGTTTTTTTAAGCAACATTCTACCAAATTTCCAGTAGCCTTCTAGCATCATCCCCACATAAGAGAATTTGCGATTGTTCTAAGCCTTCCTATAATGCTTTAAAAAACCTCCATCGTCGATGCTTAGTACACCATAGCCAGACTATCTTCATATCCATCGCACTTAAAGTGCATATATGTCCTCAATAGTATCTGCATGGAGACGCGAACATAAAAATTGCTCATTGCATTGAAACAAGATAAGTTCTTACTTTTCAAAATTTCTCCATCACGTTGAAATGTGCAGGAGTACTTAAAACTTTTTGCATTTATTGTATTTTACCATCGCACACTAAGACAGTGATTTTGTAGCAAGATGATGAAATTGATGAGGTTGATACAATTTTTTCTCTCTTATCTTCTTTTTCTTTTCTCTCTCTCTCCATATATATATATATATATATATATATATATATATATATACACAAAAGGTAGAGAGAATAAACAAGAGTGAAGAATTTTCTCTTCTTCTTTCTAAAAACCCAATTTTAAAAGAAAAAATGAGAGAAATGGAATAGACTGATGAAAGCTAGGAAGATAATGAGGAAGACGCAACAAATAGAGTCATATGTGAGAATGAGCGGGAAGGGAGATTGATTAAGGGTTTAGAGTAGTTTTTAATAATAAAATTGTTTTTAGCTGCTTATAAGTTGGCTCCACGTAGCACGTATGGGTATCACAAGGCGTTGGACTTCATCAATGTTGGCATTAGATTTAATTACATTTTTTGATTGATTTTTTTATTGACAATAATAATAAACTTATAATAATTTTTAAAAAAATGTTACTTGTGCATTCTCATTCCGCATGTATCTCGACTTGCCCGTCATCATCTTGAGGCATGCAAAGTTTGACATCTTAATCTATTTAGACAGATGGGTCAATATCGGTTTTCTTTCCAAGCATTTTCAACGTTTTGTACACATCAACATAGTTTCTTTTACGAACAAAGAATGTTTGAATGATTTGAATGCTAATCAGGACATTTTAATTTTGATTTGTGCAACATCTTGTTCAATTCCCATCACTTTCATGCTTTTGATCGAACAGACTGTAGAAAATTCTATTTAAAAAATTTTGATGCTCTGGACGCATCAGCATAATTTATGTGAAAAACAATGTTTAAGCATTTCAACTACAATAAAAACAATTCGAACCTGATTATCATAATGTCATGTTCATCATCTGTTATTCGTCGAATCAATTGTAGGGCTCTCGTTTGATAATTTCAACATTTCGCATGTGTTGGTCAAATCTATTCTACAAACGAAAAATGCTTCGCATGATTTTAACTATGATCAAGGCAATTCAGACTGGATATGCATGATATCATGTCAACCATCTTCTTCGTGTTAGTTGAATTGATCGAGGGAGTCCTTGGTAATTTCAATACTTTAGACCACTTGTGAGGTCCCATTTTGCAAAATGAACATTGATTATGCGATTTTAATTGTAGTACAACGATTTATTTTCAACTCGTGTGATGTCTAGTCCTTTGGTAGTAGTTTCCATCATGTTTGGTTTAAATCAACTCATGGAATAGATGCAGAGGTCAACAATAAATACTAGTTGCCACCACAATCGCACACCTCCACACACTCCCGCTTTAGTGTGCCCCTCTTCTTTGGTAGAAAAGCCCCAACACTTGTGTGACACTATCTCTCTCTTTTCTCATGAAAAGAACCACTCTAGCTTGCTCTTCATTCTTGATTATCTCCCCTATGACCTCAACATATTTTCTTTTACACATCACCTCAATTCTCTCTCTTACACAATTCCTCTTCCTTGCACTTGCTCTCTCAGCACTCAGCCTCTCCCACATTCATATCTCCTGCACACATGACACAACTCACTAGTTGGACTTTGCCTCCCTCTTCATGCTCATAGGACCTCCATAGCATCTCTCTCCCTTTATTGCATCTCACCTTCGTCGCTTACCATAACTCCTACTCACCTTGATTTTTAAGTATCCGTTCATCACCTTAATGTTTATATCATACATATATTTGATTTTTTTTTAATTTGAATTTTCTTTTTTTAAAAAAAAATTTTCAATAGCTATAAATTGAAGTTATTTATGTATCATTATATTTACTAAAATTATTTTATGATGTTTGGTTGATTGGATAGCTATTGTATGTAGATAACATATGCGTATATGATATACAACTCATGAATGTGCTACACAGAAAGGCTATAAGACTTATCCTAAGTCATTTTAAAATCAAAATAGAAAGGTCTACAACATGTCACTTTACCTATAGGGCGAGGCTATAATACCCACCATTAAACCTTCCCTATCCCCAAGGATTTAAGGACCATCTGATAAATTTAAGCCACAACTTAATTAATTTAAGTTGGCATAAAGCCAACAAGCAAACTGATAAATTTAAGTCATATGATAAGGCCTTCTAGTGGATGTAAGGACCATCTAATAAAGATAAGCCCCACGATAAGGCCTTCTAGTGGATGTAAGCACCATCCCAATTAATTTGAGTCTTCTAATAAACACAAGCTCCATTGTAATTAGATTGGATCAAAACAAAGCCAACAAACCTACAAAATCAAAACTCAAGCCTTTTAATGCATATAAACCCCAATCAACCTGAACTCAAGCCAACTTCCACAAATAAGTCACTAGTCAAAATCAAATCCATAAATTAATACAACAATCCAAAAATCTCGTATGTCTTGGATGCACTTCTTCAAGCCAAATTAAAACTCGTGGATAACTTATGGCCATGCCATGCTACTAAGTGCTTATCGTTCATGTTCAGTACCTCTAACCTTGAAGCAACCATACTTTATGCCTCTAAATTATTCAATGAAAATTGGTATGATTAATTCTTTCATAGTATATGCAATAATGACAACAGTGAAAACATGTCTTTGACAAAACAACATTTCCACTCAATATACCTAAGAGGAAGCAACCCATGATTACTAATTTAATTATCTGAATGTAAAATTTCAAGACCTCTAATGTTGATAGATTGGGCCTACTCATATATTCGAGATGATAGAACGATGGTATCTTAATGAATTCAACCTTATCACCCAAATCATTCCTCACATAGTTAAAATTCATTTCAAAATATTAAATTTGATATTAAAATTGAGCCTAAGCAACCTCTTTAATAGATGATTCTCTTCAACATGATGAATGATTAATTATGACTTATATCATAGGAAATCTCAAACCCCAAATTAAATAAACTCTTTCATAATATAAAAAATTAATAAAATTAAACCTGATATAACTAGAGAAAAATGACCTCTAGATTTTCTCATATATACAACGAGGAGCTAGTAGAAAAGGGGGTTGGATTTTTCTAAACAATCTTTGTATTGGATATTTCTGCTATCTAAATGTTACTAAAAAGTAATTAAAACTAATATCAATTCTCACCCACCTTTGATAGAATAAAAATAGTTTGTCTTGGCACATAAACTTGGTCATATCCTATTTCTTTAGTGAATAGTACTTATTTATATGGTTCACCAGCGACTAGGCATTTGAACCTCTTGAATACCAAAAAAGCAAATTATAAGGCCGCAAGACTAGTCTATTTCACTTAAATGGTAACCTTACGTACAAATATAAAACTGCATTACGATTAAAAATACACTTCCTGAATTAAATTTGAAGAAAAAAGGAGTGCACTATTACACAGAAGATACTAACAAAGACAAACAGGTTATATATAAGGGAAAAGCATACCAACAGCTTGAGCAAAGCGTGGCCTATCATGAGGAGCCAAAGTGGAGCATGCAAGTCCAAGGCGAATGACTAGGCAGGGCCGTAGCATCGCATCAAATCCATGCCAAAAAACCAATTGTGACCACACTTGAAGTTCTTGTGATGAGAGTATATTGTAAGATTCCCTCCATCGAATGGTTTTCTTGAGTGACGATACCAAGCATGTAAGGTCGCCATTTACAGCAGTATAGAACCTATGGAGTTCAGCTTCATTGAACCTGGAACGAGAGACTTTTAATTTTCTTGGAGTTGAATTTTCAGGTGGATTATAAATTGCTTGATCAAATACCATCGCAACCAACCTGCTTTCTTTCTTTTTCAATTTTTTTTTCAAGGGTATGATAAGAATAGAAAACTCAACATCATAAGTATTTTTTTTTAAAGGAAAATATATTAACTAGCTAAAGATTAAATTATAACAAAGACAATTACCAACAATTGCCGTAGAAAAAGAAAAAATAAATCAGCAGAAAAGAGGGTAATAGCATCCTATAATTATGAAAATTACAAAAATAACCATTTGGGTGTTGTCTAGCTTGAAACTTTGACACTCTAAATGATCCAATCTAAATCAGATAGTTGCTGAGATAAATTATCAACATTGTATTCACAAATACAGTGTAGTTGAGGTGATTCAAAAATAAGATGATTGTCTTTAGTTATGATATCAATGGATAATGAAATGACCTGCACCAAGGGTTTAGAAGGAGAAGGAAAAACAGCCACTAACTCTATAAGGAAGTTTGAACTTGAATCCAAGTTTTGAGAACAAATCTAAACCAAGGTTAAAAAGGCTAAAAAAAATGAGTTTTGGGTTAATTGAGAGAAGCATAAGCCTTCAAAAAAATAAGCATTTATCTCACTATGTGGGGTTGGCTACATGAATCATTTTTCTCCATTGTCCTATTGAGTTTCATATTCAAATTTTTAAGTCTAATAAATTAAGATCATATTTTATACTTCTTAAATAAGTCTTTTTAGATCCACCTCTATCTTTCTTAACATAGGACGAATCTAATACATCTACTCTCCTAATTGGGTCATCGGATGGTTGATATTTTATGTAACCAAACCATTTAAGGCGACTCTTTCTAATCTTAACTGTCATTAGAGCTACTACAACATTTTCATATATATATTTATTTCATATTTTTCCTCTAAGAGTAAAGCCACTCATCACTTGAGTATCCTCACCTCTGCAATACTAAATTTTATGCTTCTCTTTTACTAGCCAACTTTCAGTGCCATAAAACATTATAGGTCTCACCACCATCTTGTAAACTTTTCCCTTAAAGTCTAAGTAGTACTTTTTTATCACACAAAGCCCATAGCATTCCTTCACTTCAACCATCCAGCATGAATTCTACTAAAAAAATAAAAAACTTCAGCCACAAATCTTAATTAATATAAAATGAAAGTTTGAAATGTGATTCATGATAAGTACTCACTTAAAATTTAAAACACCACAAGAATCAATATTTATAGTAGTCACATCCTCACTTTTATCAACTTTCGAAGAGTCTTAGAAATTTAAAACACCTCAAATATTAATATAAAATGAAAGTTTGAAATGTGATTCTATCATCCTCAAATTTTGTCACATCAACATCTTCTAAATTTTCTAATAAATCTAGAACTTCAAAAAAAATAATGATAAACATACACGAAGGAAATACAACAAAATCAAATTTAAAACCTAATACATCGTACCGGTATCAAAGATTTATGTTGCAACAATACTCTAGTACTCCAATGCTAAAAAATTGATATAGAACCCTATTGCTACAATATGATGGACAACACCAATGCACAATATTGTAAGATTTGGATTAACAATAATAGCAATAAAACCGTTAACTTTTCATTGTAAATAATGGAGAAAAGTAAAAGTATTAAAACGTCCAATGTAATGAAGTATTGCTCATCAAGAGGGTAATCTTAGGTAGCCATATTTATGGCAAAATGATATGTGTGCGTATACGTGCGTTTGTTAACGAATGGAAAAAGATAACCAACAATATAGATAATAACCTAGCCAAGTAAAAAATCCTACGGTAGAATAAATAACAACCTTACAGCCTAAGCAAGTCCTAAACAAGTTCTAAAGAACAAGTAATTATATCATGCTAGATAAGCGAAATTAACACCACCGAAGAGAAGATGATTCACTCCCAACAAAAGCCAAAGGTACCTCAAGAAGATAGACAACCACAACATTATCATACCGGCCACCATTTGCAAGTATAATCATCTAGCTACAATACATTGTATATGTTTGATTTGCACGAGTAAATGACTTCTATATATATATATATATATATATGTGTGTGTGTGTGTGTGTGTGTGTGTGTGTGTGTGGGGGAGGGGGGATAATATAAGAGGCTCTCCCTACATTAAGTACCGGCAGATGAAAATACAAGTATAGTACAGTAAGAAATCTAAGAAACTACGGTGGGTATTAAAAAAATTTATTTTAAAAAATCAGACAGCAGCTTCTGGCAACCACCGCACTCTATCAAGTTAGATTAAAAAATACAATTTTCCCATCGTACATTCTTCAATGTGCAACTAGACTATAGTTTCCCAAAAGGCATGTGGTGAGGTGCGAAAAATGCAATGCACCGCACCTCCTCCCCAAATACTACTTAAGTTTGAGAAAAATAAGTTAGCCCATAGATGAACCAAGAGACTGCACCAACAAGAAAAACAAATTGAGATTAAGTTAAGCCACGTCAAAATTGATGACTATAAATCGACATGGCCAGATCAAACCTAAAAAAGAGTGGACCAAATCCACTATACCTAACTTTGCAAAATATAACTAGAACATGTTCCATAAAAAAATGTATAGAATTATTTGAAAAAATCTAAGCTACATGAGGCCTCAAGAGTCAAAATCATAAGCAGAATATTTTTTTAGAAAAAAATTAAGAAAAAACCTATGATAAATGAAGAATAGAACGAGCTAGTTAATTTGCATATAAGATGCTCTCCCTGCATTAAGTTTAGGAAAAATCAATTAGCCAAGTCTATAGAGGAACCAACTAAGTGCATAAAAAAGAGAACCAAATTGATATTGAGTTAAGCCACTATGAAACTAACGACTATATAAACCAACATGAGTAGATCAAACCTAAAAAGAAGGTTGACCAACTCAAATAGACCTAACTTGGCAAAATGTGGCTAGGCCGTGTTGTATATAAAAAGGTACGGAATTGTGTGAAAGAAAACTAATCGAAATACCATAAGTGGGATAATTTTTTAGTAAAATGGTAAGTGAAGAACCTATGATAAATAAATAATTTGATGAACTAGTCCATTTAAATATTTTATAAATGTTTTTATATGGTGATAGATACTATAGGAACAAGAGTGTTGTCCAAAAACTAAAATAGTGAACTAAATCTTCTAAAGCTAAGATTGGTAATCTTATTTCTAAATTGAAGTAATATTCATTTTCCTTAACATGATGCATTTAGTTAAAATGTTTAGGTTTCCTAATCCTTTATATGTAAGAAACAATGTTATTGCTAGAATATTGTTATTGTAAATGATTTAACAATGCTTTTCTCTCTCTTGAGGCAAATGATCTATCATATTTTTTTATGAATGACATGTATGTCTCCAAGTTAGCAATCAATTGCTTCTGTCAGCCTTACATTGTGCTAGGTGGATGCAAAAGAAATACTATATAGGAATGCTTGCATGTGCATGATAAATGATAGAAGCACCATGCATATTGTTTGTTTTGTATTTTGTTACTTTGGTGATGTGATAGGCTAGGTAAGGTTAATGATATTGATGAATCATACACATAATAGGTTTAGACAATGCTCCTATGTTGGCTGTATTTAATATTATAAGCTATGACATGCAATACTTCCTTTCATGTTTGTGGTATTGATGCCATTATGTAATATTCATAATTCATACTACAATACATTGTATATGTTCATGATTGTCTCTGAAATAAAAAACTAAATTTCATGATTTTTTTATATAATTCAAATATAATGATTAACATATATATTACTTTTTTTCTTTGCACTGCAATAATTTAGAACTGTGATTTATCCACTATGTTATATATATATATACATGTATGGACAATTCACCCTAATTAGTTGATAAATATTTTTTAAGAAAGTTCCTTGTGGCCTAAATAAATCACAAAAAGATTTGGCTACAGAATATGTAAGGCACCTTTTGATGTGTGCGTGCGGGTGTATGATTGTATTTAGTGTCTGTATTACACAATTTTGCATCTTAAAGATTTAGTGGGTTTTTATAAACTTGGATAATGTTTCTATCAGTTGTGTACATTGCTATAAACAATTTTATAAAATATATACATGCAAGATATGCTTGTGAACTGTTCATAGATGATCGTTCTTCCATTAAGCACGAAAATCTTAGTAATGCATAGGCAAATAATTCATTCCCTTTTGTTGTTGTCATTCATTCCTTGCTTGATACTTCAAGCTCTCAGATGCTAAAATATTTACATGTCATAACTAACTATTTAGCTTACGCTTTATTTTTTCTTTATTTTAGTTTACCTAATTCTTCTCTAGCAACTTCCAACAAGCTCGGCATGTTCATTCCTAATATTTTAATGCTAATTTAGTTTCATGTTCATTACGCCACAAACATTCCCCATTGTTAACTACCAAAAAATTAAAATGTTATTTAAGGTTCAACAGTCTGCATTATTATGGAAAAAGAAAGCATACTTGTGAAAAAATTTCAAATTAAATTACAGAAGAGCAGGTACCTTATAATTAACGAAGAAACTACATTTCTTAACTTTCGTTAGAAGTTCCTCACCATCATTTTTTGAAAGCTAAGATTAGGAATGGTGTTTCAAGCAAACAAGTTAACCATTAATCAAGAAAAGATCTAGTATGAATCACCTTTCAGGTAAAGAGATTCCTTGCTTTTCCAGCTCTACAAAAAGCTGTAGTAGCCAATTGTCAGAAACAACATCCTTAGAAGATTCCTCAGATTGCCTGAAAATTAGATACAGCATCATCAACAGATCAATCCCAAATAATTAGGTTGTTCTTAATATATATATATATATATATATAATCAATAAGCATGACCAACAAATCATATCATGATCCAGGAGGCTCTTCAACTATAGGCTAGCCCTAGGATTAGCTTCCAGTGAAGGCTTGCCCTAGGTTTAACTTCAACCAATTCAAGTTCAAGCCCAAGTCAAGCAATTGTTAGTTTGGGTTCATAAAGCAAAAGATGGCAACATGGAAGCCTTCGATGCAAATTTGCAGAACTCATGTTCCTAGAGAGGGGCAGCCAAATGAGGCAGTTGCATGTATGAAGGTTTGAATGACTCAAATCCTAAATGCTAAATTCACGCCAAGGATGATGAATTTCAGCCACCCTTGGAGGGAATATTGAATTCAAAATTCATGGCTTATCACGAATTTTGGATAGGAAATATCGATCTTTTTGATAGATTATCAATAATGTAAATAAGTTATCATGATAAAGTGTATGCCTTAGTAGGTAATTTATCATAAATTAGCCTTTGCTTGTTTTCGTGGAAATGCACCATGTAATTAATTAAGCTTTTGATTTCATTAAATTCCATACAATTCCACACAAATACTTTGATTTTATATTTTCTCTGATCATCATCTTTCTCTCTATAGTCATCTTTCTCTCTCTATCTCTATCTATCAATCTCTTTGCCTCTCAATCCTACCTTAGAGCTCCAGGTTTCTCTCATTTGGCTGAGCATACAATAGAGGAAAATTATTGTTTGAATGAAAACCTTAATTAGGGTTTAGAACTCCATCAAATGATGATAAATCACTCATCTTGATCGCTTAACTCTTTTAACTTCTCAAGCATTAAACTTTACATGTTCTTCGTCCTGCCATAAGGAAATTCTTTTCGTGAATCTTGCATGGTTCTCATGCAAGCATGCATGAGAAACATTTAACAGGAGAAAACATTAGATCCCTAAATATCAAGAAGGCTTAGAAAAATTTCTTTCAATCATACATAGAAATCCTAGGTTGCATGCAAATCCTACAGATTCCGTTCTCCCGTAACATCATTCCCTAATCCATTAAGCAACACAGTTCATAAAACAATCGTGGTATTGAGTTTTGTTCGGTCTCCAGATCATATTGAATACCACGGCTAACTTGAGCTTGTTTTCTCATTTCAGCACACCAAAATAATACACTGATGCAGGCATTTTTCTTCCATAGAAAATTACCTATTGTTGTTGCATAATCGCGTGATAAACAAAAATTATCTTGCACAAGAAGTTGCTTCCTCCTTTCAACTGCAACTTAAAAGTTTTCATGCAGGCCAGTTGTATGATTTTTCTTAAATGATATTAATAAAGGTTTTGAAAGCTTAAATCTCCATAGGTTTTCATTAAACAAATCTTTATGACCAAAGCAAGAGCCTTGAAGTTCTCCTTCGTGTTATATGCAGCACTAGCATTTATTTCCTCACTTCAACAACACTTTAAGCTTAATATTTTATGCCCAAATGGAAGCTCATTATACCTCGTATAGTTCAAGATAATAATATGTCATGGTTGGTTCTCTATAATGTTGATAAAAGAGTATAATCTTGATGTCAATTACCCAAAATGTAAACTCCTACTGCCGGCCCCACAAACACAAGCAAATCAAATTATTGATGCATTATAATCTCGAAAATGATAAATCCACAAATAAATGAATCATTTTGAGTTCTACTATGAGGAACAGATAAATAATCTGAGAACTATACTACAACACTTAATTCACGTACAAGCTTTCAGAAGTTGGAGTTCTGCAAAGTGATTCAGGCAATGGCTGTGACTCATCAACCCTATCACCTGTTATCCTACAATTTTCTGAATCATCCGAGAAAGCTGTTGCAATTGAAAGCAGCAGCAGCGGTCTTGAAATGCTCTGCCAATTCAGTGCTATCAGTAAACAAAAGTTATATATATATATATATTACAAGAGGAAATGAAGATATATTTAAAGCAGCTAATTTAACATTTTCAAAGGTCAAAAAAGACATTTGAAACACAACAGGAGAAACAGTTCACACAGTAGGTTCCCTGAAAGCTTCCACCAACCTATGCCCGTAAGTTAAGTTCCTTAAGGCCTTCCCACTGAACAGTATGCTTTCTTTCTCTATCTCCTTCCAACATATTTTTAAAAATATTAAATACAAAGATTGCTGAAAATATATTCTTATATAGAGCAAAAGTTAAGATTTAGCAGAGAATGTAATAGATAATGTGAAATGGAAAGCGTCCATGCTTTTTGGTCAAAGAAAATATCAAAATAACCATCTGCCATCTCATTGACATAACTTCATGATACGACAGCAAACAAGATTAAATCTGAACAAAATTTTAAAGCAATAAAACTCTTAAACAATAAAATAAATTGAAGGATTCAAAAGCAGGTAAGACAAAACAAGGATGACTTCAACAAGTGCAACTATACTGATTAGACATGAAACTTTCTACTATTCAAAATTCTTCACAAAATAGGAATGCAAACCAAAATATATCCAAGCGGACAAAAAATTAAAGAAGGAATGTTATTCTCGCAGGCCTTCGCACAAAAAACTACTTACATGTCAACATCAATAAAACCAAGAGCGTTTTGCATAGACAAAACATGTTCTACTGCATAGCTGAAGCATATTAACCATTTCAAGACAAAATATGAAAACTAAAGAAATAAATTGTGCAACTAGATTTTTCTACAGCTAACATCTTCACCTACCTGTGCGCCTCTAATTATTAGCCTTAGTGGGCTCCACCTCTGCAGCCATTTAAGCGGTGGGTAGCCAAGAACTTGAAATGCTTGAACAAACTGCCATAAAATTGGACATCTTGCTTTCGAGAACCTCCTTACTGCTTCCAGAGCTGCAACTTTTATTACAAATGACAATAATTCTCCTGAGTGATTTGGGCTCAGTCGAAGAGACTTCAAAGGTATCATGTGTTTCAATGTCATCTTGGGATTAGCTTCTTGGAAAGAAGCAGCTAGACTACTTTTGTGCATCTTCTCACAAGCAGGGCTTCTTGATGAATGAATTTTTTTGCTATAAGCAGACATAGGTTATCAAACCAGTAAGAGACAAAAGAACAGTGACAATTACAATCCAAGTTTAGTGGCAGTCTAAAGCTCAAATTTGCAAACTCCAACATCCAAAACCCTCTGATGCAACAAAATTATATAAAGAAACAACCGATGCTGTCCTAAACCATAATTTAATACTGCTGCTCAAATCACAATTCAGATTTTCAGTTTGAAACCTCTTCACATGAATACAACCTGAGCCAAAGAAAACAAAGAATCAGGAAAAGTATCTAAGCAAACTACTTTGGCTTTCAGAATACCTCTGTTTGAAAAGAAGTCAGTGAGAAGTTATTGATGTGTTCTTACTACAAAGAAGCTTTATAAAAAGTTTCAATAATAATGCATTCTATGACAGTCTACTAGCAAAAAAAATACAAAAATATTCAAGACATAAGCATGTAAAAACTTTCATAACACAGTACCCTTAGCCTAAACATTTTAGGTTAGCTTTATGAATCTCTCTTATCTATCCCTTCATAAGGACTGTTGAATATGGCGTTCCTCCTTTTCACACAGATTTGTTTTCCATAAATTAAATCTTACAAATAAAAATAAAAAAATATGAAAACCATATGTACCAACTTTGTAAGATTCACTATAAAAGCAATTAAATTAGTAATAATGTGTTTATCTATGTTTATGAATTGTCAAAAAAGTTGCCAAAAAAAAGTAATAAAAAACACTCTCCCTTAATTTAGCATTGACATAAGTTTTCCTTCCAACATATGTAATGCGCCTAAAAGCTAAATAGAGTTTTGTTAAAACCATCACTGCAAAGCTTCAAAACAATCATAACACCTTTAAAAAAAATTATCCTATAAAACAAATACTTCACATTCCAAAAAAATATTATGCTCTATTTTAGATCTTATAAAATGGTAATTATATACCTAACACTTTACAAAAATGGCCATAAATTACTGAAAATATAAACAATTTCGACTGCATTCATTTTATATATTTATATTTAAATTGATAAGTTTAAAATTAACAAAAAATTTAAAAAAGTTTAATTTAATGTAAACGCTATATATTTTATTATTTAAGAAATGGTTTAAATTATTTAAATTTCTGTCCTTCTTTATTCACAATTTTTGTCCTTCTATATTCACAATTTTAAGGCATATTTTGATTTTTATATCATTCATAAATAAAATTAAATGATATATATTTTAATTTAAATGATTTAAAATAAGCAAGGAGCATGTAAATTAGAAGAATATTTACTTATTTTATAAAAACAACCAAAAAAATAAATATTAAAGGATAAAGTAGTGAAACTTGAAAATTGAGAAATTATCAATTTTTTAAAAATAAGTTATTAAAAAAAGATAAATTAAAATTCTATAGGTAAACCACTCTTGATGCGAGAGAAGATAACAAGTTCTATTAAAAAGATTGCTAACAGAAAGTTTCAAAATCTAGAAGATCATACATAAGGAGACCTAGGTTGAAAATGATCATATGATATAAAGAAAAAGAAATGTTTTTTGAGTGTTTAAAAATAAATATTACTAAGAATTACAATGATTATAAGAAAACAATGAATCCTACAAAAATAATCATGGGCAAAGTAAAACAATATAACTTTTAAAGATTTATATATAAGTTCCGTACCAAGCAAGAAGAAAAAGGCAATAAATGAAATAGCTAAGGCAAGCTAAAAAAGAGAATTTGATCAAGTCAGACACATTAAGGTGCTATTTTCTCAAAAACATTAAAGTGCATTGTATTTATTTATCCATCGTTTCAACTTTTTTTGTGAAAATCACCTAAATCAAGCAATGCTCAAATCCCATGCTATGATCAATCGCAATTCACATCTTCCACCACCCATTATCGCCACCCACCATCCCTGGTTGTGACCTTCTATCATCTATCACATTCCACACATTGAAATAACACATAATGTACAATCAACAACAACAATGAAAAGCCTTAATCCCACTAGGTATTGATACATGAATCCTTAATCTCCATTGTGTCCTATTTGTAATTCTCATTTAATTCAAATACTAAGATCATTTTTTATATATCTTAACCAAGTCTTTTTAATCTATATACCTTTTCTTAACATAAGGCAAATCTAATACATCTACTCTCTGTCAGAATGAGAGATTTATGTGGCCAAACCATCTAAGGCGACTCTCCTAATCTTATCTACCATTGGAGCTACTCCAATTTTTCCCAACATACTCATTTTGCATTCTATCTAAGGGTAAAGCACTCATCCACGAGCATCCCTCTCTCACTTACATAGTTATGTTTCTCTTTTTGTTACATTATAAGTCATTGATCTTACCACCATCTTATAAAATAACACATAATGTACACATAAAAAAAATTACTTCAATGAATTTGATTTGCATCCAACCAAACAATTCATCCATGACAATAATGAATGTATTTTAAGTACATTGCATTTTTAAAATACATATATATTTAAAAACATTCAACCAGACATCCCCAAAAGTTATAATAATAGATCTTTAGCTAGAGAGGAAGAAACCAAAAGGAGATAAAAAATGATCCTTTGAAAAATTATTAAAATGAGAGATTTAATGAAGAATTTCTTTTTAAAAAAGTATAGTCAACATAAAGTGGCATATTAGAGATCAAAAAGGTAAGTGGAGCAAACTATGAAAAAGAAGAATAAAGTAGAGTGTTGGCTCCCAACAAGATACCAATTAAGATTTAGGGAGTAATGGGTCATGCTATTAATTTGGTTAACAATCCTTTCACTAAAATTTCAAAGACTAGGAAAATGTCAAGTAATTTAGAAATTTTGATACTAATATTCAAAAACAAAAGAGATGTTCATGATTGTGGTAATTATATATAAATCAAACTTGATGTCATGGAATATAAACTTCAAAATTTTTGTCTATATAAGAGAATCATTTTCAATTTATGCTAGCCTGCTAGGAATATCCACTATGCAAATAATATTTGTGTTCAAAAAATTACAAAAAAATACAGAGCAAAACAAGAATGTTCATGTGATTTATTCTAGATTTTAAGAAAGCATGTGATCGACTATAACAATAGGTGATTTAGAATGGATTAAAAAAAGATGTATGTCAAAGATATGATAAAGTTATTAAAGATATGTTTGATAGAGCATTGACTAGTATTAAAAGTTATTGTGGAGTGACCAAAAAGTCCTCAATCATATAGATACACATTAAAATCAACATGAAGTTCATAAGCTTTGTATTAGTCATGAAGATGCTTCAAAAGGATGTTTAAAGTAACATAATGGGGAATACGTTTTATAATTGCATGGCTCCAATTAGTAAGACTATAGTTAAATACTTAAATTAAGAAAAAAAACTTAAAACAATAAGAAAATAAATGCAAATATAAAGAGCTTAAAACTACTATAACAAAAAAAAATTATGACATGTAATTTTAATGGATGTGCTATACTAAAATAAAAATTAATAATAACCAAATCTAATGGGTTAAATATATTAAATAGAAGAATGTGGATAGCAAAGAGAATAAAACTTTTAGAGATAAAATCAGGCAATTAAAATAAAAAGGTGCCTCTAATGTGTTATACCATAAGAGAATATCAAAGAGATCAAAAGGAAAATTTTATAAAATTATAATTAAGCTAATTATGTTATATGGATCTAAGCATTGGAAAATAAAGTCATGAATAAAACTATGGGAGCAACGAGGTAGTTATCAAATAACTCTCATTACTTTAAAATGTTCTATTTAAATTGCTTTGTCAACCTCTTCAATTGAGCAAGTAAGAGGAACAGTTGAGTGAATCGTAATTTAAAATCCATTTGAAGCTATTTTTTCATACTCTTGCTTTCAAATAAGTTGCACAGTTCCATTTGGCAATAATTTTTTTATTATTTTTTCAAAAATTCTTATACTGTGAAATAGTTATTTACAATTAGATATGCAAAGTACAATAACAATGAGAAAATTGTCGTTCAAATTTTTCCAAAGCAAAAGTCTATAATATAAATAGTAGCTCTAAAACATCTACTTTTTTCACAATAAATCTACAGCTACTGTTTACAGATAGTTGCATTCCTCCAAATGAAACTTTAATTGCAAACAAGGTTAAAACCTTGAAGGCAAGGTTTAAGAGTCCAAGAGATGAATCTATGAGATCAAAAATCTTTACTCAATGATAATACTAATGATTGCACCTTCATTATATTATGTCTTGAGTATATTTTATCCCTACTCGAGGAAGTGGATAAGTAAATAGGCTGATAAACTAATAATAAGCAAAGTTGAAACAAATACTCTATAAATTTTTTTTAAAATGATATTTCACTGATTTTAAGGTGAATCGCAAACAAATTAATTAATCAACTAGACTACAAAGAAAAAACAAAAATAAGCTTTTCATAAGACTATCTTCTCAACTAGTACAAATTTTGCTCAAAAAGCCTCACTGGTGATAGACTTTTGATTCTCATACATGAGCTAAGTCAATAAAAGTAGTTACATCTTAAGAAATATTTGTTGAAAGAATTTGAAAATAACAAAATGCCTCATGTCCTCAAATCAAATAAGGTTATGAAGCCATAGCTCAAAGATTAAGAGGAAGGCAAGATCCAAACAACCAAAATAGAATAAAAAATAAAACCTCTCCAAACCCAAGAGCCATGACTTCAGCTTTCTATGGGTCAAAAAAAAAAAATAGTTTCAAACTATTTAACAAAGGCTTGCCCAAGGTTGCCAACTTTAAAGCATTATTTACATCCTCAAACTTCTTAAATATCTACATAACAATCTCTAGGATAATAAAGGCAAACCTATAATCAACATTATGTTTTCCTACCCGCTTATAATAGGCCCTTAAGTTCCTCAATCATCTTATTCAAGAAAGCAATGTCTTCACTCTTAATCAAGCCAATCCATTGAGCGACAATGCCATTACTTTCATGTGTGGAACCTAACCCTATCATCTTTCTTCAAATAGAAATCAAATAAAAATCACCAAAATCTAGATGCTCACCAAAGTTGCCATGCTTCTCCTCATTTATAGAATGTTGTGACTCATCATCATAATTTTTTATGACAAAAATATGAGACTCTATTAAGGGAATGAGGTAGATAGCGATATAAGAGGAAGAAATTGACATCAAGGAGGGGATTAGAAATTTTAGGACTATCTCAATGATTGTATATGCCACCTTTTGCTTGCAAGAAATTGGCAAAAAGAATGCATAATGAAATGAGGTTGATAACTAAAGCATCCTTAAATTGCTCGAGGCCTCACTCATTCTTATGCTTTCCCATTTTTGGAGTATTGAGATACTACTCGGCTCCATGGGCTGCTCTTCTCCTCTTTGTGTTTCCTCCTTCAAGATGTATCAAGGTGAATGATGATGGAGCTATATTACAATCACACAATGCAAGCATTGGAGTGGTTATTTGGGATGCTCAAGGAGACTTCATTAAGATAGCTGGTCAATATTTTAAGCACTAAGACAACACACTTGTGTGGTTAGAAGCAATGTTCTCAATCAAGCACATCATTGAGTCATGGATGTATGAGGCCAAAGAGATTATAATTGAAGGTGCCAATCTAAGTGTCATTAACTATCTTCAATAGAACATACTTAAATACACTTGAAGAAGCCGACCCCAACATGGACCAGACATTAGTCTTTTGCAATAGTTCCATTAGATGATATTTCATTATGTGTCAATGGTTTGTAACTAGACAATTGATTGTCGTGCACATTTTATTAACTTAATAGGACACAATGGAGAAGAAGGATTCATGCCGGCCATAAGTGGTTGGATAAAGGCTTGTTGTTTGTTGTTGTTGTAATTTTGTATGGCATGGTGTTGATAGTATAGAACTTCCATCTCTTTTTTTTTTCATTTTGAGAGAAGATAGTTGTATTACATACTTCATCATCATAATTTTTTATGACAAAAATATGAGACTCTATTAAGGGAATGGAGTTGATAGTGATATAAGAGGAAGAAATTGACATGAAGGAGAGGATTAGAAATTTGCAGACTATCTCAATGGTTGTATATGCCACCTTCTACTTGCAAGAAATTGGCAAAAAGAATGCATAATAAAATGAGTTGATAACTAAAGCATCCTTAAATTGCTCGAGGCCTCACTCATTCTTATGCTTCCCATTTTTTGAGTATTGAGATACTACTCGGCTCCATGGGATGCTCTTCTCCTCTTTGTGTCCCCTCCATCAAGATGTATCAAGGTGAATGCTGATGGAGCTATATTACAATCACACAGTGCAAGCATTGGAGTGGTTATTTGGGATGCTCAAGGAGACTTCATTAAGGCAGTTGGTTATTATCTTAAGCACTAAGACAACACACTTGTGTGGTTAGAAGCAATGTTCTCAATCAAGCACATCATTAAATCATGGATGTATGAGGCCAAAGAGATTATGATTGAAGGTGCCAATCTAAGTGTCATTAACTATCTTCAATAAAACATGCTTAAAGACACTTGAAGAAGCTGACCCCAACATGGACCAGACCTTAGTTTTTTGCAATAGTTCCATTAGATGATATTTCAATGTGTCAATGGTTTGTAACTGGATAATTGATTGTCGTGCGCATTTTATTAACTTAATAGGACACAATGGAGAAGAAGGATTCATGTCGACCATAAGTGGTGGGATAAAGGCTTGTTGTTTGTTGTTGTTATTGTTGTTGTTGTTGTTGTTGTAATTTTGTATGGCATGGTGTTGATAGTATAGAACTTCCATCTCCTTTTTTTGTCATTTTGAGAGAAGATAGTGGTATTACAAATCATACATAGCATTACACATTGTTAACTTATTATATATATATATATATATAGCAATACAAATGCAAGCTTCAAGGAAGAACAAAACACTGAAAATGACTTCTAATATAATTGGTACATAGAGGCCCCTACAACCATATCTTTCATGACAGTAAAGGTCTCGATAGCTCGAAGGTCCACCAACATAAAAATCAAAGAGGTTAATGACATGATGGACACAATGGTGACTAATGCTTACAATTTCATATTCAAGTTCATCATTGCACAAATAGTACTATCAACCAAAAGAGATTAGCAAGATGCAATCAAACAAGAAGATAACTCTAGGTTTCAAAGAATGAATGTGGCAATTTGGGGATTCAATTGATATTGTCAAGATTATTTTAAAATTTAGGCATCAACAATCAAAAAAGATTACCAAGACACTAACAAAGAAAGAGAAAACTTAGTAAGTTGCAAATAATGAAAGTGATTGGTTTGGAGATTCAATTGATGTTTGCAAGTTTATTTTGACGTTTGGATCAAGCCTGAAAATAAAATAAATGATTTAAACACCCCAATTACAACATATCAACTCCTCCAATGACCAATCAGAGCCTAGCATATACCCATGTGTTCCTTATTCGTATTAAATATGACTAGCCTTAGATCTACCTAGCAACCATAACTAGGGCCACAGCAATCGATCAAATAAACTCAAAAAAAAAGTATAAAAAATAAAAAATTGTTCTTGAGGTCCCTTTAGAATGGGTGAGCCATCTTATGTTTCTCTAAAGGTCAACATGCCCACAAGAACTCATGAATGGCTCAACCCACAATAGGCTAGCTTGAATGCAATGTTTATGCTCTTGAAAATTCCTCCAAACTCCAGTGAGCATAAATGCACATCCAATACTCAAAAGACACTCACCACACAACACAACACCAAACTATACGACTCTTCAAAAAATGACATAATTATTCATCGAATTGTTTGACCCCTCATATGCAATAATGGATTGGAGTGAATGTTCAAGGACTCATTCATTTATCAAAGTGTAACTATAAAATCCACCAAATCCGTTGACAAGAGGACCTGTTAACCATTCTCATTTAAGCAATAAAGCATTCATTGCTGTTACGCCCATTGTGTTCATCTCTTCCTCTTACTTGAATCCATCGCTACAAGTAACTCTCTCGCTACTCTGATTCTCTGTCATATTTTGGTCTTAACACCCTCACTGGGTTGTGCCTAAAGCCATCAGTTTTAACCATTTGGAGCAGAATGATACTAAAAAAACTAATAGTTGTGGCAAGAAGCTAGTTCAATTTTTATCAATTCCCCTCTGAAACTACATTACCCCACAAGATCGGTGGTTCCAATGCATTTCAGTCATTAAATAAATCTATCTTGCAAGAGAAAGGTCCTATTGAAATGCATGTAATCCATCCGAAAATTTTCACCAAGTTAAATCCACAAGCAACCAAAATTTTCAGGAAGTTAAATCCACAAGCAACCAATTGAAACCTAAACACCGTTCGCTCAGATATTATTTGCTCCACTCTGCGTGCTAAGGTTGCAGGTTTTACCACCAACGAGATTAACCCAGAAGATGAAACCCCCAAACAAAACCAACAATATCTCGTCGACCTTCAACAAACCTGGTCGAAAATGCCGGCGGATTCAAAGAGAAACAAAAAGGGGGGATCATTCGGGATCATATAAATTACTTCCCAGCGATTAACCCTTCTGCCAAAGAAGTTCAAAACAACAACAACAACAACAAAAAATACTTTTAAAAAAAAACTAGGGTTTCCCTTTGTTACCTCCGAGATCCTTCAAAAATCCCCCTCGAACCAAATTTCTGAACAGAGAGGCTCTCAGAGTAATAGAACAAGAATTAAGAACTTAACAAAAAAAAAAAACAAAGACAAAAGGTGGACGTAAAGGACGGTGCCAACTTAATTAATGCAGTGAGTGTTTTTTAAATTTTGGGATAAAAATTAGCCATCTAAAATATGTATATTTACAATTTAACCATTTTCATAAAAAAAAAAAATTTTTTTACTAGCTTTTATTATGAATTTTAAAAAAATAAAAAAATATGTGTCAAATTTTTTTTATATTTTAATATTTGAATGTAAATTTAAAATTTTGAGATTAAAGATGATTACTTTATAAATATATGAGAATAAAATGATAATATATTTAAAAGTTCTAATTTATTATTAAAATTTTAAATTTATTTATTTTTAAATATTCACAAATTAAAAAAATAACATTAAACTAAAGAGAACATAGAGGGGACGTGCAAAGAGCCGTGGCGGACTGGTTTGTCAATTTCAACTTGATCTAACATTTTTAGAAGATTTACATATATATATATATATATATATATATATATCATATAAATTTTATGTATTTATATATTTAACATCTAAAATTAGATATTTATTTATTTAATATTTTTTATACTTTAAAAAATATATTTTTAAAATAAGTGATGATGGTACTTTTAATGTGAAATTGAAGATTAAAATATTATATATGTAAAAAATTAAAATTTAGATACTATATACATAAATATATAAAAATTGTGTGATATGTATATAAATCTCCCAATTAAATATTTACTTATTTAATATTTTTATTATTAATAGATATATTTTATTTTTAAAATGATAATGATGATGATATTTTTAATATAATATTAAAAATTAAGATATTATATATATAAGTGAAAAAAAATTTACATACATAGCACACAATTCTTATGCATTTAAGTATCTAATACTTAAATTTTAATATTTATAAATATAATACTTTTACTATATATATGAAAAAATATATTTCACTTTAAAGATTTAAATACTATTTATGTAAATATAAAAATTTAGATATTAAAAATATAAATAGATAAAAATTATTTGTTATGAATATAAATACCCCCAAAATTAAAGTTCATAAGAACTAAGTGGTATGAATGTAATTTTTTTTTTTTTTTTTTTTTGGAAAATTTTTAACAAACTGTTTTAGAGCTATTAGAAAATAAAAAATTAAAAAGAAAAAAAAGGCCTAGTAGACTGCCACTTAGATGTTTTTAAAAAAAAAAATTTAAGTGAATTTAATTATAAATATATGCATCATATATGCAAAACTTTAAACATAAAGTTTTTTTATGATTAATTTAAATTTGATTTTTTTATTTTTTTTATTATCATATTGATTTTTATTTTCATAAAATTGATAAATAGAAATCAATCATTACACATATATAATTATTTATTTATTTATTTTTATTTACACAAACCAGCCTTAAATTGAGTCTTTAAAAATATCATTTAAATAGGAATAAAATTTTTTCTAAGTTACAAGGGCTCATTTACTCCTAGTCAATAAGCTTAAATATGAAACAATAAAAGCAAGCAATTAGAAATAGGAAATCAATAATCCTAAGCAACTTAAAAATGATTGAATGGCCCTCACCTTCTTAGTTGCTCATAAGTTATAAGTTTTGAACATCAATGGAGTCGAGCTCCTTATTTCTTCGAGCACGAGTTCTTCTTCTCGCTCGATAGCTCTAAAACACTGCATTATCTCGAACTAAACTCTATATCACAAAGAGGCTTTAGGCCCTAACACATGAGCATATTGTTCTTGTAATTAGTATCATTGAAATTTCTCTTTAAAGAATTCATTCTATGGTATCTTGATTCATGCACTTTAAAAGATATAGAACTTCGTTTGTGAAAAAATTCCTAAAAAGCGGTTTAAAGTATTTCGAAAAACTATTTGTCTTTCTTTTAAAATTTAAGCGAACTTCGGTGAAATGGTAAAATCTGATTTCAAAAATGCAATTATTGACGAGTATCTAAATCAAAAAATTCACATTTTTCAATGCAAAACGCACTAAAAAAACCCTCCCAAACGAAGCCATAATCGTCAGTTTATTTTAGATCAAAATCAAGTCAAATCGACAGAACTAAATTATTATTAGATTTGGTAAATTCTACATGAAGTTTGATTTGTTCATTTTTTTTCTTATTTTAGATATAATTAGTTTAACTAATCCATCAATCGAATCATTCAAACTATCGCTCATAGATATAATCCACAAAGAATTCTAATTTTTAATATGTTATCAATTTTTATTTTAAAAAGGTAAATTTTAGTTGATGTTAGTTGTAGCCATATAAATCACAATCATAAATTTTTTATATAATAAATATATGTTTATTTATCACTATTATTTATCATTTCTAATAGTAAATACTTAACTTATGCCCTATTTAATAATAAAATTAATTTATGTATCTTATCAAAAATGTTAATTTTTTTTAGCATATATATATATATATATATAAATTCATTCTCTATAGTATTCTCCTTTATGCTTCTAAAGGCTATAGTCATCCTTTTCCTTCTTAAGATTTTGTAATAATTAATTTAAATGTTGTTTGAAAAGTGTCTTTTACTTTTCCTTTTTTAAATAGTTTCTTTGTTTTTTGCATTTAATTTTATTCATCCAAATTCAAATTGAATCAATCGAACTAAAGTGTTGTTTGGTTTGGTCGACTCTATATAAAATTTAGTTAATTATATTTTTTGGATTTTAGATTTGAACTAATCAATTTAATTAATACATTAATCAAATCATTTAAATCGATTAAATACAAACCATTAAATATAGTCAACAAATAATTATAGTTTTTGATTTGTCGACAAATTTTTTTATTAAAAATGCAATTTCATGATATTATATTTCGATCTTAAAGGATTCATGTCATAATTTTTCAATAGGTTTTATGTTGGCTATCAACTATTTAGCACAACCCTCCACTTTTCTCATCCGAGACTTGGGACCCGATACTAACAGTATTGGATTACATCAAGGATATGTACATTGGAGCTTTTACTTGTGCTCAAACAAAAGGAGGATTGGTCAAATGTTTTTCTATTTCAATTGGATTACATCTAGAATCAACTTTAAGCCCATATCTTTATGCTTTAGTTATAGATGTTCTTACTATACATACAAGAGGATGTATAATGGTATGCTTTTACTGATGATATTCTTCTTGTTGATAAGATTAGAGTGGGAGTTCACTCTTTAAATATCTGTGTATGTGTTGAATTTGTACAAAAAAGTAACTTTCATTTCCTCGATTTTTACATGATATTGTTGCGTCTTTATCAATGAAAGTAGTTCTTACTTTTGTTAAATTCATCTATGATATTAAAATCAAAATTAGAATCTAAAGACTTTCATTTGAGCAGAAATAAAACCGAATACATTGAGTGAAATTTTAATTGTAGAAGATCTAATTCCAAAGTTGTGGCAATAAGTGACTAAGTTATTTAGAAAGAGCAAAGGTTTTAGATATTTTGAGTTTATTGTTCAAATTGATGGTGATATAGATGGAGATATTATAAGTAGAATTCAAATTAGATGATTGAACTGGAGAAATGCATCGAGCCTGTTATGTGATAGGAAAGTACTTCTTGGACTCGAGGGAAAATTTTATAAGATGATAGTGAGACCTGCAATGATTTATGGCTCAAAATGTAGGCCAATAAAAGAGAAACATAAAATTAAGTGTTGCAAAGATGAAGAAGTTTGGGTGGATAAGTGGCTTCACGCTTCGAGATAAAATGAGACATGAATATATATGCAATAAGATTGGAGTAGAACCAGTGCATATAAGATTATAGAGAGTTGCTTTAGATGATTTGGTCACATAAAATACTAGCCATTTGATGACCCTATTAAGTGAGTAGATGTATCTGATTTAACCTATGTTAAGAAAGATAGAGATAGACATAAAAAAAAATTTTGATTAAGAAGTATAAAAAATGATCTTCTTTTCTAAAAATTAAATGAGAATTTAATACTTAAAGAAAGATTCATATAGCTGATCCCACATAATGAGATAAAAGCTTCTTCTTGTTGTTATATTTATTTTGATGTTAGTTGAAGTCTAATAGATCGCAATCATAAATTTACTCAATGTAATGATTTATATGATAAAAAGAATCAATGACATATTTAAAAGGGCACATGGGGGTTCCCTTAAAATTTTAACTTTTTTTAATAAATATATATAATTATTACTAGAATATATGCATAATAAGAGGAAATAAAAATTGAATTTTTAACTATGGAGAATTAATAGTGGATAATTTGGTCAAACAAAGATATCTACTACTTAGGATTCATGGACAACTTCAAATAAAAATATGTATAGTTGAGTGTAGTCGAATACATGTTTGTTTAACATACTTTTAATTATTTTTATTTTTTATTTTTAAAATTAAATCATAATATTTTAAAAAAAATACTCAAAACAACTTTGAATATTTTTAGTATTTAAAAAATAACAACCACTTTCAAACAATTTTTTATTGTAAATCAAAACACAAATTAAAAAATAACAAAAATAAAATTGATCCAAACTACTCTTTAACTTACTTGAGAGGGTCATTAAGTTCATCCCCATTCTTGTGGTGGCAATCAAAATCCAATCACATTCATATGAGTTCAAGCTATCTTGATGGGGTGTGCTTTCCAAATAGTTTTAAATGATTTTCACCCAAAAAATTTTTCTTGGGCAAGGATGGATTGGTAGGAACCATTAGTAGAGTTTAAAGCCAATGAATCATTTTCATAAATTGTATCAACATAGTGTTGAACATATATTGCTTTACAATTTACTTTTATTCAAAGTATTTTTATATGTATGTTAACCTAACATTGTGCATGATCATTCCATCATTTTGTACATTCGATTGAGTAGTCAAGTCCTTTATTTGTATAACTAAACTTTCAAGTTTCAAGTTGTCCCATGTTAGCTAGTTTCGGGGATTTTGATGAGCACATATGGCAAACTATGCATGCAACAATGTTAAACTAAAACGATGAGTGTAATGGTGAGTGATCGTTGTTACTGCATGATATATGAACATATGAAAAACATGAAAGTTTATTTTTGTAACTAAGTAAAACAAGGCAAGCAAAAAGTAAATTGATAGCTTGAAAACAAAGAAGATTGTGGGAATGGAAAATCCTATAAATAATAAATATTCAATTGCGGGCTCTATTGTTCAAAATGATGGCGAAATAGATGGAGATGTTATTAGTAGAATTCAAGTTGGATGGTTGAAGTGGAGGAATACATCGGCCTATTATGATAGAAAAGTTCTTAAACTTAAGAAAATTTTATAAGATGGTGGTAAGACCAAGACTTATGGTGCGAGAATGTTGGCCAATAAAAGAAAGTATAAGACTAAGTTAAGTGTTCTGAGAGATGAGGATGTTGAGGTAGATGAGTGGCTTTACTCTTAGAGATAGAATGAAAATGAGTATGTTGGAAAAAGTTGGGTAGCTCAGTGGTAGATAAGATTAGGGAGAGTCTTAGATGGTTTGGCCACATAAAGCGTCGATCGTCCGATAGATTAGATGATCATTAGATTTACCTTATGTTAAGAAAGGTAAGTAGACCTAAAAGACTTGGTTAAAATGTATAAAAATGATCTTAGTATACTTGAATTAAATGAAAATTTGACACATAATAGGACCAATGGAACAAAGGATTCATGTACCCTAGTGGATTAAGGCTTGTTGTTGTTGTTGTTGGAGGATAGTATTTGTCTTCGCTTAACACACAACTCATATTCAAGAGTACTCTAAAGTAGTGGATGAAATAACAAGTTAAAGGGTTGTAAAGATTAGGCTATAGGTAGAGATAAACAATGGACCTTATACAACATTTTATGGAGTTTTCACTTGAAAAGCAAGCCTACAATTGCTTTGGTTGGCCACAAAAATAGCTTGTGGTTTATATCAATTTCAATATGCTTTGGTTGGTCCCTTCCTTGGCTTAGCTAATGGTACTTTCTTGCTTCTTTTGGTGGTGTGGTCATCCAATTAGTGCTTGAGAGATCCATAATAGACTCATACATATCTTATAATGAAAAGTTGCAAAAGGATATAAAAGTCTAGAAAAAAAAAGTACAAGGAATGAATTACACATGCAATAATTGACAATAACTAAGCATTGTCGCTTGAAAAATGTATCAATTTATATGCTTTGTCATGGACCTTATGATGAGCCTATCATGTACTACTACACCTTCTCACCTATCTCAAAATTAACACTAAAAGCAAAGGTAAGAGAATCTAATTTAAATGTATTGATTTATAATTTTAAAGCATGTGAAAAGTCCATATGATAACAAAATGAGTTTAGAATATGGCAAACTTTTTCAAATAATAGCCTATAAGGAGACATATGAATAAGTGATGTAAAATATTATAATAATTGGTTTTTTTTTTTAAAAAAAAAGTTTAAATTTACTTTGTAATCTAATCAACTCTAAATCTCATGAAATTATTCCCTAAGCTTAGCAAAGGCCTTAGAAGCATCCCATGAGCCTTTGAGAAAGTTTTAGATTAGTTATTATTTATTACAAATAACTCCAATTTAATTAACTATTCTTTTAAAGGAAACTCAAATTAATATGAAAATAATTCTAAAAGCTACCAAAATATTCTCTCTAAATTAGGATAGCAAGGGGGATATTTTAGGTAATTCTCAAAATTATTTTAATATCATTTAAATTTTTTCATATTTTTAATTACTATTTTTGTATGTTTTTTATTATAATTTTATGATTTATAGTTGAAAACTTCATGAAATTTTTTTTTAAAGGTTGCAAGTTATCCATGAAATTTATGACTTAATTTGATATTGATTTGAATTTTATGTAGTTTGTTTAATAAATCTGACTTATTTAATTATAATAATTAAAATATTGATAGTTTAACATTGAAATGATTTGAATTTCATGTAATATAACTTACAACTCAAGGTATTGATTCTCCCTCTCTAGCCAACTTCATTCTTTGTTGTGATTTTCTGCAATACATCAAATATTATTTTAGGGTTTAGGATTGTTGTTCTACACCTTGGCTCATCCGAGCTCAAGCTTTGTAATCGAGCTCGAGTTTTGAACCAAGCTCGAGCCGGGCATAAGATACATGAGTCAAGTTCGAGCTCGAGTAATTAGATCAAGTCAAGCTCGAGCAAGAGTTCAAGTCGATCATACAACAAACAAGTCGAGCTCGAGTTTTGTCCGACTCGAACTCAACTCAACTTGCTTACACCATTATTATCAACCATAAATTGGAAGGTATGTCAATGACCTCCTAATTGAATGATAAGTCTATCCCCATCTCAAATATTGCTAAAAGAGAATATCTCCTTTGAGTTGCAATCTAACTTTAGCCTTAGACCCTTGGCATCTAGATGGTTTACCTAGTAAGAATGTCATCTCAACTCTTTAGCTTCTATAATACCAATATTGGCCATGGTTAGAATAAAGTCAACATTTGAGAAGTTGTTAGTCAAAGATACAATTGTCATTCATTCTAGAGATTCCTTAATATCGATCTTAAGAACCTTAGCAAGGTCAAGCTTGATTAACATCATTGCAAAGAGAAGGGAAAGAAGGCACTCACAACAAAAGATTTCCTAATGAAAAACTCTTAGATAAGATAGCATAAAGGAGGAGAATAGTGAAAACCCTAACCCTGCATATACAAAAACAAGGAGATCATAGGAAATCAAACAAGATCTCTTGAAAGCAAAACACCACATATATCACTCATAATCTCATTGTGATGTATTTTATAACACATCACAACCAACCATTGTCAAAGAAAAAAAAAAAAGAAATATTTTAATTTAAATATAATTTAAATTTTTTTAAATATTATTATTTTAATAATGGAATGCACTCACACTACAGGTAGGTCAGGAAACCACAACTCAAGACCTTGGGATACAATATGAATTGGGTGGTTGATTTGTACAATTCCCAAAAATAAATCTAATGTGTTAATTTAGTATTAAAACTGATCTGATTTAAAAATTTCCCCTTTTTCTTCTAGTACTATTCTCTATTGTACTTTCTCTTTTACTTAGCTTTACTTTCAAAACAAGCTCAATCGATTCGAATTCCTCTTTTTATTCTTCCAAAAAGAGTAAAAATTAAAATCTTTAGCAAACCCTATTAATACACCTAGGTCATACAACAAAATCATTCTAAACCCTTGTCCTCTCCTATGTGTGACTTTTCTATCTCTTATCTCTCCCTACCTCCTTACACAAAAACATACACAAATAGCAATTTTCTAAATCCCTCCTACTCTCCCAATGCACCTCTTAAACATGCGCACTCTTCTTCCTACATTCTTGGATATACGAATTATCGTCGAATATAAAAGAAACGTGTCGCATCATAAACCACCTCCATAAATAAACCTTAGTCACAAAATAGTCACAAAATAAGCCAATCATCTGATGTATGACAGAACCATAGATAACAATATAATAACACTTGAAAAGCAATACTTAATCATATAAAACAAGGACTAAAAAGCTTCATTTGAAACAAGAACAGCTTCATGTAAGCAATATCATCTGGTCAAAAACAAAAGTTGAAGAAAAAATATAGTAGTGAGTTTAATAAACACTCACAAGAACCCAAAGTGCATACCAAATTTAAATCATATTGACCATATAAAACATGTAACCAGCGTTTTTTTCTACAAGTAAGACAGATCAGTTTGTTTTAACTCACTCCAGTTCAAAAAATTCATCAGCACAAAAAAATCAAAGAGATTAAAGTCAGTCAGTAGCAGAGATTCTCTACCATAAGATGCAGAGGTGAAGGCTTTTGCAGTCTCTGGAACAGAACTGCTTTATGTAAATCAACTTCAAGTTGGGTCTCTTTCATAGCATCTCCTGAGACCGCCTAACAATGCGCCTAACTTTCTTCTTAAATTCATCCCTATCTTCTCTCCAGTCCTTCTACAGTATCAACAGGAAAGTTACTTTTTGTGAACAAGTCATATAAGTTGAGCAAATAAATACTGTGTGATAAAAATAAATCAGTTCAAGTGTAAAAATAAATAAATAACTAATTGGTTTAATTAAATTAAGTTTGAGTTTTGTCTGGCTTTGGTTTGTAAAAACTGCATAAGCTAATTGATACAGTTTGATTTGGGTGTTATGGTATATATGATGAATCATGAATCGTTTTATTAATATAAAAAGTTGACCGCTTTTTAATTATTAATAAATGTAAAACTAAACCGACCAACACCAAAGAAACCACATTTATTTACGCTGAGCTGCTACAAACTATTAAACGTTTTTAAGGTTTTTTAACCTTAGAACGAAAAACAAACCAAAATTTCGATTCCATTTGTGAGTGGTTTGGTTTTGATTTATACTTTTTTAGCCTTTAGGTCAGTTTGGGTTGGTTTCAACAGCAGAATTGATTTTGGACAAAATTGATTCATTCACTCTCATTTTAAAGATGATGATTTCTATGAAGACATAAGACTAAAACTCTGAACTTTGACTTAAATATTGGTGCTCTTGTCTGCTAAAAAAATTGTTCAAACTTTTGTACCAAATCATCCTTTAAACTGTTGGAATTGAGCAAAGATAGCACCACCACCAACAAATCTTTATCCCACTACGTGGGATCAGCTACATGAATCCTTATTCTTCATTGTGTCCTATTAATGTCAAATTATCATTTAATTCTAATAAAATAAGATCATTTTTATACTATCTAACCAAGTCTTTTTAGGTCTACATCTGCCTTTTTAATATAAGTCAAATCTAATACATCTACTCTTCTAACTAGATCATTAAACCGCAAATGTTTTATGTGATCAAACCATCTAAGACAACTCTCTCGAATCTTATCTACCAATAGAGCTACTCCAACCCTTTCATACATATATTTATTTCGCATTTTATCTCTAAGTGTGAAACAACTCATCCACTCATCCTCATCTCTACAACACTTAACATAATTTTATGATTCTCTTTTATTGGCCAACATTTGTACCATAAATTATTGCAAGTCTTACCACTATCTCATTAAATTTTTCCTCAAGTCTAAGCAATACTTTTCTATCACACAATAGACCAGATGCATTCCTACACTGCAACCATCCAACTTGAATTGTACTAATAACATCCTCATCTATTTCACCATCATTTTGAACAATCGACCCGAGATATCCAAAACGTTCCCTCTTTTTAATGACTTGATCACCTAATGTCACAACTCACCACTAGATCTTTTACAACTAAAATTACACTCCATATATTCAATTTTAGATCTACTTAAATGAAAGCTTTTAAATTTTAAGGTTGACTTTCATAATTCAAGTTTCTCTTGAACTCCTCTCTAATCTTATTAACAAGAAGGATATCATCAACAAAAAGCATACACCAAGGTACATCCTGCTATAAATGTTCGGTAAGAGCATCCATAACTAAAACAAAAAAAGATATGGACTTAAAGTCGATCCTCAATGTAATCCAACAGAAATAGAAAAATACTTGGTCAATTTGTGCCCGAACACTAGTTACAGGTCTAGGATACATATCCTTAATTACTTGATTTTAAGCAATATTAACTCCTTTTCTAGAATTCTCCAAAGCACTTCTCTTGAAACTTTAACATATGCTTTCTCTAAATTAACAAATATCATATATAGATCCTCCTTCCTCTCTCTATACTTCTCCCTCAACCTCTCAACAAAAGCATAGCATCCATGATAGATCTACTCGGCATAAAACTAAACTGATTTTAAGAACTTTTTTATCGCATCATAACCTATGTTCAATTACTCTCCTCCATAATTTTAATGTATGACACATTAACTTAATTCTTTTATAATTTGCACACTCTTGTGCATCACCATTGTTCTTAAAAATAAAAATCAACAAACTCTTCCTCCACTCATTAGACATCTTTTTAGACTTTAACATAATATTAAAAAATAAGCTAAGAAATTCCTTGATCTCCTAAGCATTTTCACACTTTTATTGGAATATCATCATGTCTCACTATTTTTTTCACACTTTATTTTATTTAAATCATCTTCAATTTTATTAATACGATATAAAAATAAAATTTTCTATTTTCATTTAGAGTGTTAAAGTAGCTAAAATCAATCATACTCTCACAACCTTTATTGAAAAATTTATCAAAATATTTTTGTCACCTATGTTCAATATACTCTTCTAAAAAAAGCACTTTATAATTTTCACCCTTAATTCACTTTATTTGAACTAAATCTTTACTTCTCATATCTCTTTATTTAGCTAACTATATATATATATCTTTCACCCTCTTTAGTATCCAGTCTATCATATAAATCACTAAAAGTTAATTCTTTGCATCACACATTATTTTCTTAAAATCTTTACAGATCATTTTGTATCTTTCCCAATTCTTCGAGCTTGTACATCTAAATAAATTTTTTATAACAAATTTTCTTATTTTTTATCTTTTCTTACATATTTTGACTTCACCATTAATTATTTTTATTAAAAGGAGTTTTTACTTTTGATTCTCCAAATATATTTTTTGCAACTCATTTAATCTCACTTATTACATTTTTTCACATAATATTAAGCGTCTTCATGAATATCCCAAATCATAAAATCTTATAGCTTACTCTTAAAAGTATTTTGATTAGTGCCCTCATGAGCAAAGAAAGCACCAACATTAGAAATTACGCACAATGAAATGCAGCTTCTTTCAACAATCCTAAAGATGTAGCAAAGCATATCAAGCATTCAGCCACACTTGAACCGTGCTAAATATGACCCATAATTAGTTATCATCCTTTTGCTGCTACAACTCTCCAAGAATTAAAATAAAATAAATAAATAAACTAACACATTCATGGATCATATTCCAAGCATAAAGTCATGGTGTTGAGCACCAAAAAAATTTTCCTATGAATTGGGAGAGATAATTACGATCATCTCTAAATCTTAGAACACTTATATATAAGCAATAAAATAGAAGTATTTTTATATGAAAAACCCTAAAAGCTAAGGGTTAGCCCAGACAATGAACTTACCCAATGAAACTAAATTGCGATAGTTTACCCCCTAACAAAAAGCCTAATGGATGTCCGTTCAATGGCACCTCAAAAATAACCAAATAAGTAATGACAACAATAGCAACACCAAGCACTAACTTGCGGTAATAATGAATTGTCAAAATGGTGAAAGAGTTCAATCGATGTTGATTTGTATAGCAATTAGAGTGTTAAACCCAGAACGATGATGGAAAATCCAAGGGCAATGGTGATGCAGAGCTTGGGAGAGGTTCTATTACCAAATTTAAAGCCAATGAATGAAATAAATCCAAATGTGAAGCTAGAGTAGGCCGAAATGCGATGTCTTCAATAGGCCCATGCATAAGATTGTGACGGAGCTAATGACACGTTCGCAACAATGCCTTTTACTCTAAGAGATTATGAGAGTGAAACTATTGAAAATTTACATTGAAAATAAAAAAGTGATGAAGCATGTGCCATGGAGAGCAACGATTGCACCAAAAAATCTAGGAGAAGTAATGAGAAAAGATTATACGAGTTTTTTATGGTTAAGACCTTGAAGATAGAGATCTCCTAAATTTTCATTTTCTGTCTCATTAAAATTGCTTAATTCATGATTCTCCCTTTTTTTTTCTACAATTCACCCTTGAGAGGACTAAAAAGAAAAATATCTTGAAGGAACTAAGTAGGGACCAGGATTTCTTGAGATAGAAAAATATTAGAATTAAGGAGTCGAGCCTCAGAGAGGAAAGAGTGAAAAAGAGATATAAAGAGGGTTTTATGTAAAAGAGTCTGTCACCATATGACAAAGGAGAAAGAGAAAGAGAGAGAAAACAAGTAGGATTATGGGGATGACCTTAACTTAATTTCAAAGATAATGAAAATAAAATTCATTCTGTCCATATTCATAAAAATAGAGTTTATAAAGTTATAAATTTATATTATCAATCTCTCATGGAAAATCATAACCAAGCTGTTAAGACTGAATACGAAGGCAAAAAGGCTTGGTTTCAAAATTTAAAGGCTTTTAAAAGCACTAACACTAATCCATTTACTTTAAATAGCTATCTTAACTAATTGGTGATGCAACACAACTGCAACTGGAAAGGGATCCATGTTTAAAATGTTTGATCTGAGAAAAACACAGTTCAATGAATCAACTTCAATGGTTGCAAACTTCAGTTATCAAACTAAGGTGTTCAACCTGGAGCTGATAGTGTTCCTTCACAATATTCACAAACATTTATGGAACAGAGGAGTAAGCAAGTAACATATATATTAATGGATAATGAATTGTAATTATATTTAGACATAGCATTAAAAATTATTTAAAAATAACATGCAACATTAGTAACCATAAAACGTAAAAGATACCCAATCATGCTTTCAAGCTATGGCAGCGAGTGTAAGTAAAGACCACAGGAGAAATGCAATTGTAGGTATTGTAAAGCATGCCTGACTTACCGCTGCTTCAACATTTGCTGGGGACTCATCATTGGGGCTGGAAAGCATTGAAATTATGCTCAGAACGATGCTTTCGACCTGCGTGCACCAACTGCTTTGGTAAGTAATAATGCCTGATGTGTATTTCCATGCAAGAAAGTAAGCGGTTAACTTCAACACTACTTCACTAAACAACCTTCTTCAGAAGGATTTCTCCGTAAAAATTTCCACAATAATAAAAAAAAGGTAGCAAAATAGTAAAACAAGCATCCTAACCAGATCATCCAGATTGTCATCCCAAGGATCATTTGTTTGATTGAAATTTAAAAATATATTTTGAAAGAAAAATGAATTTATTTGATTCCATCAATCTATTGACTGCAGTTAGAAATTAATTTTAGTTTTAAATGGGGGTGTAAACGAGTCGAGCGAACTTAAATCATGTCTAACTCAAACTTGGCTTGCCAATCAAATCGTAAGCTCAAACTCAAGCTCAAGATCAAGTCACGTTTGAAAGGTAAGCTCGAACTTGGCTTGCAACAATAACAATGAACTTGCAAGATGGCTTGTGAGGCAGAAAAATCAGCTACAAAAGCTTGCCGGAGAAGGCATTTATATGATCAGCTGTTGGAGAAGAAAAAAATAAACACCATTGGAGCTCATCGGAGAAGACTTCAACTTAACCAACCGTTGGGTAAATGAGTTAGCCACTATTTGACAAGCTGAGCCTCAATGAGCTTGAACTCAAGCTCGTTTAATATATGAGCTCAAGATCGCGGCTCTATAAACTCAACTCGTGAGCTCATTAATGACTTGAGCTTGAACCAACTCACAAACCTGCTTGCTCACTTACACCTATAGTTTTATACTCCATTAGAATTGGTTATTTCATTTCCACACACAAAATATGTAAAAATGAAATCATTTTTTAAAACATATTTTTGACCTACAGTCAACCAAATGAGCACTCTAAATGATCATGCTAATATTGAGACCAAAGCCAAGTAAAATTTTATGAAGGGTCTCTTCATTTTCTACTTCTCCATCTCCATACCATATGTCCACTCAAATCTGTCTGCTTCGTCAACTCTTTTAAGCTTAAGTCCTGTCCTTTGAGCCCTTGCCTTTGTAGAAATATACAACCACGATGAATTTTCTTCTATCATCCCCTTGTAGTTATTCCATGACATGTTTAAGGTGGTCGTCTTCCTCTTCACCCCTTTGATCTCCAAAAAGAATTTTGTTTGCTTTTGAGGATTTTAGCTTGAAGGCATGTATCATTCAAATATATCCCTTCCCCTTAAGTGCTCCTTATTCACTTGGGCTTGACACTAGTGATTTCTTATTTGTAGGGAGAGATTATTAGAGTTATCATCTCGCTGATATTTGCTCCTATTCTTCAAAGCTCTCTCGTTACACTTCAAGTCATCAAAAGTAGGTGAATTTGATCATTGTTTCCCCTTGAATAGAGATTAGTTGTTTTGCACCATTGATTTTATTGTTGTCTAGTGAGACTGTCATCCTTGTCATGTGCAAAAGTAAGCATGCTTACTAGCCCTAGGTTGCAGCTCCCTATCACTAGGACCCCTTGCTTTGTTAGGGCTTTTCTCTTTACAGTGGTCCTAATTGCTAACAATCTTATAGGTTTTCTACCCTAGTCCTTCATTATTTATTGAAATAACTATATCCGTCCTGTAATAGTATTGACAACCGGAGGACTCAAAAGCTTTTAACATTAGTTTCCTACTATGTCAAACCATTACTACTTGTCTTCATGGCATGACACCTACCATATCCAAAGAATTTCATGCCCAAGTCTTATGTTGTTTTCACCTTTTACTGCATTTAAGGATTTATATCAAAATTTTATTTAAATTTAGAGTCAATACCAAGTATGTTTTTATTATTTTGAATTTACCCACTTTAGCGATGGCAGTGTTGTCACCATTGATATACTCATTCATCAAAAGATTTCTTTGTGATGGTGACCAAATCGGCTAGTTGTTCTCCTTATTTCTTTAGCCTTTTCTCTTTATAATTTTACCAAGCTTTATAGATTTTAGAAGGCAAATTTTGGGATTTTTTCCCCATCTATGACCTTGCTTCTTAATGAGTTAGTTATTCTTCACTAAAACCTTTTTAGTTGTGACTGATGCACACTCTTGTTCCTCAACTCATGAGAACGATTGACCTTTATTACGAATAAGAGAAATATTTTTTTTCATCATCATTTCAGTTGCAAAGGGCCATAACTGCATTTCTTCTTACACCTAACTCTAATTTCCTCAATGAGGATACCTCGACATCATACCTCCTTACATCAAAGGGCAAAAGTTAAGTCAGACTATTAGCTGAGTTGATAACAACCAGGAAGCTAACCTATTGAAGCTCCAGAATGTTCTCCATTATACATGTTTCTCTAAGTAGCTACAGACATGCGAAGGGGTGCATGGCAGATTGACCACCACCACATTTGACCTCTTTTTTCTAGGGTAGGAAGAGATGTAGCTTATTGTACCGAAGATTGCTTCTATGAAAGTTGGTTGCTAAGGCTGACCTTACTCCTCTTTTGTTGCAAAGGATAGTGTTCCTTATCTTCATATGAAATTAGAATTCCCATAATAATCTTTATCTGCACTTGATTGTCCACAATTTGGATGAATGACCCCGCCACCATGGTAGTCTATATGGATCACGGGAGCTTCATGGTTTGCCCCTAAAAAACTTCCACCCAATCACCTTGACAACCATTGTGAGTTTTTCATTCACACAAAACACCTATTATGGTAGCTCAAAAGATTTGAAAACAAATGTACTCCAGCACAAAGAGAGACTTGAATTAACATCTTTATTACTTTAAAAGAAATATTTTGACATAATTGATTGGCTAAATGATATTCCCCAATTTGGTAGTCAAATTTATGTCACAGGTTTTAATAATAAGAAAAAAGTATGATCAAGTCCAAAGAAAAAATATTTCTCAAAAAAATTGTCAAAAATCTAAGGGCTTCAAAAGCACCCGTGTGCTTGTAGTGTGTTCCATTTATACTCATTCTTATAGAGTTTCAAGAACAGACTGTTGCACGCACTAGAAGGCTTATTATTTAACTTTCTTAGAAATTTCTCCTAATAACAATTTAGAGTATTTAAAGCTAATATTAGATAAAAGGATCGAGATTTCCCATAAGTTTAAGTCCTCATGGTCAATTAAATCGTATACTTGATGCTTGAAGGCACACTCGATGAATGGCATTATTGCCCTCTAATGAGAGATTGATTGGATTTGAATTTGGTTTTGGGCATAGTTGGGGAATGGAAGGTCAACTCTATCGAGATCTCATGATTTTGTCATCTCGAGTTAACCTAGCGGACCTAATCTGCCAATGATGGATAGCTAAAAGGCCATGTACTAGAAACTTAATTAGCAATAATGGGTTGCTCTAATTAGATATCTTGCATAGACTTCCTCAGAATACTCACCTCCATTGGTAAAATTTAAGTGGTATGAAATATAATTGAATCAATTCAAGGGGACCAACATGGTTGTCATTGGTTCAACGGTATTTTTATGTGACCACTAGTACTCTACACACTAGACTTACAGATCCATATTGAAATTGGTTGAGAGGCCATGTGCAACTAATTTAGTGGCTTAAGTTCAATCCTCGACTTATTTTGGAAAGAACACACAAGAGCATACAAGTAAAGAGAGCTCGAGAATTGTAGGACAATCTTAAAGGTTGTAGACCACATCAAACATTTAACTTAAGGCGATCCTTCAAAGAAATCACTGAAGTTAGCATATATGTGATGAGGCTATTTTGATAAATCCATGATGTGCATCAAATTAAGAAACATGAGTTGGTTTAAGCTTCGATTTTGAGCGTTGTTAACTTAAAAGAAAATCCTAAATGTTAGGAAATTAAGTTGATTTAACAATATTAATAATTTTGTGCCAACCCAAAGAAGACTGCATTATTTTTATAGACATAGTCAATAAAATTTAGGGATTGTGAATTTGGAGGGACAATACATGAGTTGAGAACTAATGTCTAAATTTGGTAGATGAAAACCTAGAGCTTGAGAGTTTGAAAATATGGATATAATTTAAACGTAGGATTTGGCCTTGTGAAAAGCTTTCTTATTGACTTAATTTAAGATCGATGCAAATGTGAAGATTTGTGCCTCTAGGCTTGGCAGAGACAATATAAGAAGTGTAATGTTATGAACTCAATTGCTTTGAACTGGTTTGACTAAATTTGAAGATGAGCTATGCTCATATTTTGAAAGCAAAGAGTTACATGATTACGCTCACAATCTTATATGCAATTTAAAGGTGTTTTGAATAAGAATTAGCTAAAAGAGGGCCTTAAAAGTCTCGTGCAAAATCTCTTTATTCTCATCTCTTTTGAACCTTGATTTGTGCTTGGTGCCTAAGGTTGAGATGATTTTAAATTTTATAAAATTTACAACTTTATCTATAAATTGTCCTAAATATGGGACTTATGGCCTCAATTTAAAATATGCATGAATATAAATCTTAATTCTCTTATATTAGGAGGTCATTACGACTTTACCATTTAGGTAAGATAGCTCGAGACTATGAGATTCTTGTGTGTTCTTGATTTTTCTTGATTAAATGAATTGGATTCAAAGCCTCATCCTTTAGAAAAAGCTAAAAGGTTTATTTAGCTAAATTTGATTTAATATTTTATCATTGAGATTTAAGCTCACTTGCAGGCCTAAATATTATCATATAGATATTTTAGAGGATCAGGACAAATCGGACTTCTTAATCTTAGATGAGCAAAAAAGATTCAATCAATTTGATTTAATTTAATATTTATAGCATTGAGATTTGAGCTCACTTTAAGGGCCCAAAGCTCAGTATTTTGATTTTAAAGAATTGATACCTATAACCTTTATTTAAAGGAAACACAAGAGGATCCACTACATGATTTGTATTGTTCTAAATTAATTTGATGTTTAATTCCACTATGGAAATAGAATTCTTAGTGAGTATCGAGTGTCTTAATGAAACTCATGAGATTCTTAGCAAAGCATCATGGATGGCCTGATAGGCATTGGAAAGTGCACTAGCAATAGAATAAGTGCATAAGTGTCTCGGTGAGTACACTAAGTTACTTTGGAAGATGATTAGGAGGCTTAACAATTATCTTGAAGAGTGGACCAGCATGTCAGGAAGAGTCTCAACAAATGAACTAATGTATCAATAAGCACACTGGTATCTTGGTAAGGCACTTGGTGAACACATTAGAATTTCAAAAGAATTCTAGGAGAACATACTACAAATGCACTAGTCAGTTGGAATTTAGCCTTGATAAATCTATCTAGAAAATTCAATTAAAGATTTTGAGATTTAATGGTTGTCTCAACAAGTGTAATTGTATCTTGGTGAGATACTCGATAGGATCTTTGATGCCTTAGCAAGTGCACTAAAGTTTGGGGAGTGTTCGACACCTACTCGAGCACCACGGTAGTTTTGAAAGATGTGTCTCAACAAGTACCTCATTGACTTTGCAAAGATGTAGCTAAGAAACTAACTGCATGCTTGAGAGCATGGGTATCTCCACAAATGCAATAGCGGTCTTAATATATATTTAATTTATTTTAATTTTGTTTAATTCATTTTAAATTGATTTGAGAGATTCTAAACTTAAATTTCTTTTAATTTAAATGTTGGCTTTGACTATAGTTGATTTTATTATTATTTTATTATAAGTTCACGTAGTTTGATCTCAACTTTCATTTATTCTTCGTAGAATATATTAGGTGAAGCTCTATTTGAAGCATTCACCCATTACAATATCACTCATATGCAATGACAACTACAACAAAAATTTGAAGATAGAAAAGTAGTTGGTTATTCTTCTTCACTTGGGCATGAAGAATCCCTAACCCCCGTCCATTATTATATATTAAGGAGAGCTTTATTTAATGTTGAACTGAGTAGTATTATAATTTCCTCACAATGCCTAAACTCTATAGGATTAGAGTCATTTTTTTAATGATAATCATGTAAAGGCGTGCTCTTACTATTATAAGTTCAAAGCCATCAAAAGCTTATGGAGACTCTACTTAAGGTGTCACGGAACTTAAACAAGCTCTTGCTAATGCAAGTTCAAGGGAACTCCAATTAAGGTGTCATAAGCCTTTAGACAAGCTATCCCTTTCGAATGGAGAGAATATAAAAAAGAAAACTCTCATAAAAACTTTGCCTAAGGTGCATTAGGTTTTAAGCAATCTTTCCTGGCTGAGAAAAGGGATTATACATGTGTTTGTCTCCTTACTCTATATTCGACAACCACTTGGAACAAGCGAGAGGTCAGAGGCAAAGGAGTAACAAAGCACTATAATCAAGTATCGAGCTAGCGCACATGACGCAACAAGATGGCTCATATACTATCATTACTAATCATAAGTCCTAAATGGTATTGTAGCAAGTAGTGGTTCCATATCTGACATAAAACTTGTGCCTAATGCCACAACATGAAATATGATTAGCCCATACCATGGCTTTAAATGCACATCACATGACAATTGAATATTTAGTGCGAAACTTAAATAGCTTAATTATGCCTAAACCAAGTTCAAGTCCTCCAATTAAGTGGGCCAGGTAGACTTGATCATGGTGGTAGGACGAGTAAACTTGAACTCACTAAGAAAATTGAGTGGATCTAAGATCATTTCCTTTGAAAACTAACGAGGGCTAATTAGGCTTAGACTTGCCAATATGGCCAAGCGGTTTGTACACAATGATGAGGATTGTTTCCCTTGAACACAGCAAGAGACACTAAGTGGGTTAAGTTCTTAGTTTAGTTAAAGATGAGTAGTGGAGAGATATCGAGTGAGCCTAGGGAATTAAGCTCTTAAAAAAAATTGATGCAAAGGTCCTTGTCACCTGAATTTATTGACAAGAGCGTGTTAACACTATGGAAATGAGTGTAGAGTGAGCAAATCTTACAACCCGGTGACAAAAGAATTGAGCCCATTGCAAAATTAGCTTGAAGAAGCTACGAGGAAGTAAAGTAGGCCATCTTGTCGCCAATTTGAAGGCCAATAGATTTTGGAGGTCAACACCACTACCCTTATGCTTGTATGCTCAAATACAATATCGTCAAAATTATAAATTATCTCTATATTTAATTCTCATTTCACTAAATTAATTTTTATAAACATTAGAAATTGAAAAATTAAGAATAATCATATCCTTAAAAAAAAAAAACAAGTAGCTTTTTAGTTATTTTTTATTTCTATTTTTGCTTTGAAATTTTGAAAAAAAACAAGTGGAAACAGCAAGAAGCATGTTCATGGAACATTTCAGGCAAACTTTAAAGAAATAAATTTCACATTTCCACAAAATCTTATAAAGCTCTTTATTTTTACTAAAATCAAATTATACAATTATATATGTTTTGCTCTAATACTAAGTTTATTTCAAATTTATAAAAAAAAATTAGCATTTGCTAACACATAGCAAGCTCAATCCAACACAATGCGAGATAATAAATAAATGAGATAGAAAAAAAAAATAAGTAAACGAACAAAAATGGAAAAACTAGCCTAAGTGAAAGCTTGAATAAAATAAATGAAAAAGCTACAACATAGCATTTGCCAATAATTTATTTACCGTATGTACAGGGGTCCAACGCTCACTTGCTAGCTCATAACCATTAGGGTCATCCCCAGGTGCATGTAGAATTGATATGCAAACACAACCATCACGATAAACTAATAAATGCATATAAAGCAATGTGTAAAAGTTATTGCATTAAGAAAAAATTCAACAAATTAAACAACGAACACTAACCATTTGGATGCCACATCTCTGATGTAAACCGAACTGTTGGAGGGCTGTTAGGGTAGTTCTGAGGGAAGCTCATAATTGCATTAAAAAAACCACCATCACTGCAGCCACAAATAGATTAGTAAACTCACAAGAAGCTCTGTAAAATAATACACTAACAAAATCTATGCCCTTACCAAATAAAAATTTAAATATAAGTTAATAAACAAACTCCAGTGATTTCAAACTTTTCAAACAACAAATAGACCTACAATTTTTTAAACAATGAACACTTCTTAAAGGCTATCGCACTAATCTCAAACATATCTCATGTCATGGGACATGGACATCGTATCAAGCATGACAGTAGATTAATTTGATATTTTAAACTTAAGATTTAGTTTAGAACATGGTACAAGAACCTCTTAGACATTAAATACATGATAAAGCCTTTAATAAGGTTGTCTTACTCCATATCCCTCAATTCAAACATCATTTCAATCATCAAATCATACATTTTACTCTCCCAACAATCAGATAAGTTTCTTTCTAATCCTTTAATCCAATGATTCATGAACTAATCAAAATTCTTTAACATTCTAGTACATCTTTAGCAAACATAATGCATTTTATTTGTGTACAAAAAGGGCACATATGCACATACGCACATGAACAATATAATTGTATCCTTGAAATGCACTGTACTTTCTTGATAAAAAAATTTCAATGTCTAGTGTCATCATAGCACAACCTCTCTCTTTCCCTACTTGATTGCATGCCCTGTAAACCTAAAAATAGGGCAAGGACTTGATGCCAAAATGAAAAAATATCTATATATCTTAGCAATCAAAGATATGGATCTTAATCTGTTAATTGGTGATAGGCTCGATCTCAATTAAAAATCATAGCATGCAAAGAACAGCTCTTGAACCATATTAAAATCCCAAATTTGTTGTAGCCTCAAAACTCTCCTCGACCTTTTAATGTAAGATAATCAAAGCAACTCAGTCATTGGCATGACAAACTCACCCATTCATTTCCTAGCACCTTCCACAATTATCCTACACTCCCAAGTCAACAAACTCTTGACTAAATAACTAAGAGCCAACATTTCTTAGGCCATTAATGTTGCACCATACACATCCTACAAAACGGCAATAATTAATAAGACAACCACCGAGCAAGGAAGAGTTCCATGCTTTCATATGCTCTTTCTAAGGTACAAGTCAATGTCACATTCACAATGGATGGGACATTTTTTAAATATAATTACAAAAGACAGGCCTTTTCAAAAAAAAAAAAAAAAGATTAGTTTTTTAAGTGGAATTAATGACAATGTGATCCCCTAAACTTTCACCAGCTTTACCAAGTGTAATAGTACAAGGGTAATGTTATTGCTATTAAAATGGTTCTAAAAAAAATAAAGAACATTTATGAGTATAGACCCGATACTCTATAAGTTGAATGAGAAGTATAATTTTTTGAAATTTAAAAATGTTTTCAAACCACCATTAAATCAAGCGTGAAATTAGCCTCGTGAAAGATTATTGAATAAGTTTTCCTGAAACAAAAATCATATCACGTATCAGATATTATATATTCAGTTACATGTCTAACTTTTTGCAATTAGCTCACAATCAATTATTCAATCGATAATAGAAAAAACATAATAAGTAATCTATAACAGGTTCGTGTATTATCCACTTTCAGATATTGTATTTCCTTTGTTCCTTAACGTCAATGGCTGGTTTTTAGACAATGAATACGTCTTCAGAACAGTTTCAATCACATAATAGAAAGATAATTGATGACCATATTACTTTTGAACGTTAATATATTGATGCTATAACTCAACAAAAAAAAAACGAAAAACATCTAGAATCAGTTCTTCAAAAAAAAAAAAAAAACGAAACCAGTAGAAAACTCGCCATATCTATCTCCAAACAGGACATGAGAACATCACACCATAAAAGCATAATTTACCGCCCAAGATACATACAAAGGAATCGAAAACACCAGCAAACGGTGAAGGGCGCCAATAATTCAAGAGAAACACTCACTACAGTGTATCAGGTGGTCCGATAATGGTGACGCTCCACTCAAAGACATTAGAATCATCCACAAGGCCGGCAGAGAAGCCATCCACCGGATTTCTCCTAAGATCTGACCATTAAACAACAAAGGAACCATGAATACATGCAGATCTCTTCACCGGGAGCGTTATGAATAGCGAATTATAAAGAAACTATAAAATAGAGATAGGAACCTTTCAGCTGCTTCTGGAGGAGCAAACTTGCTTGACTCGGCGCGGCCATCAACAACACACAGAATGAAAAGACGGAGAGAGAGAGAGAGAGAGAGGCAGAGATGGAGGGAGAGAGATCGGACGGGTAGGGAAGCGAAAGAGTTGCAGGAAGAGAGCGTGAGCAGTAATTATTCTCGGAGACACAGGATACAGATGCCCAATGGCCTAAGAATTGTTCTTGGCAATGGCAACTCAGCCTATGGGAGGCAAAGTGAAAATCACAACTATAAACTTTTGGAAAATTATGTACACATACAATTCCTATACATTTAAATATTTAATATTTATAAATATAATAATTTTTTTATTTAAAAACACTTTTATTTTAAAAAAAGTAATAAATATATTATTTTTATATAGCATTAAATATTTAATTGCTATTTAAGTAAATATAAAAATTTACATATTAGATATATAAATAGATAAGAATTAGTAAATACCCATATAAACTTTTTTCTTGAACTTTAATACTTAGTTAATAATTCTTTAAATATTTGATACTTTTATTATTTAGTATATAAATACACAAGAATTAAATAATATACATACATATATATATATATATATATATATATATATATATATATATATATATATATATATATATATATATATATATATATATATATATAATACATCCTCGAAAATTAATCTGATCAAGACGAATCTCGATTTCGTAAATATTTCATCTAATCACCGATTTCAGAAACTTAAATCGACCGCCTATGAGATAACATAAGAACATCAGCATACCGATCCGTCCGAATCGACTCGACTTTATCGAGCGAAAATGGATCCCGATCTACCAAATGGTCACCAACACCGACATATTTATAGTGATCGAGCGCCAGACGAATCCAACGAATCCAAGATCACCCAATCGACATCATTAAGGCACCCGGATCATCAAAATACACCGTCGATCGGGGGATCGTGACCGCCGTCCATGGAAGTGGTTGGAGTTTTCCACGAATTTACCCGCCACTCCCAAAATCTATAAAGAGCTTCATTCTCACCTGAGGGACCTAATCGATTTGAAGACCGGAGCTGAGAAACCACCGAATTGACGCCGACATCTATCACCGCCACCACCAAGAAGTGCTCAAGATCGAGTCGCCTTAGATCGCCTCTGAGGACTAGAAAGACTCGCCTTTCTCCTCAAGATCAAGAGGTTGCTCCTAAGATCGCCTCGCCGCTTTTGGGAAACTTCTCCTTGGGTTGGACGACCGATATTGTATTTTTTCTACACCTAATATTGTTTCCTCAGAAACACCTTCTTCTCCAACTAACGAAGCAAGGACAGATCTTTGAACACATACAAAGTTCTGACGCAAGGCCCCGTGGTTTTTCCTTAACGGGTTTTCCAATGATAACCCCTGTTCATATCTCCCGTTGTGTTGATAATTTAATGAAGATCTCGTGATCTACCTAATAAAATTTCAAGACGCAACAGCTTGCCGTCAGGAATAAACAGTTCCCCATTACTATATCTCCAATATGGTTGGTAAACGGGTTTCGCGCCCAACGCCTCATTCTCGTGATCAAGACGCCAAGTCTCCAACACTTCTCTACATAATGACTGTCCCGTGTGAGGGTCCGCCGCCCTCTTTGGAAGATCGCGTCAAAGGATGGAGGATTCCCGAACGAAATTCTTCGACTCGCGAGAGGATCGAAAACGCTTCCAACACGCCTGGAAGAGCCACGCCCCCCTCGATAATCCGATTTTCTTCCCGAGAATGATTACCCGGAATGTCGAATCAACAAGTAGAGAACCTGGCACCACATCCGATGTCGAACTTCTGATACCGCCGCTCTACTCACCCACACGAATGGTCGCCTCAGACGGTGAAACTCCACGCCACCTTATACACGATGAACTACGACGGTGCGGAAGAGTTCGAACAATCAATGATCCATTCTCCGCCGCTTCTTCCAAAACTCGCCCCTCGCCGAGATCATCTCGCAATACCCGATGACGAGATTCAAGCTTCCCAAAGATGGACCCTTACGATGGCACAACCGATCCAGATGAGCATATCGATCACTTTCGAACGATCATGCACATTCAAATGACTTGTGGTCGTATTCCCGACTCTCAAAGGACGTGCTGCATTCTATCTATTCGCCGCTAAGGGTCCGTCCGATCATTTGGAGAGCTCGCCGATTTTTTGTAGCCTTCTGGCAACAAGAGAATCATCGTGGATTCATCACATCTCTCCGCCGTAACGATGGAGAGTCCTCAAAGAATACTTCCAGGTTCTCCTCAAGCCGACATGATACCGTGAGTAGATCCAACTTTTGAGGCTTCTGAGGACTCCGGATACTTCTATTCATCATTAATGCGGGAGATCCCATTCTATGCGACTGGTCCACAATAGAGGCACAAATCTCCGGAAGCTATCGCTCATCGGCAGCTTTGAACCACCAAAGCGAAGAAGGTTCCCAAAGGTGATGTTCAAACATCTCGAAAAGAAGAGAGAAAGAACCTCCCCCAAAACCTCCTCAATGACCTCGATGACTCAATCAGAGGAAATATACGCTCTCAACACGCCATGAACATCCCATGCTATTCGTGAAGAGGATAGCGTCAAGTGGCCATGACTTTTAAAGCCTGGAATTAAAAATCAAGAGAAATTCTGCCACTTTCACCGCAGGGCACACCACTGAAGAGTGCCACCAACTGAAGGAGGAGATTGAAAGACTAATACGTCAGGGGTATCTAGGCCGTTTTATACAAAACCAACCCGCATTCAAAGAAATGGGGCAACCAGCTCGAGGAACCGCTGCGGTGGAGAGATAGAAATGCGTGAGAGGCTGTTATCCAGTCAAATATTCACGCCTTCAAGAGCCGTGAGAAGTCTGGGTTGACCATTCTATCACCTTTGATGATTTAGATCTAGGGGCTTATCCCACATCAAGATCCCCTTGTCATCGCAGTGGGTCTGATCCATGCTTCAATATTAAAAGGATATTGATCGACAATGGGAGTTCGGTTGATGTTCTTTTACTCCACTTTTCTTAGCATGGGTATAGAAAGAGAGAGAAGCTTCAACCCGCGCCGGCCCATCGTATGGATTTGATAATCGACAGATTAGTGGAAGGGACAATCGTCTTCCCGTAACTCTTGGAGAATTTCCGACGCAAACCCACTTGATACAATTTATTGTAGTCAAGTCCGAACCCGATAATGCAATATTTGGGAGACCTCTCCAGTATATTCGGCAGCCACATCCGCCTCACCTCAAGATGAAATTCCGACACCACCGCATCGGCAGGTGGGAATCAACAGATAGACAAGCGCTATATCAAGCAAGCCCACGCCAAGAACCCTCAACATCGAGAACTTCGACCACGAGATGAGGATGCCTCAAAGGGCTTCTCCATTGAAGATGTAATTTGTCTTCCTATCTTAAGTTGATCCATCGAAAGGTGAAGGTGAGATCGTTGTCGCCTACCGATGTAAATCGAATACGTAGATTTTCTGCGTAAAAATCAAGATATCTTTGCCTGGAGCGCATCTGATATTCTGGGCATTGACCTGGAAGTCATTACGCACTCCCTCAAAGTTGACTCAACCTACAAGCCGGTGATACAGAAGAAAAGAACCTTCGCTCAACGACGGGTCATAGAACAAGAAATCACCAAACTTCGGAAGTCAAGTTCATTCGAGAAGTCTACCCCACCCGGTTGGCTAACGTGTTAGTCAAGAAGGCCAACGTTCTCGGAGAATGTGCATCGCCGACCTTAATCGTGCATGCCCAAAAGATAGCTTCCCCTTCCTCGTATCGACCAACTAGTTGATGCGACATCGTGACATCGATGTTGAAGCTTCATGGATGCCTATTCGCTACAATCAAATCGAGATGAACAAACAGATGAGGAAGCAACATCCTTCCAAACAGATAAGGGACTATACGCTATCGTCATGCCATTCGGACTAAAATGTCGGAGCAACATATCAACGCTTTATGAATAAGATCTTCAAGGATCTTATAGGCACAATATGGAGGTGTATGTTGATGATATCGGGTGAAGAGCTTGAAATATCACGATATTTCACCGCAATGCTGCTTTGACATTCTTCGACACTACAAGATGCGGCTCAACCCAAGCAAGTGCATTTTTGAGTTTCTCGAAATTCCTAGGCTTCATGGTCACTCACGGATAGAGGCCAACCCCAGAAGATAAAAGCACTCAAGGATATGTCACCTCCAAGAACGATCAAGGAAGTCCAACGCTTGACGGAAGGATTGCGCCTTTATCACGATTCTTGGCCCGCCGAGATAAGTATCTACCATTCTTCAAAATCTTAAGGGTGCATGAGGAAATGGATTCCGTGATGAATGTCAAACCGCTTTTGAGCAACTTCAAGTCTATTTAGCTTCCCCTATTATCAAAGCCTATCCAAGGAGAGAAGTCGTATCTATCTTCTTGCTTTCTTCTCATGCCGTAAGCTCCGTGCCGATACGTGAGGAGAATTCATTGCAACGACCCATTTACTATGTCAAGAAAATCCTTTCGATAAGGACGCTATCCACGATAAGACAAATATATTCCTGCATTCTCGCACTAAAAATTGCGCATTTTCGGCCCACACCATCAACGCCTACACTCATCTTCCATTAAGAACTATTCTCGCAAAAGCGATGTATCCGGAAGGTTGATGAAGTGGTCGCCGAGCTTGGAGAGTTTGACATCCATTTTCTTCCACGCCCCGATATAAAGTCACAAGTGCTCACGACTTCAGAATGTACCATCCCATCACCACCGAAGATCATTCATCACTCCATGACAAATCAATGGACATTATATGTTGATGGAGCGTACTTCCTGCGGGAGCAAATTTTGCTTATCTCCCCAAGTAAAATAACTTTAGAGTACGCTTCACTAAAGTTCCCTACCACCAATAATGTCACGAAGACGAGGCCCTCGAAGGTGACTAAGGCTCGCCATTGACCGTGAGGTCCGAACTTAGCCATCTACACTGCACTCCACCAGTGGCCTCACAGTTGAAGGAGACTTGAGCACCGGCCATCCGCAGCTCGATCTTTTGGCAAAGTCACTTCTTGCCGTAATCGAGACCCATCGATAACTCATATTCTAAGGGAGCGTAACACGCAGCAGATGCCCTCTCCAAGTTAGCCACAACAACGGGAGGTCTTTTCAAGAGAAAATACATAGGGACATCCACTTTCCCGTATTCAAGGCCCTTGGGTGATACAATCTCACGGAGGACCCAAAAGAATCTTCATGGATTGACCATCATGTCCTTTCTTCAAAGCGGGGCCTTGCCAACAGACCCACCGATCTTTGTCAGGTCTCAGGCGTAGAAACCTTGAACTTCACCATGTCGGTGGAACTCTACAAGCGGTCCTTCTTGGGGCCCTACTTAAAGTGTCTACCACCTTGGAGGCTACTATGCAATGCGAGGTTCATTCATTTGTGGTGAACATTTGGGAGGAAAAGCCCTCGCCCTCAAAATCATGAGGCAAGGTTTTCTTGGCCTACAATGAAGAAGGGCGCATTGGAGTTTGTAAGAAGTGTAACAAGTGTGGGTTACATTCCAATCTCACTCATACACCATCGTAGAACTCACCACAATCGAGCCCGTGGCCCTTTGCTCAATGGGGATGATATAATGGGACCCTTTCCCATTACCACTGGGCAACGAAAATTCATAATCTTGGCCGTTGATTACTTCACGAAGTGGGTGGAAGCTGAACCGGCCAAAATCACCAAATAAATGCCAAGCAATTTGCGGAAAAATATTATTTGTCGTTTGACATTCCAGCAAAATCATCACCGATAATGGGGCGGTTCACGGAAAGACATTCACATCTTTACGCGGGGCGCATATCAGTTAATCCACCGGTATATCCCATCCACGGGCAAATGGGATGGGGCCAGAAGTCACCAAATGGACAATACTAAAAGGGCTAAAGACACGGAACCAGCCAGGGGCAATGGGCGAAGAACTATCAATGTTCTTTGGGCTTACATCGAGGACCCTCTTGGAGAAAGCGCGTGTCGTGTTTTGGAGTTATTCGGTCGACATCGGGTCCCGAGCCTAGAACCCATAACTTTGATCGACGGCAGCGGCGATAAGCGATTCCATCGGATCTCTGAGAGACGCGACATGTCGGCCTCCAAATGGCTTCTATCGACAAAGGATTGCTCGAGGTTTCAAGAAGGGTAAAGCCACCAATATCTCTGTTGGGGACCTCGTCCTCGAAGTCTCGACTTCGGCGGGAAAAGGCCCACAGAACAAACTCTCACCCGGTTTGGGAAGGCCCATATGTGGTGGTGTCTAAAATCAAGCACGAGCGTTCAAGCTTAAGGATAGTATGGGAAGACTCTCCCACTGCACGGAATGCTACAAACCTCGAAGTACTACCGGTGATGTATCGACTTTTTTTTATTAGTGAATGCGAAAAACATTATCATCGTGTATGTTTGTATTGCAATTGTTGTTGTTAAACATTTATCGATACTGTTTTGTCTTATTGTCCAACCTTGGCATCAAGGTGTTTGGATTTATGTTTATCTATGTTAAAGTTCTCATACTTATTGTGACTTTTCTTGCTTATGCTTGCATTTTAAAACACCGACTCAAGAGATGCAACTGTTGTATCTCATTCGAGGTAGATCGATCCCAGGGAATTGATCGATCTTCTATCTGAGTTAACATCATTCGAGTAACTCGATAAACAACCTTGGATAAGTTGGCAATCCTACATACGCACAACTTTCTCCATAGGTTAACATCGAGTAACCTCAGATACACAACCGGATAGATCGAGAGGTTCTAGAGAACCTCATAAATATATTCCGTGCAAGTTTGTCATCAAATAGCAGCTCGGTAATGATCTTAGAATAGATCAATTATCTAAGGGATTCAGATGATCTCTTCTCAGAATCTTTATCATCGGTACACTTTGACACAACTCAAATATTCACAAATAATTTTTTGTGGATTGTTAATATTTCTGAGAACATACAAGTACAATCAACCGAAATAATATACAACAGCGAGCATGCAACATAAAGGAACTACAACTACGGTCTTGATGGTCTCATGTAGATGATGAAGAACTATCACGAGTCATCCTCGTCGTTCTAGAAGGGTCGGGAAGCTAGGCTAGGAGAAAGGACCTCAACACCCTCACAGCTGCGTCATGGCGTGTCCCCTTGAAACCTCGGATGAAGCCTTCATCAACCTGCTGCCGCTCAAAGCCTTCACCTACATCATTACGTGGTCTCACGGCCTCACGAGCGTGATCTGTATGATACTCTTGAAAATTTGTCGAGTTCTTGAAGTCCTCACGACTGTGATCCGCCTGCAGAGATAAGGCGACCCTCTTTCTCACGAAAAGCGGCGTAACTCTCGGTTCTTTGCCTCAGACACGAAACCTTCTCAGAAAGATCTTGAGATCCTTTGCGGCAACCAACCTCTTCTAGCCTCCACTAATTCATCCAGAGTCAGCTCGACTTCACGGCGAAAAGAAGAGAAGTCGCGTGACTTCGGTCTGCACTCATCAAGTTGATTCTCCAACACGGACATCTCTTTTACTTTCTCCACATACTGCTTCTTATATTCACCATGGAGAAACTTGACCTTCACGAACTCTGAATTCCAGTCATTCAGCACGATGTTCATTTTAAAGTCAAGTTCTTGCTTCTTCGATATCGAAATAAGAAAAATTACGTTAAGCACTGAAATGGGAAATAAAAGATGATGAGCATAAGAAGGATTACCAGTTCTTGACATCGCGACTCTGGAGGAATGATTCAAACCGTCCCGAGGAATGAAGATCCTTGGGGGACGACCGAAGGGCAGACTCTTTTGGGTATCGATATCACCATCACCTCTTAATCCTTTTCCTCTTCTCATTGGAGGCGGGTCTTTCTGGGAAGAAGCAGGAGGGGCTTGGGAGATTTGGAAACCTCTTTGTTGAGCTTTCTCAAAGCGCATAAGAGCCGGGATGAATAGAAAGCCCGCCTCGAACAAAGATTCCTCCGCCAAATCTGTTGATATATCGAATCTCAAATCGAAGATCTTCAATATTACGGAATTTCGGCGTCAGGATATCTTCATCACCAACTGTGGGAATGGGTAAATCTCTCGACTTTCCCATTTCTCGAGAAGACCGTCATTCTTCACAAAAAAATCTTGCCCAACTCTTGGGAGGATCCGTCCAGGAGGTCAAGTAGCGACTCTGCGGTGATCGACCATGTAGTAAACTTGCACATCGTGCGAGGTGTCGATAGTCAAGGTCGCCATCCTGCGAAAAGACTATAAGTCCCATCACGATCGTCATTGCCCACCGAGCGGGAAATGCAAACCTCCATCTTGACAAAATGGCGATCATCTCGGATGGGGAAACGCAATCCAGCGCCCACTCATCATAAGTGGTGAAATACCCGGCGAGTGGGCTCTATCGGACTTCTTGGACACTTAAGAACCAAATCATTGGAAAATAATATTTTTTTTGAAGCGATCAATGTGTCTCCGTGATCGGCGACTCCGAATCTTGATCCTCCCATTTTAGAAGGTTCCCTCGTGCCTCAGTTACAAGGGTGACGTGTCTCTTTCAAAGATTCTCACCCATCTACAAACTCCGGCAACTCGTGCATCGAGATGAAAATTATTCAAGGAGAGTGCCAAACTCCCACCAGGAGGCTATGCACTGGCTTGGTGGAGATGAGGAGGTGAGGTGATCAAAGAGTGCCCAAACTCCCACCGGGAGGTATGCACTCTAAGGAGAGGAGGAGATGAGAAAAGTGTCTTTCCTCTTACCCCAGGGGGTTTTATAGACCCAAGGGTAAAAAAGCGTAGCAGCCCAAAACTCAAAGCAGTCAAAACAGCGTTCGGACCGTGGGCCATGAGCCTTGCGTATCACATGCTCGCAAACCGTCGACCACGGCTGACGGGATCCATGGTCATGCCGCGGTCCACGGTCAGCGCGATCCGGGCAGCTCCGGTCAGTCGCCATGATCCCACGGCCGTCGGTCCGCAATTACCGCCGACGCGTGTATGAACCGCCGATCCCGTGACCGCGGGTCGAAACTATCGGCCCGCGTTCAACCAGCCAGCGAACCGACCCGCCGACCGATTCGCAGTTCTCGACCAGCGACCCGCTCCAGCGCTCGCGACCCATGCCGTCGACCATTGCCATAACCTGCGCGACCGTCGGCCGCTCCAGCGTCGTCGCGCCCATAGGCCGATCCGCATGGCCAGCTTCGCGCCCAGCGGCTGGCGGATCGATCCATAACCTCAAATATCGCAATATACTATCGCATTTGCGATACGCGTCGACTTCCACGGTTATAATATTGTGCGGTTATGAAGATCTGTTCTCTCAAAATCTTGATTGATGGACTCTCAAATTTCATTGAAGAATTTCTATTTTCAAGTATTTGACATATATTTTGGATGAGATAATGTCACCCAAAATAGAGCGATACATCCTCGAGAAAATTAATCGATCAACCGAATCTCAGGCATTTTGAAATGCTTGATCTAATCACCGATTTAAACTTCTGAGCGGCGTCGATGAGCGAACATAAAACATCAAGCGTAGTCATCAGAGCTCATCATTCGGATCAATCGAGCATGAAAATGGATCGATCCGCCAAATGGTCACCAAAGCGACATATTTATAGTCAAATCGGCGGCTTCGTCAAGAATCCAATCCAACGAATCAAGATCACCCAATTGACATCATTAAGGCACCCATCATCAAAATACACCGTCATCGGGGATCGCCTTGGATCAGATGGGAGTGGTTGGAGTTTTCCGCAATTTACAAGGCGCCACTCCCAAAATCTATAAATGAGCTTCATTCTCACCTTAGGGGACCGAATCGATTTGAAGACAGAGCTCACGAGGTCGACGCCGACGATCATCACCAGGTCCACCAGAGTGGTGCACGAAGATCGGGCTTCGCCAGGAGATCAGAGGACTAGAAAAGACCGTTCTTCAGCTCCTTTCTCACGAAGATCGAGGTTGCTCCCAGGAAGATCGGTTCTGCCGCTTTTGGGAAACTTCTCCCTTGGGTTGGAGTTGAGATATGTATTTTTCTACACTCGGAATATTGTTTCCGTAAACACCTTCTTCTCAGACGAGAAGCGGGGCGTATCTTTGAACATGCTTGGTTTTCCACGTATAACTGTTCATATCTCACTTGTGTGTTGGATAATTTTTTGAGCGATGAAGATCTCGATCTACTAGGAATAAAATTCTCTAGCACGCAACAATATATATATATATATTTAAGAGTCTCACAAAATTATAGAAGTTCTAAGTGAAAAAGATTGAAAGTAATAAAAATCATAGAGCATAACTCAATTGAAATAATCTATTATTTAAATGAATATTACAAAAATATGCTTTTTCCCTTAATTAGAGGATATAAGATTATAATACATAATTAATGGTTAATCTTTTATAGTTGTGATGGGAAGTGTTAAAGAAATAATAAAGAGTTATGACGGCGAGAAAGCGACGACTATGATCAGTAGATGGCATTGTCTTCAATGAATGATGATAGTTTGACAATGATTAGGCGATAATAATTGTTGGCACTAATCGTAAGTGTTAATCATGTTAAAAATGGATCATTATAAATTTTATCAGTCAAATAGAGATCTTGATGAAAATTACGTAAATTAAACTCTGTTATAATCACCTTTACAATAATTTTAACTTTATTTAAGAAAATTATAGTCAAGTTGATGAGATAAATCTAATAACACCAAAGTTACCTTAATTTGAGTCTGTAAAATCTAAATCAATCACTTTAAGCATCGTTAATAATCTTATGACTTTAATTGACAAATCAAATAATCATTGAATGCTACATTCTCATGGTCCAATGAGAAGAATCAATGAGCTTAAGATTGCTTTATTTTAATATTATTATGATACTTAATTATCTAAAAATGATATATAATTAAGATAATCATTATTAACCTTTTGATAGAATATTTATGAATTAAAGCTAAAAAATAAAATGTTGATTTAAAAAATTATAAGTAGATAACAAATTTTCACATGAGAGGGACCTATTATCAGAGAAAGTTGAACGATTTAAATAATTATAGAGCTTTACATGGCGATCAATATCAATAATTATCAGCAATAATCATTATCGCCTAATCATGTTCACTAAACTATCAACATCTAACCATCATTATTTAAATTAGTTAGGGTTTATATTAAGAGCGACAATTTTAATTTCTCATAGAATTTATTAACCTTGTAAGCTTAATTAGTTATTAATTTATTTATAATTATAAGTATAACTTAATCAAGGCTAATATTTTTATTTAAATTAGTTAAAGTGTGTGTTAATTCATGAAGAGTGGCATGGAATTAAAATTAATAATATTGAAAATACAATTGACATAAATTTAAGCTAATGGACAACAAACTCAAGTGCAACAAACTTGTCACATAAAAATTAAAACTTTAACAAAAGTTATTCATAAATTTATTTTCTTATTATTTCTCATTATTAAAAGAGTTTAAAATTATTTTGCAATTGATGAACAAGTTTTTAAAATAACCCAAATCACCCTCACTTTGTTTTTTTCATTACCTTCATGTGATGTTATAAGATTCTTTATTTTAATGCTTGACAACCTAATAGTAGATCCTAATAACACACTTTATAAACAACATTGAATCAAAAGGATATTATTCATTTTTTCTCTTTTTTATTTGATAATCTTTTGTTTAATTTTTAAAAATTTACATGTCAACATTTATCCATTTTATTATTTTATAACATTATATTTATATTAATTATTCTCATCTCATAAAATTGTAGATGGTTGTACTATAAATATACCTTGTTGTGAATAAAATGCATTCGAAATTGAGCTCGTATAATAAAATTATAAAACCTTAAATTATTTTGCATGCACTCAAAATTGATGACTATATGTGAATATTTATATGTATTTTCGCCCCTCTTGAACTTTATAATTTCTCTTATATGAATATCAAATTAGTCATTTACAACCCTAAAATTTTTTTTTTACCTTTTATTTTTGACCTAAAATATAAATTCTCCTCCAAAATAATTTAAGTAATTGTTGCCTTCCTCAGCTGAAAAAGTTCCTAAGTATAAAGTGTCCAAACTATCTTTTATTACATTGAAACCTTAATAAAAGGCAAATAAAGAGAGAATATATCCCACCATGCTTCTAAACACATAAAATAAGGTCATTTATATAAAAGTAGAGTACTTCCATGGTATTGCTTTCATGATCTATTTATTTCTTGATCATTCCACTCTTTAATTGAAGATGATGATGGTGTATTCTTTTTGCAAAAGTGATAACATTTATTTCTTTATTTGTATGATAAAAATTAAATTTTAAATTCTTTCTAAATTTAATTGATTATTGATATGACCTTGAAAATTCCTCTAATTGAAGCCGCGAATCTTGAAGCGAAAAGCGATCAGAAATGGTGACGAGATTCTTAAAATATCATTACTTTGGGGCATCAATTAAATTCAAAACTCTCAAATATAGAGTGTTTATAGTCAAATCGGCGTCTCGGAGCGGTTTAACAAGCCCGATCTTACAATTCCAACTTCATTTGAGTATTCAAATACACAAAATACATCATATGATCAAGGGAATCATCATGAGCGTCCATGGAGAGGAGTTGGATTTTGCATCTATTCTGAGCGTACTCCCAATCTATAAATAGTCATTCTCATATGAGAGGCCAGAGAGAGAGAGAGAGCTCAAAATCCTCCCATCGTGTGCCACTCGGCGGTCGACCAGCCCGTGCCACCGATCTCATCGTCGACCATTTTGCGGTCATCATCCGCACCTATCATTCGGTCATCATAGTCAACATCGTCGTCAACATATCGTCGATATATCATTATTAGCAATTGTTGTCCCTTTCTCATATCTATAATCCGTTGTCGGAAGATCTTGTACTCAAACAGATACATAGTGGAAGCTTTTCTTGGGCTAGGCATGGTTTTCCCTCTTTTGAGATTTTTCACGTAAAATTCTGGTTTTATTGTTCACACTTTTATACATTGTGTGTCTGGATTTCACAACAAGCTAAAGTAAACTTTTACTCTATCTGGTGGTTTTAAGCAAAGTTTGGCCGTCGTGGGATATCGATTCTTATTTCATCTTGTATGGTAGTTTCCAACAAGATCAAAACCATCATCGAGGTGAGAGCATTTCAAGCTTTTAAAGAATGCGAGAAGAATGAAGATTCATCAAACTTTGTTCCTTGATTTTATCGAAGCACTCTAAATCTCAAAGATTATCCAAATCGATATTACGGATATCTAATTAATTATCAATTGGCAAGTCATTACTAATGAAAAGGTCAGGTTAAGGACTTTTTACCAAATGGATGTTTTAATCGACCTCTTCCATACGGGTTAAAGTTATCGAGCAAGGCATGACAAAGAACCTGGATAGGTCAAAGGTTCTTGGTGGATTTCTACTCCTTCCATACAGTTAACGTCATCGGGTATCACTCGACAAACACCCGGATGGGTCAAAAATCCTCAGCGGATTCAATTCAATATCTTCCATACAGGTTATCATCATCGAGCAAACACTATGACAAACAACCTTGAATAGGTCAAAATTTTACTACTCACACGTTAGCGTCATCGACAACACTCCAAACAAGGATAGGTCAAAATCCGGATTCAATTCAACCTCTTCCGCAGTTAACATCATCGAGCAAAGATTCGACAAACAACCGGATGTCAAAATCCCGATTCAATTGACCTCTTCTACGCGGTTAACGTCGCCGCACTCGACAAACAACCGGATAGGTCAAAATCCTCGGATTGATTCAACCTCTTCCATACAGTTGCGTTATCAGTAACACTCGACAAACAACCTCGGATGGATCAAAAATTTTCAGCGGAATCAATTCAACCTCTTCTACACAGGTTAACGTCATCGAGCAAAGATTACGAAACCACCGGATAGGTCAAAATCCCGGATTGATTGACCTCTTTCCATAGTTGCGTGCGAGCACTCAACAAACCCGGATAGGTCAAAATCCTCGGATTCAATTCAACCTCTTCCATACAGTTAGCGCCGGATAACACTCGATAATAACCTCGGATGGGTCAAAATCCCAATTCAACCTCTTAGCGTTAGCGTCGTGGGTAACACTCGCAAACATCACCGGATAGGTTAAAATCCACCATCGTGCCGGTCATCCCGTGACTCGGCGTCGGTCATGCCGGCGACCGTCGCCGATTCTGCGTCTAGCCACCCATACTGCGTCGATCATCGCCCAGCGGTTGAACCTCGCGCCGCCAGATGGTCAGTCACTGCGCTTAACCGCCGGTCACACCATCTTCGCGGTCATCCCCATGACTCAAAACGGTCGCCACCATCGACTACCATCGTCGATTCGCGGTTCAGACCACCCGTCGGGTAGCCGGTAGCGTCCGCCGTGATTACCGTCATCGGTCCTACCGGCATCGTGATAATCGCGTGGTCATCCCCCATTCTGACGCCGGTCGCCCGTCATATTGCCACCGTCGACCACCGTCGGCCAAGCCGTCGGCGGTGCGACCATTCTGTCGTCGGTCATCGCCAGCGACTACCGTGCGGTCGTAACCATCGTCGGCAATCTTGCGGTTATCTCGCCACTGCTGGTAGTTGCCATTTTAGACCACCCGTCGGCCGCCCCACCGTCACGGTCCTACCGCCGACCATCGCCGCAATCTTATTTGGTGACCACCATTGTCGTCGGTCATCCCCACCGACTACCGACGATATTAATGCCAGGTCATTCTGCTCAGGGTTATTACCGACCACCCGTCGGTACCAACCACCGTCGGGTCACCATCGCCGCAATTTTTCGGTCACCATCGTCGTCGGTCATCCCGCCACTACCGGCCGATCCATTCTTCTTCTGACCACCCGTCGGCCGTAATCAACGGTCACGTGCCATTCGTCGGTCCTTGTCGCCATTATCGTGTAATCTCCGATCACCACCATCGTCGGGTTATCCTCGCCACCCGTCGTAGTCACCGCTGCACCATTGTCGCCGACCACCATCGTCGAGCATCGCCGTCAACCCGGTCTCTGGTTATCGTCTCCTTAATCGCTCCGAGCCGGACGGTCGGCGAGCCGGTTGGCGCCTCTTCGACTGGAACAACGATGTAAGTAGTGAGCCTTGATCGCAAACCGGACGGTCCGGCGAGGCTGTGGCGCCTCTTCGAGGAAAGCGGCGGCGTAAAATCTGCGCGGGCGCGATCGCCTCAACCGGACGGTCCGAGGTCGGGATGATGCCTCTTCGAGGGAAAATCGAAACAACGGCATTACCGTGGGCCTTGATCTCGAGCGGGACGATTAACGAGGGGTTGGCGCTCTTTCAAGGAAAAACAACGACGTATGTCTGCGCGGTCCTGATCGCCTCCAAACCCGGATGGTCCGACGAGGCCAGTTAACACCTCTTTCGAGGAAAAACCGGAACAACGGCGTAAAATGCGGGCCTGATCGCCTCAAACCGGACGGCGAGTAGGTTGACGCCTCAGAAAATCGAACAACGACTTAAAATGCAGGTGGGTCTTGATCGACTCAGAACAACCCTCACTCAAGAATAAGAGAAGCAGAATAATGAAAGTGTGCCTTCTCTCTTGGCCTAAGGGAGTTTTATAGACCTTGTAGACAAAGGGTAAAATCGTCAAAATCGTCGTTGGACCCTTAGCCGTAGCGACCACTGCCTTCAGCGTGGCCCACATCATCGCATCTTAACGTCGTCGGCCGGGCCGTAGACCCTTCGCCACGCTTCGCCCGCCCTCGCCCGTAGTCCGCCACGCGATTGGATCCTCGGCGTCCCATTACCGCGACGAGCTTAAGCGCAGACTTCCTCAGCTATGGCGACCAGCGTGGTTTCTGTTGGCCCGCCTCATTGACCCAGCCACACAGGTCATGCGTAGTGAGCAAGCCATGACGTATGGGCGCCTACTTCGGCCATGAGCGCCCTGGCGCCCTAGAGACCGGATGGATTCGTATAAATTTCTTGCTCGCCATACCTACACATATTTGTAGGTGCATCTTATAGTCATAATCTTGTGCTTACATGAAGATCTGTTCTCTCAAAATGTGTGGTTAATGGACCTACAGATTTCGTTGAAGAATTTGTTATTTTAAAGTACTTGGCACATATATTTTTTTGATGATTGAGATAATAATATCCAAAATAGAGCGATATGACAAATTTCTTCTAATCTGAATCTTGATCTGAGATCGAAGTGAAATTCGAGATCAACTTAAAATATCATTGAAAACTTTGAGACATCAGTTAAATTCCTAAAAAACTCTCAAATATGGAGTGTTTATAGTCAAATCGAGCGTCTCGACGAGTCGGTTCCAACAAGCCAAAAATCTTATAATTCCGACTTCATTTGAGCATTCAAATACACAAAATACATCATATGATCAAAGGAATCATCATGCGTCAGATGGAGAGGAGTGGTTTAGATTTTGCATGTATTTTGAACACCACTCAATCATATAAATAGCGTCATTATACATGAGGGAGCAAGAGAGTGGAGAGAGCTCTAAAGATCCTCCAAGCACAATCGTCTTGCCATGCACGGTCGTCAACCGTGCCATCGCCGATCTGCCGTAATATGCCGTCATCATCACCCACCAACTCATCACCGTCAGACCACTATCGTCGTCATCATCTTCAACATCGTCGTCAGCGTCATCGTCTATTACTTCTTATTGTTCCTCCTATACAATTATGTAATCCGTTCTGAAGATCTTGTACTCGAAGCAGATACATAGTGGAAGCTTTTCTTTGAGCCCATGGTTTTCCTCTTTTGAGATTTTTCACGTAAAATTCTTGAGTTTTATTGTTCACTTTTTTATATGTGTGTGTCTTTGGATTTAGTAAAGCGAAACTTGTACTCTACCATGGTTTTCTAGCACTAAACAATTATTATGATGGTAAATAATTTTTCTATGATGGTAACATAATAATTTTCAAACTAGAAATTTTTCTATAAAATTACGATTATTGTATTATCTTCACAAATTGATGATGAAGATTATACATATTATTTTCTTAATATTTATATCTTGATAATAGGTTTCTTACGTGACGATAAATTCAATTTCATGGTATCACAAAATCTTATTGTACTAATAAATTTAATTTATGTATTGTGGTCTTTTTATTTTACATTACTTATGAAGGCACTAATGTAGTTTGTAAATCTCTTATCGATTTATTTGTACACGATTATAAATTACTTTACATAGAATCAAATGAAATCATCATAAATGTGTGTATTATATCCACCTTGATTACCAATGGTTTACATAATATAAGCAAAGAGTGATATAGCATATAAAAAATAAGGGGTTTTTACATGCTCAATATCTTTATTTTATTTAACACCAAAACTTTATTATTACTTGTATCTGCACACTAGTTCTAGAATGATAAAATGAGTTTTAGCCTTATTTTTGTGGTATCTGGTAATAATAAGTACAGTGATAAATCAGTAAAATAGGTAGTTTGAGGTGAAATGTATGTAAAAATCCCAAAAATAAACATGATTCTTAAGAGCTTGTCAAATATATTTAATGCCAAAATGGTAACAATCTTGGAGATAAAAGACTTTCAAATTACTCTATTAGTTTATTAAAAAAAAAGAATAAAGCAAATAGTCTTAAAGGCACATGTTATATAAAAGTATGGAGACATCTTATGATGAGGATGGAATTGCCTTGATGATAAATAAATTCAACTTCTAGCTAAAACATATAAAATAAATATTAATAATAATTATTATTTTGTTTCTTTGATTGCAATAATTCTTGTCATTTAAGATGAAATTATTCCAATAGCAACAACAATAACAGTAATAATATATGCATAGAAGAGAAAAGAGCGATAATAGAAGTTTAAAGAAGAGGAGATTCAAGGAGAAAAAAAAAGTATTATTGGTCAACTTCAATTTTGAATCATATATTAAAAACACTTAAAATTATATATATATATATATATATATATATATATATATATATATATATATATATATATATATATATATATATATATATATATATATATATCATATCTTTATAGTAATAAAATTGCATTAACTTATGAAGATTTTATTTTCCATTACTTATACATTTATCTACAAAGCATGAATTATGCATATACTCTAATGTAAAAGAACCTAATGTAGTTTTGGCATCAAAAATCAAAATTGTTCTTATTTCCATTTCCTTTCAATTGAGAAGGCCCACTGAGTAGTAGATGGATTAAAACATATTTACTAAATATAAGAGAACATTATGATAAATATTTCAAAATTGTATTTTATCACCTTTATGTTTGTATGGGCCACTTAATGATAAAATAATTTTAAGAGAATTTTAATATACAAAAAAAAAAAGTCATGTTAGATACAGATAACATGCGTGTATTAAATGTTTAAACATTTATGTAGACAAACTTAATTTGGTTATGTGATAAAAAAACTTTGTTATACAAGCAATATTATTATAATGTTTGGCTAAATAGTAAGCAGTGGAGAAGAATTATGAAGATTTTAAAAAAAAAAATTACAAATGTTTTACTTGTTCCCTCATGGAAGGGGATATTTTTCAGTCCATAGATTGATCATGGAAAATTTAATTATGATTTGAAGTGCTTTGCCATTGGGTTTCTTCTTCAAACTTTTTAATTGGGCTATTTAGGGCTACAAATGAAATGAACGTTCAACAAGCTACTTGCGACTCTACTCACTTAGCGATCATTCATGATCATTTAGTTAATTAATTGAATAAGTTTGAACACTTTTATAAATACTCCATCATTATCATTTAAGACTTATTAAGAGAAAAAAATAAACATTAGCAACATATTTTATTTGATTGAATATATCAAATTTTAATATTTTGAGATACCTATTTGTATGTGCTATGTTTTGCATGGCAAAGAGGAGATGATGAAAATTCTTTCCTTAAAATATTCTGACTTCAATCTTTGAAACTTTTATAAATTTGTTCTATGCTGGTGTACTTCATTATGTCCATTATGAACATTTTATAATGTGACCTTAGTTGCGTAGTTGTTAAACATTTGTAGTTGATTTGTTAATCTACAAGTTTAATTTTCATGTGATAGAGATGCATCCATAAAATTTGAGGCAAATAGTAAAAAATTGGCGATGAAGGCAATGATGATTAAATAGATTGTTGCTATAAAGGATCTATATTTTAATTATAGTTGTACGTCTCTTTATATATTCTTGGTAATCATTATATTTAAGTTTTATTATAATGTATTTGTAATGATAGTTGCTTTTGGAGGATCAATATTATTTTAATATAATGCTTATTGCCCTTTTCTTTTAGAGTTGTCGATAGCTATTATATAAAATCACCATCATAATTATTATATATGATGATTAATTTGACTATGAGTTTGAGCCAATTCCTTTAAGTTATTTGAATGTGTGATATCTATTAGAATCTATCATATATGACTTTGTTTGATACAATATGTGGCTTTTGAAATCTAATATTTGCAAATAGCTTGTGCAATTTGTTTGATTTAATCTATGACTTTTTATAATTGTTTGATCTAAAACTTATTGTTTGATGCAATATGTGGCTTTTAGAATTTATTTAATATGTGACTTGTTTGAATAATTTATAATTTATAACTTTTGAAATTTATTTGATTTGTAATTTGTATAATCTGTGATTTTGGATTCATTTTATTGGGCCTATGAAATCATTATCAAATAATCAAGTATATGGATTTAGTATTAAATTATCGTACTTACGCATTAATTTTCTATTGGTTTTGTTTGGTCAAGATTAAGGAGAGTAGTTACACTTTTTAATATTTTTGATATGGCATTAAAGATACTACTAGTCGAAACATGAATCTTGATGTTAAAAGCAAGCTGATCCTAAGTTAAAACTAATCAAGATCAAGTACTTAAAATATCATTTGAGACTTTGGGATATCAATTAAATCCCTAAATAATTTTTAAATATGGAGTGTTTATGATCAAATCGAGTGTCTTGATGAGCAGGATTTAACAAGCCCAAAATCTCTTGATTCTGACTTCATTTGAGCATCCAAATACACAAAATATATCAGATGATCAAGGGAATCATCATGAGACATCCGATGGAGTGGTTTGGATTTTGCATGTATTTATGAAAATGGCCTCTCTCTAATCTATAAATAGCCCCTCATTCTTCACATGGGGAAGCTAATAAAGAGAGCTCGAGGCTTGAAAATCCTAAGCATAATCGTCTTACCATTGGCCGACCACCATTTATCAACCAGTAGCCTTCGCTGCTGCCCCCGTCGTCTCTCTCGTGTCGGTCGTCATCGTGACCACTGGCCGACCCTTATCGTCGGACATTGCGCTGCCATCCTGTCATTCTGCTATCATTGCGTATCCGCCGGTCATCCACATATCGTCGCCCGTTGCTGACCGTGCCGGTTGGCCATTGCCGACCGCTGCCGCCATCGTCGTGGCGACCATCAATCATCATTGTCATTAACCACCGTCGTCGGTCACCATCGCCGGTCACCGCCACCAACCACCATCGCCTATCATTGTCGGCACCATCATCGGTTCGTAGCCATCGCCATCTCGCCGGTCATCACCATACGGTCCGCAGGTCGATTGTTGCCGTGTATTCACCATCATCCTACCAGCTATCGCTGGCCAACCACCATATATAGTTGTTGTCGATGGGATCCTATTGTCAGCCCTTCTCATATACAATTCTGTAATCCCATTATCGGGATAATTTTGTACTCTGAAACAGATATATAGTGGAAGATTTTCTTGGGCTAGACCGTGGTTTTCCACGTAAAATTCTAGAGTTCTTATTAATTCAAACATTCATTGTATTGTGATTTACAATAATTTAAAGTAAACTCTTATTCTATCTGCTTGGTTTTCGCAAATAATTTTTATACTATCAATTGATTAAATTAATTTTAATTTTCAATGATTATTTACTTATTAAATTATAATAGAGTTGTGTATTACATTACCGTGTCAGAAGTAGTGACAAAGCAAATTATTATTCACAAACGAAAGTTGTTTAGTTGATAAATATTAATATCAATTTTTATTTATTTTTTTTGTTACTACAAATTTTGAATATTTATATTGCAATAATTAACAATGTTTTATAAGTCTTTCACTTCATCTAGCAAGGCAATCTTAGATTCCCTTAATAGAACTCATATACTCATGAACTCAAACTACTTATTTATGCTCATTTGTATTCTTGTTTTAGTAGTTAGCTACTCTATAATTGCTTGATTATCTAAATATGAACCGAACATGAGCCACGCTCAAATCAAGCTCAAATAGTCCCTATGCTAAATGAAACGAGCTTGAAAACAAAAATTGAAGCTCAATTCGAGCTCAAGCTCGACTTATGTAAACGAGCTCAAGCTTGAACACATATGTGCTCATATCGGCTCGGTTCGATTATAACCCTAGCTTAAGTGATTTTCTTAAATTTTTTAGTATGTAATTACTTTGTATATGGCATATCAAGGATTTCTTAAGAATCACCATTTAACCAAAAAACTTCTTAATACACTACTGACCATTATGAAATTTTCATTGCAGTTTAGATTCTTTTTTTAATATAGACTCCGTAATTTTGTAGGAGAGTACATATAATTATATTTTTGTTAGTTAATCAAACAATAATAAATTGAGATTGTTGATTCTAGCAAATTTTATGTCACTCTTTTTAATAGGCTTTATATTATTATTTAATATATTATAAATTGTAATAGATTACTATTTTGTTTGTACTTAATAGTTTTTTATTTATAGTTATTATGTATTTTTTTGTAGGTGTAAAAATTAAAATATATGCGAAGCTCTTCTAATTTTTTTTTCAAATCTTCAGCATATTTTCAACAGATTTTCAACCACTAACGGGTCATTACGAACCATCGCAAGACTTTCTGATGGATTAGAAATTTTCGACTATAGAATTTCCCGCAGAAACCTATCATTGGATATTTCCAGTGGAATTTCCAATAGAATTTGATGGAAATTTCTTCCATGTTTTAGTTTAGGTTTTTATTTTATTTTTTATATTTTTTTGATTTAGATTTTTTTATTTACTTTATTTTTAGGTTTTATTTAATTTAGGTTTAAGTATTTAGGTTTTTAAAGTTTAGGATTTAAAGTTTAGGATTTAGGATTTAGGTTTTATGGTTTAAGGTTTAAGGTTTAGGATGTAGTGTTTGGGGTTTAGGATTTAGGGTTTGAATTTTTTTGCGAGTTACTCCGTCAATGCATTAGGGAAAACTTTTCAATGAATTTTTCGTCAAAAACTTTTTTCCGATAGTTAAGTTGACAACCATAATGCATTTCTAACCAAGTTTTATTGTTATTATATAATTACTATTATCCATATTATTAGTATTATTATTATTATTATTATTATTATTGTCAAGCTTGATTTTATTACTAATAATAATATTATTAGTATCACTATTATAATTATTGTTATATTATCATTTTATTACTATTATTATTATTATTGTTATTTTCATGATTAGTTTTACTATTATTATTTTAATTATTATAATTATTATTATCATTATTATTGTAATGATTATTACTATTATTAGTGATATCCTTATTATTGTTATTATTATAATATTATTAATTTTATTATTGCTACGTTTAATATTAAATTATTAATATTGTTAATGTTATTATTTTTACTATTACAACTACTATTGCCATTTATTACCATTATGATTAGAATTATTATTCTTATTCTTATTCTTTCAAAGATTAATTTTATAACTAATTTTATTATTATTGTCATCAGTTTTATAATTATTATTGTTATTATTATTACTATAATGATTATTATTATAACTTTTATTGCTACTATTATTAATAATTTTTAGTAATGTTATTATTATTATTATTACTACTTTTATTACTATTGTTACTATATTATTATTATTAAAATATATGTGCTAAACTTATTATTGCTAATATTATAATATTATTAATATTGTTAATGTTATTACTATTATTACTATCATTATCATTATCATTATCATCATCATCATTATTATAATTATTATTTTCATCATTATTATTGTAATAACTATTATTATTGTTGTCATTATTATTATTATTATTAATATCTTTATTATTGTTATTATTATGAGTATTATTAATTTTATTATTACTACTATTACTCTTAATAGTGGTAACATTATGGTTTTCACTATTACCAATAATTATCATTATTATTACCTTATTAATTTTACAACTAATATCATTACTACTATTAAAATTATTATTATTATTATCCTTACTATTGTTGCTATTGCTATCATTATTATTATTGTTATAATTATAACTTTAATTACTATTATTATTATTAGCACTATTATTATTATTATTATTATTAAATATATTGTTATTATTATTAATATTTTTATTGATGTTATTATTATTATTATTATTACTATTATTATTAGAATTATTAATATTACGATCATTATTATTATTATTAAAATATGTGTTCGACTTATTATCATTAGTGTTATTAATATTACTATTAATAATTTTAATTTTATTGCTATCATTATTTTGTTGCGCAACGAAGATTCGAAGTAGGAGAGAATTGATATCTTAAGCACAAAAGTTCCGCACACAACAAAAGTTTGAGACCAAGATTTTACGTGGAAAACCCAACAAAAAAAACCACGGCCTTTCACTTAGGAATATTTTCACTTTATCAGCTTCTGTTACAATTATTACCCTTTCTCCGAAGTAGAAGGATTGCTTACAAGAATAAATTTTGTGACAAGCTTTGTTGGATTAACGGCGAAGGCCTTGCTTGAGGTGGTAGTTTGATGATCCGACGAAAACTACGGAAAGATGGTCGACTGTCGGGTGGTGGCAGTTGGTGTAAGGATCAGATCCACGGGCCGATCGGGATTCGGGACTATCCGGCGATGGCGACCGGTGGGTGTCCGACGGTAGAATGGTCCGGCTGTGCAGCGACAGCGGCGGGGGCCGTGCTGGGACATAGCGGGCGGTTATGATGATGGCGGCGGCGGTGGCGGTCGGTGGCGTGACCGACGCGGCGGCAGTGGAAGCGTAGACCAGACGGCAATGGCGGTCGCCGCGGTGATGATCCACGACGGCCGACCGGTGGGTCTGATTATGCTTTGAGATTCTTCGAGTCTTAGAGCTCTCTCCTCTCTTTAGCTTGGGCTCCCTCTCATGTGAAGAATGATGACTATTTATAGATTAAAGGAGTGACATTTCTATAAATATATGCAAAATCCAAACCCTCCATCGGACGACTCAAAATGATTTCTTCGATCATCTCATGTATTTGAAGTATTTGGATGCTCAAATAAAGTTAGAATTAAGAGATCTTATGCTTTTTAGATCCGACTCGTCAAGATGTTCGATTTGACTATAAACACTCCATATTTAGGAGCTATTTAGGGATCCGACTAATATCCCAAAATTTTCAATTGTATTGACACTAAAGTGTCGACTCGAATCGACTTTCGATATCAAGATTCATGCTTCAACTAATAGAGTTTTCAGTGACATATCAGTTGCCCCATATTTTTGGATGATATCATCTCTATCATTCAAAAATATTTGTCAAATAATTGAAAATAACAACTTTTTTAATGGTAATGAAATTTGCAGGTTCATTAATATTTGCATAAGATATAGTTCGAGAGAATAGATCTTCATGGGCGCATAAGACTAGGATCACGAAAGTAGGCGTGAATGGTTGGGCCACGTAGGGTCATGGGAGAGCGTGTGAGCACAGGGCCGCAGGTTCGCGGGCGCAGGGCCGCAAGAAAGATTCAGGTCGGTAGAGTAGGAGAATTCGATGTCTTAACGTTGCACAAAAGGTCCGCACACACAGCAAAAAAGTATTAGAGATCTCAAGATTTTTACATGAAAAATCAAAAAAGGGAAAAATCATGAGGCCTAGCCCACTTAGGAATAATTTCACTATATCATCTTCTATTACAATTATTACCCTTTCTTTAAAGTAAGAGAATAGCTTACAAGAATAAGTTTTGTGATAAGCTTCACTGGATTAACGACGAAGACCTTGCTTGAGGCAGTAGTTTGATGATCCGACGAAAACTACTGAAAGATGGTTGACTATTGGTGGTGACGCGGTGACCAATGGCTGGTGGTGACCAAGCGGGTCGATGGCGCTGACCGACGGCGTGATCCGTGATCCGGTAAAGGATGATCAGCCGTGGTGTACGGCGGTGGCGGGCGGTGGCGGCCGATAGTGGTGATGAGGGCGATGGTGACGGTGGTGCAGCGTGGGGCGGGCATTAGGCAGCGGTTGGCAGCACCGATGGTGGCGTGACGGCGGTGCATGGTCGATGATGATCAGACAACGACGGCCGGCAGATTATGCTTTGAGATTCTTCAGTCTCGAGCTCTCTCTCTTAGCCCCTCATGAAGAATGATAGACTATTTATAGATTAAATGAGTGATATTTCTATAAATATATGTAAAATCCAAACCACTCCATCGGACGACTCAAAATGACTTCTTCGATCATCTCATGTATTTTAAATATTTGGATGCTCAAATAAAATCGGAATTAAGAAATTTTAGGCTTTTTAGATCCGGCTCGTCAAGATGTTCGATTTGACTATAAACATTTTATATTTAGGAGCTATTTAGGGATCCGACTAATATTCCAAAGTTTTCAATTATATTTTAAATGCTTGACCCAGTACTCGTAATCGATTGTTATATCAAGATTCGTGCTTCAACTAACAGAGTTTTCAGTGACATATCAAATTTTATTATTATTACTTTTACTAATACTACTTTTAATTTTGTTAGTATTATTATCATTGCTAATATTGCTATTGTAATTCTTATAATCATCATTATCATTACTACTCATGCTGTTAATATTAAAATTATTATTATTGTTATTATTGCTATCCATATTATTATTGTCAATACTATGATTATTACTATTATTATTATTATTATTGTTACAATTGCTATAATTATTATTATTGTTACAATTGCTATAATTATTATTATTGCTTTCATTATTCCTACTACTTTTTTTTATATTTGTAAATGCTGTAAAACTATTTGATCTAAGTTCAAGAACCTAATATTCACAAAATTTTTTAAAATTTTAATTAGGGATATTTACAAATCAATCACCTAAAATATATGCATTTATAATTTAACCACTTTCATCATTTTTTTTTAATTATGAAACCCATGTATTTGCATGTCACGATCAAATCATTATGAATTTTACAAAAATAAAAAATATGGGTTGAGCTTTTGTTATGAATTTCAATATTTGAATGTCAATTTGAAAATTTGATGTTAAAGATGGTTAATTTATAAATATGTAAGAATAGGTTGATAGTATGTGTAAAAGCTCCTTTTAATTAATATTAGCAAATTTCAAGAAACGCTTTAGGTACTAAATTTGAGCTCACTCGGCTAAAATCAAAACACTTTTGCTTATATTAGATTAATCTTATGATAAATATTCAATTTGGACATACTTTTTGAAAATTATTGACTGTATAATCTTACCATTTATTCAAAAAAAATTTATAACTTTATTATTATGTTTATATTTAAGATTAATCAAACAGTATTTAGTGATATATTATTTACAAAAAGTTTAATTAAAAATGATTTTGCTTTTATATTTCCAGGAATAATTTACAAATTTTTTTACTTTGTGAAATGTTTAAATTTTTTTATTTTATATTTTATATTTTATGTGTGAAGCTAAAGAAACATTTTGATATTTATATATTTCTCAAGTACACCCTACTAAAGCAAATAATTATTTCTGAAAGTATTATAAAATGGAGAAGAACTTTGGAGTTCTGATTGTGTAGATGGAATTCATAACAAATATGTTGAAGTTAGGTTTAGTTGCACAAATTTTATAAATTTTTTAAAATTTATATAATTTTCTTAACAAATGCTTTATATTTTACATAATGTACAAAACATATAAAATAGATTATAATTTCACATGTATTGTAATAAATTTTTTGATCTACAACTATATTTAATTGCACATAGTTAAAATAAATAAATAAATAAATAAATCCCTCTCTATACACCAAGAATTGCCTTCACAAAATACAAAATCTTTGCAAGACCTCAAATATTTTAAAATAGAAATGAACCTCTTTGATGGCTATTTATAGTCTTCATGTAAGGTTTAATATAATTATCATTAAATATCAACAACAACAACAACAAGCCTTTATCCCAATATGTGGGGTCGGCTACATAAATCTTTCTTCTTCATTCTATCATATTATGTGTCAAATTCTCATTTAATTCTAGCAAATTAAGGTCATTTTTTATACATCTTAACCAAATCTAGTCATCTTACCTTTCTTAACACAAAACAAATCTAATACATCTACTCTAGGGTCATCGACGATCGCTTAATGTGTAAACCATCTAAAAGCATTTCTCTTTAATCTTATATGTCACTCGAGCCACTCCAACTTAATTCATTTTTGATCACTAGTACAATTATCCATGTGTTTACTTCAAATCTAGCATCAATTTATCTATATTTATTTCAATTTTTTTATTTTTATTTCACCTTTTATCAAATTTGTCATGACTTTTACCTTTATTTTTTGTCAACTGAATTCACGGGTAGATCTTTTGATCATTTTTTTTTGCCACCTTAGTGAAGGCGTGGTAAAAATATTTACTCTATAGAATATTTTATAGCTAATGCGGTAGTCCACGCAGACAGAAAATGCCTATAAAGATTAGAGAGTCATATGATGAAGTTTTAGTCCCTATTAAATTTTTTTTTTTGCACTATACTTTTTCTACTAAATTTCTTCTTTTTCACAACCTCTTTCTAAAATTTGATCATTTCAAAAATTAAATAAAGAGACTTTTACATATATAATCATCATATTTTTTTATATTTATAAATTAAACATCTTTAAATTTAATTATTTAAATTAATTTTAAAATATTGAAATTCATAAGAAAAGGTTAACTCATATTTTTTATTTTTATAAAAATTTTAATTATTTAATTGTGATGGGTGATTAAATTATAAAGACATATTATTAGATATTTAATTTATAAATATCTTTAAATAATAAATAAATAATAAGGAGAATCCTATATCTTTTCGCTAAAAGTCAAACTGCCTAGCACGTGGGCCACATACTGCCAAAGAGAGCCAAGTCAAGGCAGTGCAGAAAAGACACAGTAGAAGCAAGGAACACTGGCACTGCGGCAAGCTCTCCCTCACTCCCCCCTCTACTTTTTCTCACACAAATCCCAAAATCTACCTCGCCTTCATGGAGGAAGCACTTTTACATCACACTGATGAAGAACGGGGCGGCTGGAAAACCTTCCCCTTTATAATAGGTTCTTACTCTCTCCCTTTTTACCTCTCCATACTCTCTCTGACTCTCTTAAAAGTGCGCGGTGATGAAGCAGGGGCGATGATGGGGGTGGCGATGGTGGCATACGGAGTCACCTCCAACCTGGAGGTGTACTTGATCAAGGTGTTCAATGTTGGCCAGATCGATGCAACGCAGATCTATGGCATTGCAAGCGGCTGCATCAGCCTAGCTCCCGTTGTCGGTGGTGTCATTGCCGACTCCTTTCTCGGTTGCTCCGCCGTCCTTGTCGCCGCCGTTGTCGCCTGCTTCTTGGTAACAAAATTATTTGCCATTTATCTTCTTTCTTTTTTGTCCTTCCTGCTTTTTTTTCTTTTGTCCCATGCTCAATAATTCAATTTTTCCATTTTGGCTTTCAAGTCCCTTTCCGCTTGGGTTGGCATGAAAGCATCATGGATATATTATTTGATTCTTGTATTTACTAGAAGCAAATAACTATTCGAAGGGTGTAGCATTGCACATTAATCTGTGATGAGTTGCAGCCTGAATTTTATATTTTAAAGAAATTCTAGTCCTACAAACAATTCATATGAACTCTTAAAAAAACTCATTATTTGATAAATCTAAATTTAAGCCTCTCTCTCTCTCTCTCTCTCTCTCTCTCACTTTATATAGGGTTAAACCATATAATTAATGTATATATGTCACTAGAAAATTTATTCAATCCAATCGAACAATGGATCTTAATACAATTCTCAATTCTCAAAGCACCCTTAGTATGTAAATAAAAAAAACTTTTGAAATAGACTTTCGAATCATCTAAAATCCATTTTTAGCAAATTTATAGTCCAAATGCATATCTCGATGAGATGAATCTAATTAGCCTTAGATCAGTCAATTTCGATATCATTAAAGTGCTCAAATGCTTTAAAAATATTAGCTATTCATGGGTCATTTGATGGAGTGTTTAGGGCTTTAGAAAATAACTTAAACAACTCTATAAAAAATCTATAAATAGGCATTTATTCAACACCTAGAAACAAACATTGGGTGGGGGGAGCTTCTTAGATTTGAACAATCTTAAAATCTTCACATTGATGCCCATTGCCTCCCAATAGTTGTTGCACGCTCATTGTAGACCAACACTGATGGCTATTAGCATTCTCCATTGCTTGATTATTATAGTTAACCATTAATTGATGCCAATGTTCGCCAATTATTGTCTAGCTAATGATTGCTTAACCATCGTTACAAGATTGTAGTCACCCTCTATCATCTGACATCAATATCTGAGGTTGTTTGATCCCATCAAACAATTTAAATGCTCATCACCCTTTATCATTCCTAAAACTTTTTCCACTACTCTCATAGGAGACTAAATTTTGTTATCCCATCATATTTAGTTGTGGGGAAGTATGGATTTTTTAAACCTTCAACTTAAGTAGTTGATAGTTTTAGCTAGGTTAGGCCCCATTATTTTTTTTTTTTGGATTTTTCTTGTAAAAATGCTAGAGCCTCTTATGAGTTTCAATCCACTTTTATTTATGCATTTGCATAATTTTTATGCTATGTAAAGATGAAAAACTACACCTCTATTGTTGCAAATTTTTTTAGCACATAACATTTTGATGCATTTGGTGAAATTTTTTTGGCTATTATCCAATGACCAACAACCATGATGTCAGCAACAAATGAGCATCTCGCTCTAGCACTCATCTATCCAAGAATTAATCCTTCAATCAAGGGTTCATTTTTTTTTCTTTATTGGTATGACCTGGTGTAGACATCTCAAGACCATCCTTGGAGGATTGTGATCGTGGGATGGAGAATTATTAAAATGAGATCTTTTAGCTCTTATGTGAGGCATGACAAATAGTGACATTGCAACATGATGGAATGCATCTCCTCACAACATATGCATATATACATTAACTGTTAAATAATTGAAGGACTCTCTTTATAAATCTCTCTCAATAGTGTTCTTTCATTAAACAATCTAAAATTACTTGTGGGTATTCTTTAACAATTAGTATATCACTAAATTTGTTCAATTCCTTAGCCATGTCTTTAATATGAGCCAAAAATTCTAGATGCTTGCTTTTCAACACTTTGAGAGTCTTCAAAGAAATAATTAACATTGAAGATTCCTTGATCTCCATAGAACTTGAACTCTCATTCACATAAAAATTGAATTTGAATGCTTTTTTTACAACAACCTATGAATATAAAATGGCTAGATAATTAATTCATGCTAAAGATTGTGTTGAACTTTGATTGATGTAATGCAACCAAATTTATATTGAAGTTTTTCTTGCAAATTACTAGCTTTCATACAAAATCCATTGAGCAATATAACATATAATATATGATGTATGTATGATGTAATCAAATTAGATGATTTAACAAAATCTTTAGAGATAAAAAAAATAGTATGCTCTAGTTTCAAATAAAGCTTTGACAGGTTTATCTTGAATAAAATTTGTACATATGATGATGTTGGAAGATTCTTTCGCTTTGTGTTAGTAGAAAGTCATGATTAGATATTTTCTTGAGTTTGATTTTGACTTGAAACTGATGTACTAGACCATGTCATTCTTTGGCCAACAAAATTTTTTTGGGAGGCACACTCTCTACATTAATTTATACTAGAGGTCTATGAGAAAATGTATACTAATATTTTGCCATGTGCCTAGGCTAATGACAGTAGAACCAAGTATTATAACTAGACAAAATTTTCCCCTATGGGGTTTAACATATCAGTTTTTAATATGGTATAGCTTTTACTACTATTAGGTCTTAATTTCTTCCAATTGATCTCTCATATTGTGCTATTTGTGCATTTTTTAATCCTTCAATAAATATTTTTTTTTTGAAAATCTCTAAGCTTACAAGTTGCTGAAGTTCTATCTCTAATTGTTGAGATCTTTTTATTAGCATAGAATAATCATAAATTCCTATGGAAATTAGGAGTTGCTTGATCAAGTCCTTTAGTTTAGATAAAAATCTATGACATTCTTCTTCTATGTCTGAAATTTATTGAGGTGCATATCTTGAAGGTATTGTAAACTCTGCTTCATATTGTATTATGGAATAACTTCCTTGCAACAAATTGATAAATTTATATTATATCCACCTCATTACAAAGAAAGACATAAACTAATCTAAAAACACCTTTACAAACTAAGGGATCAAATAGCTAGGTTGATTACTATATCAATCCTATAATTGGCCTCACCACCATCTCTTTGATTCATCGCCTAATGCTTCATCACCTTTCTCTTATGAGGGTAAAATATGCCACCAATTATCTACTTGATGCATATTAGCTAGTCTAAAGTTTAAATTGATTGTCTAACTCCATTAGAAAAGATGGCTATTTATTTATTTTTAAATATTTATCAATTATAATATTTTCACTTTCATTAGCTTGAGATTGAGTATTTCTGAATCAACTGACTTATTGTTGTCATCATTGAGCAAAAAACATAAAAAATAATACTAGTCCTGTTAGATTGAGGATCATTATTTGCTCTTTAAACTCCCTTTCCTTGCACATATGTCTTGATTTCATTTATGTTTCTATTTCATACTTTCCCATAGGAATCCATAGGTCTAAGATGTAAAAGACAATACTATATAATTGAATTTAACATAATATCTATCTAAACCTCTAATATATTGTGAAATTATCATTGATTATCCCAATGGATCTTTTGTTATGATTAGAATCTCATAATCCAACTTTACTTCGATATCTCTCTTATCATGGCCTAACTTGTGAGCGAGAGCTTTGAATATCAAAGTAGGAATAGCCGGTCAAAATAATTTAAATACTTTTTACATAAAAAAAAATTCTCAAAGCAATATATAATTTTTTTTTACTAACTCATCTTCAAATATATCAAAAGAGCCACTAATATATAAACTTTTAATTTTCTCTAAATGAAAATGTGATATATCATTGTTTTTATAACATCTATAAAATTTAAGTATCTATCATCAATTGCTCCCTGGTTGTTGTAAGCAAATTTTCTTCTATCACTAATGCAAAAAAATGAGTTTTTTTGTAAATAGTAATCAAGCAAAAAGTGTGTTTTATAAACATAACTTAGTTGGTATAACAAAGTTCTAAACTATAATAACTTAAATGAATAGAGCAATAATATATATTTTAGTTGTAATAAATTGTAAATAAGCATGTATACATTCATAAAACATTTGCATTTCATCCAAGGTGAAAATGAGAAAAGAAATATAACATTCTATTAGACATTCATAGCATGAACTAGAATATGAATATATCTTACCATATCTTATCTTATTCATGTGCGTGGTAAGATTTTCATGAGATTGAATTGAAACTCCACTAAAAATTCTTTGCTTACTGCTATATGAACTTGCACTAAATTATTCTTCTGCATTTTTAAAGACACTAATTTGATATCATCCTTATTGACATTGAAGATTGTGTGACAACTTCTTACAATTGATTCTTATATATTTCTTTGGATACCATATAGATACCATGCTAAGTTGCAATTCATCATTACTGTATGCATTGATACAAGTCCAAGGTAGTCTTTCTGAATTTTTTTTAAACCTATAACAATCAATTGAAGAATTTTATAATCAATAGCTTAATTGATAATAATAAAGAAGTTGCATTAATAAAAAAAATATAGTTAGACAAGGCACCACTAAGTTAGAGCGGCGAAAGTCTGCATAAACTGGTGCCAATGATGCATCCACCTGTAAGCTAGTTGTAATAACACTGATAAGCGGCCATTAAGGCTGATCCTAGACTTACTGAAGAGTTACTTGATGGTTTAGATGAACCTCCACGACATGCTTACCTTGCTTTGGATAGGATGCCAATCCAAATTTTACATTCATCATGATATCCATGGTTATGCTAATGCTCACCAAAAAGATGACCAATTTTGGGCCTTACACATCAGGCAAGGATCAAAGTAGATCAACTCTATTTCGAGCACATATTATCAACGATGATAATCTCATTGGAAAGTTTTCATGCATTCACTGCGCTCTTTTAAGGGAGTTTGAGATTAAGGGCTTCTGTGGTGGTGGCTTAAGATGATTGACTTGTCATGTATCTGCTTTGCCAAGATTGAGTTATTTAAGTCGAATAAGCGATATTAGAGTGTCACTATTCTTGAAATAACTTCAAGGGGTTGATCTCATCTCTACTTGATAGAGACTTTTGAGATAGAAGTAATTGCTACATCACCATAGAGAAGCCTCACTGAGGCTCTCTTGAATTATGCACATTGTTCTTAGCTAGTTATTGACTACTTTAATCAATTTGAGGAGTTTGTCTTTGTAATATGAGTTTTTTTAGGATGATTCATAATTGATGATTAGCGTTATTAATGGTCTTCATTCTGATATAGGACTAGAAATGAGTCTATCTTATCTTAAAAATGTTTAGGATGTGTACTAGAGGATTGCAATTTCTATTGCTCGTGAGCTTGTAGCTGCAATTTTTAGGCCTGCCATTGTTGTTTCCTTGAGCTTGCTGCATCACCACCCTTAAGTTTGTTGTTATCAACCTGCCCAAGCTCTCCATCATAATCTCCATAAGATCTCCTGTGATTGTCATACCAAGATGTGACACTTTGACTACTTGCCTAATTCACCAATGAAGGTCTATCATTGAGCCTACATGACTCATTATCACAAGTAGCAACTGATGCTTGTTGCAATTGTCATCACCAGTGTAGGTTTAATTGCCTTCAAAACATCATTGTCCGAATATCCCTCCAATTAGCTGGTGGGGAATGCATTTTTGTACTCATTAAGTTTCTTAAGAATGTTATTCCAGTGAAATAACATTCTTTTGACTTTTGAGAGATCCGATTTGCATTAAATTTTCAGCAATCCAAATGGAACAGATATAATCACCTTGCTACTTGGAGCACAACTTCAAATAATTTAACCAGTTACGTTCAAAGATGCACTTGTTGTAAGCTGAAGTAAGATTTTGATCTACAAACTCAATTGTTTTCCTTTAACTTGTTTCCTAACAACCTTGAAACGTTTCCACGCAGGGCATGCTTCTCTTCACATTAACGGCTATTCTCCCTTCCCTGCACCCACTGCCTTGCGCTCCTGACACCCCTTGCCAACCCCCAACGGCCGCCCAGCTTGCTATCCTCTACACTGCCATATCCCTTCTCGCCACCGGCGTGGCTGGAACTCGCTACAATGGCATGACCATGGGTGCCAACCAGCTCTCTTCCGATTCTGGCCGTACCACTTTCTTCAATTGGTCCTTTGTTTCCCTCTACCTGTCCTCCATCATTGGCACAACCATCCTCGTCTACATCCAGGACACTGCTGGCTGGCACTGGGGGTTTGGCTTTTGTGCCGCCATTACCGCCACTGCCTTCCTTGTTTACATCCTCGGAAGACCCTATTACCTCCACTCCAACCCCTACATCAATGAAAATCACTTGATAAGCTTCTGTAGAGAAGGAAAACTTCTCGTTAGTTTGCTCCCAGTAATCTCCAGTGGCATACTACTCAGTGCCACCATTTCAGTACAGACAAGCTTAACGGTTCTGCAAGCTTTGGCCATGGACCGTCGCCTAAGTCACAGTTTCCTCATTCCTGCTGGCTCAATGAATGTTTTGTGCTTGCAACTGCTGCCACCTCCATCACAGTGCTCGATTGCACCCGATGCAGACTTTCGCCGCTCGGCCGAATTGCCATCGGGCATGTTATCAATGCCTCTGCCATGGTGACAATGGCGTTAACTGAATCAAGAAGGCTCACAGTTTCAGCAGCCGACACTTTCTCAGTTCTCTGGCTTGTTCCACCCCTGGCACTCATAGGCTTTGGAGAAGCTTTTCATTTTCCTGCTAGTGTTGCATTTTATTACCAGAATTTTCCTGCTTCGCTGAGGAGCACTGCGACAGGAACTTTCGCTGTTGTGTCTGGGACTGGTTTTTATGTGAGCTCTGCAATTATCACAGTGATACGTCGAAGCACTACATGGCTTCAAGATGATGTTAATAAGTCGAGGTTTGATAATGTCTACTTAACTCTGTCGGGTTGTTGCTTGCTCAACTTTGTCTACTTCCTGCTTTGTGCTTGTGTCTACAAGAAGAAAACGGCGAAGAGAGGTTTGAAACTGGAAGAGGAGCTTTGTTGAGCTGTATATATTATAGAAGTGGACAGCTGCAATGAGATAAATCTATGTCCTTTCTTATTTGTATCAGTTTCACATTCTGAAACCACTGCAATTTGATCATATACCTGGAAAACAAAGAAGACACTATCATCTGAAGTATCTTTCGTAGGACAAATTGTCTTGCAAGAATAATATCTTTATACTCAAATAATATTTCCCTGCGAGCGATTGACTTGCTCTTCTTATCTAAACTAACACTAACATGACAAAGGACTTAGTTGTTTTGAATAAATTAACTACCATTTATTAATATAATAAATAGTGCTTAAGAATTCTAAAAGTTGGAACTCCACAAGGCATGCCCATGTACCTCAACATCAGAGTAACTCAGTGGACATAAGATCTGCAATTCAACCATTGAATTTATAAACATACCTAAATTTTCACACTTATGCATGACTTTATCATTTTTCAATAATAAATGTATTATTTTATACACAACAACAACAACAACAACAAGCCTTAATCCCACTAGGTTTGCTACATGAATCTTCGCTCCATCATTTATTATGTTTCAAATTCTCATTTAAATCAAGTATACTAAGATCATTTTTTATACATCTTAACCAAGTCTTTTAGTCTACCTCTATCTTTCTTAACATAAGGCAAATCTAATGCATCTACTCTCTAATCGTCATCTGACGTATGCTTTATGTGGCCAAACCATCTAGCGACTCTCCCTAATCTTATCTACCACCTGAGCTACTCCAACTTTTTCCCGAATATACTCATTTTGCATTCTATCTCTAAGAGTAAAGCCACTCATCCACCTAAGCATCCTCATCTGTAACACTTAACTTAGCCTTTATTTCTTTTATTCAACATTCACATAAATCATTGCGGTGTCTTACCACCATCTTATAAAATTTTCCTTAAGTTTAAGTGGAACTTTTCTTTCATATAATAAAGCCGATGCATTCCTCCACTTCAACCATCCAACTTGAATTCTACTAATAACATCTCCATCTATTTCACCATCATTTTGAACAATAGAGCCTAAATATTTGAAACGCCACTCTTATTAATGACTTGTTCACCTAATGTCACAACACTACCACTAAAACTTTCTACAACTAAAATTACACTCCATATATTCGCTTTAGATCTACTTAAACGAAAGCCTTTAGACTTTGACCTCCATAATTCAAGTTTTGGACTCCTCTAGTCTCATCAACAAGAAAACATCACAAGTACATCTTCTTGTAAATGCCTAAGTAAGAACATCCATAACTAAAGTAAAAGATAAGGGCTTAAAGTGATCCTTAATGTAATCCAATTGAAATAGGAAAATATTTTGTCAATCCTCCTTGTGTTTGGACACAAGTAACAACTCTAGTATACATATCCTCAATGACTTGAATATAACCAATATTAACTCTTTCTCGTATTCTAGAACTCTCCAAAGAACATCTCTTGAAACTTTTATCATAAACTTTCTCTAAATCAATAAATATCATATGATCCTCCTTACTTTCTATGCTTCTCCATCAAACCCCTTAACAAATGTATAACATCCATAGTAGATCTACCCGCATGAAACCAAACTGACAGTGAAAACTTATATCACATCGTAACCTATGCTCAATTACTCTCCCATAATTTTAATGTATGGCCTATTAACTTAATTCCTTTATAATTTGCACATTTCTGCATCACCTTTATTCTTAAATATAGGAACCAACAAACTCTTTCTCCACTCATCGACATCTTTTAGTCTTAAAATGACATTAAAAAAGATTTGTAAGCCAAGAAATTCCTTGATCTCTAAACATTTTCATACTTTATTGGAATATTATCCGCCCTCGCTTTCACATTTCATTTTCTTTAAAGCTTCACTAACTTAGTTTATTACTACGACGATAAAAATGAAATTCTCTATTTTTGTATTATTGCTAAAATCAATGATTTTCAAATCTTTCAAAAAAGTTTATCAAAATATCTCATCCACTATTTTCAATATCATTTTCTAAAAAAAATATTTTATTATTTTCATCCTTAATATACTTATTAACTATGTCTTACTTTCTATCTTTTAGTTACTAACTTATACATACATCTTTCCTTTCTTAGATTTAATCTATTATATAAATCACTAAAAGCTAAATTTTTTGCCATATACTTTTCTTAGAATCTCTACATACTTTATATCTTTCTCAATTCTCCGAATTTTACATCTAAACCAAGTTTTATATACTTTTATTTTATCTTTTCACACTCTTTCACCAACTATTCTTATTAAAGCTTTTCCTTTTGATTCTCCAAGACATTTTAAGAACTCTTAATTTACATATTATTTTTCTCTTTTAACATCCCAAATTCTAATCTCTATTTACTTTTAAAATATTTTATTTTTTTTGTCCCCATCTAATTCTAGGACAATAATTTGATTTATTTTTTCTCTTGTTAATGACTTGATCACCTAAAGTCACAACACTATCACTAAAACTTCTACAACTAAAATTACACTCCATATATTCTTAGATCTTTTAAATGAAAACCTTTAATTCTAAAGTTACCTCCATAAGTTTCTTGGACTCCTCTCTAGAAACTACAAAATCATTTAAAACAAAATCTAATATACTACCTTCTTCATTACTACCCAAATCCATAACCACCATGAATACTTTTAAAATTTTCTATCACTTTACCAACATGTCCATTTAAATCTCCTCCAATAAATACTTTTTCTTCAAGATCTTTTGTATTAATCCATCTAATTTATTCCAAAATTTTTCTTTGCACTTACCTCTAAACCTACTTGAGGAACATAGACACTTATAATATTGATAATCTTAATATCAACAATAATCTTTAGCTATAATTCTATCCACATCTATTAATAATATTATTATTCAAATTTTATCTATAATCACACACACCATTTAGTTAACTTTTTTGAATATTAAAGTTTAAAACCTAAACTATCAATCTCGGCCTTCTCCCCAACCCATTTAGTTGAACACATAAAATATTTATCTTTCTATGAACCATAATATCTATTAATTCCATTAATTTACCTGTAGTACCTATATTCTAAGATCCTAACCTAATTCTAGTATCATGGACTAACTTCTTTGCCCATCCGTCAATGTGGGAACCTTGCTTATTTAACACTACACGCGCCATGCAACGTTTCAGCACATTTTTTCATCGTATTCAAGCCATACAACGGTCGCCTGGGGACGCTAGCATTAACACAATGATTTAAAGGATTCATGTCATGATTATGACAAGTTTTACTTCTACGACCACCTAACGCAACCCTCCACTTTTCACATCCGGACTTGGGACCGGCAAGAAATTATAATTTTCTGGAATTTCACAGTTGGTTTCAACTATTAAAAAAACTATGATTTTTAGCATTAACTCCATAGGCATCAATATTTATACTTAAGTTGTTAACTTGGATCCACATAATATACAAAGTTTGGGAATATAATTTTTAACAAAATAAATATTCAAGATGGTTTCTTGACTATTTGCATGTGGCCAATTAGTATCACAATACTCAAGTTAGTCCTTATTATACAAAATTGATTCAAAAGAATCCTCGTATAAAAATATTGAGACAAAATTGATCTCAATGTAGTCCCTCAACTATATAAAATTGATCCTAATTTAGTTCTTAAAGGATCATTTTATATTAATTTTATATAGTCTGAGACTAAGTTGGAGACATATAATAGTCAGGGCTAAATTGACGACATACAAATAGTCAGACGAGTATTTTGAGATTTAGCTCAATTCTTTACAAATCAAACTAAAAGGCTCACTGTTAACATTATACATACTATCTTGAAATTCAGATAAAGTTTTATTTCAATCTAAGTATTAGCCACTAAAATGTGCCATAAATATTTCATTGGCCTGAACAATTTGGAATTCATCCTTTACTCCACATGGATTCTTAATAGGGAAGTGGAATCTCAGTACATAAATTGTGAGCTGCCAATGTAGTGACTGGCCACAGTGCATTCAACGAGATATCATGATGCTCAAGACATCTATTATAATTCAATCTTATAATACATTGGAGAAATGTTAATCCCATGCTTTGAACATGATAATTGAATGTTGATGTACAAGGACACTTAGGACATGTTTGGGATCAATTTTATTTTATGTTTTTTATTTTTATTTTTATATTACTTTTAAAAACATAATTATTTACTATATTTTTAAAATACTCAAAATAATTTTTTGATGTTTTGAATATTTTTAAAAACATAACTATCACAAAATATTTTATTTTAAATCAAAATATAAATAAAACAAAATAAAATACAAAAATGCTGATCCTTGACAACCGCTTAGTGATGAGTAATGCTAAAATATCCTTCAAGGATATATTTTCGACAAAAAAATCCTTGGTTTTTTAGTATTTTCTTAATGTAAAGGATATATTTTCCACAAAATGTTTTTTGGTTTTCTAGTATTTATTTAATGTAGTGATCTTTTCCCTTAGAAAGCCTTACTTTGATGCGACACCTTGTATTTTTAGTCATAATAATTGCTAAAGCATTTTCATAAAAAGTCATTACTACATGGTACCATTAGAAGCCTATGGAAAATTTCATTAAGTTACACAACTTTATTTGTATCCAAACTAATGGTCATATATAGCTTCCATCTTAAATTAAGCCACAACCTTATTATTATTTTTTTATTAATATTTTATTTTCCCAACACATTGCACCATGAGATGTCTGTGATTGGAATTGTAAAAGGAATTCAGAAAATGATTACTTTATAGTTTTGGTTGAGCTTTACAAATTACGACTTTCAGATTTTTTTGGTTGATAAAATGTAATGTAAAGAATATTGAAGGTTTACGGGCGTCGGTGCCGGTCAGTGGCAAGCGGTGGTGGCCGGCCAGCCGTCCCTCGCCACATCATTTTGATTGCTGTATTTTAATTAATTCCAAATACATGAACCTCTTCGGTGTATTTTGAAATAACGAATTTTATTTTACTTGGAACCAAACGCTTGAAATGTTTAAAAGCGTGCATTTGGAATGCAGTGCATTCCAAATACACGCTACCAAACAGCCCCCAAAGATGAAAGTAAAACTAGATGTAGCTAAATCAAAAAGCACTTATGTAGCTTTTGAAGAGATTGCACCTCAACCAAAACATGAAAATAAAACTAGTAGTTTAAATTATTTATCTTATTTATAGATAAATTTAAGTAAAATAGGTCACTTTACTCAAAAATGCATGAGCAGATTAAAATGCTTTGAATTATTTTATTTTATTTTATATATGCAGGTGTACTATAAATATATTGTATGGAAGTTAGGATCATAATGGAATAATTTAATGTGTTAATTTAGCATGTTCATGAGGGATTTGCATTGTGATGCATTGATTGTTTCAGAAGAAAAAATATTGTCACAATTTCAGCCACAAAATATCTAAGTGCTGCCATATGAAAGTCTTTTAAAAAGCCTGTGGTGTTAATTTCTTTTTCTTAAGCATCAAAGTATCATGAAAGTGTTGTAATTGAAAAATCTTTAAAAAAGCCTGAGGTGTTCAATTCTTCTTAGGCCTCAAAAGTGTTTTTATTTGTTTTTTAATGTTAAGTCCTTGAGCTTCAATTGCCTGAACCAACTCAATATAAGGTGTTTCTTGTTCTGTAAATTCTGAATGTGCATTTCATCACACAGGCATTCTCAATTTATAAGAGATTTTGTCAAATAAAGGAAGTTAAAAGGGAAGGAAATTAAAATAATCAAATGAAATAATGATGGGATCTTTAATTAAAGATTTATCCAAACAAGAAAAAAATTAAATTAAATAGAAGAGGAGCATTTACATAGATAACACACAATTCTTATATATTCACATATTTAACATCTAAATTTTAATATTACATCAAAAATAGCACCATCATTAACTTTTCGAAGTGAAATGCACCTATTTCAAGCATAGGAAAGATATTATATTTGTAAACATTAAACTTTAGGTTTTAGATATACAAAGACATAAGAATTGTGTGCTATGCATGTAAATCTTCCAATAAAAGAACAATTTTCAAAATAAAACACACTTTATAATAAATTGAAAAAAGGAAAATTCAAGCAAACACTTACATCAATTTCTAAAAACTCGGGCTCATAAACACTTATAATATTATCACTTAACACTAGCCATGCCTTGCCCAGAAAATCCCCAAAGACTTGATGCATCTCTTGACTTGAGACTCCCATCTGAATTTCTCAACTTTATCAGATCCTCAAATAGACTGTCTGGCATGTATGGCTTTGGAACACCAGAAGGCTCTGTCAGCTTTAGATTGCCATTTAACTGAGTTTCTTTGGAACCAAATGAGTGGATATTCTGGAAAGGATTTACTGTAAAAGCAGAAGAACCGAGAGCCATACTAGGCCTAGATTCTGAGTATTGAGTCTGAGTGGATGTTGTTGATAGAAAGGGATTCAACCTTGTTTCAGCAGCACTCCATGATCTATTTAGATGATTGATTGGATACTGTGGTGATTGTTGAGGAAAAACTGGAGATCTCTGTGTCAGTTGAGCAATATCAGGTTGAGCCCATGGTGCGATGTAACTGTTATAGGTAGTGTATCCTTCGTTCGACGCAAGAGGCTGAGGATAGTTATGATACCCGTCCCAAGTGGGAGAATTGGAGAATGGATTTTGATTCTGGTTAAATTGAGGCGGCGGCGGCGGTGGCAGTGACGGTGGCGGAGATCCTGCCCCCAGAGGCGGTGGTGGCGCTGGATCTGTTTGAGGAGATTGGTCTTTGATAAAGCGAGACTTAGAAGGTCAATCATGTCTCCTTCATGCTTGGAAGAATCAGCTGGGGCTGGGGGATCAAAAACAATTAGTGCATTGATTTCTATGGATGATGAGCTTTCAGGAGCACTTGTAACTGATATTACAGTGTTTGCTCCATTCTTGTTTGGTGAGATCTCTTGATCTCCAGTAGATTTAAACACAGAATTCCTGTAGATGTTGAAGAATGTTTTCATCATTGTAATATACAAATGAGGCCTCACCAGTGAGTAGAAATTGTCAAAAGAGTAGGTAAACCAACCTGTTAGCTAAATATGCAAATTCATCATCTTCTTCCTCTTCCTCGTTGTTGTCAGATTGTTCAGTCATTGCAGGAGTAAGGGTAGGAGGAGAGACACTTGGTCTTGTCAGTGCATCGTGTTTTGAAATTAAAATTTGTAAGTTGTCATTCATTGCGAGGGCTTTGCGCAAAAGGCTGTCATTCCTGCCAATATTTAACAAAATGAACGAAGGTTAGTTGTGCATATTCTTCAAGAAATGATGGGTCTAAGGGTGCATTTGGGGCAGTGGTGCGGGGTTGTGGTGTGGTACAATGTGAAAACGAACCGTAGTACTTTTTGGGAACTACATACTCGCTGCACTTTGGAGAATTAGTGATAGAAAAATTACGTTTTCTAGATTGACTACAGTAAAATCTGTCTAAAATGATATCATTTTAAAGTGAGCAAACACACTGATCCCAATCAGATGATATCAGATGTCTTGTCTTAATGTTTAAAGTGATATTCTACCTCCTGGTCTCAAGAATATCACAGTCATTCTTAGAGTGACATTAGTTTAATAAGATTTTAAAATAAAAAATTGCAATAGCACCGTAATTTTTTTAAACAGTAGCTTATTCTGTGACAGCTCCACCACTATATTTTTAGATCACAATAGGTGTCCCAAATAGATCTTAAAACCACGATTAAACAACATTTGCCCTCTAATTTCAAGCTTAGAATAATTTTAACCTTCACCAATGTGTTTAGATTATTATTATTATTTTTTTTTTCATTTTTCATCAATCATTTTTCATCCATCCATTATTTTTGCCATTCATCTAAACTTCATATTCAAAAATTTCAAATTTCATAAAGCAAACCTAACCTAGATTCAATATCTACTCAACTCTTACTAATACTAATCCTTAACTATTTCTCTACAATTAGATTAAGTTATGGTGTGTTAATTGCATGTTGTCTTGATACCAATATTTGCTTAATTAATATAATCAAATCAGATTATAGCATATTGTTGTTAAGTAAATCACTAGAACTAACAAATATCATACACTCATTCATAGATTTCGTCATGATTTCATTTATATTATTTTATTATCGTCTGTTTCACGAGAAAAAGTGTTATATTTATAAATATTAAATTTTAGATACTAGATTTGTAAGCAAATAAGAATTGTGTGCTTTATATGTAAATTTCTCTTATATAGCAACAATCAAGATTATCCTTATATTTATTTTATTTTTATTTTTTTTATCACATTAACATTAAACATTTAAATTATTAATATAAAGAATTATTGATAGGATAAATAGAACAGTAAAATGAACTTACTCGGTTGTGTTAATCAGCTGCATGAGTTTCTTCAGGTTTATACGGCATTGGTTGGCAAGATCTGTGATAACTTCATCATTGATTGCCTGAGATACAATAAAAAAAAATGCTTTGAGTATTTTTATTTCTATTTTTATCCTTCTTAATATATTTATTTGATGTATTTTATATGTTTTATTTTTTAAAAAAATCATATTATTTTTGAAACATTCAAAATTATTTTACAGTGTTTTGAATATTTTTAAAAATAATAATTATCATCAATCATATCTTATGTCAATTCAAAATATAAATAAAATAAAATAAAATAAAAATTAAAAATAATAAAAGTGATCCAAAACGGCATAGGAAGATCTCAAATTACATTTTAGTTTGACAACAAATAATAAAAAATAATAATAATACATACCTTATCATCATTTGGGCTGACAGCCTCCAGCATGTTATTAAACAAGTCCATAACACTCTGCATTTTAGCCAATTCTGAGAAACTGAAGACACAGAAATTGGTCAACAAGAAAACCTCTCTCTCTCTATATATAAGAATCATGGAGAAAATGATACCTTTCAGATGCCATTAGTTCATCAAGTATTTCAATAGAATTGCTGGGCATGCCATAGCCTACTTGAGCATGATTAGCCATTGGCAGATCACCATCTCTTTGGTTCTGTGGGAACCGTACCCCGGACCTCTGTATAGAAGATGATCGATCGATCGTTAGAAAAGATGAATCTTTATTTTCTTTCAGAATATTTACCGTTCATTTAGTCAAACATTAACTTCGTGTGTATTTGGGATCGATAATTTTTTAAATTATTTAGAATTAATTAGATAATTAAGATCATATTTATATTTATAGATTAAATTATTTCATTTGTTAATATACGACATATGAAAGTTGAATAAATCTTCATCAAAGCTATATTCAATATTTAAATAATAATTATTTTTTTATATTAAGATATAGATATTGAAGATCTAAAGTATGTTTAATATTAATTTAAATTTTAATTTTTTAAAAAATTTTATTTTAATAAGATATTTATTATTTTATTTATTTTATTATATTTAAAATAAATAATTATTTTTCATTCATTAAATAAATTAATTATTTCAATTTTTATAAATATTTATAATTATATTTATATTTTAAAATATTATTATTTAAAACTATTATATACTATTATTGGTTAGGATATACAAATCACTTTTAAATAATAATAGTTTTAAAATATAGGTATAATTATAAATATTTATAAAGTATTAAATAGTTAATTATTTTACTCAATTTTAATAAATGAAAAATAATTATTTCTTTTCAAATATAATAAAAAAATAAATCGATTCCAAGAATAATATTTATTCTTATTCTCTCAAATTTATTTTTCAAAAATAATTTAAATCGCTCTCTCAACACTGACTTGATTTTTAATCGACAATCTCTCAACCTATATCCTCTTCAACTGAATAATTAATTATTTAAACTTTATTGAAAGTACCACTCATTTACTTGTATGCAGATCACCACGCCAATAGAATCGATGCATAAGTCGCCTACCAAAAGATTATATATTTATTCTAAATTTTATACTTAATTACCTAATTCAGATTCTAATGATACTTATTTTTAAAAAATTGCCCGATTTTATTTTGTGTTCTTTATGTTATTTTTAAAACATATTATTTTTAAGTGTTTTTTATTTTTTTTTGTTTTTAAAAATAAATTATATTATTTTGTCAAATATGTTTCATTTTGAAACAACATATAAACAAAATAAAATAATAAAACAAAATTTATCCCAAATAGTTCTTAGTGTATTTTTAAGTGTTTTTATTTTTTATTTTAAAAAATAAATAATATTATTTTTAAAATATTCTAAATAATTTTAAAATATTTTGAATATTTTTAAAAATAATAATTATCATTAAATATATTTTATTTAAAAAAATAAAATAAAATAAAAAAAAATATTTAAAAAATGTGATACTAAATACCCCCTTCGCTATAATAAACCCTAATGAAAAAGGTAGACAAACACACCCCTTCTCTATATTTTGTATGTTCCCATTTTATGCTACTATTTTCTCTTATTTATTTATTTATTTAGGGTTTACTCTATAGGAGCATTATGGTGCATTAAAAAAAAGGGGATTTATATACATACCACACATTTTTTATGTATTTTTATACTTAATATCTAAATTTTATTTTTATATATATATATAACATCTTAATCTTTAATATTATATTAAAAATATCATCATTACTTATTTTTAAAAAATAAAATGCATATTTTCAGACACAGAAAAGTGATATAAAAGTAAATATTTGATTTTTAAGTGTTAAATATATACATGCATAAGAAATTTATGATATATATATGTAAATCTTTCTTAAAAAAAAAAACTATTTTAAGTAACACAATTAGTGAATTAGGCTTATAAACTTCGCTCGATAGCATCATTTGGTTAATTATTTTTTATAAAAATTCGTCTTCTTCGCTTCCAAAATCAATCAAATAATTCTGAGGTGAAGAGCGAAGCTTAGAATGCCTCATTTAGTGCAACAATTAGTGTAATTATGTACCTTAAGTTCAATATATGTGTGATAGTATTGTGGATACTTTCCATTGAGCCCACCAAATGCTTCTTGCCAAGACTCCAGCAGCAGTAATATCTTCTCTCTCACTTGCATGTTTCTCTGAGAGATAAAATAATGAAACTATAAAAGAATGAACAGAGTGTAAACTATTACATGCATGATGAATATAATAATCATAATTACAAATCTAATTTATGAGATGTGGGAAGACAACACCCCCTCTCTTTATTAGCCCAAAAAATAGAATAAATTTTTTAAAATTACTTTAATAAAATCATTAAAGAATAAATAAAACACTTCAAAAGAGTCCTTTCTATGAATTATGAAACCAAAATTAAAGCATTCTTAAATATTTGTTTTATATATCATATAATTCTTATTTTTTTATATATCTAACCCTTGAATTTTAATATTTACACAAATAATATCTTAATGTTTAGCATCCACATCAAAAATATATCAATCATAAATTTTTTTTATAGTCAAATACATATTTTTCATTCATACATAAGAAAATATTATATATATAAGGAGATTTGCATATGAAATAATTGTTATATATTTATGTATGTGACATCTAAATTTTAATTTTTATATTAAATATCATATCAAAGATATCATAATCGCTTATTTTTTTAAAGTGAAATATATATTTTCAAATATAGAAAAGTATTAGATTAATAAATATCTAATTTTAGATGTTAGATATGTAAATGCATACAAATTATGTTATATGTATGTAAATCTTATTATATATAAATATTATAATTTAGATGTTTGATATGTAAATATATAAGAAGTATATGATATGTATGTAAATCTTTTTTAAAAAATCAAGAAATAAAACCCTAAAAACTTACTGTTTTCCTGACAATCTTAACCATCTCCTGCAACATTCCCGTCTCCACAACTTGAAAATGCACAAAATCGCCACAGTTCTTCATCATCGTCTCCAAAAGCTGCAACGATTTCGCACGAATTAATACTGATGGAATCCATCGCCGCTAAAATACTTTATCGCAAGACGAACTTTTATAGGGTTAGGTCGATCCTTACCGCCAGAGCAAGAAAGTGAACCTTCGAGTTCTTGTTTTGCAGCCGCTTCTTCACGGCTTTAACAAAGGGTTTCGCCTTCCTAATTTGTTTGAGATTTCGAGTATCGATTAGCCGTAAGAATTCTTAATTGAAATCGAAGAATGGATAGTGGAGAGGAAATGCTAACCATGGATTCGAATTCACTGAGTTGATTATGTCTGTATTCATCGTCCAGTTCGGACCCGTAAGAAGGGAGCTCGTCGCCTTCTCCACTCGCCCCATTGGCGAGGAAGGTGATGATAAGATCGACTGTAACGATGGCGCCATATCTTTTGCTCTTCTCTCTCTCTCTCTCTCTCTCTCTCAGTTCGCAGACGAAGGAAGGGAAGGGAAGGAAAGAAAAGTATAAGAGGTGATTGAAGGAGGACGTTAAGAAGGTTGACAGAACTACTTGTTACCTAACTAATATATATGCATATATTTATTTTATGATATTTTAATATTTTTTGTTATTATGATAAATTTTTTTAACATTATTTAGATAAGATTAATTTTATGCTCATCACTTATTATAAACATAATATTATTAAGAAAGAATTATATACATATCATCTAAATTTTTATATTTATAAATATATTATTTATTATTTTTTTTAACAATTGAATTTGATCAAATTATTAAAAGTTTTATGAAAAAAATGAATTGGGTTTTATTTTGAATAATAATATATGGTGCTTGAAATTATTTATATACATATATAATAATAATAATAATAATAATAATAATGATAATAATGATAATATTGATAAAAGAATAATTTTATTATATAGATATATACAAAGAGTGTAAGCTATTCCGGCGCTTCTCTTAGATATAGCTCGCGAGCCGACTCACTCAATTAGTATGGAAGAAATAAAATAATTTTAATTTAAATAATTATTATGATAAAAATAATAAATTTTTTAAAAATTATAAGAAAAATAATAAGGAATAATTTAATATAAAAAATGAGACATAATTTTTAAATATTTTTTAATAATTTTATACTAAAATTATTAAATTTTAATATATATTAAGTATTTATATATTAATATTTATTAATGGAGCCATCTGATGAGCTAATTAGTTGAGTTGAGGTTGATTTAAATTTAGATTGTTAGCTTATTAAGTTAAGCTCATGATCTATTTATCGAATTAAGAATCAATTTGACTCACTTATATTTTTAGTGTCATTATGAAAAAGAAAATTTTAAAATAAATATAATTTAAAACATAATTAATAATTTAAGTATCTTAAAAATAAAATTTAAATATAGATATAATCGCTCATTTATCGGATGACTTATCTATATGAAAGTCGTTCATTAAACGGGCGATTTATATGTAACTATTATTTTAAATTATTTTGTATTTAAATATTAAATTATTTTGTATTTAAGTTGTACATAAGTTACATGTAAGTCGTCCGTTTAACGCGTCTCTGTGTAGAAATCATCCCGTTAAATGATTATATCTATATTTAAATTTTATTTTTAAGATACTTAAATTATTAATTATATTTTAAATCATATTTATTTTAAAAATTTATTCCATTATGAAATAATGCATGAGAGATAATTTTAGTCAACAAGGGCTTTCAAATTTCAACGCTTCTAGAGGCTATTGACTGAACGCGATTATGCCCATTGAATCTCACCGTAAGTCCAGCAAACAATTATATAATATAAATTTTTTCTTTAATTATACGATCTTACACTTCTTTCCTATCAAAAAATTTGACTTGTCATGAGTAGTTTGACCGTTGACCTTTGAGAGATGCAAGTTTTATTTGGATTTCTTTTGCGTGTTTGAACACATTTCATGCATGATTATGCATATTTTAAGCATGTTTCATCCACCCCCCGTAATGTAGCCTTTAGATTTGAATTTGGTGTGACATTGGTGGAGGCTTTAATATTTAGAGATTATTATCATCATATTTATATGCTCACATATTGTATAGTTTCAACTTGATTTAAATGTGATTAAGATTCTAGATTTGACTTAAACTTATCAAATTTGATGCAAATTTATCGATTATTTGTAATAGGCTAAAATTTTAAATTAAGTACGCTTTAAATTATAATTAGAGAAATAAACATTAAAAAAAATTTAAAACCAGACGACTGGTTTAAAAAATTTTTTTTAAAAAAAAAAAGAATCGAGATCAGTACAGAGCCATATCTTTTTTCCGCCGAACAACCCCTTTGCCCACGAAATCGCCGGCCAAAGCCCCGCCGCGTCCTCTTCGGTGAAACCGATCACCCATTCCGGCAAGCGGACCGTTTTGAGGAACTCTTTTTCATGAGTTTGGATAAGTTAAATTGACCTAATTCTTAACCCTCTTCTTCTAGTTTTTTTGTATGAAAAGCTCTTTATAAAATTATTTTCATACATTTTCATTATTTTCTTCTTTCTTAATTCATGCCATATAGATACACGCACATACAAATATAGAGAGAGAGAGAGAGAGAGAGAGAGAGAGAACTTATATGTGATTAAGATTAACCTTAGAAATATTGTTCCTTTAGGAGACTCAAATCCCATAAATTATATATATATATATATATATATATATATATATATATATATATATATATATATATATATATATATATATATATATATATATATATATATATATATATATATATATTGATATGACACGAAAGTTCTACTAGTAAGCGAATCTTGACATTAAAAGCAAACCGATCCAAAGTTGGTGAAATCAAGAACTTAAAATATCATTGGAAACTTTGGGATATCAGTTAAACCTCTAAAAAGCTCTCAAACATAAAGTGTTTATAGTCAAATCGAGTGTCTCGATGAGCCGGATCTAACAAGCCCAAAATCTCAAAATTTCGACTCCATTTGAGCATATAAATATTTAAAATACATCAAATGATCAAAGGGATCATTTTAAACCGTCCGATGAAGTGGAGTGGTACGGGTTTTCACGTATATTCTGAGAGCGTCGCTCACCCAATATTCACTCTCGTATAGGGGGAGCCAAGCAAAAGAGAGGAGAGAGCCCTAAAGCAGATCCTCCAAGCCATCAACCACTGACGGTCGTCAACCACGTCCGGTCGCCGTGATCCTCGCCATCAACCTCTCGGTCTCATCCCATCCCCCGTCGTCTCATTCGCCATTGTTTTCATCTACTAGCTTACGACGACATACAGTATTTCTTTTCATACTGTAATCCGTTATCGGAAGATTTTGTACTCAAACAGATACATAGTGAAAGCTTTTCTTGGCTAGCCGTGATTTTTCCCTCTTTTTGAGATTTTCCACGTAAAAATTCTGAAGTTTTCTTTTTCACTCTTTAAATACCTGTGTGTGTGCTGAATTTCACAACAAGTGCGTAAACTTTTACTCATGGTTTCTAGCACACAACATATATATATATATATATATATATATATATATAGAGAGAGAGAGAGAGAGAGAGAGAGAGAGAGAGAGAGAGAGAGAGAGAGAGAGAGAGAGAGAGTAAACAGATGATGTGATGGTAGTGAACAAAACAAAAAGTAAACATGCCCTTTTAAGATTGTTCACAAATAATTTCAAATTAATATGCTCCTTTTCATTTTTTTTTAAATTTAAAATTGTCGAACTTGCATGTTAGGCATTTGGCTTTAAACTCCACTACACTAAAATGTTTTCTTCAAGAATTTTTACATCTTAATTTTATAGAATATATACTAAATCTTAAAACGAAGGCTTCTTTTAGTAATTCATTTTTACTCTTCGTGGTCATGGTGTTTAATATATATTTGAAGCTTAGTATCTTATTATTATCCATTTTAAATATAAAGTTATCACCATTATCAATCTCCCTTATAATGTTAATATGCTTTAAATATATTGATTAAGCATTATTATTTTTATTTTAAGTATTAAATCTATAATCAAGTTTTTACATGCTACATATGGTTATAACCTTATATAATCAATTTTTTTTTTCAAAATTGGTATATATAAAATAAGATAACTATGCTAGTTGCTAATTCATCTTTATGTTATCTTAGTCCATCATTAATTTGTTCCATTTTTCTTAAATTAAATTAATTTTAATATATCATCGAAAAAGCCATCCAATCAAGTATGGATCTTGATGTAATTTTATGTTGAAATTTTTTGAAAGCAAATTCAAGATTATTTGAACTTCAATTTTAATTAACTTATAGTTCAACTAAGCATCTTAATGAGATAAACTCAAGGACATCAAATGTGGTCATATTTGAGTTTAAATAAACCTTAATTAAAGTGTGGCTAAAAAATTTAATATATCAACTGAAATACTCTTGAAAAAAATTCAAAGAGGCTAAGATCACTCAAATTTGAAGTTATTAAAATACTTAAACACTAAATAAATTATATATGATCGAAGAAAATTATACATTTTTCTAAAAAAAAATTATACATGCCATTTGTTGACATCACTTTTGGAGTGAGCTCTCTACTTCCTCATCATAGATCTAGGACTCTTGTAGACACTAAGATCTCATTAGTCTTAAGATACTTCTAGTGATTAGGTGAACACTTAACCTAAACCTGGAGATTTATAAGGATTAGCCATAGGAATAGATCATGCCTTAGAGATTTAGGAATATTTGCTTACCCTATAGCCTCAAACCCAACCCATGCTTCCTTCCAAATCACATGATTAAAACCCATAATCAAATTCAAATACGAAAATCCTTTTCTAAGCCATATGAATCACTTTCATATGCTTAGCCAAAACCCCATTTGAATCAAATCAAATTTGGTTGATTTCTTTATGAATCAATCATTCCTTCATTTATATTCACAATTATAAATGAAATTCAAATTCAAATGATCAAAATCAAGTAAAAAATAAATTAAACTAAATCAATTAAACTTGATCAAATTTACTTCAAATTCACTCCAAACTCAAGTGATTTTCTCATAACCCATTTATATCTTCATTTATATTCACAAATATAAATGAAATATAAATCCAAATGGTCAAAACTAAACCCAAATCAAATCAAGTTTTTAATTTTAGCTTTTTAAGCCAACTTCTTAAACTTGGCCAAATGATATCCAAATCAACTCAAAACCCATGGATTCTTTCATAAATCAATCATTCCTTCAATCATTTAGCCAACTATAAAATAAGATATAATTATCAAACCAAATCCAAATCAACTCAAGTCAAGCCCATGGTGACCCCTTTTGACTTAAAATTATCATATGAATCAAGATCCATTTGACTCTGAAGCAATTGTAATTGGATTTATATTTCAATCTTAGGCTCATATATGAGTTCAACTAAACTTGAATCAAGCAAAAACTAAACCAATTGGCCCATTTAGGCCCAATTGACCCAAAGTGACATAAAGACTCTTTTTGAGCCAAGTTCTAATCCAACTCAAATTGGAATGAACCAATCCCATCCAAACCTCATATCATGATCAACAATCATCCTAGGGTGATCAACTACCTTGAATTAGGTCAAACCAAGTCAACTTGATCCTTTGACCAAGTCAACCTTTAACCCAAATGAAACCTAAATTAGTCAAAACCTACCATATACCAAATTTATTGAAACCATTGATCCAAATCAATTCATAATCAATGACTAAACATGACCAAACCCTAAATTGAGCCAAATCAAGTCTAATTTACCATTTGACCCAAGTTGACCCATTTTGGCTAGGCCAAAATGGGTCAAATCATGATTTGATCCACATTGATTGCAACCAATGGCTCAACCAAATCATTTATTGAACTTGACCAAAGCCATGATTCAACTCAATTTGACCAGTTGGTCAACTTGACCCATCCTAGCCCAAATTGACCTAAAATGTCAAATTGGGCAAAATCCAAATTAAACCTAAATCAAATCAAACCAAAGCTTACAATCATTTTAAATTAACCAATTGAACATGAATCAACACTTAACCCAACCCAATATGATCAAATTGATTAAATTAGTCAACTTAGCCCATTTGACCTATTTGAATCCAGATGAGCCAAAATTAAACCTAAGCCAAATTAATCAAAATCACTTGAACCAAAACTTTGAAATCATCATTTAAACCTAACCCAAACCTTAGTTTGACCCAATTTGACAAATTGGTCAACCCAACCCAACCTAACCTAAATGAACCCATTTTGATCAAATAAAGCCAAATCACCCAAAACCAACCCATGGGACCCTAAGAGCTAGCCAAACCCGACCCAAACCAGTCCTTGTTCACTCCCAAATTAACCCAAATCCATAATGGACCACACCCAAGGGGATTAGCCATTGGACACACCCCATGTACATTGGATTCTTTTCATAAGAGGCAAAGTCCACTTTCTCCTCTCATGGAAACCATCCAAGTGCCAAATAAGGTATTCCTATACCCCCTAGTCCAATCTAAGCCAGCCTAGCACTTGTCATGAACCAAGGAAAATAAACCAGGCCACCTCACTCATGGTCGAACCCCACGGGCAAAAGGAAGGACCAAGAAAACTCAATCACCCCATATCAGCCTTGGAGACTCCTCCCACAACTTCGTCCACTCCTGACATGCCACGTGGAGCTGACGGTGACCCCTCAGGCGCCTTGACGGCGACGAACCCGTGAAAATTCAAGGACGGATCTTGTCCATCCATCACACTCAATTTTGGGGTATACTCCCCCAATTCGAGCAAGATTTGACACCATTCATACTAGGTGAGTTCCGTGAGCAATTTTGAAATCCTAGAGAGCTTCCTAGAGCACCCCGAGTTTCCCTTCGCCAAAATTATCCATTCTCATGCGCAACTGAAACAAGGCATCCCTCATTTGATTCATACTCCTTATCCACTCAACCAAATCTCGATTCCTCTTTCCTGCACCATCACCACACCATGTCGAGCTATACCAAGTAATTTTCCAAGCTTCCAAGCTACCGGAGGTCCAAATTCGATCGAAGCTGAAGCTCCTACGTGCATAGATTAGTCGTCCGAGTGGCTCACTTCAAATTGAGGTCCAAGCTTCTCAACAGAGCTTCGCCTTAACTAGGTGAAGCTACTTTCGTTGATCCCACTGCCGGACATTAGCTCCGGTGAGGTAATTCCTCAAAATCATTGGTTTAGAAAAAAGTGCTTGGTTCTTTTCGAAGGAAATTTGTATGTCATGTATTTTTGACTATTGGATGTGTTTGCCTTCTTCTCCTAATGATGTGGGATCAATTTGATCTCAATCCGAGCTCTGGTGAGCTTGGATCGAATGGAGAAAGACGAAAGGTATCCGTCTTTTGCCATTCGCAAAGAAGATAGATCACAGGTCGTCTATTCCACGTGGTCAGAATGGACGGTCCTTATATGATCACATTAGATCCACCTCTATTTCCTCCTTAACTATGGGATCTGATCGTGGTTGTTCGATCTTAGATCGGACGGTCCACGAGAAAGCGCATCCACCGCAATCCGAGTCAGCATCCCGATTTGATAACTTAAATAGCCTATCTCGTCATGCCATGTGGTGCCGACGGGATTAAAGATTAATTAGGGTTGTTTTAAGTAATTTTTAAGGCCGAAACTTCCTAAAATTATAACTATTCCTAAAAAAATCTAAAAAATATAAATGAGAGCTCATTTTAAAAGTATTTTAGAGGAAAATCCCAAAAAACAATTATTAATTAGTTTTAAATAGTAATTTTCTTAAGGTTTAATTAAAAATTTAATTAGCCTAATTACTCTCTGATTAATTATCTAATTAATTTCAAACTTTCTAGAGATGTTTAAGGGGATGACCTATGCCTCCCTTTTTTTTGGAATTTATTGGATAGTTAATTAGGGAGATTAATTGATTAAGTCTTAATTACTCTCTTAGCTTAATTAATGATAATTAATCAAATGAACAGTGAATTAATTAATTAATTAAGCTCATTAGCCTCTGTTAACAGTGGAAAAACTTAGGAAAATGGGTTGGGACCCCTCTTCCAATCTTTTTCTTAAGTCTTCTCGATCCTCTCTTTAAAATTAATTAATTAAGACTCATTAATTAATTAGTTAATTAGATCATCCAAAATCCAATTAATATATGAACTTTAATTAACTAATTGAAAAGATTTAAGTGTTGAAACTTAGACTTCCTTCTTTATCTCTTTCCCTAAGTCCATCTCATATTACTGATTAAGAATAATTAGGCTTTAATTAGATAATTAATGAATTTAATTAACTTGATTAAATCTACATTCCCTAATTAACTCTTGGGCACCTCTTTGGGTGTTTAATAACCTAAAGAGAGAGCTAATGAAATTATGTTATGATTAGTTCATATGTATGAGAAAATCATGAAAATAATTAAGTGAGTTCCTTAAGCTTAATTAACTGTTAATTATGAGCCAATTGCATCAGACCCCTTTCATTTCTTAGGACATTGCTAATTTATTTTTCATGTGGTTGCATCTTATGTTGTCTCATCATTATTTAGTTAATTAGTTTAAGGTGTTGTAATTCAATCTTAAGTAAGGTTTGGATATACTCATAAATAAAATTAATTTCAGCCATCAGTATTCATTATTCAACAATATTACGTGACATTTATTACTCAACAATATTCAAAGAGCTCTTTTTTATTTACTCAATGAATGTATGAGAAACTCAATATAATACTTTATGATATTCATTATTTGATAATACTTAAGGAGCTTAAATTAATTACTTTGAAATGTTCAGAGAATTCAAAGTATCTTAGCCTAGTGGTTGAGAGCTTAAGCTTTCAACTAAGAGATCTTATGTTCAAACTCTTTTATATGTATTGTGAGTTTTTCGATTAAATTTTCTCAAATATCTCAAAAGAATGCTTGATGAATTCAATATATTGTATTCAACAAACAAATAATCAAGGCATTTGACACTCAAACAAATTTAACATTTATTATTTAGTTGCTCTTCAACAAGTAAAATGACATAAGCCAAACATCACGCCCTAATTTTTTCTAAATTCTTTAAGCAATAAAGTGTAGCTTTAAAATTCAGACTCCACCTTTGCGATACGATCCACATTTAGTTGAGAGACTATATATTAGTCGACGAGTAGATTGTTAGCCTCACTAAGATAAAAAAAATTTTGTGAGAGGAGAGGCCCATTTAAGGTGTGACATGCTATATAAAATAGAAAATTTGTCTAAGACTTAAGGATTGTATTTCATAAATATTAGTTTAGTATTCACATTCTCAAGTATCAATTGATCAAGACAAGCATTCATCTTATATAAAGTAATATTTTCATCATAACAAGCATCATGTGATGAACTGAATAGTCATCTTATTGGAATGATAAAAAATATGTACAATTCTTACATATCTTTAAAACACACCCATTCATACACCAACACTTATATCATAAAATAGCTATGTATATTTTATCCTAAAGCAAGTCAAATTAAATTTGCAGGTTTATGCAGCCTTACCTTTTCCAAAAAATAAGCCCAATATAATATTGATATTCTAACATAAAATGTAATGCATAACCCATCATAATATCATCATATCTTACTTATAAATAGTGACAAGGTAAATAATAATAATAATAATAATAATAATAATAATAATAATAATAATAATAATTAGTTAAGTGGCATAAAAGAGGTATATATTGACATAACATTTTCAAATTGTGGCTCAAGCAATCTTTGGAGATTTAATTAAGTAAATATCTCAAAATACTATACATGAGTTAAATAAGCTTTTGTAAAAATTCTTATGCCATTATGATCTTTTAATTGTGTAATTTTTGCTAATCAACTTTTAATTATGTTTATTGTTATATTAGATATATTATTATTTTATGCTCAAAATTATCACTCAGAATTCAGAATGTGTGTATATATATATATATATATATATATGTGTGTGTGTGTGTGTGTGTGTGTGTGTGTGTGTGTGTGTGTGTGTGTGTTAATGCAACACATTAGGAGGAATTATTAAAATCTATTGCTATTTTTTAAATTTTCTTAAAAATTAGTATAATTTGGTTTTAAATTTTAAATTTTAAAATTTAAAATTATAATACAACTATTATAAATAAAGAAAATAACAAAAAGATTTCAATAATTCTCATGGATGTGCTATATATGTTATTTTAAAAATTAATTATTTTATTTAAAACCAAATCAGTTTAAAACATTTATATTTTCTATTTAATGCTTCATGCTATAATAAGTTCGTTGTTATTACATTAATGAAATTAGCTTTTAATTTAGCCATAACATTTTTTTTTTCCAATTTACTTTTCATTCCAAAATCCCTTTGAAACTTCTTCATAGATAGAGGTGGTGTGGATCACTACTTGGGAAGATTTCCTCCCCACCACATGATCAATATTGAGCTCACACCAATACATTATTTATTAATATTAACTAAAATTTTGATTAAAAAGAGAATTTTGGTCATATGTACCTCGTAATACATATAATTGATTAAATATCCTCTTTGTATATTTATTTGAAAAAATATGCTCAAAATTTTCTTTTAGATGAAACTAATAAGGGGTAACTTCTTGTGTGTAGGAAATGCTTAGTATAATTGAAGCATTTTGAAACTTGTTTAAAGTTTACTTTTTTTCTTGAGCTTTGTCATTTGCCTTTCACCTTCATTGGAGAAAGGCATCAATAAGACCCACTACTTGTGAGGAGAAGAGAAGTTTGTGATGGAGCTCATTAGGCGAAGGTATCATCGGGATCGATGACATTTGAAGGAGAATATGTGTTTATGACATACCCCATTTAGGGAAGACGTTAATGGGACTGACGTTGTGTAAAGAAGGATAAAAAATTGCAATGAACCTTGCTAAAGGAAGGCATCAATAGGGCTAGATGTTTGTGAAAGGGAATAGGAGTTCATGATGGATCATTAGGGAGAAGGCATTAATTAAATCAATGGTTTGTGTAGAAGAAGAGAAGCATGTGATGGACCTCACTTGGAGAAGGCATTGGCATATTATAGCATGTGGGGGCAAGACCTCAACAAATGATTTCCTTTGGTGTGAATGACAAAACATTCAAACTAAGGTTAAATATGTTCTGGCTTAGTTTGAACTAATTTTGTAGGGTTCAACTCTAGTAAGTAGTTTATGATTGTAGGAGATTATCACTCATTGTAAGTAATATTATCCAAAATGAACTTACCCAATTATTTCTCTTAACTTATTGTATGAAATCACTTGGCTAATGAAACATAAATATAAACTTAAATATTTTATCGAGAGTATTTTTAAGTATCATCTTTATGTGTTAAAATTAAAAATAATGTTTCTTTAGAATTCTCTTATCTTATAAATTGCAATAAAAAATTAAATATATAAATTGAATCTGATTAAAAATATGAAAAAAATTTATAGTTCTTTTTCATGACTTTGGATAAGTTAAGTTGACCTAATTCTTAACCCTCTTCTCCTAGCTTTTTGTATGAAAAGCTATTTATAAATTTCCTTTCATACCTTTTCATTGTTCTCTTCTTTCTTAATTCATGTCATATAGATACACGCACATACAAATAGAGAGAGAAAGTGTGTGTGTGAGAGAGAGAACTTATATGTGATTAAGATTAACCTTAGAAATAATGTTCCTTTAGGAGACTCAAATGCTATAAATTGTAAATAAAACTCAATTTGTAACTAGGCAAAAAAAAACATAAAGTTTTTTTTTAAACTTTTTTCATGAGTTTGGTAGGTTAAGTTGACCTAATTTTTAAACCTCTTCTCCTAACATTTTGAATGAAAAGCTATTTATAAATTCCACTCCATAACTTTTTTTTTTGGGACCATTTGAGACATTTTCATGGCAAACTCACACACCCATCCATTCCTCAAGATTCGAACCCAGGATCTCCGAGAACGAAGCAAGGCCTCTACCAACTGGTTGAGATAATGAACTTCACTCCATACCTTTTCATTCTCTTCTTTTTTATTCATTCTCAACACACATAAATAGAGAGAGAGGGTGGGGTGGAAGAGAGAGAGAGAGAGAGAGAGAGAGAGAGAGAGAGAGAGAGAGAGAGATAGAGAGTAAATGGATGATGTGAAGGTAGTGAACAAAACAAAAAAGTAAACATGCCTTTTTAAAATCATTCATAAACAATTTCAAATTAATATGCTCTTTTTCATTTATTTTTTAATTTATAATGGTTGAAAATGTTCACTAGTTATCCAATTTGGCTTTAGCTAGCTTGCAGGTTAGGCATTTGGCTTTAAAATCTATTAGGGCCATAAATGAACCGAGCATTCATATGCCCAAGCTTGAGCTTGTTTAATATTATTGAACTCGATCATGATGTGGTACTTTAATTTGGAGTCGTTGTGGACACCATGTAAATCTTAAAGGATACTTATTAAAGTGATCAGGTACGACATTAAGATATAATGTACCATATCGAAATATGGAAACACCACCTTACAATGAACCTAATCACTTAATAAGGACTCCTAAGGTAGATTGGTCTTCATATATACTAGAGATCTTTCTTCTACTTTACATGAAAAAGTAAAGCAGGATTTATTTTATGCTGAGTTTTTTAGTTCCCTATAGAAACAATCTTCCATGGTCAGTTATATCCTAGGAAGTTAGAATTTCCTAAATATTCTCGATTAAAGTAGTCAATCAATTATCTTTAAAGACTTCATGATTAGACTATTAAAAGATTGTGTATTTTTGGAAATCAAGTGGGAATGTTTAATTTAGAAAGACTTATTTTTGGATTTCAAAGAAAGAAAAGTAGGGAGCACTCATGATAATGGAAGCCTAATAAGCACTCAAGTCTATCCTATGGTGAGGCTTTATATATTTGAATGAGAGAGTTTATCTTAATTTGAGTTGAAATTTTTTTATTAGAATGTTAGGGCTTACAATTCATCAACACAAGATTGTGAAAATGCTTAAGAGGTGAGGACTTACACTCATAGCCCGAAGGAAACAAGCAATCTCGGATCCTAAATCTAGGAAGCTTTAGCTCATGCAAGAAGCACGACCTAAATCTAAGTGAAAAATGAGGTATGATGATTTACCTCCAAAAAGAGAGGGTAAACCCATCCCGACTTTTCTGGGCTTACTACCACCCGGAATGACCACCAGCTAACACCTTTTACGATTTAAAATTATGTAGGCCGGCCTTATGTAATTGCAAGATAGCTAGGATCATTTATCTGTTTGTAAGTTGGATCTCCATAAGAAGCTAAGACACAAAACTCTCTCTATTATCACACAATTTTTTGTATTCAATAATCTTCGAGTGAATATATATTTTGAACTCCAATTATTAATATATACTTAACATTTTACACCATAAGCAATATCATTATATTTATTAAAAAATTATCATGGCTAATAATTGTAATCCATAAATAGAATCTAAAATAACCTAAACATAACTCTTTGTCTACTAATTGAGAAGAAGAGATAGTTAATCTAAAATATCCTTTAAAGGATTTGCCAAAATGTGAGTTTATCTTTTGATATTTTCTTACATATTTTAACCTTATTCTTTATTTTCTTTTTTTAAGAGCTATTACTTCTTTATGATTGTCAAAAAGACTAATAAGCTCCTAAGCTGTGGGGACAATTGGCGGAGACTCTTCTCTCTAATTTAAGACCCATGTTCCCCTCCCACAAAAAAAAGGACTAACAATAAAATCATCTTAAGAAATGTTAATTTTGCTTTTTAGAACTTCCATTTTTTTCACAGGAATAAAACCAAAGTACTCATGCTAAAGGGGAAATAAAGACAAAGTATTTTGAAATGAGGCTATTGACTTATATTTATATGCATAAGCCACACTGATGTGGTAAAAGAATACTTAAATTCAATCAAATTAATTTATTGAAATGAATACTTTAAATACACATTTATTAATTCTTTTATTCTTTTCATAGCAAATTTCTAAAGAAGTAAGAATAATAGTGAACTAAATTTATATAGCTAAATATTAAAAGGACAAATTCATGCAGATATCAAATGTATGAATATGAATGAATCAAATTCAAGGTGAAGACTACACTTAGTCAAACATGATGATTTGGACAACAAATTCTTCTACTCACTGAAGAGGGATTATACTTAGTCAAAAGATAACATTCTCTTGTCTAGTCAACTATTCACTTACTAGCATGAATACCTTATGCTAGATATTTGTCCACTAACATAAGTTCCTCAAGTTGGCTAGCATCCTATGATGAACAATATTCTTTAGATCTAAATGCTGATCAAATCAAGCAGTAGCTAGAGCTATAAGATTTTTGATCTTTTGTTATAAATGTAATCATTTATGGAATATATAAAGTCTAACATTAGAACTAAACATGACACTTAATCTATTTTTCTTTATATTTGGCACAATTCAATTCTCACCTCTATCTTCATCTTATGTTGGAAGATTTTAAATGGCCGTATCCCTGTTGATAATGAATTTAGAAGGAAAGATATAGTTATTGCATCTAAATGTCACTGTTGCTTTACCTATGAAACTATAAACATATTTTCTTATTAGGACTTATTGTTATTCATGTTTGGGCTTAGGCTGATGCTTTATTTTGTTTTAGCATAATTAGGATAACTAATTCTAAAAAAGCTTTCTTGGAGATTTGAATTACTGTTGTTAAACCTAGTGACAAGGGGCATATTAATGTTATTCTACCTCTTTCTATCTTATGATTTATTTGGATGAATCGTAATAATGCTAAACATAATAACATACTTATGAACTATCTTCCCATCATTTCTAACGTGAATGATAAGATTAAAACTTTGTTTAATGCTAATCTTATCAATCATACAAAATTTAAAGGCTATTATCATTTAGTTGTGTATTGATATTTCTTTCAATAATGCTACATCCATTCCTCTAAAATCCTTTATTGGATTAAACCTTAGTAAAATTTATATAAAATCAATACTGATGGTTCTATTTTTAATTATAGGATTTGTTGTGGTGGTCTTATTAGAGGCAAGTTTGGGAATGTTATAATTGCTTTCATATGTCCTCATCAGATAACCTCGGTTATTTATACTAAGCTTTTTTGCTTTAAATTATGCTCTTGAGCTTTGTCATAATCTTAAATTTTATAATATTTAGATTGAAGTTGATGTCATGTCTATTCTTCATTTTATTTATTATAATATGACGAGAATGCTAAAATATTTTATATTCTGAGAAATATTGGAAGCTTGTTAAAAGCCTAAACTTACTATATCTCATATTTAGAGAGAGGGTAACTCTTGTGCTAATTGGTTAGCTAAAAATAAATGTTGTAGAAATAATTTTATGGAATTCTCCCATGATAATATCCATAAGGATTTTTGTGATCTTGTCAATCTATATAAATATGGTTTCCCCTATTTCAAGAAGTTGAAAATATGATTTGGCTCTCTTCAGACCTTGTTGTTGGGAGCTATTTTATGTTTATAACCTGCTTAGTTAGCACCATTTTCTAATTTTGTCCCACATAATGATTTCAAAGTTTCTTATTTCACATTTTTGTGGAGAGGGCTCGATCTTAACTGTTGATGTCCTCAAATTTTGGGATTGTAGCCGCTCTATGTGGTTTTTCAGTTTATGTATTGGCATATCTTTGTTGCTACAACTCATAATTCAGCTCACTTTCTGTTCTAGAGCTCCATCTCATTTTGTTATTTTAAGGGTTAGGATGACAATGATGTTTTTTGCTTCATTTATTGAGATGAGAATATTTGAAGTTAGAGACTAATTATTGGTTTATATGCTATTCTTATTTGAAGTTGGTGGCTTTCCAAAGGTTGCGTTCTTTCTTCTATTTGCAAAATATTTAGTTTTAATTAATACTACACTTGAAATGTTTGATATCTTTGAAAACGGAGCTTGAACCCTTTGATATTTTAATTTAATGTGTTTTCTTGTGCTCCTTATACAATTTACATGCTATTATATGAAATTAATAGTTTATCACTCTAAGGAAAAGCACCCCTTGTGTGCTCGTGTCACATGTCAAATTTAGGTTTCATTTTCCTTTACTTAATATATTGTGTAATCTTGACAAAATTACTTCTCCTAGATTTTATAATCTATTTGCATAAGACATTAAATGTCTAGAACCTAGAAGAACTGATCAAGATCAAATCCAAAGGTGTACATATTTTAAAAATCATTTTATTCAAATATGTCATTCTAATACTGAGCTTAATTTTCCTAAATTACTTTTTTTTTGCATAACTTCTTCACTCTATTTGCTTTCCAATGCCCTATTCTCATGGGGACTGTAGGACACCAAGAGGAGTTGATTGAAAGAAAGAATATATAAGACTTGGATGCTATTGAATTTCAACATTGAAGGAGACCAGTTCATAAAAGAAGATCATTCTCTTTGCTGGGATGTCAAAAGACGCTGGTTAAAAGTCAATGATATACTAGACTTAGATGCTAGTGGATTTCATCATTGAAGGGGACCAACTTATGTAAAGAAAATCATCTTTTTTTTGTTGAGAAATATTCAATAATTTAAAACATATATTAATCACTCAGTTAAATATATATATATATATATATATATATATATATATATATATATATATATATATATATATATATGTGTTTTATTATTTCTCCATTACACTTATGTATTTCTCTAATACTTGGATTCAATCCCTGTTGAGCTTTAGATGTACTTCATATTCTACTTTATCAAAATTTTAAGTTTTGGCAAGATTAGATCTTGATTTTTTTAAGCTTTTATGATTGTTATCTTTGTATTATTTTTATTCCTTAATGCAATTCTAATTTTTTTTAATAAAATTTTAGCCTAAACTTTTAAATAAAGGATCAAAATTTAAGATGATGTTACCACTTTGATATACAAAAGTTCATTAAAATTATAAAATCTCAGAACTTGTCTCTATTCTGTCTTGTTTTTCTCTAATGTTCTCTCATTCTGTTCCCCCTTCTCACCTTCTCTTTCATCACACTGGTGTCACTTCAGAAATTGCTTTTTTTTGAATAAGTATCTACCCAATATCTCATTCATCTTGTGAATGAGAATATCATTATAATTAATCTCATAAAGACCTAACTTCATATTTAACACCCATATATATTAAATCTTCATTTACTTTTTCTATCTTAAATATAATATAGACATCTCCGTCTCACCCGCTCTCGCCCACCAACTTAGCTAAGAGACAGCGAGTAGGAACTGCTTTCTCTTCAGCTCAAGTTCAGTCTTTCGCACTAGTTATTTTACTCTGATCCAGACATTGATGAAAGCATGGAAAGTAATTTTGAGAATATGCTGAATTCCCAAAATTATATATAAAAAAAAAAGTAAAATGGGATGCCGGCAGAGATCCTGTTTCCAATCCACCGATATTTGACGCGGGAGGAATAATTCAGATCTTCCTCAATGGCGACGAGTTTCGGCCCCGCCAGCCGCTTCCTCGTCGTCAATGGCGTCCCTCACGTCGGTGATGTTACTCCAGTGTCCACCCTCCTCGAAGCCCTCCCCGGTAAACTCACTTCTCTCTCTCTCTTTATGTGCACATATATTTGTGTATATAGAATCGGAATAAATCAGTGTAACACTAATCCTTCTTCTCTGCTCTAGGGGCCTACACCACCACTCGAACCCACGGAAATGCCACGCTCCTCCTCTTTTGGGAGAGGCACCTCCGCCGCCTTCTTAACTCCGCACGCATTCTTGCCGACAAACGCCCTGACCTTTTCGGAGCGCCGGTGCCGGCACCGGCGGATCTATTTGCCATCGGGCCGATGGTCGATGAGTCTCTGCAGGTGGGTCTAGGGCTGGCGCTGGCCGAGAGGGGCCGCCGAGCCGAGGCGGTGGAGGAAGTTGCGGAGCTGGCTGTTACTGCGCTAATCTGCGGCGGCGTAAGAGGAAGTAGCGCGCTTGATCTGTACCTTCATATCGGGTTCTATGTTCCGCCGGTCTTTGGTGCCGAGGGTGCTCGCCTGGCGCTTGCTGGCCAGGGGAGGAACGTTGCGGAGGCCAAGTATTCGCAGTGGGCGCGGTGAGTCGTTCTGAGCAGGTTTCTAGTTGGTCCGCTGGAGAAAGGTGAGATGGATCTTGGATTTTATTACCATTATTTTTACACAAATGAGGGTTCTTTAGGATCAGAAGGACATGGAGAGGATGAGGCCTCCTTTGGTGACGGAGCTCCTGTTGTCTAATGATGGTGATCGAATACTTGAAGGAAGTGTGACCAATTTCTTTGTTGTTTGCAAGGTGAGCTTTGAAAGATAACTTTGATTGTATACTTGATTGCTGCTAGAGATGATATGACTATAGGACTTCTTGGAAATAGCCATCAGGGATCGAATTTGAGATTATACAGGGAAAATGTTGTTTTTGAATAGTTTGACAATTTTGCAGCTGTAGTTCTGTTATTGCAATGCACATGAACAAGTAACTAAAGTAGGGTTGTGCTCTTTTGAAAAAAAAGGAAGCTTTTTTTTTTTTGAATTTTAGAGAAAATATTATTATAGCTAACTATATGTTACATTGCCTTAAAATGCAGATTGACAACCAACAACAGCAACAACAACAATAAACTTTTACCCCACTACATGAATCCTTCTTTTCCGTTGTGTCCTATTATGTGTTAAATTCTCATTTAATTCTAATAAACTAAAGTCATTTTTTATACATAACCAAGTCATTTTAGTTCTATCTCTACCTTTCTTAACATAAGTCAAATTTAGTACCTTTCTTAACAAATTGACAACCAAAATAGAACTAATTTAATTAAATAGGTATACTTGCTTTATGGGGTGAGGTTGTAAGAGCTGCAATGTAGGTCATGTTAACTACATAACGAGGTTGAAAAGCCAATTATGTGTGATGTCCTATCTATAAGACAAGAATGTAGGACCATCCTTATAGATCTCTTCAGCATCAAGACAATCAGACCTATCTTGATCACACCTTAAACTTGGGATTAAAAGCCCTACTCTATTAAGCCTTTCTCTAACAACTAGAGTTTTAACTTCTATTACTCCTATCATAGTTTAAAATGAGAATACAAATCAAGTCTCATTATTGGCTTTTGTCACTCTAGAGGTTATAAGGCCCACTTATGTTCTTTTTGAGGGATGTTGGCCTAATATAATCTAATTATTAGGGTTGAAAAAAGTTAGTAATCTTGCCAAACAAATATAAGTTAGATATGCTTCTTCAAGTTTCAACATGAGTTGAAACTTGTGGATAATTGGTGATCATTCCATGCTTTTGAGCTATTGGTAGTAATGTATAATGTCTTTAAATCACAAATGATCATACCGCACTGAACTATTTAGTGAAATTGGTATGGCTAGCCTTCTACTGACAAATGAGTTGATGCCAACTTTGAAAGCAAATATTAGACACATTTTCACCTTGGTTTGTTTGAAATCAGACTCCCTTGATGTTATAGCTCAAAGCCCTCATATACTAGTAGACTAGGTCTACTAGTACACCAAAGATGACGAAATCGTGGGTCATTTGTTTGAGTTTATCTTCATCTCCCCAACCATTCTTAACCCAATTAAATTCTTATTTATCTACTAAGTTTAAATTTAACATTGAGCATAAAGAACCTATTTAATTGGGATTATTATTCTAAAAGTTGTGGTCAAATTAACTATGGGGGATTATGCCTGTAGGATGTCTCAATTTCAGATCTAAATAAACTTTGATTTAAATATTAGGCAAATCCAATGAAAGCAATGCCTAATCCATCTCATGGAAAGTTACCCTCGAGTTTTCTCTTCTATATTTATGAAGCTCAAGAGTTGAGATGGCTTTTCTTGAGCCACCAAATGGACTCTTAGAAGGAGATGACTAGTCCCTTGGAGCTGCAAGCTATTTTTCTTGAAATCATCTATTTGTTCTTTTGTGTAGGATTTTTGCACTTTTTTATTTTGTAGGATAGGAGGCTATATATCAATATCCTTTTAATTTTTCATAGACACTACAATTATAGTACAGACAATATCAACGTAGCTATTGATTAATATTTTTAATTACAAGTACTTATAATTGTTTGTTTTTTTAAATTGATCTCATAACATTTTAAATATGAAGATCAAAAAAGTAAATGTCTGTTTTAAAATTAAGTGTTTTTGAAGTGCAGGTGGACTATGGTAAGGCAGATGATTCTACTTATGATCCGGAAAAAACATCTTCTTTTGTAGTGCAAACAGCACCAGTAAGTGATGGGGTGCTCCCTGGAGTAATACGCCAACTAGTCATTGAGTAAGTATTATCCTTTTATCAAATTTGATATGCTATGAATCATTGTTGAAATTTTTTGCAAAACTTGAAGTCATATGTAACAATTAGTCTGATTAGTAAGGTCTTGAATTTAAATCCTATCCCTACCATAATAATGCCCTACCCTATGTATGAGGGTGGAAACAAAGTCATTTGATTGATTTTTTTCTCACAGTTTTTTTTTGAATTACTTATAAAATTACTCACTTCAAGCATATTCATCAATATAACTGAAGACCTTTTTATAGTTGGTTTAACCTTTGTGGATTGCTAAGCAAAATTCCTATGGTATTGTGTCGTTTGTAGATAATCCTTATTTTGTTAGAAGAAAATGAACAATAAACTCTACGGTTTCTCTCAACCTTTCCTAAAATTAGGTTAATGGATTTTGTGGCCAAAATGACAAATATTTCATGTTTCTATTATTAAGGATTTGATAAAGTGTATAATTAGATATGTTGAAATTTTGGAGACATCATGATGGATGAATATTGGTTTTTTACTTTTTTATTGGCCTTTGAACTCATTGCTTTGAATGCAAAGGGATTGAATCAGGCTTTCTAGTGTGAGATGTCGGAGGGAGAACAGGGATGTAGGTTTGCCACAAGAGGAGACCAAAACTTTGCATTGGGATTTCGAGGAGGAGAGAGAATTTGCCACGGAGAGAAGGAGAACAAGGGAATTAGGTGGAATAGAGGAATTATTTTCAAATTGGTTAAATAAAATATGATGAAAATTATAGGCATTGAAATTCCTATTTATTGAAATGATGTTAAATGATAAAATCAAACTACTGAAAATTTAAATAAAATAAAATATGATGAAAATTATAGGCATTGAAATTCCTATTTATTGAAATGTTGTTAAATGCTAAAATCAAACTAATGAAAATTTAAATAAATCTATGTCTTAAAATACATAAGTCATATCATCTAATTTAAAATGAATAATTTCTAAATTAGTTTTTATCAATTAAATAAATAAAGATAATTTATTAGTGATGTCCCATGCAAATAATGAAATATAAATTATTATTAAACTATATATCATAAGTGAGCTTGGTCTCAATGTAGTTTTGTCTTGGCCATGGGATGAGGATCTTATTGCAAACTCCCTTAGTGGCCAATGAACTCTCCTTCAGAGAGCCATACTTACGATACCCTTCAAGAAGATTAAGTGTTATCTTGATCAATTCATCGTGTGTGATCCAAAAATCTTCAATAAAAAGGTTTATTTTTTGAATTAACCAAGCATTTGTGCAATATTGTAAAAAACTAGGTGGTACATGAGTAATTGTCTACGAAAGAACCAAATCATTTGATCCCATTAAAATTAGCATATGGGATAGACACTGTGCATTAATATGAATTAACGAGATAGATATGGAGGCTTTTGAGTGGCTTAAAGGTGGGATGCTTTATGTTATTTTTCTATTTGACATACTTTGCACAGGAACTCTTCAATTTTTATTTATTGAAAATACATGTAATGTAGATTGTAATACAATAAAGGATGGATGACTCGTCTAAATGTGATGGAGCCACATCCACATTATCACCCTTTATGTATTCAAATTTTTTAGATAGATAGTCTGAGGATTGAGATTATTATTACTTGCATCTAGATAGTAAGGTTCTTCCCATTCCTTAGCGTTCCCCTATCCTCACATGGTTTGATTTTGAAATAAAAAATGAATGGAATAAAAAACTATTGTACTTCAAGTTAGCTTTTAGTTCTTGAATGGATAATATGTTTATATAGATAGTTTTGGAATGTTGAGAACAATGATAATGGAAGATAAAATGTGAGTTTATACATCCATTTCCATCAATACTAGCTGAGGTTCCATGATTCCATCAATTATCTTAATTTTTTTGATATTTTGGGTATGGTATATAGGAAAAGAATTTAGTTGAAGAGTTAGTCACGTGATTTGTTGTTTTCAATTTTATTATTCATATGTTATCTGAAGCACTGCAGAGCGAAGTGGAATACTTAATTGTTCCATAGAGCATGTACCCATTAGTTTGTCCAATATTTTCAAGAAGGTTGGGAGTTTTTTTTATTTTAATTTCTTTTTGTTTTAGCCCCTCCATTTATGTAGTTGTTTTTTCCTTCATAGAAGGGGTGTTGACTTGATGATGCCTATTTGATATAGAAGCTTTCTTTGGAGTTTCTAGTATATTTTTTTGTATACTTTATTTTTCCATAATAATTACAATACATACTTTCTCGATTATTGGATCTTGGTAGGGTTGGTTTGGTCATGGATGGTTTAGTCATACTTGTATTTTGTATAGAGGAAATAATATATGTAGAATTTTCATCAATGAGTATTTTTTCTGTATTGCACTTCTAATATTTGTGAAACCTTCATTTAGGTTTGGAACGGAATCTTTTCAACTGTTTGGATACCTACTTGGTGATATTCAACATTTAGCCTTGTATTCATAAATATTTTTCTTTTCATAAAATTTACAGTATAGTAACATCTTCATTTTATCTTATTTCAATACATTGGCAATGATTGAGTTTGAGCAACAAAAAATTTATTTTGTTATATTACTTTGTAATTGAAGGAGTGTCTTGGTGTAAAGCCTTGTTTAAAATTGAGCAATAAAAAACCCGCCTCAATGTTTTTTTGGAAAAATCACAATGAGGCTTATGCCTTGTTGGTGTTATGTGAGGCTTACGCCTCACATGATGCCATATTTGCTTCACCTAATTTTTTGTGAGGCTTATTCTTTTAAATTTAATTTTTAAAAATTAAATATAAATTTTAATTACCTAAATAATACACACGCCCCAATATACACACAACCGATCTCAAAATAAACATTACTAAGCGTCTCTCCTCTCATACCCTCTTCGTTGTGTTAGCTAACATTACCACCATTATTGCTTGTGATACACTTACTTTGATATTGGATAATTAAAGTGGGAGAGAAAAACTTATTATTTTATAATTATTTTAATTTGTTATATAATTAGTTCTTAATTTGATAGCTTATGTTATTTTGATGTTAGCATGATATTTTTTACTTCATGATTCAATGTCAAGATATTAAAATGAAATTTTATATTTTGTGCAATTATTACTTCTTATTATATTAGTATATTAATGTATTACATTTTAATAGATTTATGTTTTAAAATATAAATATACTATTTTTTGCTTTGAACATTTATATGCAATATTTTTTGCTTTGCTCAATATATTGATTTTTAAGTTTACGCATCAAAACATTTTGAAGCTTATGCCTCACTTCACGGACAAAAAACGCCTAAGTACCTAATTGCGCAAAATTGAACTTTGGTGTAAAGTTTAGTTTTAATTTCATGGATTAAGATGGCATCATGAGCCTTGAATATGTTTGCGTCACTTTGTCCTAAATATCTTTAGATGTAATTAAGAATATGCATGTTCCACTTATTTTTGGAGTCATTGAATTTCATAGCTTTGATGGAATCTTGTACATACCGAATAACAAATTTGAGATCACTATTCTTGGTATAGGGCCCCAAAAAGATGGTCTAGCTTTCCTTATTCACTTGAAAAAGCTTTCACAATTTTGGATCAGAAAAAGCTCATTTCTATCATAATCTGAATGAAGATTGCAGGTTGAGATACTTGTTTCATTAGCGCTTGACAATTTTGTTTTGATTGGGAACCATTTGGCTGACCAACAAATTTTGATGCACAAGAGATTTGCCATGATTTTTTTGATTTTTCTGATGGTGGAAGATGGGCTGGTTATGATTAGGTTTTATGGTGGAGATTGAATCGACAAGCGTTGAAGGAAGGTGCACTGACAGCACCTTTTGTTAGGCTTCTGCTGTGAAGGAGACTGCCCTAAAGGATGCTGTTGTCTTCTGAAAAAAATCAGGGGTGGGAGATTCCCGAAATTTATTTCTCTAGGGCTCTAATACCATGAAGAGAGAGAGAGAGAGAGAGAGAGAGAGAGAGAGATGGAAATTATTTTTCTAGCGCTGTAATTCCATGAGGTGTGAGAGAGAGAGAGACAGAGAGAGAGATGGTTTGAATTCTTATGTATTTTATCGAGAACCTTGCACCCTTATTTATAGAACAAAACTTTATGTTGTACTGGTTAATTCCTCATTTAGAACAGCTAATTACATAATGATTACTTGACAATTCCTCGAGAACAGAGTCTATAAAGTATTAACGAGGTTTCTATGTGACTATGAGAATATGAAAGGGATTTGTTGGCCAGGATCCAGTCCTCAGATATCCCGGCTGGGACCACCAAAAATGACAATCATTAATCGAAATAAAATTAAATATGAATCAATAGCTAGCTTGATCTGAATGCTGTCTTGATCTGGAATCTTGTTATATATTTGGGCTTAGTTTCTGGAAATAGTTTTTTTTGTCCTGAATGTAGTGCTGCATTAGAGAAACAACATTTCTCAAACATTCAAATCTTAAATGATGCGAATGACATCTTGTATTAAACTTTTAAATCTTCTGTCCTGTAGGGTTTGCTCAAACATGGGAATTCCCTTAAGAGAAGTAGCGCCATCATGGTCAGGTCATGAACTTTGGAAGGAGTCCTTTATTACCAGTAAAAATCTCAGAATTTACGCTCTGAATTTCTTTCCTCTATATTGACGACTATTTTTTTTGCAAAAAGTACTTTTTTGACTCACATAGAATGCAATTATTGCCATGCTCATCTCTAGATCCGTCTCATGTTAAAAAAAAATCTCTAGATCTGCCTTATTGATTTGTTTAATTTTAAGGGATTTTAGCTTCATCAGTAAGACTTCAAGAGATCAGGGTCATACTCACTAAGATTTATGTTTTATTGCACTTTATAATCTAATCCCTGCAGAAGATTTTAACAAGAAAATCACGTAAATATTCCAAGCTTATTTTGGAAGCATAGAGGCATCATATATACAACATTAATTGAGCAACAACTGATGATTTAAACTAAACCTTTTTTCATCAGACTTTTTGGTCACTGGCTTCCTTTTACTTTACGTCTAGGCACTTTAGATGCTGCTAACTGATTAAGAATTTTAAATTTTTTGCATTAACCTGTTCCAATCTGTTTTTAGATTATTAGCACTTTTCATTATTCTTCGATGCATCAAAGGCCATGTCTTTTAAGAAGTTAAATCAGAGATTATTAGTTTGATAAGTTTGTAGCTGTGTGATTTCTACTCCAAAGAATATATGCCAAACATTGAAGGTTCTATTTTGATCCTTTAATATCCTGATTTTTCTTATATTCCTAGGATGAAGATTTGAAATGAGATTTACTGATCAGTTAGCAATTAGCCATAAATAAACTGCTATGACTGCAGACTGGATATTTTATGGGTGTTTTTGAATTTGTATATGATATTATTAAAAGGGTTTTCGACACTCCCCCAGAGTCATTCATGGCTGTTCATTCAATTTTGATCAATTCTTTACAATTAAAATGATGCTTGATATTTCAATAAAATAAAATCTCTTAGAAACAAAAGAGATCTCCTAGAAACAAAAGAGCATAGCATTTAATACAATGCAAGCATATGCCATAAAAAAATCTAATGTTCCACTTCACCTTTAATTCCGTAAAATGCAAGTGTGCTTGGGTGTCAGAAGTAACTGTTTATAAATCAACGGCTAGCGGGACTAAGCAATTCTAAATGTAACTGTCCTGCTGTTTCTTCCTTGGCTTGCCATGGGTTAAAGAAAATTCAATGAATTTTGAATTAATTAAAAATTTAATTTCAACAATCTCCTCTTTAATTTTAATTCAAAATTTATGGAAAACCAAATAATATAATCTTGAAATAAATGCAAGAATAAAATAGAATCATGGCCAAAGTAAAGCATGACCATTTGATCTATACTAGTAGAATGACGCTTGATATTCAACTAAATACAAAAAAATTATAGTATTTAAATAACAAATTATGATAATTTTATATCTTATTTATAAGTAAATTTATATTATGTGTAAAGGCTTATGCATACATTGGGCTCACTTTGACACTCACTTAACACAAATTTCCCATCTATATTCTTTGAAGTGTTGGCCACGCACACGTAACCAACTATAAATAACAATTACTTTTAGCTTTATTTATTTTTTGCCTCTAAATTCTCTCTAATGGAGAGAATTATAGAGTTTTTTAGAATTTTAAAACCCTTATTTCAAAAAAGTCAACTGATTCTAATAATTTGTCATATTAAAAGCAAATATCAAATTTTATGCTCAACTTGAATCTTGAGAAAAAACTCAACAATATTTGAAACTTTGAAAATCATTAATTGAATCTTTTACAATAGCTTTAATATTTCATTTTCTTCTAATACAATGATCTCCTTCAAATATGAATTGATTAGGGTGATTCTCGAAAATGCCTCTGAGCTATCCTTTCACTTTCTCAACGTTTTTTTTTCTTTTTCTTTTTTTTTTAGGTGGATTGAGACTTGTACAACATGTCGAGTCAGTTCAAGTTCCTACTTGCAAAGATTTTCACCTTAGAAGCTGGAATGAAGTATCTTGGGTGACAAAGACATTTGAGGTGTGCATTTTAATTTTGGTTTTGATTGGAAAATTTTTTGACTTGTTATGCTAAGACTATTCTTGTACAATGTGCATATCAGGGTATTGGACTCATCACATCACAAATTCAGGTAGTGGAAAACATCTCTCATACTTCTTTCAACAAAATTTCATGCTTTAGAGAAATAATTAAAAAACTTAGATACTATTGATGTTTTTGTGTTGCTTGCAAGGCATCTTATGTAAAATATAAGCTTATTCAAGATGGCACGCTTTAGAGAAATTAATACTATGTAAGCATATGCTATCCAAAAACATAATAAGATGATACATATATATATATATATATATATATATACAACAACAACAACAAGCCTTTATCCCACTAAGTGGGGTTAGCTACGTGAATCTTTCATCTCCATTGCGTCCTATTAAGTGTCAAATTCTCATTTAATTCAAGTATACTAAGGTCATTTTTTATACATCTTAACCAAGTCTTTTTAGGTATACCTCTACCTTTCTTAACATAAGGCAAATCTAATGCATCTACTCTCCTAACCGGGTCATTGGACAACCAACGCTTTATGTGGCCAAACCATCTCGACTCTCTAATCTTATCTACCATCGAGCTACTCCAACTTTTTCCGAACATACTCATTTCGCATTTTATCTCTAAGAGTAAAGCCACTCATCCACTGAACATCCTCATCTCACACTTAACTTAGTTTATGCTTCTTTATTGTAACATTCTCGCACTATAAATCATCAGTGGTCGTTACTCACCATCTTATAAAATTTTACCTTAAGTTTAAGCGTCATTTTCTATCACACACAGCCGGATGCATTCCTTCTTCAACCATCCAACTTGAATTATACTAATAACATCTCCATCTATTTCACCATCATTTTGAACAATAGAGCCTAAATATCTAACTCACTCGCTCTTTTTAATGACTTGTTCACCTAATGTCACAACACTTCCAGGAGAACTTCTAAATTAAAAATTACAATATATTAGATCTACTTAAACTAAAACCTTTAGATTAAGGTTGACCTCCATAATTCATTTTCTTGGACTCTTTATCAACAAGAAGAATGTCATCAACAAAAGCATACACCAATGTACATCTTCTGTCTAGTAAGAATATCCATAACTAAAGCAAAAAAGATAAGGGTTTAAAGTTTGATCCTTGATGTAATCCAATTGAAATAGAAAATATTTTATCAATCCTCCTCTTTTGACATAGTACAGTATACATATCCTAATGACTTGAATATAACCAATAATATTTTTTACTTTCTATCATAAACTCTCTTAATAAATGTTAGCATCCATGTATATATATCAAGATGAAACCAAATTGATTGTAAGAATTTTTGTATCACATCGTAACCTATGCTCACTATTTCTCCCATAAATTTAATGACATTAACTTAATTCCTCTATAATTTGCACACTCTTGTGCATCACCTTTATTCTTAAAAATAGGAGCCAACAAACTCTTTATCCACTCATCTAATATCATTTTAATCTTTAAAATAACATTAAAAAGATTTGTAAGCCAAGAAATTCCTTGGATCTCCTAAACATTTTCACACTTCTATTGGAATATTATCAGGTCCTACTGTTTTTTCACATTTCATTTTCTTTAAAGCTTCTCTAACTTAAGATATACTAATACGACGATAAAAATAAAATTATCTATTTTTGTTTAAGGTTGACAAAATCAATCGTATTTTCAGATCCTTCATTGAAAAATTTATTAAAATACCTCATCCACCTATTTTCAATATCCTTTCTGAGAAAAATACTTTATGATTTTTATCGTTAATACGCCTCACTTGAACTAGATCTTTACTTCTCCTATCTCTTTAGTTGGTTAACTTATACATACATCTTTCACCTTCTGATTTAATCTATCAGATGATCACTAAAAGTTAAATTGTTTCAGATCATATACCGCTTAGAATCTTTGGTCCTTTATATCTTTCCCAATTTTCAAGTTTTTATATCTAAACCAAATTTTATAATGCTTTTATTTCTTATCTTTTCGCATTCTTCCACGCTAACTATTTTATTAAAAGTTTTTTCGATTCTCCATAAACATTTTTAACTTGCTTAATTTCTTTTTTTTTCCACATAACATTAAGATCCCATGAACATTCTAAATTCTAATCTCTTGAAATATTTTAAAAAATATTTTATTAAGATTCTTTATTCACCATCTAATCCAAGATAATTTGATTTATTTTTCATCTTCCAATCTTTAATCTTAAAATCTAACAATCGATGTTGACTTAAACTTTCACTTGGAATTTTACAATCTTTATAAACTGATTTATTTTTCTTATCGAAAATAATTAATTTGTGTTTTATTAGATCTATTTTTATATTATGCTCATCTTTTATCTTAAATAAAGTATTATAAACTACAAAATCATAAAGCTAAAGAAAATCTAATATAATCATACCTTCTTCATTACTCCAAATCCATAACCACCACGAATACTTTTAAACTTTTCTACCATTCTACCAACATGTCATTTAAATCTCCTCCAATAAATACTTTTCTTTAAGAGATATCTTTGTATTAATCCTTCTAAATCATTCCAAAATTTTCTTTTACATCCAAACTTACTTGATATAAACACTTATAACATTGATAAACTTAGTATCAACAATAATATTTAAAGTTATAATTCTATCTCCACATATATATTTTATAACATTATCCTTCAAACTTTTATCTATAATCACACCTACGCCATTTCTAATTTTTATTAATAATACCAAAGTTTAAAATTTAAACTATCAATCTCCTTTCTCCCCAACCCATTTAGTTTCTTGAATAAAATATTTATCTTCCTATGAATCATAATATCTATTAATTAATTACCAGTAAGAGTACATATATTCCAAGTTTCTAACCTAATAGTTTCATGGACTAACTTCTTGCCCGCATCCGTCCATAATGTGGGAACCCTTGCTATTTAACATCGCACCGGGCGAATGCTGCACACTTTTATTGTTGCCATACAACGCCGCTTTTAGGGACGCCTAGATTAACACAATATTTTAATATATATATATATATATATATATATATATATATATATATATATAAAATCAAAGTGTAGACAATGGTTTTGCTAGGTTTTACCTTATCAGGTTTTGAAGGAACCTCAATCTTGACTTTCTTGAGGATTTCTTGCCTTTGGGCTTTGGTAAGAAAGTTTTTTCAGCTACCCTTGAGGGATTCGGTAAATCCACAAGTTGTCATTTTTACAGTTTTTGGTGGAGAATTATTTTTTAAATGAGCATTCGTTGAAGAGTATCTCTAATTTTTTTTTTTTCAGAATAACTATCTATAATCCATTCATAAACATTGGGGCTGAATATTCATTTTGGAATCTTTAACTTCATGGAGTAAGATTAGCCAGGGTAGGCCTATTATAGTAATATCTTCTTGATTAGATTTATATTTGGGTATTTTTATTTCTAAAGGATTAATTTTTAATTCTTGGAAATGTGAGTGGATTTCTTCAATTTCTGTATTTGTGTCAGAATTTTTAGTTTTAGAATGGGTTTCAGGCGAGTTATTATCTTTGGTAGCTTGATTAGTACTAGATAATTTTTATATTGAATTTCCAAAATCTTTTCGGGTTGGTACCCGGTTGAAAGAAAAGGTAGGATTAGGGTTGCATAATTGAAGGATCAAAGTGATAGGCTGCTTAAAAACTAAGGAAATTTTATTTATCTTATGTTCTAATTTAGTGATATGATTGCTTAAATTTGAAGACTACTATTTGTGAAAGTTAATTGCTTGACTGTGGTAACAAGTTCTTTGATAGTTGTTGTTTCGAATTTAATTTTTACAAAAATTAATAACTCAAGATTACTACAATAAGAGGTATAGATGGAGGATAAATCGATTCAATGATTTCACCTTTTTGGCGGACTTTCAAGTTCTGGTTATCATTGCAATTTGTGCTGTCTTGGCATAATTATGAATAAACCATTTGACAAACAGAATAGTACTATGACCTGCATTATTTCTTTCATTCATATGACAAAAATACTTTTTAGATATTTCTTTCCTATCGGGTTCAAATGTATTTTGCCTATACCAATTACGAAATTGATTGTACCTCGGATCATTATACTCTTGAATAACTAGAGCCTTTAATTTGCTTCTTGGGCCATACCTCATCAGAAGTCAGAAGTCATTTCTAATGGAGTGGAATTCAAAGAATTATTGTCTCTAGATTGAGGTTGCAAAGTCTGATTTGGACTTACATGAAGGCTAATTTGTTCTTCATTAGATGAGGTAGTTTCTATTATAGAGGAATTTGATGGTATGGATAATCTAGATATGGTTATAGAGCTCCGAAGAGTAAATCTTACCTCTACATGTCCATCTGATAATTGGATTATCTAGTCAATATCTTGATAAACAATATATTTAAGAATAATAGATCTAGGGATAGTCCAACTATTTGGAAATGATATTTTGTTTCATTTAATTACCCTATTAGTTGCTACATAAGAGGCAAGAAGGTTGGTTTCAATTACAGTTGTTTTATCAATTAGTTGAATGATTTTTTTTTACATTCAAATTTAATGTATTCATGACCTTAAAATGAATTTTGTAGAAGAGCACTATGATTTTTGATCCTGGGAGAAACTCATATCCGTTCTGTTGTAATTGAAGTTTTGTCACTTCAGAATGGTTTACATCTGTTAAGGATAAGCTTAGATTGAGGAATGTATTAAAGTATATAGGTCTGTGATACAAACTAGTTTTAGGAACACACATTAAAGATTGAGCCCAATTTAAGCATATATCATCTCATAGACAAGCTAAAATTGAAGCATTAAGACCTCTTAATGTGAGAGGTTTAAATGCTATTTGTATAAATCAAATATGAATTTATTTAAAATTTTGAATGTATGAATGGAAATCTTCTTTGGCTTAAACCTCAATAGTCTTTTTCATTACCATCTATAATAGTAATGAACTGTTTTATTGTCTTGATTTTGTTTTCCTTTAATGTTGAATGCTCTTATTCTATTGATTACAGATTTTCCTACCTTAGGGATTGTCCATTTATTCAATTACTCTTCATTCTATAAGATATTCAATTAATCTAGAAATTGTTTTTGTTTGCTAGTTTAATTGATATTTTGTTTTCACTACTAAAGGCCATGAGAATTTGACACATAATAGGACACAATGGAGACGAAGGATTCATGTAGCCGACCCCACCTAGTGGGATTAAGGCTTGTTGTTGTTGTACTAAAGGCCATGAGAACAAAACTAGGAATTCATTTAACATAAACATGATACAACACAAACACGGGATACATCTACTTTTAAAGATATAGTACACAAACATGCATATGACATTGCATTATAAATTTTAAAATAATATATAATAATCATATAACTTATATAAATATTTAGTAAGTAAAAAAATTTAATATTATAAGAAAAAAATGTTGGCATTTAATAATGTGAGAAAATGAATAAAAGCTTAATATATTATTTATCAATTATGATAGTAGGTAAAGAAGTAAAAAATTAGAAAATAATAAATATAATAAAAAAATAATAAGCAATCAAATTCTAACAATAACTTAAAAAAAAATTTTAGTTATCAAGAGTTTTGAGAGTATTACATGTAAAGATAAGTTTAAGTTACTTGTTACAATATTAATTCTCAAAATATAATATTTAATTATATATTACTATAAAGTTTAATTAAATTTAAATTTAATGTGAGTGTCACGTGTTTCTATGTATACTGTATATCTCTTTCATCGTTGTTGCATCATAGAAATTTATATGATGAATATCAAAACTTATAATATTAACAATATTTAGCATTAAGTCATAAATTAAATGTCTTGTATAGAAATATAATGCCCCCATGAATCAAGTCTTATTGCCCAAAACACCATACAAATATTGGATTTACTACCACATAAAAGTATCATATAACTTTAACAAGAAACAGGCTTAATCTAATCCTTACTACAAAAGCCATTTGTAAAAAATTGAATACACGATAGTCAGAGTGAAGAACTAAAAGTTCCGACAAACTCAACTTTTCAACTTTCTAGTTTATATGAGTGTGTCAAGGTTGTTTATTAGATTCTTAACCCATTATAGAATTCCTAGTTACTCATTTAAGCTAATATACCATATATTAAACAATAATTCACAAGTAAATGTTGGTAGCTAAAAAAAAAAAAAAAGAAAGAAAAAAAAGAGAAAAAAAAAAGGGAATTTAGAAACCCTAACCGCTCTTGGCAATCCCATCCCTGTCAGCGAAATTCGCTCAAAAGGAATATTGGGAGTGGTTAGATATATGTTCATATAAAAAAGTGAGGGAGGCTCATCAGAAAAAAGTTTATGCACTCTCTACGCACTTAGACACTCATAAAAGAGAGAGGAAAGAGAAAACCGAACTCACTTTGCTCACAATCCTCTATTTGCTTGAAGTCAACCGACTTCTTCCTTAGTCTATCTCTGTCGCTTGAGATAGGTTAAATCCCATGACCAAGCATAGTTGCCAATCCCTCCCCTAAGTGCACTGAGTCTCCCCTCTCTCGTGTGTGAAAGACCTAACTGAGCCTGAGCCCTTGGCTTTCTTTAAAGAGAAATAGGACTTATTTCTCATATTTCCCCTCATTGTCTAAGTCTTGGATTAGAGAAATTAAGGGCAAAAGCATCCAAATCAAAGGAAAGGGTTTTTTGAAGCACCAATTTCAAGTAAAATTTCAAAATAAAATTTGTATAAATTATTGCTAAAGTTTGGCCTCACATTGATCTTGATCCACACTATGAAATCCACATCGATCTTGGATGTAGAGCAAAGGAGAAGATACTAATTTTTTTTTGAATATAGCACTGCTTAGTCGTTATATTGCCAAACTTTTGTAATAATTTTATCGAACTTTAAAATTTTTAATAAAACAGCACAAAAAAAAGGCCTGGATTGTTCTAAAATGCCACTAGGGGATCAAGATCGCCACCTAAGTCTTTCTACACTGGCTTTAGCGTTTCGGCATTGAGTTCTCAGTTCTTTGCCTATGAATTCTTCACTTATAGTTCATCGCTCAGAAGATCGATGTTGTGACCGTTGTCGCAATCAGAACGTTGCTTTCTTGGGTTATAAGGTCAAAATTCCCATTTAAGAGCCACAGTGCTGTGCTGAAATGCTAGGTCATTGTAATCAGTAGTGCGACGCTACTTTTCTGGCGCTTAAGCGTTGCCTCATTTGATTTTTTTTAACTCAAGTTCCATCATCAAGTACTGAGGAGTTGGCTTTTGAACTTTGCTAGTCTTAAGTTAAAATTTTATTCAATTAAAATTTTTACTTACGATAAGATCTAAATTGCAATTATGTTAATTTCAGAAGATCTAATAATTAAAGTTTGGGGTTACCAATCAACATATGAAACGGTAAATAATTAATATTAAATAAAAAATTTATTATAAAATATTTAAATAAAATTACAAAAAAATATAAAAAAAAACAAAAAAAAACTTATTCTAGTAGTCGTCGTCGTACTCCTCTTCTTTTTTTGGCTTTGGCTGGGTGCTAACATAAGGTTGATAATATGATGCTACAAGAAAAGATTTTGGCTCGGGCCAATATTAAAGTTGTAATTTTCGAACATCTGAGCAAGTGTTAAGTTGAACTCAGATATATAAGAAAATTGCAGTTGCTGCTGTCCTATGTGATGATCGAATTTTCTTTTCAATTTCTGTTGCCGTCAGTTACTTTCACTATCCCCTTTTCTTAATTCAAAAACTTCTACTCCAATTTTTTGGAGTTGCTTTTTTAAAATTTTGGAGAATTTGTATTTGAAATGAGGAGCGTGTGAGCTTTCTCCTACTTCCATTTTTGATTCAAATCCTTCAATTATTTTTTTAATCAGGAGAGCCCTTTGTATAAAAACTTCTTCATCCCGACTCCTAACACACAAACACATAAATAAGGGAAGGGTGACCATAATCTAGGGTAATACTACTCTTAATCATATTACAATTTGAATTATAAATATTTTTTTTCTTATATTTGTAGTAAAGTTCTTTTGAATTGCATAATTCAAAATGGCTCTATCTTTAGTTACCTCACTGATATTACCAGTGACATTAATTTGATAGAAATAAAATAGTGCCAAGCTTTAGCCTTGGCTGTTAAGCCGACGACAAGAAAATTGATAATCTTTTCCTCATGTTGTTTCCATCGAACCTTTGCATTTCTAATAGTGAGAAAGCTAAGAATTTCATCAAAATCAGGATGATTTTGTAATAGTAAAGATATTGATCGTATACAAAATTTTGTAAATTATAATATGCGTTAATGATAATACTATCAAAACATACCCATTTTCCTCTTACTAATACTTTACTATCTTGGTGCTCCCTTGGCGAAAGAACTCTTACCACAGGATGACTATTATCATGGGTAAAGTGCCCCCAACCTCACTCATTGATGACCTTTTCCAGGCTCCCACCTGGATTGTGGAATCCCCTCTCCGAAATGAGATGCTTGTGAATAAGAGCATGCTTGTACCTTTTCTCCGCCTCAATGCTAACAAATCGATTAGCGTCGCTTAAGGTCGCTCTCTTATTGGCCTTGTTGACGTATTTGATCGGCATATTTGTTCTCCTAGATATAGGCAAATGTTAAGAAGGAAAAGTTGTAAGAACTCCTAAAGAACGAGGGATTTAGAATGAAAAATAGGCAGCCCAAGAGTTCAATTTATAGATTGGATCTAGCGCTGCGTCGCTGCTCTTGTAATGCCTAGGCATTGATATTTTGATTTTATAAAGTGGGGTACAAGTGTCACTGTGCTCATCATAAGCGCTTAGGTGCTTGTTAGTTGGTTTAAGACAGTTACTATTCTCGTAAACAAGGAGTATTTATAATATTTATTATCATTAATTACGTAACCGATAGAGTACGTAAAATGCTTCAAACATTTATGGAGCTCCTCGGCGCTCTAATACAGAGCTGCAACACTGGTCAAAAGTTCTGTCTCTTTTTATTAAATGCGTTTGCCCACCTGCTAGGCTTTTTGAACGATTTTTTGACTGTCGTCCCAACACTACTCAGGCTGCGCGTAGGTGCTAGTCAACCTACTTTTATTTTATTTTTTCAAACATTGCATTGATTGGATTCTTTCAGTGTTGTGGTGCTACCCCTATGCTAGCGTGGTCCCTAGAATTAGAAAACCAAACCTAAACTCTATTTGACATTTCGAAGGGATGTAAGTTCAATCTATGTTTGTCATATAAAAATATCCTAAATCTAATTGGTTTTCCGATGAATGTAAGCCTAGTCGCTTGTTTGCAATGCAAACACCAATTCAAAATATGACATTCCAAATAGATGTAAGTCCAATCTAACGGCTTTCTAATAAATGTAAATTTGACCTGTGCTTGCATTGCAAGCACAACTATAAAATTATGGCATTCTAAAGGGATGTAAGTCTAGCATATATTCATAAATTGAATCCAACCTAAATTTTAGCTGGCTTTTAAATGGATGTAAGCCCAATTACTTGTTCGCAATGCGAATACCAATCCAAAATATGACATTCCAATGAGATGTGAGTCCAATCTAACAGCTTTCTAATATATGTAAGTCCAACATGTGCTTGCAATGCAAGCACAACCTAAATCCTGTCCACATTTCAAAGGGATGTTAGTCCAATCAAATGGCTTTCTAATAGATGTAAGTCTGACCCGTGCTTGTAATGCAAGCACAACCTAAAACCTACCGACAATCCAAAGGAATGTAAGACCAATCTAACGGCTTTGAGTTAAGGACCAAATTGGTCCCCTAACTATTTATGGAAGACCAAAAGAGCACCAGACTAAATAAAGGGACTAAATCAATCCCTTGATTATTTGAAAATATACCATTTTGGTTCTATCATTTGGATTTGGATGGAAATGAGTAGACATGTAACGAAGAATGTGGGGCAATACATAAAATTTATGCCAAAAAATTATTTGCTCAAAATTTGCATAACATTAATCCAATCTTCTTGTATATGTAGCACACAAGAAAGAAAAATTATTAAAAAAAATTGAGGTGCTTCATAAATCTAGAAAAAAAATTAAAATTCTAAAAATTCTCAAATTTTTAACACCTCAAACCGTTAGTTTAGAGGGTAGGATCAAATTGGTTTCTTGTCAAATAATTAAGGAATTAATTTGGTCGTTTTATTTAGTTTGAGACTATTTTAGTCTTTCATTAATAGTTGGGGGACCTAAAAAGACTTGGTTAAGATGTATAAAAAATGACCTTAGTATACTTGAATTAAATGAGAATTTGACATATAATATGACACAATGGAGATGAAGGATTCATATAATGACCCTATAGTGGGATAAAACTATTGTTGTTGTTGTTGTATAAAATAGTTGGAGGTAATTTGGTCCTTAACTCAACGACTTTCTAATAGATGTAAATCCAATTAGTGCTTGCAAGCAAGCACAATCTAAATCTTGCCAGCATTCCAAAGGGTTATAAGTCCAAATTGTAACTAACTTTTCAATCGATGTAAGCCCAGCCACTTGTTTGCAAATGTAAACTTTTCTAAAATATGGCATTCCAACGGATATAAGCCTTACACACATCTGCAATGTAGACTTTATAAAATTGAATTATTGGATAGACTTATTAATTAAGTCTAATTCAAATAATCCAATAAACATCCACACCATAAAACCTACACCAAACTCTAATCTACTTGAGATATTTGAGATGCGGCAACCTATGACTGCTTATCAGACACTCTAGATATTATGGCTAATAGCCCTCTGATGTTGGTAGATTGGAATAATGTAGTCCTGGGATGACAGAATTATGGAATCTTGATCGGGGCTACCTTCTTTTTTTTTCTCTAGATAGTCATTCATACCACACCACTAGATACCGATTTATATCAAATATTTATATTTATTTTCAACCTTAATCGATAGTGCTCTTCTCTGTAAGAGGTAATTATGAATGCTCTTTCATAGGAAGTAGAACTCGGATCTAAATAAATCCCTAACATCTTGAGGGAAATCACGGTTGAACATAAATCAATTTGCCTCAGGTGTTGTGGAATGCACACACTCGCTCCAACTCAAAACATTATGATTCTCAAAATATTTGGAAGTATAACATTTGTTCACAGACGTGCATGCTCACACACACACACACACACACACACACACACACATATATATATATAATTGAGAAAAATTGGTCTACGTGTAATTAAATGTCTTCAATGGCTATTCCCTTGCAAGAAAGGTGTGTAAATGTCACATTGAATAAAAAAAAATACTACCAAAGATTTAAAAATTGGATCATACATTGAATTGGAAGAAGAGATTCATGGTTTAATGGTTTAACTATGTTTTAATTGGATAACAGAATAAATATTAAAATTATTTTAATATAATTTGAATAATGTAATAATGATATATTCATTAATTCAATATGCAATATTTTGCTTCAGGACATGTCACCCTTGAATTTTTTGAATATAATTTTAAATTAAAATTTTGGGTGTGATATTTAATTATTTTCTCCATTTTTTATTTAAATCTTATATTTATAGGCATTCGATTAAATCCAAAATCCAAAATTTAGTTAATAATAGCATTGTCTGGTTCTTCAAAATTAGTATGATTCATTGTTCCATTATCGATTTTGGTCGGTTCTGTGCATAAATAGTTTTAGATCTGAATTGAACCGATCAAAGGATCGATTCACAGTTGAATTAGTTGGACCTACCAATTCAGATTGGTTTTAAAAATCATGCAACAACAACAACAACAACAACAAGCCTTAATCCCACTAGGTGGGTCATGAATCCTTGCTCCATTTGTGTCATATTATGTGTCAAACTCTCATTTAAATCAAGTATACTAAGATTATTTTTTATCTTAACCAAGTCTTTTAGTCTTTTACCTTTCTTAACATAACAAATCTAATGCATCTACTCTCCTCTGTCGTCATCGGACGGTGACGCTTTATGTGGCCAAATCCCAAGGCGACTCTCCTAATCTTATCTACCTAGCTACTCCAACTTTTTCTCGAATATACTCATTTTGCATTCTATCTCTAAGAGTAAACCCACTCATCCACCTAAGCATCCTCATCTCTGTCACTTAACTTAGTTATGCTTCTTTGTGCCAACATTCGCCATAAGTCATTGCGGTCTTACCACCATCTTATAAAATTTTTCCTTTAAGTTTAAGTGGAACTTTTCATCACATAATAGGGATGCATTCCACTTCAACCATCCAACTTGAATTCTACTAATAACATCTCCATCTATTTCACCATCATCATTTTGAACAATAGAGCCTAAATATCAAACACTCACTCTTTATTAATGATACTTACAAATTCTAACTTACTAAAATTACACTCATATATTGGGTTTTAGATCTACTTAAGCGAAAACCTTTGACTCTAGAGTTGACCTCCATAATTCAAGTTTACGTTGGACTCACAGTCTTATCAGAATGAAGAAAGCATACACCAAGGTACATCTTCTTGTAAATGTCTAGTAAGAACATCCATAACTAAAGTAAAAGATAAGGGCTTAAAGGCGATCTTTGATGTAATCCAGAAATAGGAAAATATTTTGTCAATCCTCCTTGTGTTTGGACACAAGTAATGCTTGACTATACATATCCTTAATGACTTGAATATAACCAATATTAACTCCTTTATGTTCTAGAACTCTCAGAACATCTCTTGATCATAAGCTTTTCTAAATCAATAAATATCATATGTAGATCCTCCTTACTTTCTATACTTCTCCATCAAACCCCTTAACAAATGTAAACATCCATAGTAGACTACCTGCATGAAACCAAATTGATTGCGGAGAAACTGTATCACATCGTAACCTATGCTCAATTACTTCTCCCATAATTTTAATGTATGGCACATTAACTTAATTCTCTATAATTTGCACACTCTTGTGCATCACCTTTATTCTTAAATATAGAACCAACAAACTCTTTTCTCCACTTATGACATCTTTTAGTTTAAAATGACATTAAAAGATTTGTAAGCCAAGAAATTCCTCGATCTCCTAAACTTCCACACTTCTATTGGAATATTATCCGGCCCTCTGCTTTTCCACATTTCATTTTCTTAAAGCTTTACTAACTTCATTTAGATAATACGATAAAATGAAATTTCTATTTTGTTAGGGTATTAAGGTTGCTAAAATCAATCATTTTCGTGATCCTTCATTGAAAAGTTTATCAAAATATCTCATCCACCTATTTTCAATATTCTTTTCTAAAAAAAATATTTTATTATTTTTATCTTTAATACACCTCACTTGAACTATGATTTACTTTATCTCTTTATTGGCTAACTTATACATACATCTTTCACTTTCTTTGATCTAATCTATCAGTATAAATCACTAAAAGCTAATTTTTGCATCATATGCTTTCTTAGAATCTCTACACACTTTATATCTTTCCCAATTCTCCGTTTTACAACTAAACCAAGTTTTATAACAATACTTTTTATTTTTTATCTTTTCGACTCCACCACCAACTATTCTTATTAAAAGAAGCTTTTCCTTTGATTCTCCAAGCACATCTTTAACAACTGCTTAATTTCACTTATATTTTTTTCCCACATAATGTTACTTTCCTCATGAACATCCCAAATTCTAATCTCAGTTGCTCTTAAAAATATTTTTATTTATGTTCTTTAAGTGTCCCCATCTGATAATAATTTTATTTTTCTCTTACAACTTTTAATCTTAAAATCTAAAATTAACAATCGATGTTGGTAGATTAGATTTTCACTTGAATGACCTTACAAATTTTACAATCTAAACGATCTATTTTTCTTAAAATAATCAATCTGTTTTACTAGATCCATTTTTATAAGTAATAATATGCATCTCTTTTCTTAAATAAAGTGTTAGAACTACAAAATCATAAGCTAAAGAAAAATCTAATATAGTCTTTTCTTCATTAGTCACTCCAAATCCATAACCACCATGAATGCTTTTAAAATCTTCTACCACTCTACCAACATGTCCATTTAAATCTCCTCCAATAAATACTTTTCTTCAAGAGGTATCTTTGTATTAATCCCTCTAATTCATTCCAAAATTTTTCTTATGCTTACCTCCAAACTTACTGAGCATAGACACTTATAACATTGATAATCTTAAGATCAACAATAATCTTTAAAGTATAATTCTATCTCCACATCTATTAATATTTATAACATTATTCTTCAAACTTTATCTATAATCACACCTACACCATTTCTTTACTTTTACCAATACCAAACCTAAACTATCAATCTGGCTTTCTCCCCAACCCATTTAGTTTCTTGAATACATAAAATATTTATCTTTTTATGAACCATAATATCTATTAATTCTATTAATTTACTTATAAGAGTACCTATATTCCAAGATCCTAACCTAATTCTAGTTTCATGGACTAGCTTCTTTGCCCGCATTCTAGCTTTAAAAATCATGATCTATTTTTTATTTTCTTTTTATGTTGAGAAAGAAATATCATTCAAAAATTTTTTCCCTAGATTGCCCTATCTTATCCCCCATCCCAACAAGTAACTCTTAACTCAATATGAGCTTATATAGAACCACTTTCTACTTAATCATTATAAATTTACTTAAGAATAAAGACATCTCTATTCGTTACATAAGTCCAATCAGTTGAATTAATTCATCACTAAATTCATCGAGGGAACTAGTAAATTTACAAATAAAGATATACGTACTTTTAGTTACATTCCTTACACTTTTTTTATGATTAAAATTTTTGTCCTATAATCACTAAATCTTTCTTAATGACCATCATTACTATTTTTATCTCTTAAATTTCTAAGGATTTGACTAATGAGAATTAGAATAATACTAGAAGTAAGAAATATAAGCCCTAAAAGAAAAGGAATTATTTATATTACCAAATGGAAAGAATTCAGTTGGATATTGATGGGTCTTTATCATAAAATACAAATCTGATGATTCACTTTCAAAGGTATAAGTTAGATTAGTAGCCAAAAACTACACTTAAATATATGGAATTGATTACCTTAAATTTTTTGCTTTGATAAGACAAACACTTCCCAAGTTCTTTTATTATTTGTATCCGATAGGGATTCAAAAATTTAACAATTCGATGTGAAGAATGTCTTCTTACATAGTGATATAGGGGAAAAAAGTTTACAAAGAGGTTCTATTGAAATTTGGTTTCAATGCAAAAAAGATGTTCTGTAATCTAAGAAAGCATTGCATGGTTGAATCAATTTCTAAGCATGTGGTTAAGAAGTTTTGCCAAAGTAATGTTTAATATAGGATGCAAATATAGTCAGGGAGATCGTACATTGTTTATAAAATATATGGCTTTAAGGGAAGTTTTTGCACTACTAATTTATGTTGATGACATTTATTATAATATGCAGTGTCTTAAATGGAATAAAAAAATTAGAAAATTAGTACTTTAAAAATTTAAGTTAACAGGCAAGCTAAAATATTTTTTTTGGCATTAAAATTGCACTCTTGACATAGAATTTTTATATCACAATACCAATACATATCAAACTTGTTGCAAGGTACACGTAAGTTGGTATGCAAGTTTGTTGAGAGTGCCATTAAATTCAATCATAAACTTGGGATACACCAAAAACATAGTAGTAGATAAGATCTCCTAGCAAAGACTTACGAGTAAACAAGTTGCTTATTACATGCTAGATTTGACTTATGTTATTAATATGTGAGTCAACTCATCCATAATCTTAATAAAAATTATGTGATTAATGCATCAAATTCTACAATATTTGAAAAGAGCTATGGGAAAAACAATTCTATTGAAAAGTGTGAGTATTTGACTCTTGTAGTATACATAGAATGTGAGTTCTATAGTTGATAGGAAGTTTAACTTCAAGATATTATACTTTTTTAGGAGGCAACCTCACGACTTAGAAAGGTAAAAAAATAAAATAAAATGAGATAGAAAGATCTAGGGTAGAAGTCAAATTTAGATATGTTGCACTAGAAATCTTTGAATTGCTATAGTTAAAAGTTATCCTAGAATATTTGAAGGATGAATAGAAAGAGACCTTCGAGGATTTATTGTAATAACAAGTTGGCTATCAGTATTGCACATAATCTATGTATTATTATTGTATAAAGCATATTAATGAAGGAGCTTAATAATATTCTAATTCGTACTCTATTCAATCACATTAAGCAACTTGCAAATATTTTCATCAAAGGATTATTAAAAACAATCTTTCAAAAATTATTAGGTAAGCTTAGAATGGATGGCATTCATTCATTTATTTTAAGGCGAGTCTGAAAGGCTTTAAAACCCCACTTCTTGAATTTTGCCTCATCCAGCAATCTAGTTGACCTCCATCTTCAATTGGGAATTTGGGACAACTACCAATCTTACCTCCTAGACCTTCTCCTCTAGCTAGGATAGCCAACTAGCATATGTTGGATTTTCGCTAAATTTAGACTCATTAGCATCAGTCTTTAGTCCTTTTCGTTTTCTCTTTGTTGTCACTACATGAATCTGTAGGATCCCTACAAGCTACTCGTCAATTTGTGGGACTAATGTAATTTTTTTTCATTAATTATATCTCTTAATTTTATATTTTCTAAATTCTACAAAAATATTGAAATGATGTACTCTGTCAATTCTCTCTAATTTTTGTGAAAGATTCATATATTCATAACAATGCTACCCCACAAATTTCAAGATAAATATCAAAGGCTTCACCATCATTATTGTTATTTTCTATATTACACTGATAAAGATATGAGGACATGAATTCGATACAACACGAATACAGGACATCTATTTTAATAAATATAGAATACATACACACATTTGAGATGACATTATAAATTTATAATTTATATTATTTATAAAATTTAAAATAATATATAATAATCACATAATTTATATAAATATTACATAAGTAAAAAAAATTAACATTATAAGAATAATAATATTAACATTTAATTATGCAAGAAAATGAATAAAAGCTTAACATATTATTTATAAATCATAATATTAGGTAAAGAAAGAGTAAAAAATTATAGAAAATAATAAATATAATAAAAAATAATAGGTAATAAAATTTTAACAATAGCTTAAAAGATTAGGTCATCAATAGTTTTTAGAGTGTATATAAACATTAGTATAAGTTATTCTGGATAATATAAATTATTAAAACATAACATTTAACTATATATTTATTTAATATTTATAAAATTTAAAATTATTCATGATATGCATGTCCAAATTTTTTTTATTTTTTTAAATGGGACACGCCGCCTGTGTCGGATACATGTCGCACGCTTGTCTATGTTCTGCATGTTGGACGGTGCATATTTTTTTTACATGAAGTGTCAATGCATTATAGATCATTCCTCAAAACCAAGATTATGTCTTGAGCACTAGTTTGAGATCCTAGTACACTTCAACCACCCATTTTTTGGATAGGAGCTTTCAAAGTAAATCCCTACTCAATGGAACTTTCACATCATATGTCAAACCTTCTTAATTATAAAATATTCTCTTAAAAATATAAAAAAAGCAAAAAATTTTATGAAGGAATTGGTTGCTCTATGTTTTAAGCTTCCATCTATTCACCTCCACATCAATTTGATAATGGTGACAGATTCAAGTATGATCAAAACTCACAAAGAGTTAAAATTGTATATCATATTAAAAATATCACACCTGTAAGAATGTGACAAGCTTCTATTGGATCATGTGACAATGCCTAAAACATCCTCCTGAATCATGATAATTCGATAAAAAGCCAATCTCTAATGTTCCCCAAATGTTAAATCTATTAGTTGAGCTATGTCTGTTTAATAAGCTTTCCTTTTAGGTTTTTTTGGATCTCTTACAACTCATAACTATTGATAAGCTTCTTTCGGTTAGGTTGAGTAGTATTTTTTGACTAAGTAAATCAGGATCCATGATAACTTGGAATGATAGAATCATATAATCTTGATTGAGTTTTTCATGATCCCCCTGACGTATGCTCTGAGCCATTAGCGACATCTTTCTAACTCAATCTAAAAGGAAAACCATTGGAATGAATGACTATAAAGCATATAAATCAGCTTTAATTGAAAGTTCTCTTTTAATTAACTATGGGGGCATGTGCCCATACAAAAAGCCTCAAAACATAAATATATAATCCTATATAAGGGCACAATATTTATTATATTTTATCTACTATTTAATTTACCTTTTAAAAAATCAAACCCGAAATTATTAGAACATATAACCCGAGTTGTGAGGTTTTTCAGAGCCCACAACCATCCCTGAAATATTGTTTGGATTAGAACATTGGGTTCACCACGCACACAACCTCAACGTTTAAGGAGCATAGTGATTCTTAGGATTTCAAGTTGTTAAGATGCAGATCATTCACATTGTATTGATCCTTAACGATGAGTGTAACCAGTTAATAATTTTTTCCATCTATTAGCATGTAGCAAAACATCTTTCCCACTGGTTGTATGACTCTGCAGATTGATTTCAATCAGAATCTTTAAACACTCCACGTTTCTTCAACAAAAGCTTCAACACTTTCTTCTCGGATTTTTCTTTTTGGGGAATGTTTTCGCTTTGCTATTTAACCTGGATTTGCATATATATATATATAAATTTTTTTTTGAAAGATTTACATACATTCCACATAATTCTTATGCATTTACATATCTAATATCTAAGATTAGATATTTACTTATCTAATATTTTTCTGTGCTTAAAAATGTGCATCATTTTACTTTAAAAAGGTCAATGAATGATGCTATTTTTGATGTGATATTGAAGATTGAAGTGTTATATATGTAAAAAATAAAGTTTAGATGTTAGATATATAAAATTTTGTTTGGTTCGCATTTGGAATAAATCTGCTTTTAACATTTCAAGCGTTTGGTTCTGAAATAAAGTAAAATTTGTGTAATGTAATGCATTTCAAAATCGAAATGGTTTGTGTATTTGAATTATATTGGATTCAAATTCACCGATGTAAAATGATCGGCGGCTGGCCGGCGCTCCTCGCCGCCGCCGGCGGCCGCGGTCGTACCGCCGGTCACCTCCGACCGCCATTGGCCGCCGCCGCCATTGCGGCGTCGCCCATACCGCCGTCATGATCGGCGCGCCATAGCGCCTTTGCTTTATTTTACATTCATTTTGTCAATAAACAAAAAAGCAAGTCGTGAATTTGTAAAGCTCAACCAAACAATTATAAAGTAATTTTTTTTAATTCTTTTTTTCATTTGTATTTATCGATCACAATATACTCTAAATAAATTATGTGGTATGTATGTAAATCTCCTTTCTTTTTATTTGGTGCAGAAGGCGATAATAGCTAGAATTGGTGCTGAAAGTTCCCTGATAAGCAACTCTCCCTGTAAGTAAACTATATGTGTTAATCAAATAAAGTGTTCTGAAATCATTTTACAAAGATTTTTTCTCAGTTCAGGAGCCAGTGATCTTTGCAATTTGTTTGCTTGTTTATCAGAGTTTGACTGTTTTTTTCCTGAATAGGCAGTTTTGTATTATTCCTTCTCCAAGGGTTCATTTTGTTGATTGAATTCAGAAAGTATGTTTTAAAAAATAATGTTTTTTTTAAAATTCACTTGGGGTTAAAAAATGAAATTTGAGAAGATTTAAAGGGGATTTGCGAAATTCAAAATGAAAGTGAGTTCCTAACTCCATCCAACCCACCAAATGATGAATCTTATAAATAGTTTTTTTCCCTAAATATGTTTCATAACTTCAAGCAACCAACTGGGCCATAAAACAATATAGTCTTGGCAGTTTGTTGAAGAGTTATTTTTATTTCAGTAAATTGATCAATGTTCATGACATAAAAATATCTATATGTGCCTATGCATGTGTTGGAACACATTTAACTGTATTTGAACATTTTATTCTAAAAAAAATAAAATAAAAAACTCATCTAAGCTAAAGTACTTTGCATTAGTTGATCTGGTTCAGTGGGGTTAAGTTCTGGTGTTGTGTTTAGATTTAATTATTTCTTATTAACACTTGGCAATATCTCTTCCACTTTGATTATTAGCAGGGTTTAGTGAATTTTTTAGACATAATTTATTTTATAGATGTGCTTGTAATTGTAAAGATTTGTGGGGGTGTACATGTAATATTCTACAATTTATTGAATCTTTTAGCACAAAACTAAAATATAAATGTAAGAGTGCAAAAGCACAAAGAAGTTGTGTTGTGAGTGGAATGAGTATGTATAAGCTATTTATTACTTCTATCAAAGGTGTTTTTATGAATGCCAGGTTGATAAACAAGTTTGAATAGATCGGTGATTGATTTATTTATGATAATTAATAATATCATTTAAAGCTTGTGAACAAATTTCATTGATACTCAAAATATGCTTGTTTAAGAGTTGATTGTGGATTTATTTGTATGTGATTGTGAGTCTTTGTTTCGCTATTAGATTTTTGTTTGTTTGTTTATGAATATTACTTGTTTATGTTTGTTAAATATTGATTTATTTAGTAGATTGGTTAATTGAAGTGTCATTTTTGTCCTAAGTAGCTCGATAAAGTCCGTTGGGATAATTAACAACTTTTTTTATAGTATTATTTGTTAATAGGCTCGATAAAATTCGTTTGGTTAGCTAATAAGTTATTTAGTGGCTTGCTAATTGGACTTTAATAACTTTCTCAATACAATTGAATTAAACTTAAGTTAAGCCTAGACAAAATTTTAACAATCATAATTTTAAACAAATTGAGCTTATGAACACATGAATTGAGGTTGAGTTAGAGCATAATTTTAGCTAAAATAGGCTCGAGCTCGAAGAAGCTCCTTAGATCTGTTTGATTTATGTATAGCCATGTTATGTCGGGGTATATATACTTAACATTGATTTATGTGTGTCAAATAAGATTTGTATGAGTTTGAACTCAATCAAGTTCTTGCTCATATCTATTTTGGTTAATTAACAGTCCTACTTATGCTACATAAGAGATTGTTTTGAATGGATGCCTTTAGAATTTCAAATTAACTAACATATGCTCATCATAAAATAATACAAATTTGTGCACTAATGTCATCCCACACTACATCTTTTTTCATTTTTTTTAACTAATGCTTATAATAGTTTTGGAAATTTAGAGTAAATTTATGTTGTTTCTCACAAAATAATATAAAGTTTCACTCTTATGTAATTCTCATGGGTGGCTCTTGGCATAACTACAATCCTTTTGGGAAGTTTGCTTGATGGCTCTCTTCATCATTTTTTTAGATTTCTCTTTTTGTTTCCTTAAATGTTGATTGATTGTATCAAGCTTCTTCATCCCATCAAAATCATCATCAAAAGAAAATCTCATTAGAAGATAATCATTAGACTCATTAAATGTTATAGAGAAATTTATATACATATAACACAATTCGTATGTATTTGCATAACTAACACTTAAAGTTTGATCTTTGCAAATATAATATTTTTTAATGTATGAAAAGATATAGTTCATAGTGCTATTTTAATAAAATATTAAAGATTTAGGTGATATTTATATAAATAAAAAAGTTTAGGTGTTAGATATATAATTATATACGAATTGTGTGTTATGTATGCACATGAATTGTGTGTTAGATATATAATTATATAAATAAAAAAGTTTAGAGAGAGAGAGAGAGAGAGAGAGAGGGAGGGAGGGAGTGGGTATGATGTTTTAGGATTTGAATATTTAACACAATAAATTTTGAAGGTTTCACACTTTGATTTAACACAATAAATTTTGCCCACACTATAACTTAAGTCTCCTTTCATACAATAATTTATGTGATTTTTGAGAATTTTCTTGATACCACTCTTCTAGATTTGGGAATTTGGATAGTATTTAAGTAGAATTAGCTCTTGGATGGCTTCCCTTTGTGCTCTCATTTTCTTTTATAAATGTCCAAATGTAAATCTTGGGCTTCATTAATGTCTCCTCTTTTGAGTCTTTTTTGGATGTTGATGCATTAAATATCTTTTCTTATATATCTCCTACCTCATAAAGATCAATGTTTGAAAGTGTTTCTAATTTAAGGGCTGAAATAATGACTATATATTTGAGGCTTTCCTAAATGAATATAAACATTAAGCATTCTTTTAGAGTAGAGATGATTTGAAGAAGTCACATCCCTATGTAATCAAGAAAGAAAAATTTTTTGAGTTCAAGGTCAAAAAAATTAAGAAAATATACTTAGTGCATCATCTATGCTTCTAAAATGTATTCATGACTTATAAACTAAGAAATTAGCACAATCAAAGATCTTTAAGATTCAAAGCCATGTATTAAAATACACTTGATTTTCTATATTAGATGATCCATCGAGAAACTCACCCATGACTTATTAAATAAATAACTAAGAAGAAACTTAATATAACTAATACAAATATAAAGTCAAAAGATCATAACACACACACACATATAGGAGTGTAAATGAGCCGAGCTTAAAATCAATTGTGTTTTCGTTTGAAAATCGCTTTCATGTTCTACATATTGAAATGATCGAAATTTTAGTGTTTCGAATTGAAATGGCAGATCGACTCAAATACAATAATCCAAAAAATTTTGTAAGAGGAGCTAAATCGAGCCAAATATCGACGAAGGATTGTGTCATTGTTATAAATCGAGCTTGAAATATTTGTTCGTGTTTGGCTCGCTACGAACGAGCCAAACACGAGCTGTTCACGAACAATGAGCTTTTTTGACAACCCTACACACACATGTATATATGTATGTATGTATGTATGTATGTATGTGTATTTATATATACTTTTAAATCAATGATTGTTGCATTGTAAGTGGTGTTGGACTAATTTATATCATGCTTACACCTTTGTGTAGGAATATTTTGGTGTTAGCTAGAATCTGCAACAAAATCTTTTTTTGGTACACTTAGACATATAAATAGGATAACTATGCTAAATTGAAAACAATATTTTAATTTATTTGAATAAAGCTTAAGCATCATTTGATTGTTGATTGAACTTGATTAGAACATGTTTCTTTAACCTCTTGCTAGTTATTTGTTTATAGTTCTATTAAAATGACTTTATTTATAAATAATTTCTTTCTCACAATCAATACAAATTATATAAATTATTGAAGATTTTAATCATATGCCCATAACAATATTTAAATCTTGAAAATACTTCCAAATACTTATCAAAGTCTAATTAAACCACATCCTCTGATTATCACTAAAATGTTTAAATCTTCTTATCCCATTACAAGAAGAAATCTCATGGTGAAAAATAGAGGTTAAAAATTGCTATAAGAGAAAATGTAAGAACATGTGAGACATAGCTTTCAAGGATATATATCCATATTAATAATATTAAAATAAATGAGTGATATTTATTAAATGTGAGATAATGAAAATAATATATATATATATATATATATATATTATAAATGAGGCAAGCAAATTGGAGATAATATCATTTAAAAAAATTTCTATTTTTTCAACTCATCTAAATAGACTTATTTTGAAAAAAAAAGTTCAATTAATAGAAGAAAAATTTGAGTTTATGTGCTCTATAATGATAAAAAATGTAGAAATATGCTCGTTGATGTACCTAAAAGTTTTGTTCAAACTAAAATATCTTTATCTTGTGCATATCTTGGCCTATGATTGAGAGTTGGACAATCAATCTTAAATTCAAGTTCTCAGATATATGAGTTTGATCAAATTTTTTAGTGGTCTGATGTTGCATGTGTATGCCATTGGATATGACTAAAAGTATTTGAAGAAATGGGTTGACACTTAACTTATACATCTTCTAATAAAGTTAAAAAGCTCATTGTATTATATTTTAGGGTTGACACCTAAACCCTAAACCCTAAACTATGTAAGGTACTACTTCATATAAAGCTAGCTTATAATATTATATATAAGATTCACTTCATATAAAGTTCTTGAAGTTGATGACTATAATTCATCTTACACCACATTATAGAATATGAAGGGAGGGATGATTCCATTATATGGTTGCTTCTTTAAGTTAAGCAAGTAGTTAGACCTATTTGATAAAAGATAGAGACTCATGCCCTCTAAATCTATGTGGATGTGGAGCAGGGTCAACATAGATGAGGTACCAATGGTTATATTAAGGTATTATAAGTTAGATTTTGGAAGAATTTCACTTTGGTATCTTGAACATACATTATGATGATTACTCTTTCCCTTTAATTGCAGATCATATGCAATATAATACTTGATATACCTAATTTTGAAGAAATTTTATTTTGAGGTTACTTATGAAGCAATTCTTTAAGGGCTGTTTGGTTGCCTGAAAAAATACAGTATAAAAGAAATGCAGTGTATTTAGATTATTTTAGGATTGTTTTGTTGAAAACTCTATAAATATATGAGTTTGTTTTTTTATGTTTGGTAAAATAAATGTAATGTAAGGTATTTTTGAGATTGTGGGTGATATTTGGGTAGAGCGTCCACAATATTTTATACTGACTGGTGTATTTGGAATTTGCTCAAATCGAGTGAATTTCAAATACACTAAAAATGTCCTTTGTAATGTATTCTAAATACAACATCACCATGTAAATTTTATTTTGCACTTGCATTTATTTTACTTTACACCCAAAATTCTTCCTTCCAAACATCCCCTAAGGAATTTTTATGTGTAAATTTGTTCCATAATAATGTAGCCCACTTATTTTTTAGTATATAAATATTCATTCTTTACATGGAATTATTTATAATAGTTTTTTGTTTATTATTGAAATGCATTTTGTTGTTATAATTTTCAAATGCAGTGTGTTTTTAAAAGATGTAGTGCTTGTGTTTAGTTCTATGAAAGTGATTTTATAGATGCTATGCAATGAAGTTAAGTTTTTCATTTTGATATATATGGATATTTTATTATACTTTATTATTGGGTCTAATACTTTCTTAAGCTATGTTTAAATCTTATTTAAATCACATACACATCTATCTTGAAATCAAAATACATGGTTTGAATACATTTTGAATAAATTTTAAACATTATTTAATTTATCTCTTATATTATCTCAATCTTATTCGAATCTTGTTTAAACCAATTTTGATCTCAAAGGACTAATAGTCTATGATTCGCAAAATTTATTAAATCATTTTTGAAAATGATCGACCTATTTGATAAAATTTAATATTGTTTTTCACCGAAGATATAACAATGTTTGAACTAACTTTGATGCGTTATAACTAGATACATACTTCAAACCTTATTTTAGCTCATGATCTAACTTCTTCGACACTTCTTCTAACATGATTTGACATGATAAATGAAGGGTCAAACATGGGGTTAAGAAAGTTGTCAAATTTAGTTCAAATAAATTTGAATTGAGCTACAATGCGTTGACTTATTCAAACTATATTCGACAGCTTTCTTGACCTTATGTCAAACCTCATATCGATCGTGTCAAATTATCTTCGAAGAAGTGTTCAAGAAAATTTGATCAAGAGGTTACATAAGTTTTGCAGAAAAATCTAAACAAGTGCATCAAAGTTGGTTCAAATACTGCTAAATCATGAGCTGAAGATGTTATAGAGACTCATAAAAGTGGCCGATCATGATGGTTTTAGGGTTTAGTTATGATCTACGATTGTTAAATAATTAGTAGTTATTGTTTGAAGATGATTTTAGGGTTTACTTATATAGGTTATTGTATTATGTAAGCAAATGTATGATGTAATCATATCATTTAAGAGGTATTGTCCTACTTGGTCACATATAGAATTAGAGGTATGGAGACACTATTTAAAAAATTCGAGGCTAATGATCTCATTACCTAGATTGAGGGATCTGACTTCATGAACTTCTTCAAAGCTCTTAGAATGCACTTCTCTAGTTCCCTTATTTATTCAAGGAGAGAGGAGAGAATAGAGAGAGAGAATATATATATATATATATATATATATATATATATATATATATATATATATATATATATATGTCATATATGAGATATATATATATAAGTACTTGAACAAAGTTCATTGGATTATATGTGAGATTTCACTTTCCACGAAGTTTATAATGATTCTATTTTACGATCACTTAAGTTGCTTGAGCGATTATAATTATTCAATAAAAGACAAGGACTTATGTCCTATATTTAAGCTTAAATATCTTTTAGAATCGCTTGATCAAAATTTTATTTTGATTAGACCTAAATTTTAAATATACTTCAAAGTAAATATAGTATGCAATGAATGAAGTTATTTACAAAATTTAAGAAAATTTAAGTATTTATCGCATAATTCTTATTTATTTATATATCTAGTATATGGAATTTAATAGCTATAAATATAATATTTTTATATATGAAAAAGTTATATTTCATTCTAAGAAATTAATGATAATAATACTTTTAATTTATTATTTCAAAATTAGATTTTATTTATATAAATATTAAATATATAAATATAGAAAAAAATTATATGTTTACTTAAATCTTTCAATTTTTTTGCTTGAAGATATGATGCAAAATTTTCCTATTTAGTTGGGTAATATTTATTTTGGGATAATTTTATATAGCACTTAAATTTTATATATTTATAGAATTGATATTCAATTTATTTTTTAAGTAATGATCTCAATGTATTTGTGTAAATTATAATTAAATCATTTTTAATGCTAATTTTAATATTTGAGTAAGAATTTAAAAAAAAATAAAGAATATATAATTTTTGTAAATATATATTTTGATTGCTAGATATGTAATTACCCTTATTAATTTTATGGGGCTTTTATCACTATTTTTTATATTTATAAATTAATTAACTTCAATTTTAATTTTTTAAATTGATTTTAAAATATTAAAATTTATAATAAAAGTTTAATTTATATATTTTTTATTTTTTTAAAATTTTTAATAATCTAATCGTGATATATATAAATATATGAATCTCATAATTAAAAAAAACTTAAAAAGTAATCAAATTATAAATATATATTTATTAGATGATTGATTTGTAAATATCCTTTATTTTATTTAAAAAACGGAGGGTAGCTAAGGTACGGGACTAGGGACCGCCTAATGCGGGAGAAAAATTGAGCCAGAGCCGCCGGAGACTCCAGCCAATGCACCTGCGCTCCGCCGACGGAAACCTAATTCCGTCTGCCGTCGCCCACAGCTGTCGCGCTCCGCTGGGAACAAACCCTAGTCGAACTGAACTAGCTTGTCATTTTTCGAAAAGAGAGGGTAGAAACTCGATCCACCTCGCGGTAGGCCGCCGGAGGTGGAAGTGCAAGGGGGGACGATGACCGGAAAGGTTATCCTGCCGGTGCCGATGGTCAACGGTCGCTTGTTCACGGTGGGGCTGGTGATCTCGTGGTACTCGTCCAACATCGGCGTGCTCCTTCTGAACAAGTATTTGTTGAGCAATTACGGCTTCAAGTTCCCCATCTTCCTGACTATGTGCCACATGACGGCATGCTCGCTATTCAGCTACGTCGCCATCGCGTGGATGAAGCTTGTTCCGATGCAGCCCGTGCGGTCTCGTCTCCAGCTCGTCAAAATCGCCGCCCTCAGCTTTGTCTTCTGCGGATCTGTCGTCAGCGGAAACATCTCGCTGCGTTTTCTTCCCGTCTCCTTCAACCAAGCCATCGGCGCCACTACGCCTTTCTTCACAGCCGTGTTTGCCTATATCATGACAGTGCGGCGAGAAGCGTGGATTACCTACGCCACGTTGATCCCCGTCGTCACCGGCGTTATCATAGCCAGTGGGGTGAGTGAGGGGTTTAATATTTCATAATATCGAATTACTTGGGTGGACTGTGGAATATTTCTTCACATACTTTTCTTTGTTTTGGAGATCTTGGTTTACCCTCAGGCGCGCTGATTCCTAATTTATAATTGTTTGTTGGATATGTTGTGTATTTCTGCCTTTTTCAGATAACTTTTTCTCACTGTAATGATTTCCGTAAAGTTTATTTAATGACTTTCCGTTGTCGTTTAGAGTGTGATTGAGGATCAACGTATTTAGATGGTAATTTTCTTTTACTGGTAATGGAAACATGTATCTTGCTAGTTAACTGATTCAATCGTGCGTTTTGGATTGTATTTATTTTTCTTGTAATCACTTAAATATGATACTTTATTTAAAGGAACTGTTCTTCTTTAATTGCTGTCCATCCATAGGCCTTGTGATAATGCTGACCTTCAAGTTGTCTATCTTTTGTTTTGTGTCTAGGCTATCAAAACTTTGAGATGCTTGATAGAACCTGCTACATTAAGTTATCAGGAAAAAAAAAAACAACTCTTCCATTTTCATGAGAAGTGTACATTAGAAAAATAAAGAATTGCGGTTCTGTGTATTTTGTTTAAGATAGTTATAGTGGCTTATGCTAATTGAAAAAACTAAGATTGAAATACTGGGAATAAATGAATTTTATGGAAGGCTGAATGTTGTTTTTTTGTATTTCACTTCAGATCCCTTTCACTTTTGGTGTATTGAGTTGTTACAAAATTCTAGATTAAAACTATGACAAGTTTCTTTTGTATTCTCATAAAATCTTGCTATAATGGTGCGCTATTATTGTTTGCCTATTTTTTGGTACTCTAATGAGATAACAGGTTTGGTAAGCTTGTCCTTATAGTTTAATTTTCTTTTCCTTTTTTCCCTCACTCATTTTCGTCATCCAAACTCTCTCTTGATTTTTTGATTTGAATTTAGGTTGTTTGGCAAAATACTTTGTTCATCATTTACCTTTGTAGTATTAGCTATGGTTATGACTCTAGATTGAAGAAAGTGTATTTCTTGTGCCTATTTCCTCTTCTGCATGCCTGCCTCTATCTCAAACTCTTGTCAGTCTTTATTTTCTTGTGCCCTTAGCATCGTCCTTCATTTTTTTGTTGAGCGTGAGCTTTTCAGGGAGTTTATTTTTTTGAATTCCATGAAATAATGCCAGCTCAGAGAGAGAGAACGTGAAATGTGCATATGAAATTCTATTAGGAATCATGGAATGCATTAGGAGTGAGAAAGTTATTGCCTTGGGTTGCATTTATGTGAGAGGGATGAGATTATTTTTGCAACGAAACAAGGATAGTTAAGAGTGGTCAGGAGGAAGAGATTGAGTGTGATTTGGAGAAAGGGGAGGAAATTTTTTTAGAATTCCATAATCCAAATAGCCACCATTCAGCCTCTATTTATAAAATTAGTTTTACAAGATATTACTAAATTCATTTGAATTGAAATGTTTCTGTTCTAATAATCTTATCATCTATTTAAAAATAATTATTGTTCAACAATTACATAAAATAAAACTATAATTAAATTTTAAAATGGTTTTAAATTTTGAAATCTTCTAGAAATAATCCTCTCGTGTTTCATTGACTCTGTAGTCAATATAACACACCCTATCTTTCAAAACCCTTATATTGTAATTGATAACTTTGAATTGGGGTGTGGAAGATGAGGAGAACGTTATTATAACACATTCATATTTTTCATATAATTGTTTCTCTCAAAACTATAAAAAAATTCAATCACCAACATGTTAACTTATTTCAGGATGCAAAGTTGGGTATGTAATTTTTTGTCATGTTGCTGAGAGCAGTGCTTGATTCTAAGCTTTAGTTTGGGTCATAGTAGCCATTAAAAAGTAGTTGCCTCAATTTTTATTTTTCTAGTTGGGTCATCAAATGATTCTTCTCTATGGTATTATCTTGGGTTGCAAAGCCTTTTAGTGTTTGTGTTAAAGTTAGGGCTATGTTTTAGGTCATCCTCAAAATTATGGGTAGGTGCTTAACTTTGTTGTTGTTTGGTTTAGCAAAACTTTTGTTTTAAGAATTTTTCAAAATTGTTAAATTTGTTATCTATATATTGAACCTTTTATCATTCTCTTGACTTTTGTTTTTCATGCTAAACTCAGATTGTCTTCATTTTTTTTTAGTTTCTGTACTTGATTTATAGTTGCATGGATGGCATGGTGGTGATGATGTAGATACAATAGCAATGTGAAAACATGGGCATAAGAGTAAAATATACTGGGTTTTTGAGTTAACTTAGTCTAATAGGAACTTCTAGGTGAGGATGGGGCACAAAGGCCGCTTACATCTCATGATTTTCTTGCGTTATTTGCACTTTTTAACAATGTCTCGTTAGGTTTGGAAAGGTCTATACCTTTTAGATGTCACACAACCAATACTTCCCATCATCCAATCCTAGGAAGCCCCTAAACCATTTTCTGATGATGAAATGCAATGCCTGGTAACCAACCTTTTTTGTGGTCAGTGTAATAGTGCTACTTCAACTATTTGCCATTTAAATTATGATTGGAGTCAGCATTTTGTTAGAGCCTTACACATTTAGCTTGATTCAGGCATGAAAGCAATATGCCACTGTTGATAAAGGTTGGAGATTTATGGCATCACAAACTTTTAGATAGGAGAAAGCTAGAAGTTTTTCCTGTGAGTTCTAGATTTTGATATATGAACAGGCTTCTTAGATTGTTTGGCTTTTTAATGAAGAATATTTTCATTCTGGCATTCGGGATGCTCAGGTGGATGAGTGACTTTACACTTAGAGACAAAATGCCAAATAAACATATATGTGAAAAGGTTGGAGTTGCTCCAGTGACAGATAAGATTAGAGAGAGCCTTAGATAATTTGGTCACATAAAATATCGGCAGTCTCATAATTCAATTAGCAGAGTAGATGTATTAGATTCAACCAATGTTAAGAAAAGTGGAGGTTGACCTAAAAAGACTTGGTTAGAAAGTATAAAAAATGATCTTATTTTATTAGAATTAAATGAAAATTTGACACCTAATAAGACACGATGGAGGAGAAGGATTCATGTAGTTGACCTCATGTTGTGGCATATAAAGGCGTGTTGTTATTATTGTTGGCATTTACAGAAGAGCTGCTGATGTTGTGTTAGTTTTAGTATGATGTAAGTTATAGCTCTTGATAAAAAAAATGGCTGTGGTGAGAAAAGATATTTATAGTATGGTTGATACACCTTTGTTAACACTGTTGTTACCTCAACAACAATGGATGTACTGTGAACGTTCTTCGTGATTTGTATTATTTTACCTAATTTAGACCATATTAAGGAGTTTCTGTAGGCCAAAATTTTCTTATCCTAATTATTATTTTACGTTCAATTTAGCTTCTTTAAACAGTAAAGTGTTGTGACTGTTGATTTCTATTTGTTTTCCCCTGCAGGGAGAGCCAAGTTTTCACTTATTTGGATTTGTCATGTGCATTAGTGCTACTGCTGCAAGGGCACTGAAGTCGGTGTTACAAGGGATTTTACTATCATCCGAGGGGTAAATATTTCCCTTTCATTAAGCATTCTTACCAATTTTCAGCCATGCTGCCTTGATTATCAAATGGACTTGTATGCTCTTTTCCACATGTAGTTCAAAATCTGCATTTATTTTTTGTTCTAGTCTTCTTGGGTTGGCGGTGCTAAAATTTACTCAGACCTGTTTGTATTTGTACTCTTTGATCAGGGAAAAGCTGAACTCAATGAATCTTCTCCTTTATATGGCCCCAATAGCCGTTGTCTTTTTGCTTCCTACTACGCTTTTCATGGAGGAGAATGTGGTTGGCATTACACTTGCGCTTGCTAGAAAAGATATCAAAATTATTTGGTACCTCTTGTTTAATTCTTCGCTGGCATATTTTGTGAATCTGACGAACTTCCTGGTTACCAAACACACCAGTGCTCTGACTCTCCAGGTATATTTTTTTTCATAAAAAATTAATGTTGCTTTCTTCTGCATAATTATTCAAACATACCAAAGCAAATAGTAGCAGTGAATATTACATGTATTCAGTTATTTTCCATCTATAGCTTCGCAGAAAACATTAACTTATTATATGGGTGAATGTCATCTCTTGATCTCCTAATTTGAGAAAAGGAGCAATTACCGCTTGGTCACGCCATTGGTGATACTTGAACACTTGATAATTGTCATCCACAGACTTGTTACTCTGTCCGTGTAGCTTGTAATTAAGTTCATTACAAAATGGGTACTGTTTCTTATTTTATTATTTTTAACCACTCAACAGAACCCCTCTTCTTGCACTTTGTGAGGTGGGGGCAAAACCACCTGAGCCAATTAATTCTCATTGGTGGTGCTGTTGTTTTGGCGGGCCCACAATGACCTATAATAGTGTATGATACACATGAGGGTACGGGATTGTTGAAAACTTTGGTTTTGGAAATAATTTCAAGGATGATTGACCAAGCATGATTTCCAGCTTTTCATTTGGAAAGAATATATAATCAATGTGATATCATTTCTCTAAATAGAATTTTAATGAAGTTAGGATCAAGCCATTATTTGAATATGGGGTGAACTATCATTGCTTGAATTTTTTTTTTTTAAAGTGAGTTTTTTTTTTTTTAAATTTCTGGTTTAACAAAATTAATGTTACCAATTTGATAAACAATTAAAAAGAAAACTACAAAGCTCAAATGATGAAGAAGAGGGTATTAGGATTAAGAGATCCGAGAGAGGAAGAAAGAGAGGGATGTTGAGTTGCCAAAAAAGAGAGGTAATATCTTTGATTTAATTCATTCTACATTAACCAATCACAAGCACTAAATCCATTATTTATGAATTAAGTTACAAGATAAGTCCAATAATTGGTTTAATTTATTAAATGCAAATTTAAATCTATATAAACTAAATATATTCCTAATAATTCAAATTCAAACTTGAACTTATCCATTATGATTAATTTCTCTAAATTTATAAAAACAAATATGAGATCTTAACTTAAATTCTATAATATTGAAAATAAATATAAACCTAATTTTCAGTACTGCATTAATTCTATTGGTGATGTGAAAACTCTTTTCCTAAAGAGTTGGAGGAAGATTTTTTTTTTGCGCTCGAAAAATCTTCATACACTTTATTGAATTAATAGGAAGAACTAATTACTTGTTGTTTATTATAGATAAGGTGCCAAAATTATGCCAAGTAAGGGTAGAGTATTCTAGGTATTATCCTTGGTTTATAAGTGGCAATGCATTTTTCAATCGAGAACACCTTTCAATTATCCATACTTGTCTCGAGTGGTAATCCAAAGAAATCGATTATCTTTAAGAAATTTGATTGAAGTGAGTGGTGACACTAGCAACTAGTGCATGGCAAATATGATACTGGATGAAGGGGTGTTGGCAAATATGTGGCAGGGGAGAGAGGGTTGCTCATAGAGGAAGGAAGGTACACAATAGATGGCACAAAATGTGATTGAAGTTTGTGTGGGAGTAAGGATGCTAAGAAACTCTTTTTAGAAGTGCTAAAAATTTTACTCAACTTGATTTCAATTTTGTTTTAACTCACTTGCATATATAATTTAATTCTATTTAAAATCTCACTCGAAATAAGTATTATATAAAGTATATAATGTATAATATAATATTTATATTTACATATATACTATTTAAAATCAAATTTGAGTCAACTAGAAATGAAGTCATTTGAGTTGACTTTGAGTGATTTTGATTTTGAATCAAAATTGAATTTTTGTTAAACATTTTATTTAGATTTTGCCTAATGTGTTCAAACTCAACTCAATATCATTTCTATATGAGAGGCGGGAGGACTTGTTATTCATGATTGGAGTTGAAGTGGATTTCATGTGCGTGGAAGTTGGAACATTATTAGAGGATGAATGGGGCAGCGCTTTGTTGTAGGTTGTGGGTCAATTTGGGAGGAAATAATGGATATTAGGATGAACAATGAGGGATGAGAAGGGTCATAGGAGGGGCTCTGGATAGCTGATAGAGCTTGACAGGATGTGTTGATAGTAGGGTAAACGGCGTGATAGGGTCTCACTACTTGGTGAGATCGGTGAGTGGGGGTTGATACAAAATAGTGAGATTATGATCAAGGTAGTGATTTGTTCCTCTCGAGCTGGGATTGGGATCATGATTAGAGAGTGAGACACAAAATCATTTGTTTAATTAGAATGATTGAATCAGCTAGTTGTCATTCATTTCTAATATCAATTGATGTTGAAGAGCATAGAAAAAGAAGGAAATTCTAGTATTAGGTGAGAGAGACCTGAGAGAGGAAGAAAGAGAGTTAACCAAAAAGATGAGAGATTATGAAGTTTGTTAGATTTACTTTATTCTACAATGATCAATTACAGGCTATGCATATCCAATTTATAGAAATATGCTACAATATGTCCAAAAGCTTGGATCAATTGTTGATATTCAATTTTAATCCTAACTATGCAATTTAAAAGAAAATTTCCGTAAACTTTGGATATTTTTTAGTTTCATGAAATAATTTTGTCATTAGCAACTATATGCTTTAAGATTTTTTATGCATTATTTGACTAGCTCCCTATTATTTTTTCTTAAAATTAATGCTTGTCATTATATTGAACTAAATATTGATCGATTATTTATACAAGGCATTAAACCAAACATATTTAAGTCTGAAAATCTCTTGTGCATTATTAAAAAGAAAGGAGATTTACATACATACCACAATTTTTATATATTTTTACATCTAATACCGAAATTTATTTATAGAACATTATAGTGTCATAATCACATCAAAATATATGCATAAAAAGGTATATTTTAATTAAAAAAACCTTTATATTAGTGGTGTTTTTGATATAATATTAAAGATTTGATTGTTATGTATTAGTAAATAACAGAGTTTTGGTGTTCGATACATAAATACATAATAATTGTTTGGTTTGTATTTAAATCCCCTGTACATTCACATGAAAAATCTGCAGTACTATGCTGGCTATGTTATAGAATCTGTTCAAAACTACATCTATATATGAGAAGACTCCACACCCCAAACTGTTATGATATTTGAGATGCTTGTCATTATATTTGTGTAGAGCCTTTTCAGATGCTGAAATAGGAAGACATCAAATTATGCTCTTTGATTATTTAATTGCTTTGTTGTTGTTGTTTGTGAAAGGAAAATCACATTGTAGACCCTCTTAAAAATTTAAGTGTTTTGTATCCAAATATTAAAGCTTAGGTGTTTGATATGTAAATATGTAGGAATTGTGTGGTGTGTTTATTACTTTTTCATGTAAGAAGTCTTCTTCATCCTTCACCTGACCTAAACATTCTCCATGGAAGTAAACATGAAAGGATGATCTTTCTGTCAGGTCCTCGGCAACGCCAAGGGCGCCGTCGCCGTGGTGGTCTCCATTCTCATCTTCCGGAATCCCGTCTCTGTAACCGGCATGCTCGGTTACAGCCTGACGGTCGCCGGAGTTGTTCTCTACAGCGAAGCGAAGAAACGCAACAGAATGAGCAGCTGAGCTCCTGCAATGGTGTTTTTTTCAGCCAGGTCGTCGTCTTCTTCTTCTTCTTCTTCAGTTTAGTTGTTCTTTTGGATAAATTTCCTTTTTGATATATATATAATATTAACATTAGATTGCCAATTCTTTGAGATAGAATTAGGTCTTTTGATGCTTAATTCAATTGCTTTCTTTCAAAAATATGCAAGTCTTGTTGATTGATTACAGAAGCAATTTTATTGTTTCTATATCTGTTTGTAGCGTGTCAGGAGTTGGCATAAGCTCATGCTATAAATTTGTCTATGTAAGGATAAATGTGTATGTTAACTCATTTATTTATGTTCATGAATATGCTCTATTATTTATTAAGTGGCTCATAAAAAAATATAATAAAATGATGATTTAATTGCTTATTTTATATTCTTGTATGAATTTTCATGAAATATATAAAATTAATAGTATTTAGTAATTAAATTACATGCTTAAATTATTAATATTAAATATATAGTTATTTAAACTAATTAAAATTTTAATATGGTTTTAACTCAATAAAAAATTCATTAGTTTGAATATGGTTTAAAATCTTGGGCTATGTTTAAACTTAAAACTTAGATTTATAAAAAAAATGTAAATGAATATGCTTTAGTTAAATGGTTTAAAATTGACTTTTTTATCTAGTTAATTTAAATATTTTAAAAAAATATTATTGATAAAAAGAATTTAAATCCTATTTTATTTTCTAAAATATTTAAAATACCCACAAACAAAAAAATAAATATATAAATTTATGTAAAATGTGAAAAAATAAAGCTAAAATATTCTGATAAAATCTCACACATTCGATAGGTAGGTCATCATGATCGATGGTGGCCAAAATTGACAATGATGATTAGTAATAATAATAAATATTTTAAGATTATTTTGAATATTTTAAAAATAAGTTGATATATTTTAAACAATATAAATAGAAATGAATATTTATAAAATAATAATAATAATAAACAATTGATTTTAAATAGCCCTAAGTCTTGAATTATTAGAAGTATTATTTCTTAAATTTGAAAATGGTAGCATGATAATGACCCAAGATGATTAAAAAAATAATAAGTTTATAATTTTATGCCATCCCTATCAAATTATGATAAGTAGGCTAATTTTATATGAATTGATAAAAGTGAATTGAAAAAGCATACTATCTTGATTTGCATGCAATAAAGCCAAAAGCCTCAAATAATACAAATATCAAATATGAGCTATTTATAAGGGAAAAAAAAATGCTCTAATGCTTTTAATTGGGCTAATTATTTCATTAGTAATTAAGACAAAATCAAATATTTCAAATTTATTTGTTAAGAATTGAGAACACATAGTGAGAGATTAAAGCAAAATAAATTTGAACTTAAAAAATTATTTTTCTTAGATTTTGTTAGTCTAAATTTTTGCAAAATTAACAATTAATTTTTTTAAAATGTTTTTATTCAAATTTCACTATAATGCTATAATAAATAAGCATGTTATCACGAATGAATTTTTCTGATGTCACCCATACAGTCTTAGCATAATCTCTAAGTATTAAGTCAGCCTTACTCTTATGCAATACTTGCTAGAAAGCAAAGAATGCAAGAGAAAATAAGGAGCGAAGGGAATGAATTTCCTATCACAAGAGAGCTTTACAAATACATTTGGATTCACTCTTCTTAGATCTTTACTTGATTTGTTACAAATGCGGGATAATGATTCTTATTTATAGTCCTTCACTCTCTGCCCTAAGAACAGTGAGGAGCACACTATATTCTTCGTGTGAGTGAAGTTCTCTAGATTACTTCACACCATTCCTATACTTATATTACAGTTTAAATAGTTCTAGAAATTCCTAAGTCATTCCCCAAACATCTAAACTATTCTAAATTATTTTAGAATGTTCTGGATTATTCTTAAAGTATCTAGAAGGTTCTAAATAATTTTAGAGACTTATAAAATATTATAATTCGAATGTAAATTTTACGCTCGAATTCCTCACCACGTAATAATCTCTCTTTTTTAAAAGTATTCAAATCCGGCCTAAAAGTCTCCTAAGCCTAATCGGCCACCATGATGGGTTCCAGCCTCCACTCGCTCCCGTAATACGAATTCGGCAGGCCCAGCCAGAACTTGAACGCCTCCGCCGCCTGCTTCCGCTCGCTCCGCCTCGCCTGCCTCGCCAGCGACGCATGCTTGCTCGTAAACATCCTCGAGTGCATCTCCACATATATTCTCTTGTACTTGGTCTTGTTCGGCGCGATCCCATGCTCCTCCATGCACGCCACGATCTCCAGCGCCTTTTTGAAGAACGCCGCTCTCACGCACACATCCGCAAGCGCATCTAACAGCCCTTCGTCCGGTTTAAAACCCCTTCCTCCGCCGCCACCGCCGCCCTCGTCGCCGGCACAGCGCTCCTTCACCTCGTTCCACAACAACAACGCCTCCCCGGGCTTCCTCGCCAATGCGATCCCGTTAGCCAGGCTTCCATATGTCGCGACGTCAGGGGAAAACCCTTTCTCCTTCATCCTCTCCACCACCCTCTTCGCTTCTTCTATCAAACCTAATCTACAGTACCCCTCCACCAGCATATTGAACGCCACCCGGTCTACCTTCACTCTCTTGTCCTTTTGCATTTCGTCGAAGACCTTGTAGGTAAGCGTAGGCTGCCCTGACAACGCAAACGCTTTCATCAGCGTGGTGTAGCTGATCTGGGAAGGAGGGATCCCGCGTTCCCGCATCTCGTTGAAGAAGGCAAGCGCGCTAGCACTGTCGTCCACGAGGATGCAGCCGTCGATGAGAATGTTGTAGGAGAAGACGTCGGGTTCGATGCCGGCATCGTCGGCCATGGAGCGGATGAGGGCCTTGGCTTTATCAAGCTGGAGCTGGGCGCAGTAGCCTTTGAGGAGGACGTTGTAGGTGACACGATTAGGGGTAACGCCGGAGTGAGACATTTCGTTGAGCAGTTGGCGGGCGCGGTCCATGGCACCTGCGTTTGCTAGGGCGGTTATGGCCGTTGTGTAGCTGACGATGTCTGGATGGCTTGCTGGGTCTGGCTCCCGCCGCATCGCGGAAACCATGCGGACCACGTCGTCCGCACGGCCAACCTTCATGTACCCTTTCATTAGTGTCGTGTAGATCCGCGTGTCCGGCTTGTATGTCTTCGGGAGCAGAGGTGATTGCTCATCGCCGGCAATGGCGGCAAGCTTGTTCAGTGTCGAATCTGTTTCTTCCTCGTTGCTTCTGTTTAGGATCGTTGAGGTCTCTGCGCGGAGAAGTTGGCAAATGTCGCGTCTGTCCTCACGCATGGATTGGACGAGTTTCTCAGCAGTGGGCAAATCGCCGAGTCCAACGTAGGCGGCGACAAGGGAATGGAACGTGGTTATGCAGGGAACGAGACCGCTTCGGATTATGCGCTCGAGAACGAGGACGAGGAGGTCTCTCCTCTCGGCTCTGGCGTAGAGCTTGATGAGGACATTGTAGGTGAGAACGTCTGGTTTCGCTTCGAAAGCAGGCATTTTGTCGAATATCTGGGCGAAGAGCGCCGCATCGCCTAAATTGGAGGCTGCGTTGAGTGCGGCGTTGAATGCGGCGGTGTCGGGGCGGGAATTGATTGTAAGGGGGGAGTCGGCGGCGGCGATGCCGCGGAGCACGGAGTCGAAGAGGTGGAGGGCATCGGCCGAGCCCTCAGGATCGCCGCTGGAGGACAGGGAACTGACTACGGCTGACCAGGCTTTGACATGAGGGAGGTAGCCGGATCGGAGCATGGAGCGTATGATGGAGAGGGCGTAAGGGGCGGCGCCGGATTTGGCGGCAGCGGCAGCAAGGAGACCGAGAGAGTTGGCATCGAGGCGGTGGAGAAGCCGGGTGTCGCGGAGGCGACGGACGAGGGACTGAGCGCGGGAGAGGGCTGTAGGTGAGCGCTGGTAAGCGAGCTGGGCGAGGAGACGGCTCAGGCAGGTGGGGCTGGGGATGTGGGGGCATTGGGAGTATAGGCTTCTTCGGTCTTCCGTTGCTGGAGAAGGCAGAGGAGGGCGGCGTCGCTGGAAGGGGATTTACCGGCCGTGGCGGAGGATGAAGAGAGGACTGGAGATGATGAGGAGGAGAGTTTGCGTTGAGTTGCTTCGGTTCCTACTGAACGGCAGAAGCGGCGACGATATTTAGAGTGGGGAAGGGGGAGGTCACTGGTTTTGGTGGAGGATGAGCGGAGGTGCAGAGGAGGGAGAGGGCTGGAGGAGGTCGCCGGAGATTGGGGAGATGGCGGCAGCATCGCCGGAGGATTATAGTATGAAGGAATACTCAAGTCTGGGAGAGGATTTTGATTTTTGGGAATAAAGAGAGTTTTGTAACGCTTTTCAGGAGTGGAGGGGGTTCGGAGATGAAGGATAAGGCAGGAAAAAAAATGTTTATAAGAATTCTAACAAATTAATATATTGATTTTATATAAATATAAATATTTTATTTTTCATAATTTTTTTTATAATCAATATGTTCAGTATTTTGCATTTATCTATAAATCAAAATCATATAATTTTATATATAAATAGAATAAAAATATCACATGTTAATTTTAAAATTCATTATAATTATGAATGGAGCAAAAAATCTGACCTACTTTATATTTCATGCAATAGTAGATTAAAATGTATTATATTTATTTAAAATAATATTATATTTAATAAAATTTATAATATAATTACAGATTAGGTGTATTATATATTTAAAATAATGACATAATAGTTGAAAAATCAAACATTAATAAAAGAATTTTATTTTAGAGGGCATAATCATCAACATCTCATTTTAATAATTTAAATTTATAATTTATTTAGATTAACTCATTTTTTTATAATATTTTATTTTTTATGAACAACAAATTACTATTACATAAAAAATAGTAATATTTAGAATTCGTCCAGCTGTGGTGGCCATACGACAGTATTTATAGCATTCTGTGCGTATTTAGAATTCGTCCAAATCTTGGTAAATTTTAAATACATCAAAAATTATTTATCTAAAAAGTTATAAATATATTACATTACTTTAAAAATTCTACTTTGTATCTTGTCAAACACATAAAATTCGAAATCCCTTATATTTACATTACTTTATACTCTTAAAGTATTCAAAACAAATAACCCCTTAAATATTTTCTTCACATATATCTTTGGTTTTATGTCATTTTAATAATCCTGAAATCCAAAACATTTACTAGCCTAGTTAAATTTTCTATTTGGTCTAGAGAGATTGATTTGGGTACCATGTAAATATTTTTGGAGCATTTACGTATATAGCACATAATTCTTCTATATTTACATATTTAATACCTAAATTTCAGTATTTATATAAACATCACATAAATTATTACTATTACATAAAAAATAGTATACATCATTAACTTTAAAATTGAAATGCATCTTTTCAAGCATAGAAAAAATATTATATTAATAAATATCAAAATTTAGGTGTTAGATATGTAAATGCAAATGAATTATGTGCTATTTCTATAAATCTTTCAATATTTTTTCTTTAATAAAATACATTTAGATAGATAAGTGAAAAATATTTATTATGATATAGAAAATATTAACATATTAATAAAAAGAATCTTAGGATAGGAGAACTTTTCAATCAGGTCATTTTTTTTTTGTAAAATTTTTTTTATCATTCTTAAGCTAAAATTTATAATACATATTGTTACTATGTATAGAGTTTATGGACTTTTCAACTACCATCATTCAAGAATTTTGAAAGGAAAGGTAGGAGTGGTCATTAATTGAGGATTGTGCTAATCACTTTTATTAATTTATTTTATTTTCTAAAAAATATTAAATGGCTAGCTCATGCCTCTTCTTCAAATTCAATATTATGAAATTTAAATGTTCAAACTCAAATAAAAATTAATTATTTTTTTGAGTGGGCTCTTATGATTGATTGGAAATTTTGTTAGGCTCTTACAGGGCCTCTTATAGTTGGGCCGCTTGTTTGATTCTTTGTTTCACCAAAGTCCAAATTTCCAAAGTGTTTTGAATTGACTATAAGTCCTTGCTCAAACATAATATTATGATTGAATAGCAATTAAAATATAATCATATTCATTTTGTTTCTAAGATGAATGCTTTTGATTAACAAATTTTGTGTATTTTTGTCATCTACAAAGTAAAATAATGTGAAATAAACTCTCATAATATCCCTTTGGATGAAGGCCATCAAAATTAATTTTTATTTAATTTTATTATTGTATCCTTAGCAAAACTCTCTCTCTCTCTCTCTCTCTCTCTCTCTCTCTCTCTCTCTCTCTCTCTCTCTCTCTCTCTCTGAAGAATGTATGATACATTTACCTTAAAGTTTAAACAAAACACATCTTCTTGCTCTTGCTTACACTAATGAGATTATGATACATTTACCTATGGATGATTATGAAGGGACCGATTACCAAGCAAACCACTGACCTCCTGTCACTTTCAGCACATTCCCTTCAAGTTTTCTATCAATGAAAATACTTCTGAAACCCACCGCCCTTAGCACAGTTGGTGAGGCGAATCGCAGATCTTTGTGCGTTCGATTCCTTTTATGATGCTTCTTAACAGTGAAAGAAAAGGCCGTCTGCACCGGGGTTGCTTGGGGAGATTAGTCGTCAAGTCCACATATTTTAGGGTTAACACCTCGTTACCAAAAAAAAACTTCTGAATTCAAATATGACACATTTGAGACCTACAATTTGGATGCCGGATTGGAAGATCACCCATTGAATGCTAATATTGAAAAGGATAATGACAGGGATGATCATATTGATATTGTTAACCACTGACCTCTTTTCACTTTCAGAACTCTGATTATTAAGATTATAATAACTCAGATTTTGATCAATATTATCTTCGTGCTGGAACACTGCATGGTGGTTGATAATTCTATTTCATTATAACGAGCTTTACTTGCGGATTTCATGATATATTAATCTTAGCTCAGTAATATGCAAGTCGTGTTTCGAACATTTATTTAATAAAATCTACATGCATCCATATAGGTATTTTTTTGATGATTTAAATGGCAAAGAAAATTATTTCATAAATGATTTCATAGTTCTATTATATTTAAAATAAATAAATTTATATGCAATGTGTTATTTGTAACATGAAGTTTAGGGTTTTTATTTATTTATTATTATTATTTTTTTTGCATTTTGACATTTTCCACGAGAGGTTTTTCTTTCATTATCTTCCAACCTTTTAAATAATCTATTTTTTTAAAACTAGCAATGAAAATATACAAATTTGATTTATAAGTTCTTATGCTAGAAGTAAGTTTATGATCTTTTAGTGAGAGAGAGAGAGAGAGAGAGAGAGAGAGAGAGAGGGAGAGAGAGAGAGAGAGATGAAACTAAGAAATTACTAATGCATTTATTTTATTTAATTGAAGACATCAAAATTAGATAAATCATCATTCATGATATTATACCATAACTTAACAAAAATCTCAAAATCTAATTTTTAAAATCAATGTTAACCCTATGAGGTAAGGGTGAATAATCACATGAATAACCATAATTAAAATCTATTAATGTTCTATAGGTTCTTATTTCTAAGGATGTGAAGCTTTAAAATTAATAGCCCTCACTATAATATGAATTGATAGTAGAGGGACATAGGGGTGTGAGCGATTTCCGAGCCATAACTTCGAAATCGCTCGAAAATCAGAACTTCGCTCGAAATCTCGTGGCTCGAAAGTTTGAGTTGAGCAGTCGGATCGAAGCTCGAGCTCGATCCGCTCGATTGTGAAACGAGACTCGAATCCATCGGTTCAAAATCCAAACAGCGCCGAAATGCAAAATCTTGTTTTTCGTTAAAGATCTGTTGCTCATTTGCATGCGGGCCGCGAGCCCGCTCGTTCGCTTTGATCCGCTTCGCGAGCAGCGAGCGAATAATTATTCGCATTTCGAAATAATTTGACATTCTATTTCGAAATCGGCTCGTTGCTTGAGCGATCTCGAGTGAGTCGACTTTCGAGCGAGCCACGATCTTCGAGCTAATTTCTCATAGAGGGACATGGAAGGGAAGTGAATTGAGTGTGCAATTGGATACTTAGAACTTCTTTTGAAATTCACTAATTCAAAGCTCTCCAATAAATGGCAATGCAAAATAATTAATTAAATAAATAAATCTAAAAGCTAAATTTATATAAGTGCAAAATGCTGGAGACAAATGTGAGCAACATAATCCTAGGAATGTTTAAGTATTCAACATGATATAGATAATAAAACTCAATAATATAAGTAAACACGCTCGTAATATATTAATTAAATCAACAAGTACAACACCATATAAGTGAACTTATTGTGTGATCTATATGATTAAGCAAGTGAGTGGTTTTCAAATAATTAAGATAAATATACATTTATAACTCAACTATGCTGGCGAAGGCAATTAGTTATTTGCTTAACACGAAAGTTACATAATGTCCCATTTCCAAACAAGATAAATATAGTGATGCAAAGATAATGCAAAAGTGATTATAGTAAACTAATTAACATAATATTTATTTATTATCTTTAATGCAATATAATATGAATCATTAGCACAAGGATCATCATATAAACAATAAAACTTAAGCAAAATTAAAATATGTGTTGAAGTTCAATAATAAAATCTAAATTATAAATAATAAGACAACTTTATGATATTTTTTACTCATATTAGAATTAACATACTATGAATTTTAGCTACAAGTGCACTCCTTTACTCCTCAAAAGGTGAAGAGATCTATACACCCTACACACTTTTTATCCCCAAGTAAGCTAGCCCAAACACCTTTTTTGTATGTGAAGTGATCCACTTTGTAATATAAGAGAAAAATTTTAAGCCAAAGTTCTCTTAAACTCCAAAGGGAACTGATAAGAGTCAATTGTGAGGGTAGGTGCAGTTCGAGTTGACTCACTCTGAGTGGAATGAACCCGACTGAGTTAAGGATTATCAGGGGAGATGATCGGGTGCCTTCTGAATCGTTGGATGGCGCCTTTTTCACTTGGCCGTTGGATCTAGCACTTGGATTGTGTCTCTTTTGAGAGTGCGTGAGCGTCGATTTGAATTATTCTCTTTCTCTTGGATGCATTGCAGTGTGCGGTTCGATCTTCTCTCTTAATGGATTCCACGCGTGCTTTAGCTTGATCTTGATTTGTGCTCCTTGAAATGAATCGGAGCCTTCGAATGGGGCTTACCAGGCTACTTCTTGGCCGTGTGATGAAGCTTCTAGGGGAAGCTTGCTTTAACCCTTTCATTTGTTTTGTTTCCTTCGATAGTTCGAGTCATCGATGCACTCCAGAGAGAAAGAGGGGAGCGGAGAAGAAACCTAGGGTTTCTTTCGAGGAAGATGGTGGTTTAGGATAACGAGAAAAACTAAGGAGAGGAAGGAGAAAATATAGAAGAGGAGGAGTTTTCTTTCAGAATATTTGATTACCCTCTGTTGGGATTTTTATCTTTTATTTATAGTTTTCTTTTCTTTCTATGTCCTAGATCTAGACCTTCTATACTACTAAGCTTGTTTTACATACCTGTTCTTATTCTTATACGTCATTAGAAGTTAAGGTACGTGCCATCTATTTGTTACTACTCTTCTTGGTTTATTGATTTACTGACTTCTATTCCTTTGGTAGTTAATTACATTTATGGATTTACTTTCGGGACTCGGAAATATTTGTCTTGATTGCTTTTGTTCGAGTTGTCTCCTGAGTCTTGTATTTAAAGTTTGTATATATTTTGTTTGGCCTTTGATAACTGCTATTGTAGATCTTCTTTTACTCTTACTGATCTCTGTTATTGTAACACTGCTATTCTGGCTTGGTTTTAGTGTAATTTATTTGGTGCAATGTTTACTTTAGTCTCTCTGTTGATGTTATATTTTGGGAATATTGGTGAAATCTTTTAGCCAACTTTGGCCTTCTTCTGTCCCTTTTATTTCTATTGTTAATTTGGGGATATAGATTCATATCATTACTCCCCTCCCCAACCTTGTCCTCAAGGTCAAAGTCAAAATGTTTCCTTTATTTCTTCCTCTGATACCCAGGAAGCCTCTATAGCTAGAAGTCCTTCCCATTGTATTAAGACTTCTTTAATTTGATGATCTCCTTGTAGTATTATTTTGTGATCCAAAACTTTCATAAGTTTGACTAACATCGGCCCCTCACTGAATTGAGTTGCTAATTTTGCTGGGTGGATTGTAGAATCCTGTCTGTATTGAAATACATTATGTATTCTTACTGTTTTGGGCAACTCTATTTTATATGCAAGCTCTATCTTCTAGAACTTTGAAAGGGCCATAGTATTTTCTTTGTAGTTTTGTATACTGATTCCCATAGATTGAAGTTTGTCTATAAGGTTGTAGTTTAACTAATACCAAATTCTTTACCTTGAATTGAAGTTCTCTTCTATGTTTATCAGCCATTTGCTTCATTCTGTTTTGAGCTTCTTGTAGATTTGTTTTAAGTAGCTGTAGTATTCTGTCCCTTTGTTGTAATACTGTATCTACCTCTATGTTGATAGTTGTCTTCTCCTTACAATGTATTACTGAAGGGGGAAGTCACCATATACTATTTGAAAGGAGTCATCTTTGTGGAAGTATTGATGATGTATTATAGGAGAATTACGCCCAAGGAAGGAACTAACCACATCCTTGATGTCTGTACAAAACTCTAGATATTGCTCTAGGATTACGTTGGTTACCTCTGTTTGACCATCTGTCTGAGGATGATATGCACTGCTATGTTTTAATGTGGTTCCACTTAACCTGAATAGTTCTTGCCAGAAGTTGCTCATAAAAATTGGGTCTCTATTTGAGATTATACCTTGTGGTATTCCATGTAGTTTTACAATGTCTGTAATGAAAATCTGAGCTATATATGATGCTGTAAAATTGTTTGGAAGGGCTGAGAAGTGAGCATATTTTGATAGACTATCAACCACTACTAATATAGTTGTTTTATTGTTAGACTTGGGTAGTCCTATGATAAAATCCATTGATACTTCCTCCCAAATGGCTTCTGAGTGTTATACTTGACTTGTTGACAAATAGGGCAGGTTAATACAAAGTGTTTAATATCTTTATTCATATTCTTCCAGTAGAATTGTTGCTTAATTCTGGCCAAAGTCTTCTGAATTTCTCCATGGACTCCTACTGGTGTTGAATGTAGTTCTCTTATAATAGTATTTCTGTATGCTGAATCTTTGACTATGACAATCCTATCTTTGTACTGTATCAAACCATTAACCAGTGTATATTTGAGAAATAAATGTGGATTGTCTGATATTTTTCTATAAAGTTCTTGTAGTTCAGTGGTAGCCTATGTTTCCTCTGTGATTTGTTGTAGTATAGTATTGAATTTTTGAGTATAAATAGCTAAGCTGAATGACATAAGTGATTCAGATTTGTCAACTATAGAATTATCCTCTGTATAGAACATTTTTCTGGATAAGGCATTAGCTGCTTTATTTGCAATCCCTGGTTTATATTCAATAGTGTAGTCATATCCCAGGAGCTTAATTAAAAATCTTTGCTGTTCAGGAGTCTGAATTATTTATTGCATTAATTCCCTTATGCTCTTTTGATATGTCCTGATGGTAAACTTGTTACCTAGTAGATATTGTCTCCACCTTCCTACTGTTTTTGTTATATCATACAATTCTCTTGCATATGTTAATAGTTTTTGTAATGATGGTGATAGCTTCTTACTAAAATAAGCTATAGGATGGTGTTTTGTATTAAAACGACTCAAATTCGTACCAGATGCATCTCTATGATAAAAAGGGAAAATTTGGATAGGCTAATACTAGTAGAGATGTCATTGCTTGTTTTAATTGTAAGAATACTATTTTTGCTTCTTCTGTCCATTGAAATTGCTGCTTGGCTAACATAGAAGTTAGTGGAGAGGCAATGGCTGCATAGTTTTTAACAAATTTTTTTATAATAGCAGTTAAACCCAAAAACTTCTTGTTTATGAATTGGGTAAAAGCCATGCTTGTACTACTTGAATCTTTTAGGATCCCTATACCCATACAGATAAAATGTGTCCTAAATACTCAATTCGTCTTGTATAAATGAGCATTTAGATGGCTTGATAACTGAATCTTTGCTTTGTTCCAATACCTTTTGGAGATGAGTTTGATGTAGCTCCAAGGTCTTGCTATATATAAGTATATCATCAAAAAACACTAAGACAAATTTTCTTAAGAAAGATTTAAGCACTACATTCATTAAAGCTTGGAATGTTGATGGTGTATTTGTTAATCCAAATGGCATTACCATAAACTCATAGTGTCCCTCATGGGTTCTAAAAGCTATTTTGTAGATGTCTCATAAACTCATAGTGTCCCTCATGGGTTCTAAAAGCTATTTTGTAGATGTCTTCTTCAGCCATTCTGATTTGGTGATATCCTGATCTTAAGTCCAATTTTGAAAATATTGTGGCTCCATATAATTCATCCATAAGTTCATCTAGAGTGGGAATAAGAAATCTGTCAGGTATTGTTACTTTATTTAGAGCTCTGTAATCCACAGAATCTCCAAGTTCCATCCTTCTTTTTGATTAAAAGTGCTGGAGAAGAGAATGGGCTGATGCTTTCTCTGATTATGCCACTGTCCAACATTTCTTTAATTAATTTTTCAATCTCTATTTTCTGAAAGTGTGGATATCTGTAATTTTTTACTCTCCTTGGTTGAGTTCCGGTGTGAGATGGATCGATGGTCTATATCCCTTGGAGGTAAGCTTCTGGACTTTGAAAGCAGTTCTTGATATTGGGATAATACTTATTGTATCCCCTGGTATGAATTCTTTTATATAGGAATCTGTTCCCTCTCATTTCTAACTGGAAATATGAGACTATTTTCTTCTTTTTGTAATTTGGTGAGGATGTAATGAAATGCTATCCACTTGGAGGCGATCCCCTTATGCTTGTCAATCTATCATTAAAGTAGATTTTATAGTTAGCTTTTTATAGTCAATTGTACATTAACCCAATTGTTCTAGCCATTGAGCACCCAAAACCACATCTGCTCCTTGCATGGGTAATAGATAGCAATCAATGGTAAAGGTATTCCCTTGTAGTTGGATAGGAATATTAGAACATATTCCTGAACATTTTAAGGTTTCTCCATTGCCTACTAATACTTGAAAAGCGTGCGGTGTTACTTTATAGTCAATGAATTTTGCTAGTTTTGGTGAATAAAATTATGGGTTGAATCAATACTTGTACTTTTGTTTCAATCATCCTTGTAATCTTAAAGTTCTAGATTATGACCTGTAAAAGGCATTGAGGTTGATTTTGAAATTCATCCTTGTAATATTTGCATTTCGTTTGATTCTTCTTTGCATATTTTGCTCTTGATCATCATTGATCACCATTAGCAAATAATTTGGTTACATATGTGATCTCGTGATATTTTTCATCACAGTTAAAACATAATCCTTTCTTTCTTCTTTCTTTCAACTGTGTTGTTGTTAATTTTTGGATTGGGATGTTTTGTTTGTTGGTCATATTATTGTTCTAGTTGGGGACTGGGATAGGCAGTAAAGGTGGCTGGTATATCGTTATTTTAGTGGTAAAGTTTGACTCTGTAATTTCTTGTCATGGTAATTTTCATTTAGCCTATCTTCCATTAGCTAATTGAAAAGCTTCTTTGTAGGAGTTGGTATAGGCTCTTACTTCCCTTTTAATATCATGTCTTAGTCCAAATTCAAAACAACTTTGTAAAATTCGGGTGAAATCCCTGAAATTTGATTAGCTAGCTCTTCAAATTCATTGTAAAATTCAGAATTTCACGTAGCTTTCTCCTCTCAAATCTCGTATAGAGATGGACCAAATCTTTGAATGACGTTCTTGGAATTATGTCCATGAGTGCAACTGTTTATTTAAGTGCATCCATTGATACCGACTTAGTCATCCATCCATAGGTGTAATGAGAATTTCTAGTCTTGATAAGCTATAATATTGAAAAAATTTGCTTTGAGCATACCTCACAGGGTTTTCTCCATTGAACCTGACATATCTACTTTCCACAGTCTACTATTTTCTTTATATGTTGTCTATTTGGAAAGAAAATTTACGTATGAGAAGAGTACATACCTATGATTGTTGTTCTTGATGATTATAATTTTTCTTCTATAGAAGATAATCTTCTTGATACTTCATTTAATATCATAGTGATTGAAGACATGTTCATTTATTTTGTGAGTCTTCCTACACACTCATTATTTTGGGCTTGTGTCTTGTTCCTTCTACCATTTTTGAGTGATGTAGTCAGCACCAATGATAAGAGTCTCGGTGATATCAGTTTGAGTTGACTCACTCGTGGAATGAACGGCAGTTAAGGATTATCAGATGATGGTGCCTTACGAGCTGGATGGCACCTTTTCACTTGGGTTGGATCTTTCTTGGATTGTGTCTCTTTTGAACACTCGTCGATTTGAATTGTTCTCTTTTCTGCCCTTGGATCTGTGCCTCGAGTGTGCGGTTCTGGATCTTCTTTCTTACGATAGTGGATTCTACGTGTGCTTTTCTGCGCGGTTCGATCGTTTGCCTTGACCTGTGCTCCTTGAAATGAATCTGAGCCTTTGAATGGGGCTTACCCAGCTGCTTCTTGGCCGTGTGATGAAGCTTCTAGGGGAAGCTTGCTTTAACCCTTTCTTTTTTTGTTTGTTTCCTTGACAGGAAATTGATGCACTCTAGAGAGAAAAGGGGGGCTTGGAGCGGAGGAGAAACCCTAGGGTTTCTTTGCCAAGGGATGATGAGCGGTGGTTTCTGACGAGGATAACCAGAGAAAAACTAAAGAGAGGAAGGAGAAGATACAAAAGAGGATGAGTTTTCTTTCAGAATATTTGATTACCCTCTGTTGGGATTTCTATCTTCTATTTATAGTTTTCTTTTCTTTCTATGTCATAGATCTAGACCTTCTATACCTGTTAACTGTTTTCTATTACAGTCTGTTCTTATTCTTGCTTCTGTCATTCTGGAAGTTAAGGTACGTGCCATCTGTTTGTTACTATTCTTCTTGGTTTCTTGATTTACTGACTTATGTTCCTTTGGTAGTTAATTCTATTATGGATTTATTTTACTTTCAGACTCGAAATATTTGTCATTGATTGCTTTTGTTCAGTTGTCTCCAGTCTTGTATTTAAAGTTTGTATATATTTTGTTTGGCCTTTGATAGCTGCTGTTGTAGATCTTCTTTTACTCTTCTTGATCTGTTATTGTAATCTATACTTAGTTTTAGTCTGTAATTTATTTAAATCAATGTTTACTTTTAGTCTCTCTATGTTATATTTTGGGGATATTGGTGAAATCTTTTAGCCAACTTGGCCTTCTTTTGTCCCTTTTGTTTCTATTGTTAATTTGGGGATATGGATTCATATTAGAGACTTTAAACAAAATATTGCCTACTAATGAAATGTGATATATTACTAAATAAAGGACTAAAAATAATATAATTAAAGCACTATAAAATTTCTCTTAGATATTATAAAAGGAAGGCAATCAAAAAGAGATTCTCAAGAGATTGGATGAACACATTGCCTCTACTTTAGCTTTTATCTTAGAAAAAATGATCTCACCTTGAAAGCATGAGATCATCCATAGGAGTAATTATGAGGGAGTATGTATAAGCTCCTTATTCATTTATAATACCTCCTAATGACTATAAACACATATCAAAGAGATTTAATAAGCTAAAGGATAAAATTAAAATAATAATAAATTGAAATCACCTATATTAGAAATGTGGCAATTTTCAAAGTATGTAAGAAGATAAATTTAGGTAAGTGCTTTATAGATATTTATATGTGTGTTGAACTAAGTTTATCCAAATTCATTTGATATCCCAAAATGTAAATTTTAAAATTCATGCATAACTTTTTATTGTTAGCTCTCTCTTAACGACTCACCAGCTACCAAAATCTAGGCTTAATGCACCCATTTACTTATATATGCCATATATTGCTTATGTAACTTGTGTGTGATCTACATGCATTCTATTGCTAGGCATGATCCCACTTGCTTGGTATTCTCCTGCTATCAATGCACTTTTATATTTAATTACTAGACACTTGGTTACTTATTGCTTAACTTATTAGCAAACTTTTTTTTCTTTGTGTTATGCTTACATTTTTTATGCATGGTTAACCCATATGCATGCCAATCTTTCATCACATATCTCTTTTTCCTGTCACATCTTGACTTATCTGTACCCACTTAACCATCAACCAACAATCGAATGTATCATTCTTGATCTATCAACACTAATCGACTTATTGTCAGCCACTTGACTCTTTCCCATTCACCTAAAACATTAACTCCATTCATACTATCATGTGATGTGATCATCATTTCAAGCACACCTTACTATGTGGAACGATCAAATTCTCCCATATCAATCTTTTCATTATTTTCAAGTTATTTTAGTCATCAACTTCAAGGTCACCATCTCTCTTCCATCCCAACCTTATTATGCATCCCTAGTTTCTTGAGTTTCTTCCTATCACCAACTTTTATCTCTCTAGATCTTTCTACTTAAGGCAATACAAAGAGATCTAAAAAAACCAACCTATTACACTACCAATTTAAGCTCATGATAACCAATACCTCTTAATTTTTTATTCCTCTTGGATAGACTTCTATATAGCCATTCTTAATGTAGTAGGAAATACCATTTCTTTATTAAATATCCCTCCTTTATTTCTTAGATTTTTTTTTGATTATAATATCTAATTTCTAAACCTTAATAATTTTTCCAATATTCTAATTCTTTCATTATTGAAGCTTCATAAGCCATTTGTACATCCTTGTAGCCATTTTTCTTATCTTCAATTACAGCTATTAGACTATTCCCTCTAATAATGTGCCAACTACCCAATCATCTTCTCCTCAACTTTATGTCCATGAACTCATCACTTAATTATCCCCCACATCACAATCCAACAAATTAACTACCCAAACTCCATGTAATGTATGCACCCACAAGGCCACATATGTACCATGAACTCTTCACTCAATTTTCTAACTTCATGACATAGAGAGGCCACCCAAAATTCTCAAACATTATGGTTACAACTCCATAGAAGATAACCTCCATTCCCTTTCTAGCTCTTATTGCTTATGAGTTTTCTCAACTATCATCATTTGCCATCATTAAATCCTTAACTGTGAATCTTCCTTGCCTTTTGTCATATTGTGATAGAGAAAGATGCCCTTCAAAATTAACCCTGTGATTTATTATAAACTTTTTTAAAAATATGCTAAAGTTTGACCTTTATGTTCAAACTTAGAAGGGTAAGAAATTGTATTGAATAAGTATAATGTTGCCAACTCCAACATATTCATTATATCATGTATCCACAATTTTCAAACTTATGGACACCTATAATCCCATTAGTTTGTTGGCTTGTCATCTCAAATTAATTGACACCTACACACCCTAAATTAGTTGAACCATCAATTTCCACCCACTATCTCTTCTATGTCCTAACACTTATCAACTTATCACCTAAAAGACTCATGCAATGACTCCAAATGCTAACATCCACATGGTCTCATTTTACACCACTTCTACTCAATACATGCTATTTGCATTAACATGAGTTAGCCAACTTTGGGTCTAGTTAACTATCCATTGCCCATTTATTTTCTTATAAATGTATTTATAATCCACGTCATATTATGCTTACATAAGCAATAAGCAATTAAGGATTTATATATTTATTATATTATCAAATTTTAATACTTAAAGATTAAGATAAGAACCTATTTTAATGTAATAAATATGTATTTTGTGATTATATTATGCTACTAAGTAATGTCCCTTGATGAAAACTCATTCATGATAAATGTTTGAACTTGACCAAGTCATCATTTAAGCCTAGCCTAGCCCAATTGGTCACTTGACCCAAGTTGACCCAACTTGACCTAAAAAGTCAAAATGTGTTAAAACTTGATCTAAGCCAAATTGATTGAAACCAATGGGTCAAGTTCATTCCTAAATGATTGTTGAATTGGACCAAAGCCTCAATTGGCCAACTAGACCTAATAGCCCAATTGACCTTGAACCCAACTGACCTAAAGGGTCAAATTGAGCCAAACTCAAATATAAACCAAATTAATTAGAAACAAAGATACCAAATTTCATATGACAAACATAAACCAACCTATGACCCCCAAATAGGTCAAATGGGTCAATTTGGTCAACTTGATTTGACCTAAATGAACTCAATTGAACCAAAACCAAATATAAACCAAATTGAATGAAACCAAAACCACAAAATATGCTAAATGGTCATATGAACTTGACCCAACCCTTGGTTTGACCCAATTTGACCAATTGGTCAACTTGACCCAAGTTGACCCATTTTGACCTAAATGGGTCAACATGAGCCAAATCACATCAAACCAACTCCAAATTCAATGAAACTTGGCTTAACCTATTTTTCAAACATATCAAACATACTCAAATTGAAACATAGGCTAAATGACCATTTTACCCCTAGGCCATAGGATAGATTTTGGCCAAATCCACTTGGAATTTGGCCAAATCCTCTTCATGACCACATGGCACCCTCCTAGTGGACCAAGTGGACACTATTGAGTGTGGTGCACCTAACCCAATGGGTTTGGGTTAGCCAAACCCAACCCAATGGTCAAAATGACCACTTGCTTGAAAATGGCCGCATGGAATCCCTCCTCCACTTGGTTTAAGCACATGGGAGCTCCACTACTCCACTCCTTAGGCCAAACCGAATGCAAGGACACCTCTAACAGCCTAACAAACCCATTCAAGGAGCTTAATTGGATCAAAATGATAAGTGAAAGCTCGACTGTCCGATTGCCCTAGGGGGAGATATACTCTCCCTAATTTGACTTGTATCTCATTCCACCTTATTCGATTGAGGCATAGGAACTCAGAGCAAGCCATAGCTAGTGTTCTTGAGCTTCCTAGAGTGAGTTAGAATTCTCCTTCTCTCAGTTTTCTTAGGCTGAAAATAAGGGAGCTCCATTGAAATTCAACTCACACTTTATCAAATTCCCATTTGCAAGCTCCATCAGGGAGCTCAATCAAACTCACCCAAGCTTTTTCCCAAGCTCCTAAGGCAAGGGAGGTGCTACTTCGACCAAGATCGAGCTCAAGTGAAGGTGGACTTGACCTCTAGAAGGATCTACCCAATCTCAACACCTAAAAATTTCAGCAAAGCTTCGTCTCCACTAGGAAGCTTCTCCAAGAATCGGTGATCACCTAGGTATGCCATTAAACCAAGCTTAATCAGATGTGGTCTAGTCCTTTGTGAAGTAAAGTATCACCCCATGAGATTCTAGCATTAGATGTGATCCCTTTACCCATGGTGTGGGTTGAGTTTCATCAATCCAACAATCGAGCTCGGATCTTTCCTTGGAAGATGGATGGTGGCCATCTAGATCATCATGGGTCCATTCCACATTTTGGATGGATGACCATGATTAAATCCACGTAGATCCCACATTTTATCCCTTTAGAACTGTGCATTTAACCTCAGCCATTCGATCCTTGATCGGACGGATGAGGAGAAAAATCACAATTAATCACTTAATTAATCAAGGAAACTTCAAAAATTCATATATAAGTGTAGAAAAATAAAAAAAATGTGAAATAAATTGCATACGAAAGGTATTTAAATCTAAAATATTATAAAATTATTTTCAATAAATTTTGAGTAGTATTATTTTCTAGATTTGGGTTTATTAGAATTTTATTTTGCTAATTACTCTCTAATTACTCCCGATTAATTCCAAACTTCTTGTATGATTAGTGGATGACTTTCCTCCCTAATTTTCTTGGGATTTATTGATGGTTAATTAGAGGAATTGCTAGATTAATTTCTAATTATCCTCTTAATGTAATTAAGTTTAATTAAGTGTTTAGTGGTGGTTTAACCCTTGATTGAGTTAATTAAGGTTTGTTTAAGTGAATAGAGATTTAGAATAATTTTGGGATGTTTTCCTTAAGCTATTCCTTAAACCCCCTCTTTCTTCCTTAATCCAAACTTAATTAAGGATTAATTCACTAATTACCTACCTAATTAATTTGATAAAATTTTAAAACCTTCCAGAACTTAACTAATCTATCTTGGGTAGATGCTTAGGTGTTCAATAACCTAAGTACATTAAGGAAATCAAAATCAACTCACATGTGTGAGAGGGGTTATGAAATTACTTAACTTAAACCCTTAGCTTAATTAATCATTAATCATGAGCCAAATGCATTAGGCCCTTTTCTTTTTAGGTGCATTATTGATTTAAATTCCTTGTGTGATTTTATGTCATATCATTGGCTCATAATTATTTGATTAAATATGCTAAGGTGGTGTAGGTAAGGGGTAATTAACACACTTAATTCATACCTTAACCTAATTAAAATAAAATTATCTAATCATCTAAAGATTAAACTAAAATCTATACACATGGGGGAAATGGGTTAGGACCAGCAAACTTTCTTTCACATTTCCTAAATCAAACATAAAATAAATTCAAAAAAAAAATCACATTAAACAAACTTTGATTCATTTTAAACTCTCTTATTTTATAGGATTTTCTTTAGGAATTAATTAGGGTGAACGAATTTATATTTATTTCATCACTTTATTTCTTTCCTAGCATGCTAAATGTGTATGTCATATGAAATTCATGCATTCATATCTTTTAAAAATCAAAATTCAAAATGAAATATTTTCTTTATGTCAAATTGCATGTTTTGGCTAAAGTAAAAATATGAATGGCTATTATCACTATTAAATCCAAAAATATTTTTAAAATCTATAAATTAGACATGTAAGACTAAAAGTGTGCTACTTATAATTATTTATGAGCTTGCATGTGGATATAAATATGAAGATGTGCATAGTGTGGCTTTCCTTTTCTATTCTTTTAACATAGTTTTGAATAGGATTTGGCAAAGTGTATAGTTCATTTGAAAAGAACACAACACTTGCCTAACCCCATTCCTATCCATTCTTATGCTATTACCTAAGAAGGACATCCACACTTGTGCATATAAATTCTATAAATAAACAAACAAATAAATACAAACTTTTTGCATCTTTCTTTGTCCATGCATTTCTTTTTGTTGGTAGAAAAATTCTTATAAGGGAGATGCCTTCAAATCTGTGGGGAGAAAAGAAAGAGGAACCCTTACAAAAATTCATCTTGGTAAGACATCATGTAGATCCATAGATGTACTTATTGATTATATCTCATATAGTGTACTATCTCGAAAACGAAGTCACTACCCTTTAATGGAATCAATCACCTTTAAGGACTCAACGATGGGTCTACATATGTACCATTCTTCCCACTTTATATAAAAGTAAAGTAGGGTTTATTTTAAAGAGTTCTTAAGTTTCCTAAGGCAAGCATAGTTAATTACATCCAAGGGGCAGATCCTTGGGAAAACTCGATTAAGGTAAATGATCATTGTCTCAAGATTTCAATAAAGGACTATCAATCGATTGGTTTATATTTGAAGGTTCAAATGAGATTGATCAAAAAATGGAGTTATTATCGAAGCCAAAATGGAAATAAGTAGGAGATGCTCATGCTAGAAACCAGTATCTCAAACTTATAATTGATCTTTACATTTTAGAAATTGATTTAGTTTGTTTGAGTTATATTTTTCATTAGAAATTTAGGACTTAAGATTCCTTAACACAATATTAAGGAAATGCCTAAGAGGTGAGGAATTATTCTTATGGCCCAGAAAAATAACCTAAATTAGGGAGCTTCCAGCCAAAAGCTAAATCTAAGGCAAAAATGGGTAATGGTTTGCTTCCACAAGAGAGGACAAACCACCGACAACTGGACTTACAATGCCGGGGTGGCACTAACCCCTCCTATGATTTTAAATACATTTAGGTGTTTTATTATGCAAGATAGCTATGTTATTATTTGGAAAGGCTAAGTCTTTAAACTCACTCCTAAAGAGACTAGATCATGTAAAGGGTGCTTCAAATGACCTAAATTTAATGCATTTCAAATTTTATTTTATTTTCATTTTGGACAATCATTTTGACTCAGCTAATAGGATTTTTTATGACTAATACATGAGAAATCGATTATTGGCCAAAATCATAGAAGGTAGGAGGTGAATTTCCACCAGCCCTCAAAGGTCAAGCGTTCTGCAAAGGTGGAAACCTCCAATCAAGAGTGAAATAAGATGCATTTATGTATGATATTATAAAGAAATGCTCATCCAACTAAGGGATTGCTAATTATTTAATCTTGATTTTAATTCTAAGCTTTAGGTGAGGTTATGAGTTGTTTAATTTTAATTTGAATTGTTAAGTTGGGTAAAAGATTTATTTTTTTCCTAAAGAGCCTAATCCACATCCAGGCCATACATAAAGTAAGGAAGAAACTAAGAAAATCATGCCACTTAATGCAAAGCTAAATAAATCATCAATCAATTTATAAAGCTAATCGTAAAAAGAATAAATGACCGTTTGTGGTCGGGCACCACCGCACAAACCTGAAAAATATCAATTGGGTAGTCGAGCTCTACCCTGATACAACCCGGATTACAAATGAATTAAATTACCATTTAAGCAAAGGAATTCATTATTATGGGGGTCTTCAAGCTTTATTCTTCTTTCTTCTTTTCTTTTCTTTCTTATTCTTCTTCTTTTGGTTCCTCCTTTGGAAGGTTGGATGGTAGATGCTCCAAGGCTTTGCATGGTGCATAAGATAGGATCTTATGACCAATGTTCATCCTAATTCCCATAACAAATCATTCCAAAATCCTAAAAATACAAATTTTTACATGAAAAGGAAAAGAAGAAATCTAACTAACACATGCAAAATAAAGGTTAATCAAATCACACCACACAAATACCAAGCATGTATATTTGACTTGTCACCCCACACATGGGTGACTAAGTCCACTTGACCTATGGATTATACAAAGGGGTATAAACACCTGAAAGCAAGAAGCATTTATATTTTTATTTATGATAGCGCCCCTTTAGCACAATCCCTTGCAGAAAAGAATAGTTAAACTAAGCACATCCTACCATTCATTCTACAAGCATATACCCTAACATCCAGTCTAAAACATATATCATAAAACAAAACATAACATCAAGCCATGCACCGACCTAACTAAAGATAGAAGTGGTGACTTATGCTAATGTGTGTGCTTTGAAGGTTTGTGTGGTATGCTTAGCTTAGGACTTTAGGTTCAAGTTTTCTAAGTGTGAAGGACATGTTCAACTTAGAGGAGGGTTTCATTTAAGTTGTTTAAGTATTTTGGGTTATTTTTATTTAATATTTTAATTTGGTTTAAGTGAAACCTACAATTAATTACTAAGTTATGAAGAAGAAAGAGAGAGAACTTCTCTTTCCTTCCCTAATCTTAAGTAATTTCTAAGGTAAGTTCACATTTTAATTTTATTTAGGTGAATGTTTTAATTACATTTTTTAATCAATCCTAAGTTTAGATTAACCCTAAACAAACCTATTCAAAAAGATAGACATTTTAAGATTTAATAAAATGAATCAAAATTCACATAACACGCATTACTTCATTTCTTTGCCAACATATATAGCATGCATATAGATGGATCCTAAGAAAATCTATACATGCAAATGGGAGTAATTAACTTACTTTATGATGCATGTTAAGTAATCAATTTAAGAAAATTTAGAAGTTGAATATGCATGATTTTTCTTAAGTAGAAAAGGTTTTCCTTATCCAAAATTTCACATACATATATGAGAGTAAGAAAAGCATAAGTGAGTACAACGCCATTGTTAAATAGAGGTGTAAGGTACAAGACCTATTAGGGCTACTTAAAGCCTCACAATCTCAGGGTTGTCTAGACTAATATACCACACTCCTTAAGTACAAATATATATGTAAAAGAAATGAAATGGAAAGAAGATGCAAAAGTTGTTTAATAGTTTCATTTTTGTTTATGCAATTTATTCATGCAAGTATAGGCAACTTCTTAAGTGAGAGCATAGGGATGAATAGGGTTTGGAATTAAGTAAGTGTTGGGTTCTTTTCAAATGAACCCTACATCTTACTAACTCTATTCAAAACTAACATGAGGAAGAAAGAGACTATACTAAACATGCTTTTATAATCCATCATGCAAACATAATTAAGATATGAATAGCACACTTTTAGATTTGATATTTCATTTATAAGTTTTGAAAATATTTTAGATTTAGTAGTGATAATAGCCACTCATATTTTACTTTAGCCAACACATGCACATTTGACATAAAGTAAATAATTTCATTTTAAAATTTGAAAAATGAAATTATGAATGCATGAAACACATGACATACAACTTAACATGTTGGGAAAGATCTAAAGCAATGAAAGCATGTAAACAAACTCACTTTAGTTAAATCCTAAAGGCATTCTTAAAGAATAAGACAATTTAGAATAAATCAAAGTGAATTTCAAAATGATTTTTATTTAGTTTGAAGTTTGATTTAATTTTGAAAAGGTGAGATGAGTTTGCAGTTCCTAACCCATTCCCACATGTTTTGATATTTGTTTAATTTTTAAATAATTAAATTCATTTTTAAGTATTGATTAGGTTAGAGTATGAATTAAGTGGCTTAATTAACCCTTACCTACACCACCTTAGAAAAATTAACTAAGTAATTATGAGCCAATGAGATGACATAAAACTCACAGGATATTTAAATTTGTAATGCACCTAATAATGAAAAGGCTTAATGCAATTTGGCTCATAATTAAAATTTAATTAAGCTAAGGAGTTTAGCTTAAGTACTTTTAAAACACCCTTTCATACTTATGAAAAAGGAGTTTTAATTTTCTTAATTAAACTTAGGCTATTAAACACCTAAGCATCTACCCAAAATAGATTAAATAAGTTCTAAAACTTTTTAGAATTTTTGAAAATTGTTTAAAGGGGTGATTAATGAGTTAACCCTTAATTAAGAGGGGATTAAGGAGAGAAAAGGGGGTTTAAGGAATAGCTTAGGGGAAATACCCCAAAATTATTCCATAAAATTTCTACTCACTAGACCTAACCTTAATCTAACTCAATAATAGGGTAAATCCACTAATCATACCTTAATTACCCTTAATTACATGAAAGGGGTAATTAGGGAATGAAATAGCAATTTTTCCAATCAAGGCATCAATAAACTCAAGAAAATTAGGGGAGGCAGAGGTCATCCTCTAAAATGAACCCTAGAAATTTTAGATCAATTGGTGACTTAATTAGATAATAATTAGCTAATTAAAATTCCCAAAGAAACTCAAATTCAGAGAAAAGGGAAATTCAAAATCCATTGAAAACATTTTTAAAGTATTCTAGATGAAATTATCTATCCATATCATTTTTTATTTTATTTTATTTATTTTTTCTATGAAGAGTTATGAATTTTAAAGTTTTTTAATTAATTAATTAAAACCCTAACTAATCCTTGCTTAAATCTTGGCTCGCGATGCAATGCGTGGCGGTCAGTGCGCTTTACATGCGTCATGGCCACCCACTTAAATGTCAAATCGGAAGGTGGCGCGCTATATCCTCGGTAGATCAAAGATCAGATGGCTAAGGATTAACCCGCATCTTAAAATAGATAAGGGATTTCTAAAATATGCCAAATAATCTCAGCCGTCCATCTAAAATGCGTGGATGGACGACTGAGATGAGCCAAGTTCTTCCTTGAGGATTAATGAGGCATGATCCATGATCGGGAGATATAGCATGGAATCATACAAGACTCAACCCACACCATCTAGGCATAATTACCAACCCATCCAACGGTTGATTTCTCATGGAATGAAAATTTCTTTTACCATCTAAACATGGATTTCTCTAATCTAAGTGGTCAAAAAATCACATACCTCACCGGAGGTGATCACCGAGATCGATGAGGTAGCTTGCTGGTGGAGACAGCCACTGAAGTTCCTAGGCCTTGAGGTTGAGTGGATCAATGGGTGGACCAACTCCTCTTCAAGATCCTTGACTTTGATTGAATTGAGCTCTTCCTTGCCTCTAGAACTTTAGAGAAAGCTTGGGCCAATTCAACTTAGCTCCTAGAGCAAGTGTGCAAGAGGAATTAGAAGGAGATCAAGTGTAGAGGAAATTAGCTATTGGATTGAGCTCCCCTATTTTGCACTGTGCAAAACCGAAGAATGGGGAATTCAAATCCTCTCTAGGGACCTTTTGAAAGCTCCTTGATGATTGCTAAGGGTTCCTAGTGCTCAATCGAGTGCGAGTCAAGATAATTTTCATTGAATTAGGGGGAGTATATCTCCCCCTATGGCAATCGGACGACTGACCCATTAGTTGCCATTTTGATCCAATTGACCAGATTAGGAGGGTTATTTAGGCTATTAGATCATTGCACATGGTCAGTTTGATCTCTTGAGTGGAATGCCAACCTCCCATGTGCATCAAATTGAGCTTAGGAGGGAGTTTGAAAATTTAATTTTAGGTTATATGGTCGGGTTTGGTCTATGGGTCAAATGGGCTAACCCAAACCCATTGGGTTGGGTGCACCACTCATCACTAAGTCCCCTTGAGCTTTTAGAGAAGCCTCAAGTGATTGTGAAGAGGGTATGACCAAAATACCCATGGGCTAGGCCAAAATTTGTTCTATGGACTAGGGGTAAAATGGTCATTTTGATATTTTTTCAATTTGGGTATGTTGAGAAAATAGGTTTGGCCAAGTTTCATTAGATTTGGAATCCATTTGATAGGGTTTGGCTCATGTTGACCCATTTAGGTCAAAATGGGTCAACTTGGGTCAAGTTGACCAATAGGTCAAATTGGGTCAAACCAAGGGATGGGTCAAGTTCATATGACCATTTGAAATGTTTTGGTGCCTTTGGTTTGGTTCAATTTGGATTAGATTTGGTTTTGGCTCATATGACTTCATTTAGGTCAAATGGGTGAAGTTGACCTATTTGACCCATTTGACCTATTTGAGGTAGGTCAAGGGTAGATTTAGGTTAGGTTACTCATACAGAGTGGATTGGTATCTTTGTTTCCAATCAATTTGGGTTAAGTTCAATTTTGGCTCAACATGACCCCTTTAGGTCATGTTGGGTCTAAGGTCAATTGGGCTAGGTTTGGTCTAGTTGGCAATTGAGGCTTTGGTCAAGTTCCACAAGTGATTTGGGATGGACTTGACCCATTGGTTTAATCAATTTGGCTTAGATCAAGTTTTGACACATTTTGGCCCTTTAGGTCAAAATGGGTCAACTTGGGTCAAGTGGGCCAATTGGGCTAGGTTAGGCTCAAATGTTGGCTTGGTCAAGTTCAAACATAGGCCATGAGTGAACTTGGATCAATGGTTTCAATCAATTTGGCCTATGGTGGATTTTAGCTATGTTAGGTTTCATTTTAGGTTAAGTGTTGACTTGGTCAACCCTTAGGTTTGACTTGGTTTGACCTAATTTGATTGATTGATCATCCCATGATGATTGTTGATTATGATGAGAGGGATATATGAGTTTGGTTCAATCCAATTTGGTTAGGATCAAAAGTTGGGTCATAAGAGTACTTTAGGTCACTTTGGGTCAAGTGAGCCTAAGTGGGTCAAATGGCTTGGTCAAAGCTTGATTTGAAGTTGATTGATCTTGTATATGGACTTATGAGAAATATAAATCCATTTACAAGTGGTTTGAAGTCAAATGAATTTTGATCCATTTGAAAATTTCATATTCAAAGGAAGAATATGAAGTCTTGGGTTTGATTTTTTTGATTTGGGTTTTGATTGTTTGATTGAGGTTTGGATTTATATATGAGCTCATGATTGTAGGGTTGATTGAACCATGAGAGAAAAATCAAGAGTTTTGCTTGATTTGGAATTAATTTGGCTAAGTTCAAGATTTTGACTTGAAAGGCTTAGATTAGATTTTAAGTGGACTTGAGTTTAATTTTTGAAATTGGTTTTGATTATTTGAATTTATATTTCATTCATATATATGAATATAAATGAGAATATAAATTGATCATGAGAAAATTTCAAGAATTTGAAAGAGTTCAATCATGATTTGGGTTAAATCCATTAAAGGAATTTAAAGGATTTAAGAGAATTTTTAATTTGAAATTTAATTTATGAGTTAGATTTGATTGATTTATATCTATATTTCATTTATATATGAGAACATAAATGAGAATATAAATAAGTTTTGAGAAAATCCCATGAGTTTGAATAGGTTTAATCAAGGTTTAAGTTAAATCCATTAATGAAAAATTAAGGGATTTAAGGGAATTTCAAGCATTTTAAATTTGGAATTTAATTTTTTCCTTTGATTTGATTGAGTTATATGTATATTTCATTTATATATGTGAACATAAATGAGGATATAAATAAGTTTTGAGAAAATCTCATGGATTTGAATAGGTTTGATCAAGTTTTAGAGCAGATTTTGGCTAAGTCCTTTAATGGAAAATTAAAGGGACTTAAGAGAAATTTCATGAATTGATTTGGAATTTTGAGTTTAATTTGATGGGTTTGAATTTATATTTCATTTATATATGGGAATATAAATGAGAATATAAATGGATCATGAGAAAATCTCAAAGGTTTGAATAGGTTTGGATCATGATTTTGGCTAAGTCCTTAAGAAAGGGTTAAGGACTTAGATGGATTTTGATCATGGGTCTCAATCATGGATTTGAATCATGGAATTGGTTTGAGAAAATCAAATAGAATTGATTTGGAGTTTGACTTGAAAGAAGGAAAGTGAGGAATGGTTTAAGCTAAAGGGTAGGAGATTTTCCTAACACCCCTAAGGCATGACCTATTCCTATGGCTAACTCTTCTAAGTCTTCTGGGGAGAGGAGGCGTCCACCTAATCACTAGATGTGTCTTAAGACTAAGTAACTCTTAAAGTCTAAGAGGAATCCTAAGCCCAAGATGGAGGTATTGAGAGCTCATTCTAAAATGAGGACAACACTTTTATACATGTGCTTATATTTAAGAAAAGTGGTATATTAGTCAATCCACATTGCAGGCTTTAAGTAGAAGTAGGTCTTGTACCTTACAAGTGCTAACAATGACATCGTACTCATTTATGCCTTATATATATATAGACATGTGCATGTGAATAATGGACAAAAGAAACCCCTCCTTTCAACTTAATGAAAATCATGCATTACAAAGCATTCCAATTTTCTTAAGTAATATTTCTTAACATTCATCATAAAGTGTGCTAAGCATTTCCATTTGTATGTATAGATATGCTTAGGATTCATTCATATGCATGTTTTACAAGTTGGGAAAGAAATGAAGTGATGTGTGTTTTGTGTTATCAGTTCACTTTACTTAATTTTAGAATGCCTTTCTTTTTGAATAGGTTTGTTTAGGAAAAATATAAACTTAGGATTAATTAAAACACATAATAAAATAATCACTAAACAAAATTAAATATGAATCTACTTAAGAAATTACTTAAGGTAGGGAAGGAAAGAGAAGTTCTTTTCTCTTTTCCGTCTCTTTAAAACTTAGTAATTAATTGTAGGATTCACTTAAACCAAATCAAAATACAAAATAAAATCAACCCATATCAACTAAACAACTTAAATGAAACCACCCATCTAAGTTGAACATCTTCACACTTAGAAAATCTAAGCCTCAAAGCCATAGCTATGCATACCACACAAACCTTTTAAAGCACACATATTAGGTTAAGTCACCGCTTCTAGCTTTATTTGTTAGAGGCGGCTGATGTTTTTTTGTTTATGATATATTATTTCTTGGATGTTAGGGTGAATATGTGTTGAATGAATGGGATGATTTAGTCTAATCATTATTTTGTATAGGGGATTATGCTTAAGGGGCGCTATAATAAAAATATAAATACTTTTACTGTGCAATGCTTAAACCCTTAAGCATAATCCAATAGGACAGGTGGACTTGGTTACCCATGTGTAGGGCGCTAAATCTAATATCCATGCTTGGAATTTGTATGGTTTGTTTAGCTAATCTCTATTTTGTTGGTATTAGTTAGATTTACTTTTTCCTCTTCATGTAATTTTTACAATTAGGATTTTGGAATGAATGTTATGGGGGATTAGGATGAGCATTGGTCATAAGATTACATCTTATGTATCATGTGAAGCCTTTGGAGCGACCACCTCCAACCATCCAAAAGAAGGAACCAAAAGAAGAAAGAAGAAGGAAGAAAGAAGAAAGAAAAAAAGACGAAGAAGATAGAAGAAAGAAGAAAGAAGAAAGAAGAAAGAAGAAAAGAAGAAATGAAGACACCCATAACATGAATTTCCTTACTTGATTGTAAATTAATTCATTTGTAATCTAGGTTGTATAAGGGTAGAGCTAGGCTACCCAATTTATTTTCGGGTTTGTGTGGTGGTGCCCAACCACAAATAACCTTTTATTCTTTTACGATTAGCTTTATAAAATATTTGATATTTTGTTTAGCTTGTGCATTAAGATGGCATATTTTTCTAATTTCTTTCTTACTTGATGTATGACCTGAATGATGATTAGGCTCTTAGAGAAAAATAAATCTTCTACCAAATTAAATAACTCAGAATTAAAAATAAATAACTCATAACCTCATTTAAAGCCTAAGTTAAAATCAAGATAAAAGAATTAACAACCCCTTAGCTGGATGAGTATTTCTTTTCTAACATAATGCATAAAAGTATATTGTTATACTCTTGACTTGAGGGCTTCCACCTTTGCCAGAGAACTTGGCTTGACCTTGGAGGGCCATGGTGGAAACACCTCCCCTTCTCACTAATTTTGGCCCATAATCTTACTTCGCATGCACTAGGCATATGAATCCTATAAGTCTGAGTCAAATGATTGTCCAAAATGAAAAAAGTAAAATGTTTTGCATTAAATTTAGGTTATTTTCATACCCTTACATGATCTAGTCTCTTAGGGAGTGAGTTTAAGGACTTAGTCTCTTTCTAAAATAAATAACAACCTAGCTATCTTGCATAAATCATATGACTTGCCTACATGAATTTGAAATCGTAGGAAGTGTTAGTTGGTGGCCACCCCCAGGTGATTGTAAGTCCAGGCAGTCAGGTGGTTTGTCCTCTCTTGTGGAGGAAAACTAAATACCCATTTCCACTTTAGATTTAGGTCATGCTTTTGGCTCTTGCCAAAGCTCTCAAGATTTAGGTTCTGAGGTTGCTTCTCCCTTCTATGGGCCATAAGAATAAATTCTCACCTCTTAGGCATTTCCATAACCTTGTATTGTGGAATTATAAGCCCTGAACTTCTAATAAAAATTCAACTCAAATAAATAACTCAATTTTAAAAATGTAAAGACCAACCATAGGATGGTTTGGGATATTTACTAGGTTTCCTAGTATCCTAAACATCCCTTACTCATCTTCACTTGGCTTCGATAAGAACTCCCTCCTCTTGATTGATCCCACTTGATTTACTAAAAATAAATTAATCGATTGATAGTCCTACCTATTGAAATCTTTGGAGACAATAATCATTTACCTTAATCGAGAGTATTCCTAAGGAATCTTATTCCTTAGAATGTAATTAACTATGAGGGCTTGCCTCCATAGAGAACTTAATGAACCCAATTTAAAATAAACTCTACTTTACTTTTTTCATGTAGAAGAATCTCTGGTACATGCATGCACATTATCCTTAGAGTCCTTGAGTGATTAGTCCATTATAGGGTGGTGACTTCTATCTTTCGAGATAGTACATCTCTCCTCAATGTCACGATCACCTCAATAAGAATATTTCTAGTGGTGTCTAAATGCATAAAAAGAGTATATTTCTATCTTCATTTTATTCCACATAGATTGAAGATGGAAGTATACACTATTTAGAAATTGAACAATATAAAATTTTATCACATATTTTTCTGGCGATTCCACTGGGGATGGTTCCTCTCTCCATCTTTGGTAAATGATTGTTGTCTCCAAGTATCGATAGTTGGTTTGTACTTTGGTATGAATCCAAGACTATCTTTCATTCCGTTGGCACTTAGCTTATTTCATTCTTAAGTTAAGCTAGCCAACATCTTTAGGTTTTAGGACCTCACCCTGTGTTGGTCTTAAAATCCTCTGTTGGGTTCCCCAATGGGTGAAAATAAAAGATTAATAAAAAATAATTAATGAAAGACTTCCTCACCATTTTCATGTTAAGGAAAGGTTCATTCTAAAATAATAAAGACAACATAAATCCTTCATAAAACCTTGCTTTTCAAAAAGCACTCTTTCAAAATGCACATAATAAAATGTTTTGCACAAAAATTTTCCTAAATCACCTTCATCTAACAATCTTCAAGATTGTTATATGTAGGATCATCTTTGCAAAAATAAAATTCCAACAATCACATTTTATAAAAGCACAAATGAGCTTCTTCACTCAATTCATTTTGGTGGAGACCTCACTTTCAAAAATAAAATTCCAATAATCATGTTTTCAAAAACATAAAATTTGAAGATGGGCCTTTCCATTCAATACATTCAAATGTGTTGAATGGATATTACATCTTCAAGCAAAATCACAACTTTGAAATTTGACTCAACACATTTCACATGTGTTAGGTTGGAACTTTCACATTTTCAAAAAAACAAAAGCACATATGAAACCTCCATTTAATATACCCACATTTATTGAATGGAGATTTAATTCTCAATCAAAATCAATTTTTTTTTTCAAAAGCACATATGAATATCTCCATTCAATATACCCAAATTTATTGAATGGAAATTTCATTTTCAAATAAAATAACATTATTTTGAAATGCCACTTAACATATTTCATATATGATTAGGTTGAGATTTCCTCTTTCAAAAAAAGCAATAATCATACACAAAATATACATCTTTGGAAATTGAAACATAATTGATTTCCATCTTACATACCCAAATTTGTTAAATGGAAATCTCCCCTTTCAAAGTCAACAAAAACAAAAAATTTTAAAACATACTTGGAACTTCATTCTAGCATATCCTATTTGCTAACATGAAGTCTCCCTTTTCCAGGAAACAAAAACACACTTTTGGAATTTTATTTAGCACACTCAAATTTGCTAAGTGAAATCTCCATTTCACAGAATTTTCAAAGCATATTTGGAACTTCAATTTAGCATTTTCCATTTCCTAGAATGAAGTCTCCCTTTTCCAAAAACAAAAATTTGAAACACAATTTTGGAAATTCATTTAACATACTCAAATTTGATAAGTGAAATGTCCATTCCACAATTTTCAAAACACACTTTTGGAACTTCATTTTAGCATACCATATTTGCTAAAGTAAAGTCTCCATTTTCAATTAAAGTCAAATTAAAATCAAAAGAGACACATTAGGACTTCTTAGCATACTTAAATTTGTTAAGGATCCTACTTTTCAAAATCAAAAGAAACACATTAGGATCCCCTTAGCATACTTAAATTTACTAAAGATCCTATTTTTCAAAATCAAATTAAAATCAAAAGAAGCAAATTAGGTTTCCCTTAGCATACTTAAATTTGCTAAGGATCCTACTTTTCAAAATCAAATCAAAATCAAAAGAAACACATTAGGATTCCCTTAGCATACTTAAATTTTCTAAGGATCCTACTTTTCAAAATCAAATTAAAATCAAAAGAAACACATTAGGATTTTCTTAGCATACTCAAATTTGCTATGAATCCTATTTTCAAAAATTTTGAAAAAAATAAAACACACTTGGATTTCCTTATTTAGTATACCCAAATTTGTTAAATGAGAAATTCCATTTTTCTTTTCAAATCACAAAAAGATTCACAAAAGAAAGAAAATAAATAAACAAAAAGAAAAAAATTGTTTTCAATCATCTCACTTAGCATACCCAAATTTTCTAAGTGAGTAAATTCCAAAAATCTCAAATCCAAAACAAAAACAAATTGACCATTTACTTTAACATACCTAAATTTGTTAAGTAAAGGGTCCTCAAAATCAAAATTAAAATTCAAATATGAACCTATGGAAGCATCCTTTCAAAAATATTTGAACCCATTTTCAACATATCCAAATTTGTTGAAAGTGAATTCTACATCCAAAAAATTCCTCTTTCCAATCAAATCTTGAAATCTATTCTAAATCATTTGAACTCGACTTAACACTTCTAAGATGTTGAGTATGGGTTCAAATTCTAAATTCAAAATTCAAAATCAAAATTGATTCAAATTTATCTTCAACATTGTAGACTCTCGTTGAGTGATAGTTTCAGTCTCAGTTCAGTTTTCAGTTGATATAAATGGCAGCATAGAAATATGTTTTCACCTTTCCCCATGAGATGGACTTGGCCTGGACCAGGCCAACCTTCCCCATTCTGATTACACCCACCTCATTCATTTTGGATGAGGTTTTGAGGTGGTGAGGATTACCTGTGAGGGCACTCCCCTCACCATTATTAGTAGGAGCATAGTGACCGGGCAGAAGCTGATCATTCAAGTTGATATGCCACTCGATATTCCCCATCAAGAGGAAGGCGGTGGTTTAGTGCTGATCGCATCGAGTTTGTGACAACGCCGCAGTTTTTGTTTCCCATGATGCCCTAGTGAGGGCTAGCACCCACTCATTAGCACCTTCCAAGGGGAAGGCTCCCTTGATCTCAGGGATTGTCTCCCTTCCTTTTGAGATCGAGTCTAACTCTTACTCGGCTTGCCCCACCAAGACTGAGAGGAAAAACAAAAACTGCATGATAAAGCGGTTCCTACATGCTGGGAGATTGAGGCAACCACGCTGGTTGAGACCACTTTAATTTTATTGCTGTTACAAGAATCCATTTATCCTCTCTCAGTCAAGAGAGGATGCTGAGGATACCTACTTCACCTCCAAGCTTGATTCCAAGGAGAATGCATATGGCCTCCATTCTAGCTGGTTGGAGCTTATGGATGATTAGTCGAGTGTATATCTTCAAGTACAACTCTGTGGGTTGATTCTCCAAAGTAGGTGAGGTCCTGCCTCATACATGATGTTGATCCCACCCAAAATCATTTGTGCCCGATTATTCTCTTGATGACATAGCTCATTATTTCATGGAGAAGAAGGAGATCCTAGGATATGATTGGTTTGATGAGGAGAAGAAGATCAGATCCCAAAGAAGATGATTTATTGGGAGACTCGCAGGGGGTTTGCATGGTAGATACTAGGGATCCTCCTCGAGAGCATCAAACTATGAAAGGTATTGATGAAACAGAAGACACAACCCACTCGTCCAACACCTCCCAGCACAAATAAAGTAAAAGATGAAAAATATATAGGATGGAGAAGAGGCTGAGGATCACACAGCTTGTCTTAGCATTGTAGAACCAAGCTCCATCCTACCAGACTAGCCTAGAGTTGGTGCATGTCTTGGACCCAGCCAAGATGTTACCTCCAACAGAGCAAGATAGCACTAGTATGTATAGGAAGGTAGTGGATAGTACTTCCATACAGTAAAAAGATATCAAGTCCATGGTTGAGCAGCAGGTGAAGGGAGTGTTGGCTCAAGCTCGAGGAGGACATCAGTTCCAATGGGTAGACCCTACATGGAGGAATTTGATAAAATCCAATATCCTAAGGGTTTCGTGCCACCTTCCTTCAAGAGTTTTGATGGCGCTGGAAACCCGAGGAAGTACATCATGCATTTCAGAGCTAATTATTGTAACATTTATGGCAGTGACACTTTACTCTTTTGTCTCTTCGTCAGTAGCCTTGTAGGGATAGCTTTTGATTGGTATGCTGAACTTTCCAATAGTTCAATAAAGACTTTTGTTGAGGTGGAGCAACTCTTTATCAAGAGGTTTATTGGAGCTCAAAGAAAGGGTTATCATAATCATTGTAGCACAACAACACCCAAGCAAGTCCTTATTGACTACATTCTAGATGGTAACTTGAGTTTGAAATGAGAAATCATGAACAACATGCCATTGAGATTCTAAAAAATATCCATGACGGCTTCATGCTTGGGCTTCACCATCAAAACCCTTGAGAAATTAATCAAGGAGGCTATTTGCAAGGAGAACCAAAAGCTTACCTTCTCGACCAACAAAGCCAAAGCAAGAAGGTATAGAAGAAGTAGTGGACAAAGGGAAACAACCAGAGAGTTTGAGAGACCCAGGTTCAACAAATGACTTCCACCTTTTTCACCACCACTAAGGTACTACCAGCCACAAGAACCTCCACACCTACACCACCTCCTTAGTCGCCTCATCGTGAGAGTACATACCGCTGTGAGCTATGGTCCACCTACTCTTTTGGATAAACTTAACAGGCCTTATTCATTTTAGATGGAGGTAATCAAGAAAATCTTTAAGAATCTTTTAAAGAAGCTTGATTTTTAGCTACTCGAGCCTAAGAGACCGAAGGAAGTGGGAAAAAGTCATGATCTTAACTTTTGCTCCTACCACCGTATGCTAGGTCATGTTTTGGAGGATTGCTTCACATTTAAGGACTAGCTTGAACATAGCTTCAAGACCGATGCTATAGTTATCCTGAAGGAATACCTTGTGGAAAAACCATCTAATTCCCTTAGGGTAATCCTTGGAGTTACTTGCGATCCTTCCAAAACCAAAGAAGGTTGAGATATCTCCTTATCCAAAACCTCTAAAAAGATTATTCATAAGATCAAGAAACTTTCTTTGCAGGTGCCTTAGTCAGCTCAAACCTCCAACTTCAAGGAAGGTTTGTAAGTTGCTAGAGCCAACTCAAGGGGAGCTCAAGAAAATAGAAGTAAACAAAGATGTGCCAGGATAGCCCAAGAGCACAACCATCGAGTCCTCCACCCACTGTATACCACATCGACTACCACTACTTCATCTAGTTCTTCTTCTTCTAGTTGACATCTTGTATCGATGAGGGCATCAAATCCCTCACCCCTCTTAATTTACTTGATTTTTTGCTTTGTACCTCCTATCAAATCCAAGAAATTGAAGAATAAAACTAGCTTGAATTACATCTGTGTCACTCGGGGGTTGTCTATTCCTAATAACTCTTCAAGTCTAAACAACAACTGTAATAATGATCTTCCTCTTTCTAATTCAGAGTTGGATTTTTCTACTCTGAATACTATGGGTTCACCTCTTGATATAGACTTGGAATCATTTGATTCCAAGGATCTCATAGGAGAAGCTATAGGTGAGCCTGATGTGCAAGTAAAACCTTCTATTACTCTGCCACAAGAGATCACCAAAGTCAACCTCTATAGTGGCAATGTTCTTCCTCCTAGGGCATCACCTCAAGATAGAGGGAAACAAATCATTGGTTCAGAGGATCGAGAAGCCCCTCCACAGGATGCTCCACCCTTGGATATACTTATGGAGGATCAGCCCAAAGTGGACTACAATGTCCCCTCAATAGGATGCCATCTAAGTTAAGCATATATGATGCCCTTGTCTTATCCAAAGAGATGAGAATCATTAATCAAGGCTCTTCTTGATCCTGAGATATGCTTAGCTTAGCTGACTGCTATTGGTGAAGAGACACATTATTCTAGAGAAGCTCAGGGGATTACTTTCATAGATGAAGACCTTCTTCTGGGGGACATGGAGCACAACCGTCCCTTCTACATTATAGTTGACATGGGCAGATTCAGACTAGCTAGAGTTCTCATCAATCCAGGAGCATTAGGGAACATTATGAGTTTAAAACCCTTCTCTATTTGAGGATCGACATCTCCACACTCTGAGGAGATCGAATGATGTTGAGAGGATTCAATGAATAAGGTGAGCGGGCTTTAGGTTTCATAGTGTTACCTTTGGAGATAGGCGACTTGAAGACCAAAGCCAAGTTTTATATCATTGATTTGAATACTTCATTCATTGCTTTGCTTAGTAGGCCCTAGATACATCAGAATAAGATAATTCCATCCTCCCTTTATCAGTGCATCAAGTTTAGGAAGGATGAGATTGAGTATTGTGTCAAAGGAGATGAAAAGCCATTTTTAGTTAGAGAGGTTGAGATATACTATGATGCGACCTACTATCTTCTTTAAAACACCCTTTCTCATGAACTTGGACAAAACTCAAATTCAAAAAAAAAGAAAATGAAGAAAAAGAAAAATCAAAAGAAAAAGGAAAGAAAAGTAAAAATCCAAGTGAACAAGAAAGGGGAATTGAAGAAGAAATAGAGCCGCATATCACATTCCACCCACAGTTCATTCCTTCATATGGACATGTGGGTAGGATGACTCAACCTCCACCAGTGAGGCAGGCGTAATGAGGCGGTAGAGGTGGAAGACCCCTGTTGGCCATCACCAATAGGGGTTATGTTCCGTTCATAGGAGTACCCCTACTATTCACATGACTTGGAATCCAGAGGATGAGTCTAATGTGATTAGCATACCACCAACCTCTCTGGTTTCATTGAGGTGACAGACAACGATGAAGATCAGCCTCGACAAAGCAAAAGTATTCAATCGATGCATGTAAAACTATCGTGAACAAGGGAACCTAGCTCTAACCTCACTTTCACCCCAAAAAATTGAAGGTTTAGTAAGGAAGCCTCAGTCTTCCAAGATATGAAGTCAAGAGATTCTTTTAGATTATCCTCCTCAAGTCTTGAAGTTGATGTAGAACTTGAGGAGAATTCATATAAAGAATTAATGGAATTACCATTTGACTTTTACTTCATAATCATATGAAAGGTTTGGTTCCTCATACATGGTCCAAGCACAGGTCAAAGTATTTTGAGAAGCTGTGGAACAATATAGGCATGGAAGCACATTCAATGGCATGACTAGGATTCGGTACAGTGGGTCTAGTCGTTGACGATGATTACTGCTTAGTTGTTACTAATCATTTGGAGTCCAATAGATTCTTTTCACACAACACTGACTCTTATAAGATTGTGTGTTTAGAAACCTCAGATGATCCAGATGATCTCTAAATCAAAGATGCATTGTCAAAATTTGAAGAGGAGATCCATTCAACAATTGACAAACTGTTGACCTCATTTTTAGGATGAGCTTTCAACCCTTCCATCTTAGATATATGACTCCTCTTAAACTTTAAGAGTTCCTTAGTCTTAAGACACTTCTAGTGATTAGGCAGACACTCAAACCTATCCCTAGAGAGTTAGAAGAGTTAGCCATAGGAATAGGTCATGCCTTAAGGGTGTTAGGAAAATTTCTACCCTTAGCTTAAATCATTCCTCACTTTTCTTCCTTCTAGTCAAATTCAAAATCAATTATATTTGATTTACTCCAATTCAAATCAACTCCATATGATTAAAAATCCATGATTGAAACCTATGATCAAAATCCATCAAAAATTCCTAAGTCTAAATTTTACCTAAGTCCTTAATCTTGCCTTTAAGGAGTTAGCCAAAATTATGATTCAAACCTTTTCAAATCTTTGGGATTTTCTCATAAACTATTTATATTCTCATTTATATTCACATATATAAATGAAGTATAAATTCAAATCAATCAAACCAAACCCTCAAATTAAATTCTCAATTTAAAAGTTTCCTAAGTCCCTTAATTTTCTATTAATGGACTTAGCCTAAACCTTGATCTAAATCAATTCAAATCCTTGAGATTTTCTCAAAACTCATTTATATTCACATATATAAATAAAATATAAATATAAATTAATCAAATAAAACTCTCAAATTAAATTTCAAATTTAAAATCCTTGAAATTTTCCTTAAGTCCTTGATTTTCCATTAATGGACTTAGCCAAAATCATGATCAAATCAATTCAAACTCATGGGATTTTCTAAAAACTCATTTAAATTCTCATTTATATTCAAATATATAAATGAAATATAAATATAAATCAATCAAATCAAACCCTTAAATTAAATTCTCAATTTAAAATCTCCATAAGTCATTATTTTTCTATTAATTAACTTAGCCTAAATCATCATCAAATCAATTCAAATTCATGGGATTTTCTCATAATTCATTTATATTCTCATTTATATTAACATATATAAATGAAATAAAAATATAAATTAATCAAATCAAATCATCAATTCAAATTCCAAACTTCAAAATTCTCTTAAGTCCTTTAAATCCTTCTTAATGGACTTAGCCAAAATCATGATTAAACCACTTCAAATCCTTGAAATTTTCTCATGGAAAATTTATATTCTCATTTATATTCACATATATAAATGAAATATAAATTCAAACAATCAAAACCAATTCCAAAAATCAAACTCAAACTAACTCAAAATCCAATCTAAGTCTTTCAAGTCAAAATCTTGAACTTAGCCAAATCAATTTCAAATCAAGCCAAACTCTTGATTTTCTCTCATGATTCAATCAACCCTACAATCATGAGCTCATATATAAATCCAAAGTTCAATCAAACAATCTAAACCTAATCTCAAAATCAAACTCAAAACTGTTTCATATTCTTCCTTTGAATATGAAATTGTCAAAATGGATCAAAACCCATTTGACTTCAAACCACTTGCAAATGGATTTATATTTCAATCATGAGTCCATATACAAGATCAACCAACTTCAAATCAAGCTTTGACCAATCCATTTGACCCACTTAGGCTCACCCCAAAGTGACCTAGTATTATGAGCCAAATTCTAATCCTAACCAAATTGGATTGAACCAAACTCATATTTGCCTCTCATCATGATCAACAGTCATCATGGGATGATCAATCAATCACATTAGGTCAAACCAAGTCAATCATAAGGGTTGACCAAGTCAACACTTGACCCAAAATGAAACCTAACATAGCCAAATTCCACCATAGGCCAAATTGATTGAAACCATTGATCTAAGTTCACTCATGACCTATGTTTGAGCTTGATCAAGCCAACATTTGAGCCTAACCTAGCCCAATTGACCACTTGATCCAAGTTGACCCATTTTGACCTAAAAAGTCAAAATATGTCCAAACTTGATCTAAGCCAAATTGATTGAAACCAATGGGTCAAGTTCATTCCAAATCACTTGTGGAACTTGACCAAAGCCTCAATTGACCAACTAAACCTAACCTAGCCTAATTGACCTTAGACCCAACATGACCTAAAGAGGTCATGTTGAGCCAAATTTGAACTTAACAAAAATTGATTGGAAACAAAGATACAAATTCACTCAGTATGACTAGCCAAACCTAAACCTACCCGTGACCTAGCCCAAATAGGTTAAATGGATCAAATATGTCAACTTGACCCATTTGACCTAAATGAAGTCATATGAGCCAAATTCAAAACTAATCCAAATTGAATCAAACCAAAGCCACCGAAACATTTCAAATGGTTATATAAACTTGACCCAACCCTTGGTTTGACCCAATTTGACCAATTGGTCAACTTGACCCAAGTTGACCCATTTTGACCTAAATGGGTCAACGTGAGCCAAACCCTATACAATGAATTCCAAATCTTATGAAACTTGGCCAAACCTAGTTTCTCCACATACCCAACACCCAAAGTTAAAAATTACAAAATGACCATTCTAGCCCTAGGACATAGAACAAAATTTTGCTTAATCCATGTGTAATTTGGTCATACCCTCTTCACATTCACTTGAGGCTTTCCTAAAAGCTCAAGGGGGCCTAGGGGAGAGTGGTGCACCCAACCCAATGGGTTTGGTCACTTCAATTGGTCCCTAGACCAAACCCAACCCTATGGGTCAAATTGTAAAATCAAACTCCCTCTTAAACTGAAATTCAAGCACATGGGAGGTTGGCAATCCACTCCTTGGCTCAAACCAACTATGTGCACACTCTTAACTAATCAAATAACCCACTGTCTATGATTAATTGGATCAAAATGGAAAGTGCATTATCGGCCATCTGATCCTTCAAGGGGGAGATATACTCCCCCTAATTCAGTTCAATTCTCACTTCCCCTCTGTTGCTTGAAGATAAGGAACTCAAAGAAATCATCAAAGAGTACTCCCAAGCTCCTTAGAGAGGATTTGAAAAAGCCATTTCTCAGTTTTAAGACTTTGAAAATAGGGGAAGTCCATTGAAGAGCTAACTTCATCGTAACTCAATCTCCATCCAATTGCTCTTGCATGCTTCATCAAGGAGCTAAGTCGAGTGCACCCAAGCTTTCGTTGGAGTTCCCATAGCAAGGAAGGATTGAATTGGATCAAAGCAAGCTGCTAGGAGGTGACCCATAGGAAGATCCACTCAACCTAAGTGCTCAAACTCAAAGGCTTCATCTCAACCAGATGAAGCTTCTCCAAGGAATCGAGTCGATCACCTCTGAGGGTATGGGATTTTGACCATTAAACTTGTGATGTGGAGCTTTGTGAAAGAAATTTTCACCCCATGGATTTTGACCGTTGGATTTGCTCTTTAGCTTTAGATGGTGGGTTGAGTTTGGTTTGAATCCATGCTAGATCGATCTAGGATCTTCCCCTTAATCATGGATGGTCTCTGTTGGTCAATTAAGGAAAGAACTTAGGAGATCTCAGCCATCCATCTGCATGTTTTTGATCAAATGACAGAGATCAAACAATGTGCGCCGCCAGCCGCCATCTGTGATTTGATGTTTAAGTAATCCCTTCATGCAGTAAAGCAACAACACCCACCACGCACGTGCAAGGGATTATTTAAATGCCTTAATTAATTTCTAGTTAACTTAAAGGATATTTTAAAATTCATAACTCTTTCTGAAAAATTTAGAAAAATGTAAAATAAAATCCTTTGGAAAGATAATTCAACCTAGAATATTTTAAAATTAAATGGATTTTTTATTTTTTCTGAATTTGGATTTTATTAGAAAGTTTATTTTACTAACTACTTTTAAATTAATCCCAAATATCTTGTTTTAGAGATGACTTCTCCCTAATTTTAGATTTAGAGGCCTTGATTAGAATTGCATATGGATTTTTAATTACCCTCCTTATATAAAGGATATGATGATTAGTGGTTTTAATCCATGATTAAAGTTGATCAAGTAGGAGGTTTATAAAATATTTTGGGGCATTTCTCTTATTCCTAAACCCCTTTTCTCTCCTTAATCTCCTCTTATTTAAGGGTTAATTCATTAATTATCCCTTAATTCATTTCTAAAATTCGAAAAAATTTCTAATCTAATTTGAGTAGATGCTCAGAATAGCCTAAGTTAAATTAAGGAAATCAAAACCCAATTCATAGAAAAGAGTGTTTTGAAATTTAAGCTACTATTAGGTGCATTGCAAATTTAAATTCTTGTGAGTTTTATGTCATCTTATTGGCTCATAATTACTTGGTTAATTATTCTAAGGTGGTGTAGGTAAGGGTTAATTAAGTTACTTAATTCATACCTTAACCTAATTAAAGAATAAAATGGATCTAATTATCTAAAAATTAAACAAAAATATCAAACATATATGGGAATGGGTTAGAAACAACAAACTCATCTCACCTTTTCAAAATTAAATCAAACTCCAAACTAAACAAAAATCACTTTGAATTCACTTTGGTTTATTTTAAACTTTCTTATTCCATAAGAATGTCTTTAGGATTTAAGTGAAGTGAATTTGTTTACATGCTTTCTTTGAATCTTTCAACATGTTAAATTTGTATGTCATGTGGTTTTATGCATTCATATTTTTAAAATTCAAGTTTAAAATGAAATTGTTTACTTTATGTCAAATTTGCATGTGTTGGCTAAAGTAGAAATATGATTGGCTATTATCACTACTAAATCCAAATGATTTTCAAAACACATAAATCAAATACCAAATATGAAAGTGTGCTACTTATACTTTAATTATAAGATTGCATGTGATAGGTTATAAAGGCATGCTTAGCATAGGTTTCCTTTCTCTCTTATGTTGGTATAATTTTGAATAGGAGTTGGTAAGATGTGGGGTTCATTTAAAAAGAACCCAACACATACTTAATTCCATACCCTATTCATTCCTATGCTATCACCTAAGAAGGGTTACCTATATTTGCATACATAAATTGCATAAAATAAAATGAATACATTAAACAACTTTTGCTTTCTCCTTTTCTATTTCATTTCTTTTATACATATGTTTGTATTTAAGGAAAGTGGTATATTAGTCTGGATAACCCTGAGGTTGCGAGGCTTTAAGTAGCCCTAAGTAGGTCTTGTACCTTACACCTCTGCTTAACAATGGCACTGTACTCACTTATGCCTTTCTTACTTTCATGTGTGTATGTGAAAATTTGGATAAGGAAAACCCTTTCTACTTAAGAAAAATCATGCATATTCAACTTATAAATTTTCTTAAATGGATTACTTAGCATGGATCATAAAGTATGTTAAATATTATCATTTTGTATATATAGATATGCTTAGGGTCCATCCATATGCATGTTATATATGTTGGGAAAGAAATAAAGTAATGTGTGTTATGTGAATTTTGATTCTTTTTTTTTAATCTTAAAATGCCCTTTCTTTTTGAATAGGTTTATTTAGAGTTCATCTAAACTTAGGGTTACTTAAAAGATATATTCAAAATATTCACCTAAACAAAACTAAAATGTGAATCTACTTTAGAAATTACTTAGGTTAGGAAAGAGAAGTTCTCTTCTTTCCCTCTCATAATTTAATTAATTGTAGGATCCACTTAAATCAAATCAAAACATGAAATAAAATCAATCCAAATAATTAAACAACTTAAATTAAAGCCTCCTCTAAGTTGAACATGTTCTCCACACTTAGATTATAAAGCATACCAACAAAGCCTTCAAAGCACACATTAGCCTAAGTCACCACTTCTAGCTTTAGGTTAGGTCGGCACATGGTTTGATGTTTTATTTTATTTTGTGATATATGTTTTAGACTGGATGTTAGGGTGTATGCTCGTAGAATGAATGGTAGGACACTCTTAGTCTAATCATTATTTTCTACAGGGGATTGTGCTTAAGGAGCGCTATTTTTCTTGCAGGTGCTTTATACCCCTAAGCATAATCTAATAGGCCAGGTGGACTTAGTCACTCATGTGTGGGGTGATAAGTCCAATATACATGCTTGGGATTTGTGTGGTTTGTCTTAGCTAACCTTTGGTTTACAGGTGTTAGTTAGACTTCCATTCTTTTCCTTTTCATGTAAATTTATGCAAATTAAGATTTTGGAATGATTGTTATGAGGATTAAGATGAACATTGGTCATAAGATCCTATCTTATGTACCATGTGAAGCCTTGGAGCATCTACCTTCCAACCATCCAAAAGAAGGAACCAAAGAAGAAAAGAAGAAAAGAAGAAGAAAGAAGAAAAGAAGAAATAAAGCCTGAAGACCCGAATTCCTTTATTAATTGTAATTTAATTCATTTGTAATCCGGGTTGTATAAGGGTATAACTTAGCTACCCACATTTGATATTTTGGTTTGTGCACCACAACTTCTATTCTTTTTGATTAGCTTTATAAATTAGTTGTTGATTCGTTTAGCTTTTGCATTAAGTGGAATGCTTTTCCTAGTTTCTTCTTTGCTTTATGTATGACTTGGATGTGGATCAGACTTTTTAGAGAAAAATAAATCTTTTACCTAACTTAACAATTCAAAATAAAAATTAAACAACTCATAACCTCACCTAAAGCTTAGGTTTAAAATCAAGATAAAAGAATTAGTAAATGGATGAGCATTTCTTTTATAATATCATGCACAAATGCATCTTATTTCACTCTTGATTGAGGGCTTCCACCTTGCTAGAGAAACTTGGATTGACCTTTGAGAGCCATGGTGGAAACTCACCCTCCCCTTCTTATTTTGGCCAATAATTATTTCTCATGCTTTCATATGAATCTTTTATTAAATAATAAAAATGAAAATAAAATGAAATTTGAATTTCATTAGATTTAGGTCATTTGAAGCATGCCCTTTACATGATCTAGTCTCTTTAGAGTGAGTTTAGACTTAGTCTCTTCTAAATAAGCAACTAGCTATCTTGCATAAGCATAAAGACTTGTTAAATTTATTTAAAATTGGAGGAGGAGTTAGTTGCCACCAGTGTAGAGTCCAAGCTATGGTGGTTTGTCATCTCTTAGGTAAACCAATCTTCTTCACCTTAGATTTAGGTTTGCTTTGCCCTCAAAGCTCCCTAGATTTAGAGTTGCTTCTCCCTTGGTCATTAGCATAATTCCTCACCTCTTAGGAATTTCCTTAATCTTGTGTTAAGGAATCTTAAGTCCTTTCTAATGAAAAATGCAACTCAAACAAACAATTTCAAAATGTAAAGCCCAACTATAAGATAGTTTAAGATGTTCGCTAGTTTTCTAGCATCGGGCATCTCCTACTTATCTCATTTTGGCTTCAATAATAACTCCTCTTGATCAATCCCATTTGATCTTAAAATAAATCGATTGATAGTTCTATTAAAATCTTCAAAGATCAATGATCATTTACCTTAGAGTTTTCCTAAGGAATCCATATTCTTAGGATGTAATTAACTAGGGGCCTATATAGGGAACTTAATGAACCCGGTTTAAAATAAACCCTTATTTACTTTTTCATGTAAAGTAGGGGAAGAATCTTTGGTACATATGCAGATCCATCATCCTTAGGAGTCCTTATTAAGGTGATTAGGTCCATTAAAGGGTAGTGACTTTTGTCTTTCGAGGTAGTGCACTATTTCCTTGATGATGTACTCGATCACCTAAACAAGTACATCTATGGATCTATGTGGCATCTTAAATGGATGAATTTTTATAGGTCATGTCCTCTTTCATTTCTCACTAACATATTTGAAAGGTGACTCCTCTCCCTTATAGAAATTTTCCTCCACACAAACTTAAAGAAATCAACCTCGAGATCAAAGAAAATCCACGACCAATATACATCAATTTGTTGCTGAATGAAGAAGAAACCAATGACTTAGTTAGGCTATTGACTAAGTTTAAGGACTGCTTTACATGGAGTTATGAAGAGATGCTCGGATCCTAGCGCTAACCCTATCAAGCAAGCTCCTAGATGCAAGCGATTAGAAATCAAACAATAGGTAATTTCTGAAGTCAAGAAACTGATTGATGCTGGTTTTATCAGGAAAGAAAAATACCCTACATGGTTAGCCAATGTTGCACAAATTAAGAAAAAGAATGGCCAAATTCACATATGCGTCGATTTCAGGGACTTAAATAAGGCATGTCCTAAGGATGAGTTTCCTCTTCCTATACCAAAATTAATGGTGGACATCGCCTTGTCTCATGCTATTTTATTTTTCATGGATGGATTATCTGGCTATAACCAAATCAAGATGTCTCTTGAAAATGAAAGAAACACTTTGAACTCATCGAATCTTTTTATATGGTCATGCCTTTCTTTTAAAATAAAAGCTATACAATGGCCATGACTCAGATCTTCAATGAACTCATCCATCATCAAGTTGAGTGTTACGTTGATGATCTAGTAGTCAAGAGTAGGGAAAAAGAAGACTATCTCTTTGACTTGAGAGTAGATTTCGAATGGTTAAGATAATTATGGTGAAAATTTTATACATTCTTGCCTTCATCTATCTCCCCTTTCAGAAAAGAGGATAAATGAAAAAAAAAATTTAAAATATGCCTTGTTGGGATGCCACATAGATCTATAGATATTCTTATTAAGGTGATCCGGTACGACATTAAGGAGAGGTATATTATCTCAAGAGATAGAAGTCGCCACCATATAATCAACCTAATCACCCGAATAAGGACTCTTAAGGACAATGGGTGCATATAAAGAGATTCTTTCCCTTTTTACATGGAAAAGTAAAGTAAGGTTTATTTTAAATCAAGTTTGTTAAGTTCTTTGAGGCAAGCCCCATAGTTAATTAAGATCCCTTGGAATACTCTCATTAGGTAAATGATCTTTGTCTCCAAAGATTTTAATAGTAGGACTATCAATCATTAGTTTATTTTTAAGATCAAATGAGATTGATTAAAGATATATATATATATATATATATATATATATATATATATATATATATATATATATATATATATATATATATAGAGAGAGAGAGAGAGAGAGAGAGAGAGAGAGAGAGTTATTATCAAAGCCAAAAGATAAGTAGAGATGCCCACATGCAAAACTCAAACTATCCTATGGTTAGGCTTTACATTTTTGAAATTGATTTAATTTATTTGAGTTGTATTTTTCATTAAAAATTTAGTATTATGATTCCATAACACAAGATTAAGGAAATGCTTAAGAAGTGAGGATTTAAACTTATGGCCCACTAAGGGGAGAAGCAACTTCAAAATCTAAATCTGGGAAGCTTTGGCGAGGACCGAAAGCATAACTTAAATCTAACGCGAAAATGGGTATTTGGTTTGCCTCCATAAGAGAGGACAAACCACCCAACCGCTGAGTTACAATCGATTGGGGTGGCGCCAACTAACTCCTCTACATTTTAAATTCATGAAAGTCATGCTGATGCAAGATAGCTCTTTATTTATTTAGAAAGAGACTAAGTCCTTAAACTCACTCCCTAAAGAGACTAGATCATGTAAGGCCATGCTTCAAATGAACTAAATATAATGAAATTCAAATTTTATTTTATTTTTATTTTTGGACAATCATTTTGACTCAGACTAATAGGATTCATATGCCTAAATGAGAAATGAGATTATTGGCCAAAAAAAAAGGAGTGTGTTTCCATCATGACTCTCAAAGGTCCAAGTTTCTGAAGAAAGCCCTCCAATCAAGAGTAAAATAATATGCATTTGTATGATGTTATAAAGAAGTACTCATCCAAACAAGGGGTTGCTAATTCTTATCTTGATTTTAACCTAAGCTTTAGGTGATGAATTCTTTAATTTTAGTTATGAATTCTTAAATTTGATAAGATTTATTTTTCCTAAGAGCCTAATCCACATCTAGGCCATACATAAAGCAAGGAAGAAACTAGAAAAGGATGCCACTTAATGCACAAGCTAAACAAATCATCAATCAATTTGTAAAGCTAATCAAAAGAATAAGAGGTTATGGGTGCCACACAAACCCAAAAAAATAAATAAATAGCTATTTATACAACCAGTTACAAATGAATTGAACACCAAGGAATCATGTTATGGGGTCTTCAAGCTTCTTCTTTCTTCATTCTTCTTTTCTTCTTCTTTCTTTCTTTGGTTTCTCCTTTTGGAAGGTTGGATGATGGATGCTCAAAGGCTTCACATGATGCATAAGATAAGATCTTATGACCAATGTTCATCCTAATCCCCATAACAATCATTCCAAAATCCTAATTATAAAATTTTCATGAAAAAGAAAAAAAGTAAATCTAGCTAACACCTGCAAAAAACAAAGGTTAGCTAAACAACCCATTAAATCCCAAACATGTATATTGGACTTATCACCCCACACATGGATGACTAAGTCCACCTGGCCTATTGGATTATTCTTAGGGGCATAAGCACCTGTACAATAAAAGCATTTATATTTTTATTTATTACAACGCCCCTTAAGCACAATCCCCTACAGAAGATAATGGTTAGACTAAGATCACCCTACTATTCATTCCGCAACATACATCCTAACATCTAGTCTAAAACATATATCATAAAACAAAAGTAGACATCAAACCTTGCACCACCCTAACTTAAAGCTAAAAGTGGTGACCTAGTCTAATGTGTGTGCTTTGGTGGTTTGTGTGGTATGCTTAGCTATGGCTTTAAGAAGTTTCTAAGTGTGAAGCATGTTCAACTTATAAGAGGGTTTCATTTAAGTGATTTAATTATTTTGGGTTTATTTTATTTCATGTTTTGATTAAGTTCAAGTGAATCCTTTAATTAATTACTAAGTTATAAAGAGAGGGAAGAGAACTTCTTTCCTTCCCTAACCTAAGTAATTTCTAAAGTTGATTCATGTTTTGGTTTTGTTTAGTGAATGTTTTAATTAGGTGTTTTAATTAATCTTAAGTTTAGATGAACTCTAAGCAAACCCATTTAAAAAGAAAAGCATTTTAATATTCAATAAAATGAACTAAATTCACAAAACATACATCACTTCATTTCTTTCCTAACATATATAACATGCATATGAATGAGTCCTAAGCATATCTATACAAACAAATAAATGTTTCTTTATGATGGATGCTAAGTAATTCATTTAAGAAATTTGAAAGTTTATGATACATGATTTTCATTAAGAAAAAGGATTTTATCCAATTTGCACACATGAAGGTAAGAAAGGCATAAGAGTACAACATTGTTAACTAGAGGTGTAAGACCTACTTATAGTTACTTAAAGCCTCACAACCTCCGGGTTGTCTAGACTAATATACCACTTTCCTTAAATACAAGCATATGTACAAAAGAAATGAATGGAAAAGAAAGAATGCATAGATTTGTATTGGTTGATTTATTTTTTTTATGCAATTTATATGTGCAAGCATAGGTATATTTCTTAAGTGATAGTATAGGAATGAATAGAATATGGAATTAGGCAAGTGTAGGTTCTTTTCAAATGAACCATGCACCTTGCCAAATCCTATTCAAAACTATATTAAAGAGAAGAGAAGGAGAACCTACACTAAGCACATCCTTGCATTTTACTCTCATGAAAACTTATAAATAAGATATAAGTAACACACTTTCAGTTTTGATAATTGATTCATATGTTTTAAAATAATTTGAATTTAATAGTGATCATAGCCACTCATATTCTTACTTTAGCCAACACATGTAATTTGATATACAGGAAATAATTTCATTTTAAATTTTATTTTTGAAAAACATGGATGCATAAAACCATATGAAACACATATTTAACATGTTGGGGGAGAACTAAAGCAATGAAAGCATGTAAACACATTCACTTTAATTAAATCCTCAAGAAAATCTTATGAAATAAGAAAGATTAAAGTAAATCAAAGTTCATTTAGTATGATTTTTGTTTGATTTTGAATTTGATTTAATTTTGAAAATGTGGATTGCTTCCTAACCCATTCCACATGTTTTGATATTTTGTTTAATTTTTAGATGATTAGATTCATTTTATATTTTGATTAGGTTAAGGTATGAATTAAACATGTTAATTAACCATTACCTATACCACCTTAGCATAGTTAACCAAATAATTATGAGCCAATGAGATGACATAAAACCTCACAAGGAATTTAAATTTGCAATGCACCTAAGAAGAAAGGGGCCTAATGTAATTTGGCTCATGATTAATGATTAATTAAATTAAGGGGTTTAACTTGAGTAATTTCAAAACACTGCCCACACATATGAGTTGAGTTTTGATTTTCTTAATTGAACTTAGGCTCTTGAACACCTAAGCATCTACCCAAAGTAGATAAATTAAGTATTGAAAAGTTTCAAAATTTTAAAAAAATTAATTAAGAGGGTAATTAGTGAATTAACCCTTAATTAAGAGGAGATTAAGAAAGAAAGTGTTAAAGAATAGCTAGGGAAATGCCCCAAAATTATTCCCTAAACCTCTTATTCATTGGATCAAACCTTAATCAACTTTAATAAGGGATTAAAATACTAATTAAACTCTTAATTATCCTTAATTAATAAAGGGTTAATTAGGAAATGAATTAGCAATCCTCCAATTAAGCCACGAATAAATCCCAAGAAAATTAGGGGAGGTAGAAGTCATCCCCCAAAATATACCCAAGAAGTTTGAGATTAATCAGTGTATTAATTAGCAAATTATTATTTCCAACAAAACTCAAAATCAGAGAAAGTTACAATTCAAAATCCATTAAAACCAATTTTATAATATTCTAGATTGAATTATCTTTAAGTGGCAATTTACCTAATATTTTTTAATTTTTTTAGAGAGATATGAATTTTTGAAGTTTAGAGGATTAATTAGAATTATTTAAACACTAATTAATCTTTTAATCCACTGCGCCACACAACTTGACTTTAACTTCATGCACACCCGAGGTAACTTAAAATGTCATGCCGCATGGTGGCTATGCTTTTGTATCCGCCATTTGATCAAGGATCGAATGACCAAGAATTAACTCGTGGTTTAGGGATGAAATAGGATATAAAATGTACATTTAATCTCGGCCATCCATCCGAAACATATGGATGGATGGCCAGAGATCTATCCCTGCCAAGGCCTGTGATCCATAGGGACCGTCCATATTCTAGGCTTTGATCCAAGCGCGATTGAGCTCAGATTGGGATAAAACTTTGCACACAACATCTAACCTAATGCAAGCACATCTAACGATTGAAATTTCATGCCATTAAACTTTCTTTCACAAAGGACCAACACACATGGAGTTTAGTGGTCAGAAAATGTCTAACTTCACTGGAGCTAATCACCGATGCTCGATTACCATAGAGGAGCTTCGTTTGGTTGAGACGAAGCTATGGTGAATGTATTAGCTCTTAAGGTTAAGTGGATTGCTCTATGGACCAACCCCTCCTTAGCTCCCTTATGGCTTTGATGGAATTAGACCTCCCCTTGCCTTTGGAACTTGAGAGAGAGCTTAGGTAAGCTCAACTTGGCCCTCTGGTGGAGTGTACAAAGAGAATTTGGTAGCATTTGAGTGTAGAGAAAGTTTGCAATTCAATGGACCTCCCCTATTTTCAAAGGATGAAAACTAAAAAATGCCAAATTCAGTCCCCTTCTAGGAAGCTTAGGAACTCTTGCTAATGACTCCTATCACTCTCCTTTACTCAATCGACAGTGAGGAAGTGAGAATTGAAGTGAATTAGGGGGAGTATATCTCCCCCTATGTCAATCAGAGAGTTGAAGCTTTGTTTTCCATTTTGATCCAATTACTGAGATTGAAAGGGGTTGTTTGAGCGTTAAGTTCACACATGGTGGTGGGTGGAGTAGTAAACCTCCCATGTGCTTCAAATTGAGTGGAGGAGGGAGCCATATGGCCAATTTGAGCCATGTGCAATTTGGCCTTGATCATGTTGGCTGACCCAAACCCATTGGGTGCACCACCCTCCATAGGGTGTACTTGACCTATTAGGAAGGTATTAAGTTGGTATGAAGAGGACTTGACCAAATTCCCCATGGATTTGACCAAAATTTATTCTATGGCCTACGGGTAGAATGGTTATTTGGATGATTTTTGAATTTGGATATGTTGGGTATGTTGAGAAAATAGATTTGACCAAGTTTCATTGAATTTGGAGTTCATTTGATATGGTTTGGCTCATGTTGATCCATTTAGGTCAAAATGGGTCAACTTGGGTCAAGTTGACCAATTGATCAAATTTGGTCAAACCAAGGGTTGGGTCAAGTTCATATGACCATTTGAAATGTTTTAGTGGCTTTGGTTTGATTCAATTTGCTTTAGTTTTGAGTTTGGCTCATATGACTTCATTTAGGTCAAACGGGTCAAGTTGACCAATTTAACCCATTTGACCTATTTGAGCCTGGTCATGGATAGGATTAGGTTTGGTTAGTCATATGAAGTAGATTGGTATCTTTATTTTCAATCAATTTTAGTTAAGTTTGAATTTGGCTCAACATGATCCTTTAGGTCAAGTTGGGTTCAAGGTCAATTAGGCTAGGTTAGGTCTAGTTGGCTAATTGAGGCTTTGGTCAAGTTCAACAAGTGATTTGGAATGAATTTGACCCATTGGTTTCAATCAATTTGGCTTAGATCAAGTTTTGACACATTTTGACCCTTTAGGTCAAGTTGGGTCAACTTGGGTGAAGTGGCCAATTGGGCTAGGTTAGGCTCAAATGTTGACTTGGTCAAGTTCAAACATTCTTCATGAATGAACTTAGATCATTGGTTTCAATCAATTTGGCCTATGGTGGATTTTGGCTATGTTGGGTTTCATTTTGGCTGGTTTTATTTTGGCTAAGTGTTGACTTGGTCAATCCCTAGGTTTGACTTAGTTTGACCCAATTTGATTGATTGATCATCTCATGATGATTATTGATCATGATGAGAGGCATATGTGAGTTTGATTCAATCCAATTTAGAATTTTAGCTCATAAGGGTACTTTAGGTCACTTTGGATCAAGTGAGCAAAGGTCAAATGGCTTGATTAAAGCTTGAATTGAGTTTGATTGAATATGTATATGGACTTATGATTGAAATATAAATCCATTTGCAAGTGGTTTGAAGTCAAATGAGTTTTGATTCATTTGATAATTTCATATTCAAAGGAAGAATATGAATGGATTTGGGGTTTGAATTTTGAATTGAGTTTTGATTTAGTGATTGAAGTTTGTATTTATATTTGGATTTATGATTGTAAGATTGATTGAATCATGAAGGAAAATCAAGAGTTTGGCTTGATTTGAAATTGATTTGGCTAAGTTCAAAATTTTGACTTGAAAAGCTTAGGTTGGATTTGAGTGGATTTGAGTTTGATTTTTGGAAGCAGTTTTGATTGTTTGAATTTATATTTCATTTATATATGTGAATATAAATGAGAATATATAAATGTCAGAAAATTTCAAGGATTTGAAGTGCTTTGATCATGATCTAGCTAACCTTTAAGAGAGAGAATTTAAAGGACTTAGAAAATTTTGGAGTTTGGAGCTTGAATTTTGGATTTTTTGTTTTGATTTATATATTTATATTTCATTTATATATGTGAATATAAATGAGAATATACATGAGTTATGAGAAAATCCCATGAATTTGAATTGATTTGAACATGATTTAGGCTAAGTCCTTAAGAAGGATTTTAAATTTGAAATTTAATTTTTGGGATTTGTATTTATATTTTATTTATAGATGTGAATATAAATGAATTATGAGAAAATCTCATGAGTTTGAATTGGTTTGTTCATGATTTAGGCTAAGTCCTTAAAAGAAGATTAAGGTCTTAAGAAATATTTGGACTTAGGATTTTCATTCATGTGTTTCAATCATGGATTTCAATCGTGGATTTTAATCATATGGAGTTGATTTGAATTTGGAGAAAATCAATTAGAATTGATTTGAAATTTGACTTGAAGGAAGAAGGTGAGGAATGGTTCTGGCAGGTATTTTCCTAACACCCAAGGCATGACCTATTCCTATGGCTAACTCTTCTAAGTCTCTAATGGTTGAGTGTCCACAATCACTAGATGTGTCTTAAGACTAAGGAACTCTTAAAATCTAAGAGAAGTCCTATATCTACGATGGAGGGGTTGAGAGCTCATTCTAAAAATGAGGTCAACAACCATATAACCTCAAAAATGAATCCCCTAAAGTGTGCATTCAGGGTTTCTTTAAAGAAATTCTTTGGTTTTGTTGTTCGACACTGGGGAATAGAAATAGATCTATAAAAGATTAAAGCTATCTTAGAAATGCCACCTCCTAAAAGTTTAACTCAACTCAGATCTTTCCAAGGATGACTGGCATATCTAAGAAGCTTTATTTCCAAGTTATTGGGGAGATGCAAGCCAATCTTAGCACTTGTCAAAAAGGATGTCAAGTTCAAGTGGGATGACAAGTGCTAGCATGCCTTTGAAGATATCAAGCAGTATTTGGTGAAGGCTTTTAGCAAACCCTTATCCCAAGCCACTCATCCTCTACATGCATTGGATGACTCCCTCAAGCCAAGCTAATGATGAAGGGAAGAAAAGTGCTCTATACAACCTCAGCCATCACTTGATTCTGGAACTATCCACCTATTGAAACATTGTCTAGCTTTGATCTTTGCCTCAAAAGCAACTATATGCTTTCATGGTGAACTTGAGAACCATAATCAAGCACTGCGACACAATCCAGACATTTGACATATGGTCCATGATGCTCTCAGCTTTGATATCACATTCATTCTCCCATTGTGGTAAAATAGCAGCGGATTTCTTAGCACATCCACTTCCTGATTCTCCGCAGTGACGATCTCCTTGATGAACAAATCATGAACTTGGGAGCTTCACAACACCGATGGGAGAGATATTTTGATGGTGCTTTTTTTCAAAGGGGAAGCACCACGATCTACTCTTCCAGGAAAGGCATGGGTAGGAATATTTTTCCTAACTTTAGACTGTGATGTGATGAGATTCTCATACTATCTTTCTAACCCCTGCACCAACAATGAAGTTGAGTATGAGGCTTTGATTGCGAGTTAGCCATCACAATCTGTTAAGAGCATCAATATTGGATTCTCGGGTCATCAAGCATATGGTCGGGTCCTACAAGGTTCTCAAACCTAAGCTTCGTCATTACCACATGTATACCATGAAGCCATTGGCCCAAATTCCTGAAGTCACCATCTACAAGGTTCTCCGAAGATAAAGAAGAAGATCAAGGGACTAGGATTCTACTAGCCTTCAATGATTACAGACTACATGGATGTAGCTAGGATATACCATTAATGTCAGGTACACGACGTGGTCTTACACCAACCACCCAACATTCTACACCCTACATTAGCCTCATGGCCATTCGAGTGTTGGGGTATCGACATTGTGGGTCCAATTGATTCTCCTTCTTCCAAGGGTCATCGATTCATCTTAACTATCACCGACTACTTTTCCAAGTGGGCGGAGGCAATCCCACCCAGAGAGGTCACAACTCAGCATGTGCTTTGCTTTTTAGGAACCATATCATATAGGTTCGAGTCTCAATGAATTATATCCGATAATGGTATTGCATTCAAAAGCACCAAGATCAATAGCCAAGACATGATAGATTGAGATACTACCATCTACTATCTTAAAGAAAATGGCTTAGCAGAAGCATTTAACAAAACTCTCATCCAAATACTAAAGAAGACTCTTGATGATAACAAGTGGCAGGAGAATTAGCAGTTGGCTGTAGCCTTGTGGGCCTTCCACACCACATACTGAACTCTAACTCAATCTATCCCATTTTCTTTAGTGTATGGGTCTAAAGCCATTCTACCTTTAAAAGTTCAACTCCTGTAACTAAGGATAGCATTGGGTAGCAAGATCACGCAGAAAGCAATGCAAAGTTAGTTAGAAGAGCTCAAGGTTTGGAGAAGCTATGGGCTGAACCTCAAGTTGTACAAGGCCAAAATGATTCAAGCTCACAACAAGTCGTCTTCCTAGGTCTTTCTAGGAGAACTTGTGTTAGTCCTAAGAAGACCAATTGTTGCCCATCAAAAGATGGGATGCAAGTTTGAACCCACTTGGGAAGGCCCCTATGTCATTGAGAAGGCCTACCAAGGAGGATCTTAGCTTATTGATTAAAGGGAACACCGATGCTTCCAATTAATGGGCTCTATTTGAAGAAATATTACCCATAAAAATCATGTTTGAAAATAATTCTATCAATCAACAAAAATTTGATTCCATTTCATCAAAATCTTCTCTTCTTTTGAAGCATATTTGCTTGTCTTTTGAATCCACCATGATGTGTTTAGGATAGGTGTAAGAGTCCCCCAGTGGCATCCTATCCCTCTTTCACAACACAAGCACAATTAAACACATTTCTACACTATTAGAATAAGTGTGAGAGAACCCAAGAGGCATCCTATTTTGATTATCACAACTAAGTTAAGTGTAAAAGAACCCAAGAAGCATCCTTTCTTAGTGGGAATTCCCATTTGCCACCCGTGGCACCATTTCATCAAAATTCGAGAGCATGTTTAGAATAGGTGTAAGAGAACCCAAGAGGCATCCTATTCCCTTTAGCATAAGCACAGAAACAAACACATTTATTTTATCTCAGGCTACTTTGATGTGGGAGCAAACCCCTTGTGGCACTCACTCATTAGCTGCTTTAGGTCAGGTCTACATGCTATCACGCTAGTATGTCACCCTAGTGGTCACTTGTATGAAAGATGTGAGTCCACATGCTTTCTTCCTAACTACCATTGACCAACTAGCTTGTTAGATGACTTCACCGCCACCAAGAAGCTACCTCATGTTGATTTTGTTTAAGAAGATGTGAGTCCCCGAGCTTTCTTCTTGAACTAATCATCATGATATAACTAAGTCGAGTATCTTTGAGGTTTAGGATAGATCCCCTAGAGGTTCATTTCTTCTTAACTACATTTGAGTTGATATAAGTCCCTCATTGGCATTCACTCAGTGGTTGATCTAGGTCGGATGACACCTGTCGAGCCAAAGACAGATTATTCCAGCAATTAGTTCCGCTATAGAAGGATGTGAGTCACCGAGCTTTCTTCTTAGGCTGATTATTGCAAACTGATGGGCACCTTAGGTTGGTTGATTTTCTATGTCGACAAAGACTCACCTGGATACACCACTCTTGCATGTGAGTCCCCACGCTTTCTCTTGAGTTGGCCAAATACCTATTTGATATATGACTAGCCATGCCATCTTCTCGGTTTTGATTAAGCCCAAGTTCCCTCTCGCGGGCATTCTATTTGGATCACATCCTTTGCAACCCCATTTAGACACTACCGGTTACTTTGGATTGGATATTCCTTTCCTAGCCACCCGGTTGGAGAATTTGTTCAACAGATGGATTCTCTCTTGGTTCAAGAAATCTAAGATAAGGTCTAGCTAATATAAGTTCTTTCTCTTGATCTCACAAACCAATAGGTCCATGATAAATAAACTAAACAAACAAATAATTAATTCATTTGTGGATTAGGAATTCAAGCTCCCAAAGGACCCCTTTTCCCAAGCAGGCATCTTATCTTTAGGGCAGTGTCAGCAGAACTCCCTATAGGAATTTCTTGACTACCTGAGTTGAGATAAATCGTTGCCTCGTATTTTCTCTTAGTCATTTTTTTTAAGTAGGTTATCCTGAGTCATTTTGAAAGATGTAAGACTATGACACATTCTTTCTCATGACCCAGTAAACCGATGGCCCAGGTCTTGATTTGAGTCCCAAGCTTTCTTCCCTTAAATTGATCGTTGCAAACCGAAAGGCACTCCTTTGGTCAGATAGTTCTCCCATCGGCCCAAAAAATTACTCCTTTTAGTTCAGTAAATCTAAGATAGGTCTAGGCTAATATAAGCCCATCACAAACCAACAGAATCCATCAAAATAAATTAAAAATGAAATTAATCTTTGATTATCTTTGAGTTGATTTAAGTCTCCCAATGACATTCACTCAATAATCAGTTCGGTCTGATTTTACAACCCATCACCCTTTTTTGTTTCTAGAAGATGTGAGTCCCGCTTTCTTCTTAAGACTTGATCATTGCAAACCGAAAAGGCATCCCTTGGGATAGTCTACCTCCTATGGTTGGTAGACTACTCCCTTTGGATTGGTAAGTTTGAGTTAGGTCTAGGCCTCCATGGCCCCTCCTCAATGAAATCCATCGCAAACCGATGGGGTCCATCATAATCAACACATATCTAAAAATGAAATTAATCTTGACTATCTTTCAGTTGATCTAAGTCTCCAGCGACATTCACTCAATAGTCAGCCCTAGGTTGGATTCGATCTGTTGCTTTGCCAATGGGTCACTCTAGAACCTGGTCCCTACTTTGGAGAATGTAAGTCTACTATGCTTTCTTCCTAGTACAGCTGTTACATACCGAAAGGCATCTCTTTGGTTGGCTAGTCCTGCAATGTGTTTAGTAGACTACCCCTTTGGATTGGTAAATCTGAGTTAGGTCTAGGACTCCATGGCTCCTACTCAGTGCGATTCATCACAAACCAATAGGGTTCATTTCAAAATCCAAAATTAAAAGTCAAAATAAACAAAATAAACAATCAATCAATCCTAATTAAATCTTTTGCTCCTCCTCAGTGAGATGCAAATCTTTCTAGCTCCCCAGTGGATCTAGAATTCTAATCTCTCAGTAGATTTTACAACCTTTCCTCCTTTGTGGATGACTTGAACTTGCCTCCCTAGTGGAGAGTTCACTTTTTAGTCCCCGGTGGAGTCAAAATAAACACAATTAAATAAACAACAAATCAAAACAAATTCAACCCTCTTCCCCAACAGAACTTAATTAAACAAATCAAATTTCTCCCCAGTGAGACTCAAATCAAATCAAACCTCTCATCCTTTTATGGATGACTTGAACCCTACTTCCCTAGTGGAAGGTTCATATACTATCCCTATTCCACCTTCTCTCTCTCTTATGTCCTGATATATAAGTAGAGCCACATTGCACTAAGCTCGGATTCTTTCTACACCTGAGTAGATCTCTCATAATGCTTGTGATCATTCAAGTGTGATCATTTTGATCAATCAATACGCATGTTCCTCACACCACACCTATTGGGCACCCTTTGTTGACCTCATTTTTATGAGTTCTCAACCCTCCATCTTAGACATACTCCTCTTAGACTTTAAGAGATCCTGTCTTAAGACACATCTAGTGGTTAGGTGGACACTTAACCAGCCCTACTTAGAAGATTAAATAATCATGCCTTGGGGTGTTAAGAAAATTTGCCTACCCTATAGCTGAACCACATTCCTCACTTCCTTCCTTCAAGTCAAACTCCCAATCAAATCAAACCTAATTGATTTTCTCTAAACTCAAATCAATTCCAAATGATTGAAACCCATGATTGAAATTCCAAGTTCAAAATCTTTCCTAAGTCCTTTGATTCCCTTCTAAAGACTTAGTCTAAATCAAATCTAAATTAATTCAAATTTATGAAATTTTCTCATAACCCATTTATATTCTCATTTATATTCACATATATAAATGAAATATAAATTCAAATCAATCAAACTAATTCCAAAATTCAAATCCAAATTGCAAATCTTTCCTAAGTCCTTTATTTCCCTCTTAAATACTTAGCCTAGATCAAGTTCAAATCAATCCAAATTTATGAAATTTTCTCATAACCCTATACCTCATTTTTAGGATTAGCTCTCAACCCCTCCATCTTAGACATAGGGCTCCTCTTAGACTTTAAGAGATTTTTAGTCTTAAGACACATCTAGTGATTAGGTGGACACTCAACCCTTAGAGACTTAGAAGAGTTAGCCATAGGAATAGGTCATGCCTTAGGGTGTTAGGATAATTTGCCTACCTATAGCTTGACATTCCTCACTTCCTTCCTTCAAGTCAAACCCAAATCAAATCAACATCAAACCCAAATCAATTCCATTTTATATTTTCTAAACCCAAATCAATCCAAATGATTGAAACCATGATTGAAACTTATGATTACTTTGAAATTCCAAGTTCAAAATCTTTCTAAGTCCTTTAATTCTCTTAAGGACTTAGCCTAAATCAAATTCAAACCACCTTAAAGTCATGAATTTTCTCACAACCATTTATATTCTCATTTATATTCACATATATAAATGAAATATAAATTCAAATCAATCAAACTAAATCCAAAATTCATTTTCACTTTCAAGTTATCTTATGGACTTAGCTCAAATCAATAAAATCACCTTAAATCAACCATAACATTTATATTCTTACAATATAAAAATGAAATAAAATAATTATAAAATATAAACCCAAAATTAAAATCAAATTCAATTCAATTTAAATCAATAAAAAAATCCAATTTCATGAAAAATATAATACTTAAATAAAAAACCAATTTCAAAATCACTCAAAATTTGAAATTGTCAAATGAATGAAAACCCATTTGACTTCAAACCATCATATTTATATTTCAATCATAAGTTCATATGTGAGTTCAATCAAACTCAAATCAAGCTTTAAATGACACTTAGACTCACAACCCAAAGTGACCTAAGTACCTTATGAGCCAAATTCTACAACCAAATTGGTTTCAATAACCTAAGCTCTCATCATGATCAACAATCATCATGAGATGATCAATCACCAAATTTCAAACCAAGTCAAACCTAATTTGACCAAGTCAACACTTAAAATAAATGAAACCTAAACTAGCCAAAATCTACCATAGGCCAAATTGATTGAAACTATTGATCAAAACTCATTCATGATCAATGTTTGAACTTAACCAAGTTGACATTTGAGCTTAACCTAGTCAAATTGACCACTTGACCCAAGTTGACACAACTTGATCTAAAAGGTCAAAATGTGTCAAAACATGATCTAAGCCAAATTGATTGAAACCAATGGGTAAAGTTTATTCCAAAATGATTGTTGAACTTGACCAAAGCTCTAATTGGCCAACTAGACCTAACCTAGTCCAATTGATCTTGAACCCAACTTGACCTAAAGGGTCATGTTGAGCCAAATTCAAACTTAAGATTGAACTAAGCCCACCCATGCCTCTCATCATGATCAACAATCATCGTGAGATGATCAATTACTCAAATTGGGTCAAACCAAGTCAAACCTAAGGGTTGACCAAGTCAACACTTAGCCAAAATGAAGCCCAACATAGCCAAAATCCACCATAGGCGACATTGGTTGAAATCATTGATCAAAACTCATTCATAATGAATGTTTGAACTTGACCAAGTCAACATTTGAGCCTAACCTAGCCCAATTGGTCACTTGACCCAAGTAGACCCAACTTGACCTAAAAAGCCAAAATGTGTCAAAAATTGATATAAGCCAAATTGATTGAAACCAATGGGTCAAGTTCATTGTTGAACATGACCAAAGCCTCAATACAACCCCCAGAATTGACCATGAACCCAACTTGACCTAAAGGGTCAAATTGAGCCAAACTCAAATATAAACCAAATTTATTAGAAACAAAGATACCAATTCATTTCATATGACCAATGAAATCTAAGCCAACCCATGACCTAACCCAAATAGGTCAAATGGGTCAAATTGGTCAACTTGACCCATTTGACCTAAATAAACTCAATTGAACCAAAACCAAATATAAACCAAATTGAATCAAACCAAAGCCACCAAAATATTTCAAATGGTCATATGAACTTGATCCAACCCTTGGTTTGACCCAATTTGACCAATTGGTCAACTTGACCTAAGTTGACCCATTTTGACCTAAATAGGTCAACATGAGCCAAATCATATCAAACCAACTCTAAATTCAATGAAACTTGGCCTAACCTTATTTTCAAACATACCAAACATATTCAAATTTCCAAATGACCATTTCACCCTTAGGCCATAGGGTAACCCAAAATCAAAACCACTTGGAATTTGGTCAATTCCTTTTCACGGACACTTGGCATCCTCTTAATGGACCAAATGATCACTAATGGACCTAGTGCGCATGACCCAATGGGTTTGGGTTAGCCAAACCCAACCCAAACCCAAAATTGACCACCTCCTTTGAAAATGGCCACATGGAATCCTCCTCCACCTTGTTTTAGCACATGGCCACCCCACCCACCTCCTCTCTAGCCAAACCAATGCCATGCCACTCAAAATAACACATTGAAGGTCAATTGGATAAAAATAGTAAGCTCCTTCATGACCATCTGATCCTTCAAGGAGGAGATATACTCCCCTAATTCCATTCAACACTCTCACACTGATTGAACTTAGGAAAGCCGAGGAGCCATTGCTGATCCCAAGCTTCTAGAGTGAAATTAATTTTCCATTTTCTTGATTTTCATAGATTGAAAATGGGAGCTCCATAAATCAACTAAGCTCACTAAATCAACCAATTCCTCCTCGACTTCATCAAGGGTTCAAATTGAATTACAAGCTCTTTTCCAGCTCCAAAGGCAAGGAGGTTGACCAAGACCAAGCTCAGAGTGAAGGAGGTTGGCTCCCAAGGATCATCCAATTTCAGGCCTCGAACTCTCAACAAAGCTTCATCTCCACTAGGCAAAGCTTCTCCAAGGAATCAGCAGGTGATCACCTCGATGAGGTATGCCATTAAATGAGCTTAATTTAGATGTGGTTTGGTCCTTTGTGAAGTAAATTATCACCCCATGAGATTCTAGCAGTTAGATGTGATCTCCTTTGCATGTTGATGGTGTGGATTGAGCTTCAATCCAATCTGAGCTCAATCGAGCTCGGATCTTCTCTTAGAAAATGGACGGTGTCCATTTCTCATAAAGAAGAATACGAAAGGATCATGGGCTGTCCATCCACATATTTTGGATGGACAACCATGATTAAAGACATATAGATCCATGTTTTAATCCCTTTAGAACTGTGGCTTTAACCTCAACTGTCCTATCCTTGATCGGATATATGAGGAGGAAATGCGTAGCACTGCCGGTGACACGGCGCTATGATGTGACAACTTAAATATCAAATCCCCATCTGGAAAGCGCGTACCGTCAGTCCACATTACGCAGATGAGATTAAACATTTAGTGAGGCTGTTAAATCACCTAATTAATCATAGAAACTTCCTAAATTCATATAAAATCCTAAAAAAATCAGAAAAATATCAAATAAATTGCATTGGATAGATAATTGAACATAGAATTTTATAAAAATGATTTCAATAGATTTTCATTAGTGCTTTTCTTTGGATTTGGGTTTTATTCAGAATGTTACTTTACTAATTACTCTCTAATTACTCTACTTATTAATCCCAAACTTCTTGTGCATAATTAATGGTATGACTCCTACCTCCCTTAAGTTTCTTGAGATTTATTGATGGCTTAATAAGAGGAATTGCTAGTTCATTCCTTAATCACTCCTTTAATGTAATTTAGCTTAATTAAGGGTATAAATAGTGGTATAACCCTTTGATTGAGTCAATTAAGTTTTGCTTAAGTGAATATGAGGTTTAGGGAATAATTTTTGGATACTTTCCATGAGATATTCCTTAAACCCCATTTCTTCTTTAATCCAACCTTAATTAAGGGTTAGTTCAATAATTACTCCCTTAATTAATTTCATAAAGTTCTAAAACTTTCCATAACTCAATTAATCTATCTTGGGTAGATGCTTAGGTGTTTGAAGCCTAAGTACAATTAAGGAAATCAAAACTCAACTCACATGTGTGAGAGGTGTTATGAAATTACTTAAAATAAACCCCTTAGCTTAATTAATCTTTAATCATGAGCCAATTGCATTAGGTACTTTTCTTTCCTAGGTGCATTACTGATTTAAATTCCTTGTGTGGTTTTATGTCATATCATTGGCTCATAATTATTTGATTAACTATGCTAAGGTGTGTAAGGTAATTAACATACTTAATTCATACCTTAACCAAAGCAACATATAAAAAATCTAATAATCTAGAACAAATTAAATCAACACATATGTGGGAATGGGTTAGGAGAAAAACTCACCTCATATTTCTCAAATTAAATCAAACTCAAAACAAAATCAAACATTCCTTAAAAAATAACTAGATTTGCTTTAAGCTTCCATATTTCATAAGATTATCTTTAGGAATTAATTAGGGTGAATGTGTTTACATGCTTTCATCACTTTAGTTCTTTCCTACTAAATGTGTATGTCATATGAATTTCATGTATTCATGCTTTTCAAAAATCAAAATTAAAAATGAAATATTTTCTTTATGTCAAATTGCATGTTTTGGCTAAAGTAAAAAATATGAATGAATATTATCACTATTAAATTCAAAACTATTTTCAAAATCTATAAATCAAACATATAAAATTGAAAGTGTGCTACTTATAATTATTTATGAGCTTGCATGTGGATATAAATATGAAGATGTGCATAGTGTAGCTTTCCTTCTCTTTTCTTTTAGCATAGTTTTGAATAGGATTTGGCAAAGTGTATAGTTCATTTGAAAAGAACACAACACTTGCCTAACCCCATTCCTATCCATTCCTATGCTATTACCTAAGAAGGACATCCACACTTGTACATATAAATTGCATAATAAATAAACAAACAAATACAAACTTTTGCATCTTTTGTACATGTGTTTGTATTTAAGGAAAGTGGTATATTAGTCGGACAACCCTGGGGTTATGAGACTTTAAGTAGCTAAGTAGGTCTTGTACACCCCTAGTGCAATGTACTCACTTATGCCTTTCATATATATGTGCATGTGAATAATGGATAAAAGAATTCTTTTCTACTTAATGAAAATCATGCATCATAAAGCATTCCAATTTTTTGTTAAGTAATTTCTTAGCATTCATCATAAAGTATGCTAAACATTTCCATTTGTATGTATATATGCAAAGGATTCATTCATGCATGTTGTACATGTTGGGAAAGAAATGAAGTGATGTGTGTTTTGTGATATTAATTCACTTTGCTTAATCTTAAAATGCCTTTCTTTTTGAATAGGTTTGTTTAGGGAAAATATAAACTTAGGATTAATTAAAACACATAATAAAACATTCACTAAACAACATTAAACATGAATCTACTTTAGAAATTACTTAAGGTGGGAAGAAAAGAGAAATTCTCTTCTGTTTTCTCTCTCATTAAAACTTAGTAATTAATTGTAGGATTCATAAACCAAACCAAAATACAAAATAAAATTCAATCACTAAACAACTTAAATAAATTACCATCTAAGTTGAACATCTTCACAGTTAGAAAATCTAAGCCTTAAAGACATAGCTAAGCATACCACACAAACCTTTTAAAGCACACACCATTTCTAGCTTTAGGTTAGGGCACTGCATGGCTTGATGTTTGAATTTGTTTTATGATGTATTGTTTCTAGTCAAGATGTTAGTGTGAATGTGCATAAAATGAATGATAGGATGATCTAGTCTAATCATCATTTTTTTTGCAGGGATTAGCTTAAGAGCTATAAAAAATATAAATGCTTTTGATGTGCATGTGCTTATACCCCTAAGCATAATCCAATAGGCCAGGTGGACTTGGTTACCCATATGTGGGGTGCTAAGTCTAAATACATGTTTGGGATTTGTATGGTTTGTTTAGCTAATCTCTATTTTGCAGGTGTTAGTCATATTTACTTTTCCTTTTCATGTAATTTTTGCAAGTAGGATTTTGGAATGAATGTTATGGGGGATTAGGATGAGCATTGGTCATAAGATTATGTCTTATGTACTATGTGAAGCCTTTGGAGCAACCACCTTCCAACCATCCATAAAAAGGAACTAAAAGAAGAAAGAAGAAAGAAGAAAAAAGAAAGAAGAAAAGAAGAAATGAAGATCCCCATAACATGAATTGCTTTACTTGATTGTAAATTAATTCATTTATAATCCAGTTGTATAAGGGTAGAGCTCGGCTACCCAATTTGTTTTCGGGTTTGTGCGGTGGTGCCCGACCACAAATGGCCTTTTATTCTTTTGTGATTAGCTTTATAAAATGTTTGATATTTTGTTAAGCTTGTGCATTAAGATGACATGTTTTTCTAGTTTCTTCCTTTTGATGTGTGGCCTTGATGATGATTAGGCTCTTAGGAAAAAATTAATCTTCTACCAAATTAAACAACTCATAACCTTATTTAAATCCTAAGTTAAAATCAAGATAAAAGAATTAGCAACCCCTTAATTGGATGAGTATTTCTTTTTCATGCATATTGTTACACTCTTGATCCACCTTGCCGAGAACTAGTTTAACCTTTGAGAGCCATGATGGAAGCACACCTCCCCTTCTCACTGATTTTGGCCCATAATCTTACTTCTCATGCATTAGGCATATGAATCCTATAAGCCTGAGTTAAATGATTATCAAAAAATGAAAGTAAAATGTAACATATTTTGCATTAGATCTAGGTCATTTTTCATGCCCTTACATGATCTAGTCTTTTAGGGAGTGAGTTTAAGGACTTAGTATCTTTCTAAAATAAATAACAACTTAGCTATCTTGCATAAAGCTTATGACTTGCCTACATGAATTTAAAATCATAGGAAGAGTTAGTTGGCTGCCACCCCCAGATGGTTGTAAGTCCAAGCAGTCGGGTGGTTTGTCCTCTCTTGTGGAGGTAAACCAAATACCCATTTCTATCTTAGATTTAGGTCATGCTTTTGGCCCTCGCCAAAGCTCCCTAGATTTAGGTTTTGAGATTGCTTCTCCCTTCTATGGGCCATAATCATAAATCCTCACCACTTAGGCATTTCCATAACCTTGTATTGTGGAATTATAAGCCCTACACTTTTAATAAAAATTCAACTCAAATAAATAACTCAATTTCAAAAATGTAAAGCCCAACCATAGGATAGTTTGGGATGTTTACAAGGTTTCCTAGTATCCTAAACATCCCCTACTCATCTTCACTTGGCTTTAATAAGAACTCCCTCCTCTTGATCAATCCCACTTGATTTGCTAAAAATAAACTAATCGATTAATAGTCCTACCTATTGAAATCTTTGGAGATAACGATCATTTACCTTAATCGAGTGTATTCTTAAGAAATCTCATTCCTTAGGATGTAATTAACTATGAGGGCTTGCCTCCATAATGAACTTAACAAACCCGATTTAAAATAAACTCTACTTTACTTTTTCATGTAAAGTAGGGGAAGAATCTTTGGTATATATGCAGACCCATTGTCCTTAGGAGTCCTTATTGAGGTGATTAGGTCCAATGTAGGGTGGTGACTTCTATCTTTTGAGATAGTATACCTCTCCTCAATATCGTTCCTGATCACCCTCAATAAGAACATCTACGGATCTACGTGGTATCCAAAAATGCATAAAAAGAGTATATTTCTATCTTCATTTTATTTCACATAGATTGAAGATGGAAGTATACACTCTTTAGAAATTGCATAATATAAAATTTCACCATAATATATATATATATATATATCTGTGTGTGTGTGTGTGTGTGTGTGTGTGTGTGTGTTAATATAGTTTTCTTATTGATAGTATGCATTAGGCTATTTTAGTAAATCTCTTTAAAATAAAAATTTTAATAAATTATTTTCAGCTTTTATGGTGTTTATTTTTGATTATGTGTATGGGGCACACCATGCAGATCTGAGGGTGTACTTACTGAGGTGATCAGATATGATATTAAGGAATAGTGCACTATTTCGAAAGATAGAAATCACTACCCTATAATGGAGTTAATCACCTAATAAGGACTTCTAAGGCATGATGAGTCTTCGAATATAGCAGAGATTTTCCCCTACTCTACATGGATGAATAAAGTAGAGTTTATTTAAATCGGGTTCTAAAGTTCCCTATAGGGGCAATCCCCTATAGTTAACTACATCCTAAGGAAGGTGAGTTCTTTAAGAATACTCTTAATTAAAGTAGAAATTGTTATCTCAAAGATTTCAAAGATAGGACTATCAATAAATTGGCTATGCTTTGTAAAATCAATTGGGATAAATAAAAAAGGAGAGACTTATTATCGAAGCCAAAGAGAGATGAGTAGGAGATGCTCATGATACTAAAACCTAGTAAGCATTCCAGCCTATCCTATGGTTGGGCTTTATATGTTTGAAGTTGAGGAGAATTATATGTTTGAATTTAAATTTTATTAGAAGGCTTGGACTTTTAATCTCACAATATAAGATCGTGGAAATGCCTAAGAGGTGAGGACTTATGCTTGTAGCCGAGGAGAAACAACAACCCATACCCTAAATCTAGCGAGCTTTGGCCAGGGTCAAAGTACGTCCTAAATCTAAGTGAAGATGGGGGTATATGGTTTACCTTCAAAAGAGAGGGTAAATCATCCGACTACTGGACTTATAATCTCCTGGAGTGGCAGCTAGCTAACTCCTCCTATGCTTTAAAACCATGTGGTCAAGTCATATGATTTTTTTATCTGACTTTTGGAGTGAGTTCCCAACTCCCTCATCATAGATCTAGGACTTTTATAGACACTAAGAACTTCTTAGTCTTAAGACACTTCTAGTGATTAGGTGAACACTTAACCTAAGCCTAGAGACTTAGAAATGTTAGCCATAGGAATAGGTTATGCCTTAGGGACTTAGAAAAACTTGCTTATCCTATGGCCTAAACCCAATCCATGCTTTCCTTCTCAAACCAAATTGAAAATTCAAATCCAAATTCAAATTCCAATCCCAAATCATAAATCAAATTCCAAGTCAAATGATTCAATCCCAATGCTCAAAACTAAATCCAAACTCAACCAAATTTCCTTCTAAGCCCTTTTGACTTTCTTCCATGAGCTTGGTCAAATTTGCTTCCAAATTACTCCAAACTCAAGTAATTTTCTCATAAATCATTTATATCTTCATTTATATTCCCAAATAGAAATGGAATATAAATTCAAATAGCCAAAACCAAATCCAAAATCAAACCAAAATCTAATTTATACCCTTTAAGTCAATTCTTGGACTTGGCCAAATCTTATCCAAACTAACTCAAAATCCATGGGTTTCTTCATGGATCAATCATGCCCTCAATCACTCATCCAAATATAAACATAACATCAATCCAAATCAAGTCAACCCAAATCAAACCCAAGTCAGCCTTTTTAACTTGAAAATTCAAATGAGCTAAAATCCATTAAACTCAAAATTGATTGAGGTTAGATTCATATTTCAATCCAAAGCTCATATGTGAGTTCAACTAAACTTGAATCGAGCCAAAACTAAACCAATTGACCTATTTAGGTCAATTTGACCTAAAGTAACCTAAAAGATCTTTTTAAGTCAAGTTCGAATCCAACCCAAATTGGATTAAATTAAGCCAATCCAAACTTTATGTCATGATTGTTGAACATCCTAGGTTAATTAATTATCATGAATTTGGTCAAACCAAGTCAACCTAGCCCATTGACAAAGTCTACCCTTTAACCCATATGAACCCAAACTAGTCAAATTGCAACCTAACCCAAATTGGCTACAACCAATGGTTCAAGTTCATTCTAAATTGATTGTTGAACTTGACCAAAGCCATTATTGAGCCCAATTTGACCAATTTATCAACCTAACCTAACCCAAATTGACCTAAAGGGTCAAATTAGCCAAAATCTAAATTAATTTCAAATTAAATCAAACTAATTCTTACAATCATTTTTAATTATCCAATTGAACTTGACTCAACACCTAACCCAACCCAATTTGATCAAATTGGTCAAATTTGTCAACTTGACCCATTTGACCTATATGAACCCAAATGAGCCATAATCAAATCTAAAGCAAATTGAATCAAACCAATGACACCAATACACTCCAATTAGTCATGTGAACTTGACCCAACCCTTAGTTTGACCTAATTTGACCAATTGGTCAACTTGACCCAACTAACCCAATTTGACATAAATAGGTCAAATCAAGCCAAATCAAACCAAATGAACTCCAAACTACTTGAAATTTGGGCTAATCCACTTTTGACCCATCCCAAATCTGCCCAAATCAAACTCATAGACAAATAACTACTTTGCCCTTGGGTCTAGGGCATCCCGTGAAATAAGACACTTGCATCTTTGGTCATTTCCTCCCCTTAGCCACTTGGAACCCATTCATAGGTCCACTTAGGCACCAAGGACTGTGGCTGACCTGACCCAAAGGGGTTGGGTCGGCCATGACTCATGGGAATGTGAAATTGTCTCCTCATTCCCATTGGAGTATTTCAAACAACCAAGGACACCCATTACTCCCATTGCAGTCCACCTCTCACCCTTCCTCCACCCATAAGAGGCCAAGTGGAGTGATTCTCTGCCCAAATCGAGCTCCCTTAGGTGACCATTTGATCAAAGAGCTGAAATAATCATCACCATCCAAGCCAAGGAAGGAGGAGGTATACCCCCCTCATTCTCACTCAAACTCAACACTCACACTGATTCAGTCCTAGTAGCCATGGAGAGACATCCAGAGCTTCTCCTTGCATTTCTCGAGCTCCCTAGATTCCCTATTCTTAATTTTCATGAAATCAAAATAGGGGAGCATACCAGTGATTGTCATTTCCCCATTTTGCAACCAAAGTGTAATTAACTTTGCACACACCATCCTTGGACCTAGACGAGCCGAAATGAATTATTTCTCATCGCCTCTAATCATCGAAAGTGGGATTTCGACCAAGGATAATTGCCTACGTGTCATGGGTTTGTCCTTCGAGTAAACCACTCCAAATCAAAGCTCGTGCGACTCAATAAGGCTTTATTTCTACCAAACAAAGCTTCCACAATCATTAGAACCACCGGCCATAAGCTCTGGTGAGGTATGCCATTAAAATTAATCCTTAGTTTAAAACAGGTTGGTCCTTTATGAAGGAAATTTGCATCTCATGTGATCCCCATCATTAAATATGTTTGTTGTGCTTTCCCGAAGGTGTGGGATCAATTTGACCTCCATCTAAGCTTGGTTGCATCGACATCAATGACGATATCGCTCATCTCCGCCGGGAGGAGACAGATCTGATCGCCCATTTTGCATCAATGGATGATCGATCTAATCATGCATAGAACCCCTCTTTTCTCCTTCAAAACTGCGTGTTTAATCGCGGCCATCCGAACTCAAATAGGAAGGCTCATGCAAAAACACATTTTATCGCCATCCACGTCAGCATTAGACGTGACAACTTAAATAACTAATCCCATCTCGTCACGTGGAAACTGCGGCGCATCAATGGCCTCGTGGCGCCGATGGGATTAGGGGTTAATTAATCTATTTTTAATACTGAAGTTTCCAAAATTCATAACTAATTATAAAAAAATCCAAAAAATACAAATGAGAGCTCCTTTTAAAGGTATTTAAGAGGAGAATCCATTAAAATTATTATTAATTAAATTTTAATAGTAATTTGTTACTTAATTAAAGTTTAAATAAAAATTTAATTAGTCTAATTACTCTCTAATTAATTATCCAATTAATTTCAAACTTTTCAGAGATGCTTAGGGGGATGACCTCTGCCTCCCCTATTTTTCTTGAGATTTATTTGATAATTAATTAGGGAAATCAACAGATTAAGCCTTAATTACTCTCATATCTTAATTAATGATAATTAAGCAAATGAATAATAAATTAATCGATCAATTAAGCTTATTAACCTCTGTTAATGGTGATGAAGTTTAGGTAAATGGATTGGGATCCCCTATTCCAATCTTTTCTTAGGTCTTCTCCATTCCCTCTTAAATAATTAATTAAAACTCAATAATTAATTACTTATTTAACAAAATCAGTCAAAATCCAAATCATACATGAACTTTAATTAACTAATTGAAAGGATCTAGGGATTGAGACTTAGGCTCCCTTCTTTGCCTCTTTTCCTAAGTCTATTTCATATTGATGATTAAAGATAATTAAGATTTAATTGGATAATTAATGAACTTAATTAATTTAATTGAATCTACTTCTAATTAACTCTTGGGTAGCTCTTTGGGTGTTCAATAACCTAAAGAGAGAGCTAATAAAATTATGATTAGCTCACATGTGTGAGAAAACTATAAGAGTAATTAAGTAAACTCCTTAAGCTTAATTAATTAATAATTATGAGCTAATTACATTAGGCCCCTTCATTTCATAGGAGCATTGCTATTTACTTTTCTATGTGGTTTCATATCATATTAGCTCATAATTATTTAATTAATTACCTTAAGGTGGCATAGGTAAAGGTTAATTACTTGATTTAATCCATGCTTAACTTAATCAATCCATAAAATTAACCTAATTACTTCTCATTAAATCAAATTAATTCACACACATGGAATGGGATTAGGACCAGCAGTCCTCTTCCACATTTCATAAATCAAATCAAATATGAAATAAAAAATGGCTTTAAGAAACTTTAGTTTATCTGAAATAAGCTTGTTCAATGTGATTGTCTTTAAGAATTAGTTGGATTGAATGAGCTTATATGCTTGTGTTTCTTCATTTCTTTCCAATCATATTAAGATATTGTATGCCACTTCTAGTCATGCATTCATTCTTTTCAGAAATTAATTGAAAATAAATAATTTTTCATTTATGTCAGTTTGCATGTGTTGACTTAATTAAAAATATGTGCGGCTATTATCACTACTAAATCTTAAACATATTTTCAGAAGCTGCTTAATGAATAATAATATGTGTTGTTACTTTAGTTATATATATCAATTCTACTTTTGTATGATTTTCATTCTTATAGTTGCTTATACATCCATGTGTATCCGAGGATAGCGGATATATTAGTCTGGACTTCCCAGGGATGCACGGCTTTAAGTAGCCCTAAGGAGGTTCCCATCTCACTCCCTTGGTGTAGAATAATGGTGACGTACTTGCTTAAAACTCTTATACATTTGTGTGTACATTTGGCTAATGAATGAGAATCCCCTTTTCTATTAAAAAGAAACATGCATTCATACTCTGTTCAAGTGGTTGAATTGATTAATCATGTAGCTTAAAGCTCTTTGCTTATGCTTTTGCATAAGAATTTAGATAGAACTTTAAAATAATATGACAAAATAATTCAACCAAATGAAATATTAATTCCAAATGCATTTTCTTACTTTCATCATTTAAGTGTGCTAAGATTTAAATTGCATGTATAGGTATGTTTAGGACTTAACCATATGCATTCTATATATATGATGAAAAGAATTAAGCAAACATGTGTCATGTGATGATAGTTCATTTCAATTAATCTTGAAATGCTTTTCTTATTGAATGAGTTTATTTAAAGTGAACCTAAACCTAGGACTAATTAAAATACATAATAAGCCATTCGTTAAAAAGAATTTTTAAATTAATTGGTTTTAGAAGTGACTTAAGATAGGGATAAAATATACTGATCCTCTCTTTCCTTCTCTTTATAATACTTAGTTATTTTGTATAGGCCAAATTAAATAAGAGAAAATATTAAGTAAAAGCTTGCAAATTAACTAAACAACTTAAAGTGAAACCACCCTTTAAATTGAATTTTTCTATATTTAGGAAACTATAACTCTAAAATCTAGTTAGGACATACCACACAAGCCTTAACACACACACATTAGATTAAGTCACCACTTCTAGCTTTATGTTAGGACAGTGCATGGTTTGATGTATATTGTTTTGTGATGTATTATTTTAGATTGGATGTTAGGGTGTATGATTCGTAGACTGGATGATAGGCCGTTATTAGCCTAATCATGTTCTCTTGCAAGGGATTGTGCTTAAGGGTCCCTGAAAAATAAATATAAATGCTCTCTTTGTAAGTTTCTTAAACCCTAAGCATAATCCAAGATAGGACATGTGGGTTTGGTTACCCATGTGCGGGGTGCTAAGCCCAAATTATAAATATAATTGCTTGGGTGGAATGTATTTTTAGCTAACCTTTATTTAGCTTGTAGTTAGATTTATCTTTCCATTTTAATGTAATTTTGTAATTAGGAATTATGATTAGTGCTATGGGAGAATTAGGATGAGCATTGTCTAGAAAGATTATGTCTTGTGTGCCATGTGATGCCTTGAAGTGAGCCAAATCAAAGTGGCAAAGAGGAGGAAAGAAGACATGAGGATTTGAAGAAGATGAAGACCCCCATGGCATGTATTCATTCTTAATTGTAATTATTGTTAATCTGTATAAGTGAGACCAATTTTTTTTTTTTATGTGATGATGGTACCCAACCACATTTTATTCTTTTACGCTAGCTATAAAATTATTTGATGTTTTGTTTATCTTGTGCATTAAAAATTACATGCCTTTTCATAGTTTTTTATGATTGGTGATTTAATGTGTGGCCTAGATGCGATTAGACTCTTAGAGAAAATAAATTTTCTACCAAACTATAACTCATAATAAAAGTTCTAAATAAGTTATAACCTCACCTAAAATCTAGGCATTAAATCAAGATAATTAAAAGATTTAACAACCCCTTAGCTGAATGTTGTATGTTTCATAACATGCATATCATATTATTTTGCTCTTAAAAATAGGGGATTTTCATCCTTGCACGATAGGGGAATGCTTGACCTTTGAGGGCATCCCTTGTGGTGAAAAACACCCTTTTTCTCGCTGATTTAGCCAATAACATAATTTCATTATGCATATAGGAATCAAAATCCCAAAGCCTTTGTCAAAATGAAGTGTCAAATACAAATAAAATTTGAAAGAATTTACATTAGATTAAGTCATTACTCATACCACACATGCTCTAGTCTTTATAGGGAGTGGGTTTAAGGACTTTAGTCTCTTTCTAAATAATAACAACCTAACTATCTTGTAATTCATATGACTTGACCACATGGATTTAAAGTGTAGGATGAGTTAGCTGGGTGCCATTTCAGGCGATTGTAAGTCCAGCAGTCAGGTGGTTTAGCCTCTCTTATGGAGGTAAAGCATTTACTTTGGCCCTCGCTAAAGCTCCCTAGATTTAGTATCTGAGGTTGTTGTTTCCCCGGGCTATAAGCATAAATTCTCACCTCTTAGGCATTTTCATAACCTTGTATTGTGGATTTATAAGTCCTAATTTTCTAATAAAATTTTAACTCAAATACATAATTCTTCTCAACTTCAAAAATATAAGCCCAACCATAGGATAGATTGGAATGCTCACTAGGTCTCCTAGTATCATGAGCATCCCCTACTCATCTCCTTTGGCTTCGATAATAATTCTCTCTTTTTGATCATTCCCGATTGATTTTCTAAATATAACCAATTTATTGATAGCCCTATCTTTAAAATCTTTGGAGATAATAATTACATACTTTAATCAAGAGTATTCCTGAGGAACTCACCTTCCTTAAGCTGTAATTAACTATGGGGGCTTGCCCCCATAGGGAACTTTAGAACCTGGTTTAAATAAACCCTGCTTTATTCATCCATGTAAAGTAGGGGGAAAATCTCCAGTATATTTGAAGACCCACCATGCCTTATGAGTCATTATTAAAGTGATTAGGTCCATTGTAGGATATTAATTTCTATCTTTCGAGATAGTGCACTATTCATTGATGTCATACCCATCACCTCAATAAGTACACCCTCAGATCTGTAGAGTCCCCATACACAAATTCAAAAATAAACACCATAATTTTGCAAGATGGTTAGGTTATTTTTATTTAGAAAGAGACTAGAGTCCTTAAACCCACTCCCTAAGAGACTAGAGCATGAGTGATATAAGTAATGACTTAATTTAATGTAAATTTTATCAATTTTTATTTAATTTTTTATCTTTATGTTGATCAAGGTGTAGAATTTTTATATGTCTAATTGCATGTTAAAATGAGGTTATTGGCTAAATCAGAGAGAAAGAAGTGTTTTCCACCACAGAGGAGACCCTCCAAGGTCAAGTCTTCCCCTATCGTGCAAGATAGCATGCTTGATTTTAAGCATGCTTGATTTTAAGCATACTTGATGGGTAGCCCTATCTTAGCAAAAGTGAAACAAGATAGCATGCTTAATATTAAGCATACAACATCCAGCTAAGAGGTTGTTAAACATTTTAATTATCTTGATTTAATGCTTAGGCTTTATATGAGGTTATGAGTTATTTATAAATTTTAGTTATGAGTTGGGATATAAAATTTATTTATTTTCTTCCCTACTGAGTCTAATTGGATCCAGCCACACATTAAATCATCATATATAAAGAAACTAAAAAAAGACATGCCATTTCTATTACACAATTGTAAACAAAATATTAAACAATTTATAAACCCAATGTAAAAGAATAATAGGGTGCGGTCAAGCACCGTCGTACAACCCAAAAAGAGAAATGGGTAGCCAAGCTATACCCTTATACAACCTGGTATATGAAATAATAATTACAATTAGAAATAAATAAATGATATTGGGGTCTTCTTATCTTTTTTCTTTATGTCTCCTCCATTTTTTCATTTGGGTTTGCTTGCTCCAAAGGCATCACGGGGGATTTCGAGGACAAGGCCTTCTAGCCTCTGCTCATCCTAATCTCCTTATAACACTAATCCTAATTCTTAATATATAATTACATTAAAAATAGGAAAAATAAATCTAACTACACATACAAAACAAGCGTTAGCTAAACACACCATACAACCCAAGCAGTTATATGTATGATTTGGACTTAACACCCTGCACATGGGTAACCAAGTCCACCTGTCCTAATTTACATTATGCTTAGGGGTTAAGCAACCCGAAAAAGAGAGCATTTATATTTATTTTAAGCACCCTTAAGCACAATCTTCTACAAAAAACATAATTAGGCTAATCACAGCCTAACATCCAGTCTACAAAGCATACACCTTAACATTCAGTCTACAATAATACATCATAAAATTAAACATACATCAAACCATGCACAATCCTAACATAAGGCTAAAAGTGATGATTTAATCTAAGGTGTGTGTATTAAGGCTTGTGTGGTATGCCTTAACTAGGCTTTGTTATAAATTTCTATGTAAGAAATGATTGAATTATAAAGGATGATTTCACATTAAATGGCTTAATTGATTTGTAAGTTTTACTTAATATTTTCTTTATTTCATTTGGCTTACACTTAACATCTAAGTGTTATAAAGAGAAGAAAAGAGTGGATCACTCTCTTTTATCCCTATCTTAAGCCACATCTAAAGCATATTAATTAAATGAATTCTCTTTAGTGAATGACTTATTATATATTTTAATTAGTCCTATATTTAGATTCATTTTAAATAGACTTATTCAATAAGAAAGGCATCTTAAAATTAATTGGAGTTAATTATTATCACCCAACACATGTTTGTCCATTTCTTTCCATCATATGTAGCATGCATATGATTAAGTCCTAAACATAGCTATGTAGTGAAATTTATATTCATGCCTTCAATCCCCCTTTTGGAAAAGAGGATAAATGAAAACAGAAATATAAAACTCATTGTTGGGACACCACGCAGATCTGTAGATATTCTTATTATGGTGATCAGGTACAGCATTGAGAAAAGGTGTACTATCTCAAAAGATAGAAGTCACCACCCTATAATGGACCTAATCACCTTAATAAGGACTCCTAAGGACTATGGGTCATCGAAATGTACTAGAGATTCTTCCCCTACTTTACATGGAAAAGTAAAGTAGGATTTATTTTAAACTAGGTTCGTTAAGTTCCTAACTGGGCAAGCCCCCATAGTTAATTACATCATAAGGAATGGGATTCCTTAGGAATACTCTCAATTAAGATAAATGATCATTGTCTCCAAAGATTTTGAAAGGTAGGACTATCAATCGAATGGTTTCTTTTTAGAAAAGTTAAGTGGGGTTGATCAAGAGGAGGGAGTTCTTATCGAAGCTAAATGAAGATAAGTAGGGGATGCTTAGGATACTAGAAAGCCTAGTAAGCACCCAAACCTATTTGATGGTTGAGCTTTGCATTTTTAAAATTGAATTGATTTATTTGAATTGAATTTTTATTAAAAATCTAGAGCTTATTCCATGATACATGGTCATGGAAATGCCTAAGAGGTGAGGATTTATGCTCATAGCCTGCAAAGGAAAGTAGCAACCTTTGAACCTGAATCTAAGGAGCTTTGGTGAGGGCCAAAAGTATGACCTAAATCTAAGGCAAAAATTATTATTTGATTTACCTCCACATGAGAGGATAAATCACCTGACTGTTGGACTTACAACCACCTGGGGGTGGCTGCCAACTAACTCCTCCTATGGTTTTAAAACATGTAGGCTAGTCAAATTCTTTTACAAGATAGCTAGCTATTATTTATTTAGAAAGAGACTAAGTTTTTAAACACACTCCATTAAAGACTAGATCATGTAGGACATGATTTAATGACTTAAATATAATGCAAATTTTATCACATTTTTTTTTATTTTCGGACAATCAATTTGACACAGGCTTTAGGATTCATATGCCTAAAGCATGAGAAATTAGATTATGGGCCAAACTCAACAAGAAAAGGATGTGTATTTCCACCATGGCTCTCAAAGGTCAAGCCAAGTTCTCTAGCAAAAGTGGAAGCCCTCCAAGTCAAGAGTAAAATAATATGCTTTTTATGCATGATGTGATAAAAATAATACAACATCCAGCTAAGGGGTTGCTAATTCTTTTATCTTGATTTATAACCTAGGCTTCAGATGAGGTTATGGTTGTTTAATTTTTAGTTTGATTTCATTAGTTGGATAGAAAATTTATTTTCTTAAGATCCTAATCATCATCCAGGCCATACATCAAAGCAAAAAATAAACTAAGAAAAGTTACCATCTTAATGCACAAGCTAAACAAACATCAATCAATTTATAAAGCTAGTGCAAAAGAGTAAAAGGCCATTTATGAACATACTCCACTGCATAAACCTGAAAACAAATTGGGTAGCCGAGCTCTACCCTTATATAACCTGGATTATAAATGAATAAATTACAATCAAGAAGGAATTCATTGTTATGGGGGTCTTCATTCTTTATTTCTTCATTTCTTCTTTCTTCTTTCTTCTTTCTTCTTTCTTCTTTTGGTTGGTTGGAATGTGGTTGCTCCAAAGGCTTCACATGGAACATAAGGCATAGCCTGGTAACTAATGTTCATCCTAATCTCCCATAACAATCATTCCAAAATCCTAATTGCAAAATTACATGAAAATGAGAAAAAGGAAATCTAACTAAAATCTGCAAAACAGAGATTATCCAAATAAGCCATACAATCCCAAGCATGTATATATATAAATTGGACTTAGCACCCCACACATGGTTAACCAAGTCCATCTGGCCTATTTTGGATTATACTTAGGGGTATAAGCACCTGCATAGTAAAAGCAGTTATATATTTTTTACAACGCCTTTTAAGCATAATCTCCTACAAAAGACAATGGTTAGACTAAGATCACACTACCATTCAGTCTATGAACATACACCCCAACATCACGACTAAAATATTACATCACAAAACAAAAGCAAACATCAAACCATGCACTGTCCTAACCTAAAGCTAGAAGTGGTTACTTAGCCTAATGTGTGTGTTATTTAAGGTTTGTGGTATGTTTAGCTTTATGGTTAGAGTTTTCTAAGTATGAAAATGTTCAACTTAGAGGGTGGTTTCATTTAAGTGATTTAGTTGATTTGGTTGATTTTTATTTTATAATTTGATTAGGTTTGAATGAACTTACAATTAATTACTAAGTATTATGAAGAGAGGAAAAGAGAAGAGAACTTCTCTTTCCTCCCTACCTTAAGTAAATTCTAAGGTAAATTCATATTTGATTATTGTTTAGTGAATATTTTTTATGTGTTTTAATTAATCCTAAGTTTAGATTTTCCCTAAATAGACCTATTCAAAAAGAAAGGCATTTTAAGATTAAGTAAAGTGAAATACTATCTCAAGACACAACACTTTATTTCCCAACATGTGTAACATACATATGGATGGATCATAAGCATATCTATACATGCAAATGGAAATGTTTAGCACACCTTAATAATGAATGCTAAGAGAATTGCTCAAGAAAATTTAGATACTTCATGATGCAAGATTTTGTTAAGTAGAAAAAGAGTGATTCTTTTATCCATTTTTCATATGTACATTTACAAGTATAAAAGACTATTGATCTCATTTTTAGAATGAGCTCCAACCCCTCCATCTTAGACATAGGGCTTCTTTTAAGAGTTCCTTAAGACACATCTAGTGATTAGGTGGACACTCAACCTAGCCCTAGAGACTTAGAAGAGTTACCCATAGGAATAGGTCATGCCTTAGGAGTGTTAGAAAAATTTGCCTACTCTTAGCTTGAACCACTCCTCACCTTCCTTCCTTCAAGTCTAACTCCAAATCAATCTTATTTGATTTTCTCCAAACTCAAATCAATGCCACATGATTAAACTCCATTATTGAAATCCATGATTAAAGTCTATTGAAACTCAAAAATGAAATTCCTAATTCCAAATCTTTCCTAAGTCCTTTAAATTTCCTCTTAAGGACTTAACCAAAATCAAATCTAAATCAATTCAAATTCATGGGATTTTCTCATAAATCATTTATATTCTTATTTATATTCACATATATAAATGAAATAAAAATTCAAATCAATCAAACCAAGTTCAAAAATTCAAATTCAAAAAAAATTCCAAATCTTTTCTAAGTTTCTTAATCCTCTCTTAAGGACTTAGCCTAAATAAAATCTATATCAATTCAAACCCATGATATTTTCTCATAAATTATTTATATTATCATTTATATTCACATATATAAATGAAATATAAATACAAATCAATCAAATCAAATCCAAAAATTAAATTCCAAATTTAAAATCCCTCTTAAGTCCGTAATTTCCCTCTTAAGGATTTAGCCTAAATCATGCTCAAATCAATTAAAATTCATGGAATTTTCTCATAACTCATTTATATTATAATTTATATTCACATATATAAATGAAATATAAATATAAATCAATCAAATCTAAATCCAAAATTAAAATCCCTACTTCAAAATTTCCTGAGTCCTTTAAATCCTCTCTTGAGGACTTAGGCTAGATCATGATCAAATCATTCCAAATTCATGAAATTTTCTCATAATCCATTTATATCCCCATTTATATTCACATATATAAATGAAATATAAATTCAAACAATCAAAACCACTTCCAAAAATCAAACTCAAATCTGCTCAAAATTCAACCAAAGCCTTTCAAGTCAAAATCTTGAACTTAGCCAAATCAATTTTAAATCAAGCCTAACTCTTGATTTTCCTTCATGATTCAATCAATCCTTTAATCATGAATCCAAATATAAAAACAAACTTCAATTACTAAATCAAAACTCAATTCAAAAATCAAGCCAAAATCCATTCATATTCTTCCTTTGAATATGAAATTATCAAATGAATCAAAACCCATTTGACTTCAAACCACATGCAAATGGATTTAAATTTCAATCATAAGTCCATATACAAGTTCAATCAAACTTAAATCAAGCTTTGACTAAGTCATTTGATCCACTTAGGCTCATTTGGCCCAAAGTGACCTAAAGTACCCTTATGAGCCAAATTCTAATCTTAACCAAATTGGATTGAATCAAACTCACATATGCCTCTAATCATGATCAACAATAATCATGAGATGATCAATCAATCAAATTGGGTCAAACCAAGTCAAACCTAAGGGTTGACCAAGTCAACAGTTAGCCAAAATCCACCCTAAGCTAAATTGATTGAAACCATTGATCTAAGTTCATTCATGGCCAATGTTTGAACTTGGCCAACTCAACATTTGAGCCTAACCTAGCCCAATTGGCCAATTGACCCAACTTGACCTAAAAAGTCAAAATATGTCAAAACTTAATCCAAGCTAAATTGATTGAAACCAATGAGTCAAGTTCATTCCAAATCACTTGTTGAACTTGACTAAAACCTCAATTGGCCAACTAGACCTAACCTAGCCCAATTAACTTTGAACCCAACTTGACCTAAAGGGTCATGTTGAGCCAAATTCAAACTTAACCAAACTTGATTGGAAAAAAAGATACCAATTCACTTCATATGACTAACCAAACCTAAACCTACCCATGACCTACCTCAAATAGGTCAAATGGGTCAAATTGGTCAACTTGACCCATTTGACCTAAATGAAATCATATGAGCCAAATTCAAAACTAAACCAAATTGAATCAAACTAAAGACACCAAAACATTTCAAATGGTTATATGAACTTGACCCAACCCTTGGTTTGACCCATTTGACCAATTGGTCAACTTGACTCATTTTGATCTAAATGGGTCAACATGAGCCAAATCATATTAGCTGAACTCCAAATCTAATGAAACTTGGCCAAACCTATTTTCTCAACATACCCAACATATTCAAATTCAAAAATCAGCCAAATGACCACTCTACTCCTAGTCCATAGAATAAATTTTGGTCAAATTCATGGAGAATTTTGTCAATCCCTCTTCATACCTACTTAATACTTTCCTAATAGGTCAAGAAAACCCTAATAGGTCAAGCCAAATTCATGGAGAAAATAAGTCATTGATACGATTTCAAACATATTGGAATTTAGGAGGCCACAACAACATCCAAAAAACCTTTGTTCATGAAATTGATTGCACCAATATCATTGAAATGTCAAAATCTAATAAATAAGACCATCTACAATCAATTCGATTAAACTTGGGCATGTGAGAGTGAACAAATGTGATGTTGCACAATTTGAGCTGAAATCAACTCGATTGATGAATAAATCACCCAAAAGGCATCCAATTGAGAAACATACCACACTATTATGACTAAAAGGTCAAAATTGCCTAAAGTAGACACCCATATTTTCCTCAATTATCGCATGAGAAATTTTTTTGAAATCATATGTATTTTAAAGCAAATATTGCACAAATCGAGGCTATTGTAAATCCATCTCACCCCATATGTGAAACCAGCCTACTGAAGTGAATCTCATACCTCACATACCTATGCTAACATCCAACATCATGTGCCTATACCTACGCTTTAATATCTAACAAGATGCGCTCTATCACAATCAAAAAATAATCGCTTGACTCTCCGCTTTCTCCTATTCATTCACACAACCTCACCATTTTCTCCTCCATTATTCTACATGCTACATCCTCTAGTTCTTGGCTCAACTCACACCATCAATGAAAGCACCACCTTTTCCCCATCTCCTCAGACAGTAAATAAGGTGACTTTCATCCTGCCTTGTGAGCCCTATCCATCCATCCTTCTTGATTCCACAACCATCCTGTGGAACTCCATTCACCTCTTTAGAAACTCGATGGTCGAATGGCTCCTCGACATCCGCCCCATTCCTCCTCTTGTACTTAACACTCGAACACACCACCTCCATCTCCTCTCTAACACCTTGCTACACTAACTTACACCTCAACTAACCCAAGCTCACCATCATCTTCATGGCTACCGACCCAAATCTAAAACCACCAAACTCTGCCTCAATTCTCTTTCTAATAGAGAAAAATTTTACTCTTTCCCTCCATCTCTCTCTAGCTCTCTCTCTCCTACTTAATCTCTCTAGAAATCCACCAGCCAAAAATAGATAAGGAGAGGAAAAATTTCTCCCCCTCGATACATTGCATTGCCTTGAAACTCATAACACTGGCATCAACACAGCATATAAATTTTTTTCAAAGGTATAAACATTAAAATGTTGAAATCACTTATGTACTCGCGCATGTTGTTACAACATGATAGAGAAAAATATAAATTAAGTACTCTGGTGCATTTTCCCAATTCATTGAGAAAATTTATATTTTTGTGAGAAAGCATTTCTTGGCATCTTGGGGAGGAGGACAGTCAATTACTAAAATAAGTACACATACACATCTTTCTTGACATGGTAGGGAAACTTGTATTTTCTTGCAAATACATAAATACATGTACACACCTTTCTTGGCATAAAGAGAAAATTAATATTTTATGGAAGTATGAAGGCCCCATATATGCATTTCTTGATGTGATGGGATGACAGATTTTGGTCATAGTGTTTACACCACCCATGCACACCTTTCTTGACATGATGGGCATGAACAATAGTCCCAATGAATTTGGGTCAGCCTAACTTGACCCAAGGCCAAAACTAAGCACATGGCTCAAATTGGCCATATGTGAATCATGTTCTCATTCAATTTGAGCACATGGGAGGTTACCACTCTGCTCCCTAGCTTAAACTGACCATGTGGAAGCTTCTAACAGACCAAACAACCCACTGCCTAAGGTTAATTGGATCAAAATGGCAAGTGGAGCTTCGACCATCCGATTGCCTAAGGGGGAGAAATACTCCCCCTAATTCACTTCAATTACAATGGAGGCTAATTCGATTGAGTAAGGGAGAGTGTTAGGAGGCATTAGCAAGAGTTACTAAGCTTCTTAGAAGGATATTGATTTGGCCATTCTTGATTTTCCTTAAGTGAAAAATAGGGGAGCTCCATTGATTTTCAAACTTTCTCCACACTCTAATTCAACCAAATTTCCTTTGCACACTCCACTAGAATGTCAAGTCGAACTTGCCCAAGCTCTCTCTCAAGTTCCAAAGGCAAGGGGAGATCTACTTCAATCAAAGCCGCAAGGAAGCTAAGAAGGGGTTGGTCCATTGAGCTATCCACTTAACCTCAAGAGCTAAGACTTTCACCAAAGCTTTGTCTCAACTAGACGAAGCTCCTCCAAGGGAATCGAGCACCGGTGATCACCTCCGATGAGGTTAGACATTTTTTGATCACTAAACTCCATGTGTGTTGGTCCTTTGCGAAAGAAATATTAATGGCATGAGATTTCAACCGTTAGATGTGCTTACAAAATTTCATCCCAATCCGAGCTCAATCAAGCTCGGATCAAAGCTTAGAACATGGATGGTCTCCATGGATCACAGGCTTTGGCAGGGATAGATCTCTGGCCATTCATCCGTGCATTTTGGATGGATGACTGAGATTAAATCCTATTTTATATCCTGATTTTATCCCTCTGAACTGTGGATTAAATCCTAGTCATTCGATCATTGATCGACCAGTGGACACAAAAGCTCGTAGCGCCACCACCATGCGACACTACAATGTGATGTTTAAGTGGCCATTCATGGGACGCCACGTGTAAAGCGCATCTAAGTCAGCTTATGTGTGGCATGCCATAGGATTTAGGGATTAATTAGGGTTTATTTAATTCTAATGAATTACTTAAACTTCAAAATTTCATATCTCTCTAAAGAAAAATTAGAAAAATATGAGATAAATTGCCACTGAAAGATAATTCAATTTAGAATATTTTGAAATTAGTTTTAATGGATTTTGAATTGTGTCTTTCTCTGATTTTAAGCTTTATTAGAAATTTTAATTTACTAATTACTCCCTAATTAATCCACTGATTAATCTCATACTTCTTGAGTGTATTTTGGGGGATGACATGCCTCCCCTAATTTTCTTGGGATTTATTGGTGGCTTAATTGGGGAAATTGCTAATTCATTTCCTAATTACCCCCTTTATGTAATTAAAGATAATTAAGGATTTGATTAGTGGTTTAACCCTTTGTTGAAGTTGATTAAGGTCTATTTCAGTGAAAAGAAGGTTTAGGGAATAATTTTGGGGCATTTCCCCTAAGCTATTTCATAAACTCCCTTTTCTTTCTTAATACTCTATTAATTAAGGATTAATTCACTAATTACCCTCTTAATTAATTTCTTAAAATTCTAAAACTTTCCATAACTTAATTAATCTGCATTTGGTAGATGCTTAAGTGTTCAAGAGCCTAAGTTCAATTAAGGAAATCAAAATGCAACTCATATGTGTGAGGGGTGTTTTGAAATTACTTAAGTTAAACCCCTTAGTTTAATTAATCATTAATCATGAGCCAAATTTCATTAAGCCCCTTTCTTCCTAGGTGCATTGCAAATTTAAATTCCTTTTGAGTTTTTTATGTCATCTCATTGGCTCATAATTATTTGGTTAACTATGCTAAGATGGTGTAGGTAAGTGATAATTAACATGTTTTAATTCATACCTTAACCTAATCAAAAATTAAAATGTATCTAGTCATCTAAAAATTAAACAAAAATGTCAAACACATTTGAGAATAGGTCAAGAATAACAAACTCACTTCACATTTTCAAAATTAAATCAAATTCAAAATCTAACAAAAATCATACTAAATGAACTTTGATTTACGTTAAGCTTTTCTATTTCATAAGATTGTCTTTAGGATTTAAATAAAGTGAATGTGTTTACATGCTTTCATTACTTTAGTTCTTTCCCAACATGTTAAATATGTATGTCATATGGTTTCATGCATCCATGCTTTTCAAAAATTAAATTTAAAATAAAAATATTTTCTTTATGTCAAATTGCATGTGTTGGCTAAAATAAGAATATGAGTGGCTATTATCACTATTAAATTCAAATTATTTTCAAAATATATGAATCAATTATCAAAACTGAAAGTGTGTTACTTATATTACTTAAGTTTGCATGCAAGTAAAATATAAGGATTAGTAGGTTCTCCTTCTCTTTTAGTATAGTTTTGAATAAGATTTGGCAAGGTGTATGATTCATTTGAAAACAACCTTACACTTGCCTAATTCCATTTCCTATTCATTCCTATACTATCAGTTAAGAAGGACACCTATGCTTGCACATGTAAATCGCATAAACAAAAATAAATCAACCAACACAAATTTTTGCATTCTTTTTTTCTATTCATTTCTTTTGTACACATGCTTGTATTTAAGGAAAGTGGTATATTAGTCTGGACAACCCCGAGGTTGTGAGACTTTAATTAGCCCTATGTAGGTCTTGTACCTTACACCTCTGGTTAACAATGGCATCGTACTTACTTATGCCTTTCATACATTCCTATGTTCATGTGAAAGTTGGATAAGAAACCCCTTTGCCACTTAATGAAAATCATGCATCATAAACATCCAAATTTTCTTAAATGAACTACTTAGCATGCATCATAAAGTGTGTTAAACATTCTCATTTGTATGTATAGATATGCTTAGGACTCATTCATATGCATGTCATACATGTTAGGAAAGAAATGAAGTGATGTATATTTTGTGAATTTAGTTCATTTTACTTAATCTTAAAACACCTTTCTTTTTGAATAGGTTTATTTAGAGTTCATCTAAACTTGGGATTAACTAAAATACTTAATTAATACATTCACTAAATAAAACTAAAATATGAATCTACTTTAGAAATTACTTAGGTTAGGGAAGGAAAGAGAAGTTCTCTTCTCTTTCCCTCTCTTTATAACTTAGCAATTAATTATAGGATTCACTTGAACCTGATCAAAACATGAAATAAAATCAACCCAAAATAACTAAATCACTTAAATGAAATCATCCTCTAAGTTGAACATGCTTCGTACTTAGAAAATTCTAACTTAAAGCCATAGCTAACCATACCACACAAACCTCCAAAGCACACACATTGACTAAGTCACCACTTCTAGCTTTAGGTTAGGGTGGTGCATGATTTGATGCTTGCATTTATTTTGTGATGTATATTTTACTCTGGAAGTTAGGATGTATGTACATAAGATGAATGGTAAGGCGATCTTAATCTAACCATTATCATCTACAGCGGATTGTGCTTAAGGGGCACTTTAATAAACAAAAATATAAATGCTTTTGCTGTACAGGTGCTTATACCCCTAAGCATAATCTAATAGGCCAGGTAGATTTAGTCACCCATGTGTGGGGTGATAAGTCTAATATATTTTGCAAGTGTTAGTTAGATTTACATTTCCTTTTTATGTAAATTGTTTTTTGCAGTTAGGATTTTGGAATGATTGTTATGGGGATTAGGATGAGCATTGGTCAAAAGATCTCATCTTATGCACCATGTGAAGCCTTTGGAGCATCTACCTTCTGACCATCCAAAAGAAGGAACAAAAGAAAAAAGAAGAAAAGATGAGGAAGAAGGAAGAAAAGAAGAATGAAGAAATGAAGCTAGAAGATCCCCATAATAATGAATTCCTTGCTTAATTGTATTTAATTCATTTTTTATTTGGGTTGTATAAGGGTAGAGCTTAGCTACCCAATTTATTTTCAGGTTTATGCGGTGGTACTCGACCACAATGGCCACTTATTCTCTTGCAATTAGCTTTATAAAGTGATTGATGATTTGTTTAGCTTGTGCATTAAGTGACATCCATTTCCTAGTTTCTTCCTTACTTTATGTATGGCATGGATGTGGATTAGGCTCTTAGAAAAAAAAGAAATCTTCTACCAAATTTAATAATTCAAAACTAAAAATAAAGAACTCATAACCTCACTTAAATCTTAGGCCAAAAATCAAGATAAAAGAATTAGCAACCCCTTAGCTGGATGAGTACTTCTTTTATAACATCATGCACAAATGTATATTATTTTCACTCTTGATTGGAGGGCTTCCATCTCTGCCAGAGAAACTTGGCTTGGCTTTTGAGAGCCATGGTGGAAACACACCTCCTCCCTTCTCATTGATTTTGGCTAATAATTTCATTTGTCATGCATTAGACATATGAATCCTATCAGCCTGAGTCAAAATAATTATCCAAAATTAAAAATAAAATGAAATCTGAATTGCATTAGATTTAGGTCATTTGAAGCATACCCTTACATGATCTAGTCTCTTTAGGGAGTGAGTTTATGGACTTAGTATCTTTCAAATAAATAACAACCTAGCTATCTTCCATAAAGCATATGACTTGCCTACATGAATTTAAAATCATAGGATGAGTTAGTTGGCACACCCCGAGAGTAAGCAAGTGGGTTTGTCCTCTCTTGTGGAGGCAAACCAAATACCCATCTTCCTTAGATTTAGGTTGCGCTTTTAGCTCTCGCCAAAGCTCCCTAGATTTAGGTTCTGAGGTTGCTTCTCTCTTTCATGGCCATAAGCTTAAATCCTCACCTCTTATGCATTTCCATAATCTTCTGTTGTATAATCATAAGCCCTAAATTTCTAATGAAAAATTCAAATCAAACAAATTAAATCAATTTCAAAAATGTAAAGCCCAACCATAAGATAGTTTGAGATGCTCGCTAGGTTTCTAGCATCGTGGGCATCTCCTACTTATCTTACTTTGACTTTGATAATAACTCCCTCTCTTTGATCAATCACATTTGATCTTCCAAAATAAACTAATTGATTGATAGTTCTGCCTATTAAAATATTTGAAGACAATAATTATTTACCTTAATCCAGAGTATTCCTGAGGGATCCCGTCCCTTAAGATGTAATTAACTATGGGGGCTTGCCCCTGTAGGGAACTTGACAAACCCGATTTAAAATAAACCTTACTTTACTTTTCCATGTAAAGTAGGGAAGAATCTTTGGTACATAAGTAGACCCATTATCCTTAGGAGTCCTTGTTGAGGTGATTAGGTCCATTGTTGGGTGGTGACTTATATCTTTCAAGATAGTACACCTCTCCTCAATGTCGTACCAGATCACCCTCAATAGGAACTTCTGTGGATCTACATGGTGTCCCAATAAAAAGCATATATTTTTATATATTTCTATTTTCATTTATCTTCTTTTTTGAAAGGAGGGGGAAGATAGATGAAGGCAGAAATATATAAATTATATATTTTCACCACAAAGACGTAAGTGAGTACGATGCCATTGTTAGCACTAGGGGTACAAGACCTACTTAGGGTTACTTAAAGCCTCGCAACCTCAGGGTTGTCTAGACTAATATACTACTTTTCTTAAATATATGTGCATGTATAAAAAGAAATACATGGAAAGAGAATCATGCAAAAGTTGATGTTTGTTTGGTTAATTTGTTGGTTGTTTAGTTGTGTAAATGTGAGAATCCTTAATTCATAATATGGAAGTGGATAGGAAAGGATATAAGCAAGTGTTATGGTCTTTTAAATGAAATATACACTTTGTTAATCCATCCAAATTCATGTTAAAAGAGATGAGAAGGAAAGCCACACAATACACATCTTTATAGTTATACTCACATGCAAGCTTATAAATAATCATAAGTAGCATATCTTTCAGTTATGATATTTGATTTATAAGTTTTAAAAATATTTTTGGATTTAATAGTCATAATAATCATTCATATTCTTACTTTAGCCAAAACTTGCAATTTGATATAAAGGAAATATTTCATTTTTAATTTGATTTTCAAAAGGCATGAATTCATGATTTTCATATGACATACACATTTAGCATATTAGGAAAGAAATAAAGTGATTAAGCATGTAAATTCATTCACCTTAATTAATTCCTAAAGACAACCTTATGAAATATGACTATTTAAAGTAAACCAAATTTATTTTAAAGAGAATTTTGTTTTATTGTAAGTTTGATTTGAATTTAGGAAATGTGAAAAGGTTTGCTGGTCCTAACCCATTTCCCACATGTGTATGTTGTTTAGTTTAATTATAGAACCATTAGATGAGTTTTATGCTTTGCTTTGGTCAAGGTGTACATTAAGTTAATAAATTTACCCCTTACCTACACCACTTTAACATATCTAAACAAATAATTATGAGCTAATGTATGACATAAAACCAGTGTGGTAAAAATATTCCCGCCTTCATCTATCCTCTTGAAGAGGATAAATTAAAATAAAAATATACACCTTTTGGTTAGGACACCATGTAGATCCACAGATGTTCTATTAGGGTGATCGGGTATGACATTGAGGAGAGGTGTACTATCTCAAAAGATAGAAGTCACCACCCTATAATGGACCTAATCACCTGAATAAGGACTCCCAAAGACTATAGGTCTTCATATGTACTAGAGATTCTTCCCCTGCTTTATATGAAAAAGTAAAGTAGGGTTTATTTTAAGTTAGGTTCATTTTGGAAGATCAAATGAGATTGATCAAAGGGAGGGAGTTTTTATTGAAACCAAATGGAGATGAGTAGGGGATGCTCATGATACTAGTAAGCCTAGTGAGCATCCCAAACTATCCTATGGTTGGACTTTACATTTTTGAAACTGAGGAGAATTATTTATTTGAGTTGAATATTTATTAGAAGTTTAGGGCTTATAATTCAATGATGCAAGGTCATGAAAATGCCTAAGAGGTGAGGATTTATGCTCACAACCCCGAAGGAAAATAACAATCTTAGAACCTAAGTCTAAGGAGCTTTGGCGAGGGCCAATGCACGACCTAAATTTAAGGTGAAAATGGGCATATGGATTACCTCCACAAGAGAGGATAAATCACCCAACTATTGGACTTACAACCACCTGGGGATGGTCGCCAACTAATTCCTCCTACAGTTTTAAATTCATGTGAAAAAGTCTTATGCTAATGCAAGATAGCTAGGCTGTTATTTATTTTAGAAAGAGACTAAGTCCTTAAACTCACTCCTTAAAGAGACTAGATCATGTAAGGGCATGCTTCAAATGACCTAAATCTAATGCAAATCATATTACATGTTATTTCCATTTTTGGATAACCATTTGAATGAGGCTTATAGGATTCATATGCCTAATGCATGAGAACTAAGGTTATTAGCCAAAATCAGTGAGAAAGAAGGAGGTGTGTTCCCACAATGGCTCTCAATGGTCAAGCCAAGTTCTCTAGCAAAGGTGGAAGCCCTCCAATTAAGAGTAAAACAAGATACTTTTGTGCATGATGTTATAAAAGAAATACTCAACTAGCTAAGTGGTTGCTAATTCTTTTATCTTGATTTTTAAATTAGGCTTTAAATGAGGTTATGAGTTGTTTATTTTAATTTTGAATTGATTAATTTGGTAGAAGATTTATTTTTCCTAAGAGCCTAATCGTCATCCAGGCCATACATCAAAGCAAGGAAGAAACTAGAAAAATATGCCATCTTAATGCACAAGCTAAATAAAATATCACACATTTTATAAAGCTAATGCAAAAGAATAAAATATTTGTGGTGGGCACCACACAACCAAAATAAATTGATAGGAGCTCTACCCTTATACAACTCAAATTACAAATGAATTAATTACAATTAAGCAAGGAAATTCATGTTATGGGGTCTTCTTTCTTCTTTCTTCTTCTTCTTTTGGTTCCTTCTTTGAATGGTTGGAATGTGGATGCTCCAAAGGCTTCACATGGTACATAAGGCATGGCCTTATAACCAATGCTCATCCTAATCCCCATAACAATCATTCCAAAATCCTAATTGTAAAAAATACATGAAAAGGAAAAGTAAATCTAACTAACACTTGCAAAATAGAGATTAGCTAAACAAACCATACAAATCCCAAGCATGTATTTTAACAAATTAGACTTAGCACCCCACACATGGGTAACCAAGTCCACCTGACTTATGTTGGATTATACTTAAGGGTATAAGCAACCTACATAGCAACAACAATTATATTTTTATTACGACACCCCTTAAGCACAAGCCCCTATAGAAGATAATGATTAGACTAAATCATCCTACCATTCATTCTACACACATACACCCTAACATCCAGACTAAAACATCATATCACAAAATAAAAGCAAACATCAAACCATGCACCACCCTAACATAGGACTAGAAGTGGTGACTTAGCCTAATGTGTGCATATGTAAGGTTTGTGTGATATGCTTATAGGGCTTTAAGGTTAGGATTTTTAAGTGTGAAAAGTTCAACTTAGAAGGGTGGTCTCATTTAAGTTGTTTAGTTGATATAGGTTAATTTTATTTGATGATTTGATTTAGTTTGAATGAACCTACTTAATTACTAAAGGTTGTGAAGAGAGGAAAGGAGAAGAGAACTTCTCTTTCCTCACTACTCTAAGTGATTTCTAAGGTAGATTCATTAAGGTTTTTTATTTAGTGAATGGTTTATTATGTATTTTAATTAATCCTAAGTTTATATTTTCTCTAAACAAACCTATTCAAAAAGAAAGGTATTTTAAGATTAAGTAAAGTAAATTACTATGACAAAACACACAACATTTTATTTCTTTCCCACATGTGTATAACATGCATATGAATGGATCCTAAGCATATCTATACATAAATAAAAATGTTTAGCATATTTTTATGATGAATGCTATGGGTTAAGGAAATTTGGAATGTTTATGTATGCATAATTTTGTTAAGTAGAAGAGAGTGATTCTTTTATCCATTTTTCATGCACATTTACAAGTATAAAAGACATAAGTGAGTAATGACACCATTGTTAACATACGCATAAGACCTACTTAAACTTAAAGCCTCACAATCCCAGGGTTGTCCAGACTAATATACCAATTTTCTTAAATACATGTGCATGTACAAAAAGAAATGCATGGAAAGAGTATGCTATGGGAGTCACTTAAGAAAACTTGCTTTATGATGCATGATTTTCATTAAGTAGAAAGGCGATTTTCTTATCCACTTTTCATATGCACACATGTATGCATGAAAGGAATAAGAGAGTACGGCACCATTATTAACCAGGAGTGTAAGGTACAAGACCTACTTAGGGCTACTTAAAGCCTGGCAACCCTAAGATTGTCCAGACTAATATACCACTTTTCTTAAATACAAGCATATGTACAAAATAAATGAATGGAAAAGAAAGATGCAAAAAAGTTTGTACTTATGTTTGATTGATTTAAATTTATATGTGTATGTAAGAAACTTTCTTAAGTCATAACATAAGAGGATAAGAATATATTTAAGAAAGTGTTATGTTCTTTAAAAGAAATATACACTTTGTAAATCTTATTCAAAATATTAAGAGGAAAGAAAGGAAGCACATAAGACACATTTTTTATATTCACATGCAAGCTTATAAATAAACTATAAGTAGCACACTTTTAATTTTTGGTATTTGATTTAAAAATTTTGAAAATAGTTTTGAATTTAATAGTGATAATAGCCACTCATATTTTTTACTTTAGCCAAAGCATGCAATTTGACATAAAGAAAATATTTCATTTTGAATTTGATTTTAGAAAAGCGTGGATGCATGATTTTCATATGACATACACATTTAGCATGCTAGGAAAGAAATAAAGTAATGCAAGCATGTAATTTCATTCACTCTAATTAATTCTTAAAGACAACCTTATGAAGTAAGATCATTTAAAGAGAATCAAAAGTTGTTTAAAGAGACTTTCATTTTGTTTGAGTTTGATTTGAATTAGAAAGTGTGAGAAGGTTTGCGTCCTACCCATTCACATGTGTGTATTATTTTAATTTAATTTTTAGGTGATTAGATTAATTTTATGCTTTGGTTAGGTTAAGGTGTAGATTAAGTTCATTAATTACCCTTACCTACTACTTTAACATATTTAATCAAATAATTATGAGCCAATATATGACATAAAATCACAAGAATTTAAATCGAATGCATCCTAGGAAAGAAAGGTACCTAATGCAATTGGCTCACAATTAATGATTAATTAAGCTAAAGGGTTTAATTTAAGTACTTTCATCCTTTCCCACACATGTGGTTAGTATGATTTCCTTAAGCTACTTAGGTTATTGAACACCTAAGCATCTACCCAAGAAGAGTTGGTTAAGTTTCTAGATTAATTTTGGTTTTGAGAATTTGATTTGATTAATTAAGTAGATCATTAGTGGATTAACCCTTAATTAGATTTGGATTAAGGAAGAAAGGGGTTTAGGGAATAGCTTAAGGAAAATATCCCAAAATCATTCCATAAACCTCCTAATCACTTAAAAAATGTTTAATTATTTTAATCAAGGAATTAAACCACTGTTCACATACTTAATTAAGCTTAATTACATTAAGAGAGTGATTAAGAGTTCATTAATTTATTTCCTGATTAACACATTAATAAATTCCAAGAAAATTATGAGAGGTAGAAGTCATCCCACTAAACATGCCTGAGAAGTTTGGAATTAATTAATGGAGTCATTGGGGAGTAATTAAGCTCATTAAGTTTTCAAATAAACCTAAATTAAGGAAAATCTACTGCTCCAATTCAATTAGAAACAATTTATTAGAGTCTACCCTAAATTATTTTAAAATTAACCTAAGTTTGTAGTTTTTGGATTTTCTACAATTAGTTATGAATTTAGAAGTTTCAATTGATTTAAGTGATTTTATGAATTCTGCTAATTTATTTTATTAAAATAAATCATTTGACACTCAAAATTCAATATCTTTTAATCCAAAGGTTGTATTGACTTGAAATTTTTATTGTACGTGTTGTTTAACATCAATTTTAATATGTGAAAAGTTCAACTTAATATGACATGTATTTTTGATTTAATTAAAGCAATTTGATTTTTATTAAAGCTCAAATTAAGCTCAAAATATTTAGTAAAATTTTAGGATTTTAAATTTATTGGATTTCTCTTGAAAAGATGAATCCAATGGGCCTTTGTTTACAATTTTTAGCTAAGTATTTTATTTTCTATGAATTTTTAAAGTTTTAAGTGATTTTAATTAATTTTTAAAATTAGAAAATTTGCGCGACGCTAACGTGGCAATGTGGCGCCACATGGCACTGCGCGATTGGATGAGTGGTGCCGCATGGCAAAGCACACCACGTGGTGCTGCGTGATTCACGCGAGTGTCGCATCAACCATTTGAGCAGGAAACGATCGGTCAACCGACAGAGAGTGACCCACGGCTAGCTTTAGCTCATCCAATCACAGATCGAATGGTCCAAATTCGATCATGTGATCCGAAGAGTGGATCGTGATCGGAGCGACCGAGCCATCGATTACACAATCACACAATCGACGATCAGATCACATCGCATCCACATGGATCCGAGTCATCCAATCCCGCGAACCGCAAGATTGAACGCTTGTAGCCCGCCAAATGAGAATAATGATTTTTTTAAGAAGAAAATAGATTTAAGTGAAAACTTGTCCAAATGGACTCATTTTCATGTTGATTCACAAAATCTATTTTCTAATTATGATTTTAAAAAAAATGAGATTATCTAGGATAAATAAAATTAAGCAAAACCATCACAAATGAGGGATCCTAAGGCTATGATTTTTTGAATTTACCTCACCGGGATGATTTCGACTGGTGTGTTGTCGAGTGAGAAGAAGCCTTAGACTGAGCTTAGATCCTCACCTTCACGTCGAAATGAAGTTTCCTCTGATGATCATCATTTCTCACTGAAATCCACTTAATTTTGAAGTATTTCTCTTCAAAATGAAGTGAGAGGTGATTGCCAATTGCTTTGGGAGCTCAAGGAAGAGGTGAATGAGGGAAATGGGGGTTTTCTTTAGCCACTAAATCCTTGGAATGAAAAGTGAAGTAAAATAAACTAAAATCCCCTTTTTGTTTAAAATTTTGGCTCCAAACTCATGTCATTTGGCTTGGGGTAGGAATGGAAGAGAATCATCCTAGGTGGCTCCTGGTTGGCTAAGGCATGGAAAGTGGCTCCATGAAGGACAAGTGGGTGTCCTAGCCAAGGGGAGGTGTGTCCTTCATGCCAAGTGCTCCAATGGGAGAGGTGAGGTGATTTCACCTCCCATGAGTCATGGCCCAACCACTCCTTAGAAAATGTCCTTGGTGCCTATGTGGACCAATGGATGAGTGCTAAATGGCCAAAGAAGAGAAATGTCTACTTGGGAAAGTGTCTTTTCTCATAGAATGCCCTTGACCCAAGGGCAAAGTGGTCAATGATATTGAATTTGATTTGAGCATATTTGAAATGAGTCAAAAGTAAGTTGGACCAAATTTCTTGCCATTTGAAGTTTATTTGGTTTAATTTGGGTTAATTTGACCCATTTGGGTCAAATCGGGTAAAAATGAGTTAGGTTGACCAATTGGTCAAATTGGGTCAAACTAAAGTTGGCTCAAGTTCAAATGACTATTTGGAGTATATTGATTTAATTGGTTTCAATTAATTTGGTTTAATTTAGATTTAATTTGGATTTTGGCCAATTTGATCCTACTAATTTACCCAATAATCGAATTCTTTAATAAATTTTTTTGGGGATCTAAATAACTCTTCTAAAAGGATGCATTGGACTTTGGTTTAAAGTCAATTGTCAATTTGGGTTGTAAGTTTTGAAACTATTTGCATTCTCTCATAAACTTTGGTGGAACTTAAGCAAGAATAGTTTGGGATAAATTTATGAGCCAAATTGGTAAGAATCATTTTTACAAAGTGGTTAATTCACATGTATGGAAAAGACTTTGCAACATCAAAAGTCAATTTATTTCTTTGGGGTCAACTGGCTCTTCCTTCTTTGGCAAGACAAGGACTGACAATGGTTCCAATAATTTATTAACTACTCATTCCACTACATATTAAAGTTTTGTGAATAATAATGAATGATATCATGCTTATTGACTACATTCCTATTTATACATAATCTCACCAACATATATATCAATTCTAACAAGTAATCAAATCCTCTTAAGCTCTCTCACAATGGAAATTTTAATCTTAAAGATGTTTGGTTTCATATCAATGAAACTCATGACTTCTAATGTATTTTTTAAACTTTGGAATAACATATACTTATCTCTTATTCTATCCTTACAAGAATTCTAAAAATTTCATGTGGACTCTCTTATGTGGAGAAAAGGATTTTATTATCTAAATGCTATTGGTTATCACATTGAGAAGTGAATCATGTCTTTGTTAATGGAGCTGTCAAAATTATGGGTTTGGTATGTTGATCTTTTCATATTAATCTTTTAATGGAACTCTATCTTTATACCAACTGGAGGATTATTTTCAAAGAATTTGGTCATATTAAAGTGATAAATCACTCTCATATGGTTTATATGGATGGATAGAAATGATGCTAAACATCATGAGATTTATGAGTCATAAAAGAATTATGAGAATCAAAGATAAATTTTATTCAATGCCAATTTCTAAATTAATTTAAAGGTTGCAAATTTGTAGCTAATAAATTGGGTCTTACCTTTGGAAAATTTGAATTGTAAAGATGATAAGTTTGTTATTGATTAAGATGATATTATTATCAAGATTAACATTGATGATTTGCTTTCAAAAAATAATTTGGATGTGGATTTTAGAAACTTTAAAGGCATGGTAACTTGTGCTTTTGCCTATCCTTTACTTATCTGTTATTTTTGTTGAATTAATGTTAAAGTGTTGAGATGGTTTAGAAAATGGCTTAACATTTGAATTGAAGTTGATGCTCTTATTCTGATTGATCTATTAACCTTTAATAAAATGGGTAACACTGAATTGTATTATCTTCTCAATCACACTAGAACACTTCTATCTCAAGTTTGTTATAGTCACTCATGTTTGGTGGGAAGGAAATGCATGTATACATTTGTTACAATATTAGATGATCAAATTTTTTTGATAAATCTAATCTCCTAATTGTGGCTTAGTTAATTTGGATAATAATCCTACCATACCTTAGAAATTAGTCTTTTATTACTATTTATTATTTCTTATTCTCTGATGCATTCTTATAATTGTATTTTCTGCTTCTCCCTGAGTTGAAGCCTTGCTCACTAGGGTTTTTTTTATAATATGGTCTCATTTCTCAAGGGTATGATTTCCTATTTCATTGCTTCTAGAATACTTATCTCTATCCATGGACAAAATTTTCACTTATGTCTTTTCGGTTGGGCCTATTTTGTTGGGTTTTTGTATGGGTTTATTTTTGATATATATCCAAGTGATGGAGTTTAAGGGTGAGGTTAAATGAATGTTCTTTTCTAAATCTTATTTCTTGTGTTTTTATCATAATATATGTCAACACTATTTTCTGAGTTTTTTATTCCTTCTCGATATGATGGAGGGAATTTCTCCTTTGGTGTTCATGGCTTTGAAGGAATACATATGTGTTCATTGAAGAAAAGATCTTGGTATAAGTTTGATGTTCCATTGGAGAAAATGGTTTCAATAAGTATATTTTGAATATGTTGTTTTGAGGTTTTATGTTGATTAATATTTTAATTTTTTTTGATTTTAATTGTTTGATGATGTTTTGATTGAGATTTGGATTCAAGTTTTGATTTTTATTTATTTTTCTCTAGGAATGTTTTTTTGTTTCTCCAAAGTCTGAATGTGCTATTAAATTGGACACTTTGTTTTTTGCCCATATTCCTTCTTGGCTCGGTTTGTCTCAAATTGCTTCTCACAAGGTAGGAATGATTGGTGTGTGGTGATTTTTTTCATACCGGTTTTGTCTTGAAATTATTATTGGTATAATTTGGTTATGAGCATGGCTAGATCTTCTTGTGTTTCAGGATTGCATCGACATGACATCTGGTGCTTTCGGTTTTATCATGTGTTGGGTAGTCGATGCTATATATAATGGTTGATGGTTATCCTATTTGGGATAATGGTTGCATTTTCATATACACCATTTGGCTTTATTTAGATTTGCAAGTACTAAGGACCACAAATCCTTCATCCTTTGCTATCCTAAAGAGTTTTGTTTATGATGGTTTACCCCTTATTGGTTTGGTAGTAACTCGGGTTGTATCCATACAATGGTTGCTATGCACACATTTGCTCGCCCAAGTGTGAATATCTTCAGCCCTCTCACTTCAATCATTATTCAAGCACCTTATTGCATATGTACTAATTCTTACCTCATATTTACTACTAAACTTTCCTTTATTTTACAGTACATTGCAAGTTTATTTCGATTCTACATAAGGTTCTTCTTTTGGCCTAGATCTTCCATTGTTGATCTCTATGTATCTTTTTGTCTTTTGCTTTACTTGCTTTTGGATGTAATTAGATGGGATTTTCTCTAGGTCTTGTAGCTGAAAGTTTTAGAGTTTATCCTTTAAGGACCTTGTCTTTGTGGAATAAAATTCCCCTATATGGTTTAAAATTAAAAAATAAAAAAGTAGGGACATGAGTTTTACTTTGGTTTGATTTTTTGAATTTGGTTTGGGTTTGAGGATTGAATTTTATGTTTATATTTGGATTCATGATTGAAGGATTGATTAAATCATGAAGAAAAATCAAGGGTTTTAAGTTCAAGAATTGACTTCAAAAGGTTAGATTTTAGGAATTGGAGTTTGAGTTTTGAATTTGGTTTTGATATTTGATATATTTCATTTATATTTGTGAATATAAATGAGAATATAAATATGAGAAAATTTCATGAGTTTGAATTGATTTGAACATGATTTAGCTAAGTCAAGAGAGAATTAAAGGACTGGGGAAAGATTTTATTTGGATTTGAATTTTGATTTGGTTTGATTGATTTGAACTTATATTTTATTTATATATGTGAATATGAGAATAAGTGGGTTGTGAGAAAATGTGAGTTTGAATTGATTTGAACATGATTTAAAGCAAGTCCAAGAGGAATTAAGAGAAAGATTTTGAACTTGGAATTGAATTTTGGATTTAGTTTGATTGATTTAAATTTATATTTCATTTATATATGAATATAAATGAGAATATAAGTGGTTATGAGAAAATTTCTTGAATTTGAATTGATTTGGATTTGGTTTGAGCTAAGTCCACAAAGATAGAATCAAAGAGTGGAAAGATTTTTGGAATTTGAATTTGGATTTCAATCATGTGTTTTGATTATTTGGAATTAATTCATGATTTTAGAAAAAAAAAATCCATTGAAATTGATTCAATGTTAGATTTGGAGTTGAAGTTGATATGAGTTTAGACTTGATTTGAATTTGACTTGAAGGAAGGAAGTGAGGAGTCCTGAAGCTATAAAAAATTTTCTAACATAAAGCATGACCTATTTCTATGGCTAACTCTTCTAAATCTTGGGTTAGGTTAAGTGTTCACCTAATCACTAGAAGTGTCTTAAGACAAGGAACTCTAATGAAGAGGAGTCCCATATCTAAGATCATGGTTGAGCTCATTCAAAATGAGGTCAACAACCACACTAAATTTAAATCAAATGTACCTGAGAGGGAAAGTGCAATTGGCTCTTAGTGATTAGTTAAAAGGGTTTAATTTAAGTTTCATAACCCTCCCCACACATATAGGTTGGATTTTGATTTCCTCTTTAAAGGTTATTGAACACTGGCATCTACCCAAGATGAATTAAGTTCTAGAATGTTTTAATTTTGAAAAGTTTGATTAATTAAGTCAATTAGTGATTAAACTTTATTTAATTTGCACTTTAATGATTTTATCCAAATGAAATAAAATTAAAAAAAGATTTGGGAAAGAATTTCTCTCATTCTAAGTCCATTCACTATTCTAAGGTAAATTAACCAATTAATTAATTAATTTATCACTATTTAAAAGGTTAATTATTTAATTGATTAAGAGGAATTAGGGATGACTCAAGTAATTCTCCCAATTAAACCATTAATAAGTTCCAAAAAAGTTAGGAGAGGCAGAAGTCATCCCACTAAATGCACATAAGAAGTTTAGAATTAATCAGTGGGATAATTATAGAGTAATTAACCTAACCACATTCCCAATAAAACTTAAATTCAAAAAATATCACTATTCAAAATCAATTGAAATTAATTTTATGTTATTCCCCTTTGAATTATCTTCACAATACTTTTTATTTTGTATTTTTTTGATTTTTCTATGTTTAGTTATGAATATTTGAAGATTCAATGATTAATAATTAATTAAAACCCCTAATTATTAAATAATCTCTCACCACGGACCACTGATGTAAAGATGTGCTTTCCACTGATGGGATTCATCACTTGTTATCATCCATCTCAAGCGGTGCATACATGCTTTCTTTGATCGTCCGAAAGGATGACGGTAGATCAAGCTCTGGTTTCTAAAGGATTAATCTGATCTTAATTTGGTCAGATCCATCCAAAATGTGATGGATGACCATGAACGATCAGTTTTCTCCTGTGAGAGGACATCCATCTATAGCAAGATCCTCCATTGAGCTCGAATTGAACTCAAACTTTACCCACACCATCTATGAGTGAGCAAAAGTAAATCCAACGGTCAATTTTGCATGAGGTGAAAATTTTGTTCACAAAGGACCACACACTCCCTATTTTAAGCTCAGGTTGAAGGCATACCAGAAGGCTATACCGTGCACCAATCCATGAGGTAGCTTCTTATTTTAAGTCAAAGAATTGAGGCTCTGTATTGAGTGATTCTTCAATTAACCAAAATGTTCTCCTATTTTGTCTATCAAAGTCTCTCCCATGGCTTGAGAACTTAGAAGAAGGTTTGAGTGAACTGATGTTCCCTCAAAGTGCTTGAAGAGAAGAGTCAATTTGGGTATTGGATGAGTTTGAAAAATGGTGGAGCTCACTTGTTTCACTGAAGAAACCGAAGAGGAGAAATGGAAGTACTGAGGCTTGGAGGAGCTTGCAATTGCTCTCTTCTAGCTTCAATCGATGTGAGTGAGTGTGAATGAAGTGAAATTGGGGAGTATATCTCTAGGTGAATCAAAGCTGAGATGTTGTTTTAATCAAATTCACCCTATGCAATGGGTTTGTTAGGCCGTTTAGGGTTGCATGTGATTTGGTTTTGGCCAAAGGAGGTAATGGAGGAGTTGTTATGTGCATAATTGAGTGGAGGAGGGATCCCATGTGCTCAATTTCTAAGTGAGTGGTCGGTTTGGCCATTGGGTTGGGTTTGGCCGACCCAAACTTCATGTACACTATCCTCATTAGTGACCATTTGGTCCACTAAGAGGATGCCAAGAGTTCATGAAAAGGAATTAACCAAATTCCAAGTGTTTTTGATTTTAGGTTACCTATGACCTAGGGGTAAAATGGTCATTTGGCTTGGGTTTCAATTTGAATATGTTTGGTATGATTTAAAAATGGGTTGGGCCAAGTTTCAATGAATTTGGAATTGATTTGATATGATTTGGCTCATGTTGACCCATTTAGGTCAAAATGGGTCAACTTAGGTCAAGTTGACCAATTGGTCAAATTGTGTCAAACCAAGGGTTGGATCAAGTTCATATGACCATTTAAAATGTTTTGGCATCATTGGTTTGGTTCAATTTGATTTTTATTTGGAGTTGGTTCATTTTATTTCATTTAGGTCAAATGGGCCAAGTTGACCAATTTGACCTTTTGGCCTATTGGGTTAGGTCATGGGTTGGTTTAGGTTTCATTGGTCATATGAAATGTATTGGTATCTTTGTTTCCAATCAATTTTGGTTTAATTTGGTTTTGACTATGACCTTTATCAAGTTGGGTTCAAGGTCAATTGGGCTAGGTTGGGTCTAGTTGGCCAATTGAGACTTTAGTCAAGTTTAAGAAGTGATTTGGAATGAACTTGACCCATTGGTTTCAATCAATTTGGCTTAGATCAAGTTTTGATACATTTTGATTTTTTAGGTCAAGTTGGGTCAACTTGAGTCAAGTGGCTATGTTAGCAAAATGATGACTTGGTCAAGTTCAAACATTGATCATGAATGAGTTTTGATCAATGGTTTCAATCAATTTAGCCTATGGTAGATTTTGGCTAGTTTATATTTCTTTCATTTTGGCTAAGTGTTGACTAGGTCAACCTTGACTTGATTTGACCCAATTTGAGTGATTGATCATCTCATGATGATTGTTGCTCACAATGTGAGGCTTAGTTGGGCTTAGTTCAATCCAATTTGGGTAGGATTAAAATTTGGCTCCAAAGGGGTACTTTAGGTCACTTTGGGTCAAGTGAGCATAAGTGGGTTAATTGACTTTATCAAGGCTTGAATCAAGTTTGGTTGAACTCACATATGGACTTATGATTGAAATATAAATCCACTTGCAAGTGATTTGAAGTCAAATGAGTTTTGATTCATTTGACAATTTTAAGTTCAAAGGGGTGAACATGAGTTTGACTTGGGTTTGATTTTTGAATTTAGTTTTTGTTTGATGATTGAAGTTTATGTTGATATTTGGATTCATGATTGAAGGATTAATTGACTCATGAAGAAAAATCAAGAGTTTGGCTTGATTTGAGTTTGATTTGGCTAAGTTCAAGAATTTGGCTTGAATGGCTTAGGTTGATTTTGGTTGAATTTGGATTTGATTTTTTAATTGATTTTTTTATTGATGATTGAAGTTTATATTTATAGTTGGATTCATGATTGAAGGATTGATTGAATCATGAAGAAAAATTAAGAGTTTGGCTTGATTTGAATTTGATTTGACTAAGTTCAAGAATTTTACTTGAAAGGCTTAGGTTGAATTTTGGTTGAATTTAGATTTAATTTTTAAATTTAGTTTTGGATATTTGAATTTATATTTCATTTATATTTGTGAATATAAATGAGAATATAAATGGGTTATGAGAAAGTTTCTTGAATTTGAATTGATTTTGATTTGATTTAGGCTAAGTCCATAAGATAGAATCAAAGTGACTTAAGAAAGATTTTTAGGATTTGGATTTCAATCATATGCTTCAATCATTTGGAATTGATTTGAGTTTGAGAAAATCAATTGATTGGAATTGAAGTTTGATGTTGATTGATTTGAGTTTGTGTTATTTTGATTTGGAATTTGAAAGGAAGGAAGTGAGGAGTTGGTTCGCTATAAGTGTAAAAGCCTAACATAAGGCATGACCTATTTATGGCTAACTCTTCTAAGTCTTGGGTTAGGTGAGTGTCCACTTAATCACTAGAAGTGTCTTAAGACTAAGGAGACTCTTAGTGTCTAAGATGGAGGGGTTGAGAGCTCATCCTAAAAATGAGGTCAACAACCTATACATGCAATAATTTTTTTTGGCACACTTAAATGTAGGATACATAAATGAGTTTTATAGAAAAAGAGGATTCTCATTCATTAGCGAGATGCATATTCAAATGTATGAAAGTTTTAAGCAAGTACTTCATCATTGTTTGACCAGGAGAATGAGATAGGAACCTCCTTGGGGCTACTTAAAGTCGTGAATCCTAGATGTCCAGACTAGTTATACCCGTTACTCTTAAATACATATGGATGTATAAATAACTATAAGAATATAAAATCATGCAAAAATTGTAATTTTGTTTTGAATTATGCATATGAAATAAGGTGGGATTTTCATTCATTAGCCAAATGCACACAAGTGTATAAAAGTTATAAGCAAGTACATCGTTTGACTAAGAACGAGGTGGGGAACCTCCTGGGCTACTAAAGCCATGCATCCTCATGTGAAGATATACCCAATCCTTAAACACTCATGAGTGTACAAACAACTATAAGAATGGAAATCATACAAGAATTATATTTGATTTATTTATCGAACTAAAATTTTACCTAAATTCTAACATAGATATACATAAGAATAAACCTCAAGTAAGTTGTGTCCTTTTCAAATAAACTATACACTTATTAATATTCATATCCTTATGTAAATTCAAGGAAAAGTAAAGTAGGGTTTATTTTAAACTGGGTTCGTTAAGTTCCCTACAGGGGCAGGCCCCCATAGTTAATTACATCCAAAGGAATGATCCCTTAGAATACTCGACAAGGTAAATGATCGTGTCTTTAAAGATTTCAATAGGAAAGGACTACCAATCGATTAGTTCATTTTTGAAGATCAAATGAGATTGATCAAAGAGAGGGAGTTATTATTGAAGCCAAAAGAAAAAACCTAGCAAGCATCTCAAACTATCATATGATTGGGCTTTACATTTTTGAAATTGATTTAATTTGTTTGAGTTGAATTTTTCATTAGAAATTTAGGGCTTATGATTCCATAACACAAGATTATGGAAATGCCTAAGAGGTGAGGATTTATGCTTATGGCCCACAAAGGGGAGAAGCAATCTCAGAACCTAAATCTAGGGAGCTTTGGCGAGGGTCGAAAGCACAACCTAAATCTAAGGTGAAAATGGATATTTGGTTTACCTCCACAAGAGAAGACAAACCACTCGACTGCATGGACTTACAGCCACCTAGGGGTGGCCGCCAACTAACTCCTCCAACAATTTTAAATTCATGTAGGTAAGTCATATGCTTTATGCAAGATAATTAGACTGTTATTTATTTTTGAAATAGACTAAGTCCTTAAACTCACTCCTTAAAGAGACTAGATCATGTAAGGACATGCTTCAAATGACCTAAATCTAATGCAATTTAGACTTCATTTTATCTTCATTTTTGGACAATTGTTTTGACCCAGACTAATAGAATTCATATGTCTAATGCATTAGAAATAAAGTTATTGGCCAAATTTAGCGAGAAGGGAGGAGGTGTGTTTCCACCATGGCTCTCACAAGTCAATCCAAGTTTCTCTAGCAAAGGTGGAAGCCCTCCAATCAAGAGAAAAATAAGATGCATTTATGCATGATGTTATAAAAGATATACTCATCCAGCTAAGGGGTTGTTAATTCTTTTATCTTGATTTTTAACCTAAGCTTTAGGTGAGGTTATGAGTTATTTATTTTTAGTTTTAAGTTATTATAGTTGATAAAAGATTTATTTTTTCCTAAGAGCCTAATCCAATTCTAAGCCATACATAAATCAAGAAAGAAACTAGGAAAAAGATGCCACTTAATGCACAACCTAAACAAATCATCAATCAATTTATAATGCTAATCGTAAAAGGAATAAGAGGCTATTATGGTCGGGTACCACCACACAAACTAGAAAAAAAATTGGGTAGCCAAGTTCTACTCTTATACAAATAGGATTACAAATGAATTAAATATAATTAAGCAAAGAACTCATTGTTATGAGTGTCTTCATGCTTCATTTCTTCATTCTTCTTTTCTTCTTTCTTCTTCTTTTCTTCTTTCTTCTTTGGTTCCTTCTTTTGGGTGGTTGGAAGGTGGATAGCTCTGCATAGACCTGAATGTATCTCGGTTACAAAACCACGGGCTTCGTGTTTGTCTAAACAATGCAACCACATTTGTTCAAAGGATTGACGGTATAGGGTGCCATCAACAAGAGCGTAGGAGAGAGCTCTCTATTTCACCTGATGGGCTTGTGATGTTTCCTGAAGTAGTTTGTTGGTGTTCAAGTAATCTATGAACGGTTGCCTCCAATCTAACTCCTTATCCATTTTAGCAATGATAACCTCCCCTTCAAGAAAAAGTCTCTTGATGAGTTCAACATCAACAAGGGATAAAACTTGTCTATTTTGGACCCTTATTGAAATGGACTCATCTTTCGAATGGGAAGCTGTCCCCCTTTTGACTTGAAATTGTCAAATGAATCAAAACCCATTTAACCTCAAATCTCTTGCAAATGGATTTATATTTCAATCATAAATCTATATGTGAGTTCAACCAAACTTGAATCAAGCCTTGATCAAGCCAAATAATCCCAATTGGCTCACTTGACCCAAAGTGGCCAATCTGACCTACATGAATCAAAATCCAATTCAAATCAAAGTGAATTAAGCAAATCCAAACTTCATGTCATATTTGTTGATCATTATAGGTTAATCAATTATCATGAATTGGGTCAAATTAAGTCAACCTAGCCCATTGACCAAGTCAACCCTTTAACCCACATGAACCCAAACTAGCCAAATTACAACCTAAACCAAATTGAGTGCAACCAATGGCTCAAGTTCACTACAAATTGATTATTGAACTTGACAAAAGCCTCAATTAAATCTAATTTGATCAATTGGCCAACTAGACCCAACCTAGCCCAATTGACCATGAACCCAACTTGACCTAAAAGGTCAAATCAAGCCAAAATCAAATATAAACCAAATTGATTGGAAACAAAGATACCAATCCATTTCAAAACATCAACTAAACCCAAACCAACCATGATTCAAGCTAATTTGGTTAATTGGGTCAAATTGGTCAACTTAGCCCAAATTGACCTAAAGGATCAAATTGGCCAAAATCCAAATTAAATCCAAATTAAACCAAATTAATTGAAACCAATTGAACCACTATACTCCAAATAGTCATTTGAACTTGAGCCAACTATTAGTTTGACCCAATTTGACCAATTGGTCAACCTAACTCATTTTGACCCGATCTGACCAAAATGGGTCAATTTAACCCAAATTAAACCAAATAACCTTCAAATGGTAAGAAATTTGGTCCAACTTACTTTTGACTCATTTCAAATCTGCCCAAATCAAATTCAATGCCAATGACCACTTTGCCCTTGGGTCAAGGGCATTCTATGAGAAAAGACACTTTCCCAAGTGGACATTTCTCTTCTTTGGCCATTTGGCACTCATCCATTAGTCCACATAGGCACCAAGCACACTGATTTTCTGACCCAAGGAGTGGTTGGGGCAGCCATGACTCATGGGGAGGTGAAATCACCTCACCCCTCCCATTGGAGCACTTGGCATGAAGGACACTAACCTCCCCTTAGCTAGCACACCCACTTGTCCTTCATGACAGCCACTTTTCATGCCTTAGCCAAACATAAGGAGCCACCTAAGATGATTCTCTTCCATTTTCAATCACCCCAACCAAATGACATGAGTTTGGAGCCAAAATTTTAAACAAAAAGGGGATTTTAGTTTATTTTACTTCACTTTTCATTCCAAGGATTTAGTGGCTAAAAAAAACCCCCATTTCCCTCATTCTCCTTTTCCTTAAGCTCCCAAAGCAATTGGCAACCAGACTTCATTTTGAAAAGAAATACTTCAAAATTAAGTGGATTTCAGTGAGAAATGATGATCACCAGAGGAAACTTCATTTCGACGTGAAGACGAGGATCTAAGCTCAGTCTAAGGCTTCTTCCTTCACTCAACAACACACTCGAGTCACCACCACCACCCAAAGTCATCCCCAGTGAGCTAAAATTCAAAAACCATAGCCGGCCTTATGATCCCTCATTTTGTGATGATTTTTGTGCAATTTTTAGGAATCTATCCTAGATAATCTCGTATTTTTACTTTAAATCATCCTAATTAGAAAATAGATTTTTTTTCGGTGCGAATCGACATGAAAATGAGTCCATTTGGACAAGTTTTCACTTAGAAATCCTATTTTTCTTCTTAAAAAAGTCTAAAATTATTATTCATCACCGGCAGGCTACAACAGCCATTTGATCTTGCGGTTCGCGGGATTGGACTACTCGGATCGCGTGTGGATCGCCTGATGTGATCTGGATCATCCGATTACATGATTCATGTGATTGACAGCGATCTCTCTGACAATGTCATATCTTCTATATCACATGATCGACGGTCCATCCGACCGCAGATCGGGCCAAAGCAATGTCGCGGGTAATCACGTCACCAATGGTTGATGTGGCGATGCGGAATCACGCAAGACCATCTCGTGCTACGCGACACCACACATGCAATCACGCGATGCCATGTGGTGCCACGTTGCCACGTCAGTGCCGCGCGAATTTTCTGATTTTAAAAATTAATTAAAATCACCTAAAACTTCAAAAATTCATATAAATTAAAATACTTAACTAAAAATTGTAACCAAGGGCTCGTTGGATTCATCTTTTCGAGAGAAGTCCAATAAACCTAAAATTCATAAAATTTTACTGAATATTTTGAGCTTAATTTGAGCTTTAGTAAAAATCAAATTACTTTCATTAAATCAAAAATACATGTCATATTAAGTTGAAATTTTTAGATATTAAAATTGATGTTAAAATACAACTACAAGAAAAATTTCCAGTCAAAACAACCTTTGTATTAAAAGATATTGAATTTTTAGTGTTAAATGTTTTATTTTAATAAAATAAATTAGCAGAATTCATAAAAATCACTTAAATCAATTGGAACTTTCTAAATTCATATCTAATTGTAGAAAAATCCAAAAACTACAAATGTAGGTTAATTTTATAGATAATTTAGGGGAGAATCTAATAAAATTATTTCTAATTGAATTTGAATAGTAGATTTTTCTTAATTTAGGTTTATTTAAAAACTTAATAAGCTTAATTACTCCCCAATGACTCCATTAATTAATTTCAAACTTCTCAGACATGTTTAGTGGGATGACTTCTACCTCCCATAATTTTCTTGGAATTTATTAATGTGTTAATCAAGGAAATAAATTAATGAACTCTTAATCACTCTCTAATGTAATGCTTAATTCATGAACAAGGGTTTAATTCTTTGATTAAAATAATTAAACATTTTTTAAGTGAGTAGGAGGTTTATGGAATGATTTTAGGATATTTTCCTTAAGCTATTCCCTAAACCACCTTTCTTCCTTAATCCAAATCTAATTAAGGGTTAATCCACTAATGATCTACTTAATTAATCAAATCAAATTCTCAAAACCAAAATTAATCTAGAAACTTAACCAACACTTCTAGGGTAGATACTTAGGTGTTCAATAACCTAAGTAGCTTAAGGAAATCATACCTAATCCACATGTGTGGGGAAGGTTATGAAAGTACTTAAATTAAACCCTTTAGCTTAATTAATGATTAATTGTGAGCCAATTGCATTAGGTACCTTTCTTTCCTAGGATGCATTGCTGATTTAAATTCCTTGTGATTTTATGTCATACATTGGTCCATAATTATTTGATTAAATATGTTAAAGTGGTACAGGTAAGGGGTAATTAATATACTTAATCTACACATTAACCTAACCAAAGCATAAAATTAATCTAATCACCTAAAAATTAAATTAAAACATTACACACATGTTAGAATGGGTAAGGAGCAGCAAACCTTCTCACACTTTCCTAATTCAATTCAAACTCAAAATAAAATGAAAGTTTCTTTAAACAACTTTTGATTCTCTTTAAATGATCTCACTTCATAAGGTTATCTTTAAGAATTAATTAGAGTGAATGAAATTATATGCTTACATCACTTTATTTCTTTCCTAGTATGCTAATGTGTATGTCATATGAAAATCATGCATCCATGCTTTTCTAAAATCAAATACAAAATGAAATATTTTCTTTATGTCAAATTGCATGTTTTAGCTAAAGTAAAAAAAATATGAGTGGCTATTATCACTATTAAATTCAAAACTATTTTCAAAATCTATAAATCAAATACCAAAATTAAAAGTGTGCTTTATAGTTTATTTATAAGCTTGCATGTGAATATAAAAATAATATGTGTGCTTCCTTTCTTTCCTCTTAATATGGATTTGAATAAGATTTACAAAGGGTATAGTTCTTTTAAAAGAGCATAACACTTTCTTAAATATATTCTTATCCTCGTCCATGTTATGACTTAAGAAAGATGCTTACACTTACACATATAAATTACATAATCAAGTCCAAACATAAGTACAAATTTTTGCATCTTTCTTTTCCATTCATTTATTTTGTACATATGCTTGTAAACATTAAGCCCTTATCTTTTTACTTTAGTTATGGATGTTCTTACGAGGCATTTACAAGAAGATGTACCTTAGTGTATGCTTTTTGCTGATGACATTCTTCTTGTTGATAAGACTAGAAAGTCCAATAACTTGAATTATGGAGGTCAACTTTAGAGAAGGTTTTCGTTTAAGTAGATCTAAAACCGAATATATGGAGTGTAATATTAGTTCTAGAAGTTTTAGTGGTAGTGTTGTGACTTTAGGTGATCAAGTCATTAAGAGTGATTTATCTGATATTTAGGCTCTTGTTCAAAATGATGGTGAAATAGATGGAGATGTTATTAGTAGAATTCAAGTTGGATGGTTGAAGTGGAGGAATGCATATGGCCTATTATGTGATAGAAAAGTTCCACTTAAACTTAAGGAAAATTTTATAAGATGGTAGTAAGACCAATGACTTATGGTGCAATGTTGGCAATAAAGAGAAACATAAGACTAAGATTAAAAGATGAGGATGCTCATGAGTGGCTTTACCCTAGATAGAATGAAAATGAGTATGTTCGAGAAAAGTTAGTAGAAATAGATAAGATTAGGGAGAGTACCAGATGGTTTGGAACATAAAGCGTCAACCGTGATGACGATTAGGAGAGTAGATGCATTAGATTTGCCTTATGTTAAGAAAGGTGAGGTAGACCTAAAATACTTGCTTAAGATGTAAAAAAAATGATCTTAGTATACTTGAATTAAATGATAATTTGACACATAACACAATGGAGACAAAGGATTCATACCACTAGTATTAAGGCTGTTGTTGTTGTTGTTGCTTGTATTTTAGGAAAGTGATATTACCTGACAAATCTTGGGGTTTTAAATTCTAAGTAGTCTGTACTTTGCACCCCTGTTAACAATGGCACCATACTCACTTATGCCTTTCATACATACATGTGTGCATATGAAAAGTGGATAAGAAAATCTCTTTTCTACTTAATGAAAATCATGCATCATAAAGCATTCAAGTATTCTTAAGTAACTCCCATAGCATACTCTTTCCATGCATTTCTTTTTGTACATGCACATGTATTTAAGAAAATTAGTATATTATGACAACCCAAGATTATGAGGCTTAAGTTGAGTAGGTTGTACCCACCTGTTAACAATGGTGTCATACTCACTTATGTCTTTTATACTTGTAAATGTGCATATGAAAAATTGATAAAAGAATCACTCTCTTATACTTAACAAAATCATGCATACATGAAACATTCCAAATTTCTTTTAGTAACCCCACTTAGCATTCATCATAAAGTATGCTAAATATTTTTATTTGTATGTATAGATATGCTTAGGATCCATTCATATGCATGTTATACACATGTGGGAAAGAAATAAAATGTTGTGTGTTTTGTGATAGTAATTTACTTTACTTAATCTTAAAATACCTTTCTTTTTGAATAGGTTTGTTTAGAGAAAATCTAAAGTTAGGATTAATTAAAATAATGTAATAAAATATTCACTAAATAAAATTTTTAATGAATCTACCTTAGAAATTGCTTAAGGGAGGAAAGAGAAGTTCTCTCTCTTCCTCTCTTACAACCTTTAGTAATTAAGTAGGTTCATTCAAACTAAATCAAATCATCAAATAAAATTAATCCATATCAACTAAACAACTTAAATGAGACAACCCTTCTAAGTTAAACTTTTCACACTTAAAAAATCCTAACCTTAAAGCCTAGCAAAGCATATCACACAAACCTTACATGTCACACACATTAGGCTAAGTCACCGCTTCTAGTTCTATATTAGAGCGATGCATGGTTTGATGTTTGCTTTTATTTTTTGATATGATGTTTTAGTCTGGATGTTAGGGTGTATGTGTGTAGAATGAATGGTAGGACGATTTAGTCTAATCATTATCTTCTATAGGGGATTGTGCTTAAGGGGTGTTGTAATAAAAATATAACTATTATTGCTATGTAGGTTGCTTATACCCTTAAGTATAATCCAAAATAGGTCAGGTGGACTTGGTTACCCATGTGTGGAGTGCTAAGTCTAATTTGTTAATATGCATTCTTGGGATTTGTATGGTTTGTTTAGCTAATCTCTATTTTGCAAGTGTTAGTTAGATTTACTTTTCCTTTTCATGTATTTTTGCAATTAGGATTTTGGAATGATTGTTATGGGATTAGGATGAGCATTGGTTATAAGGCCAAGCCTTATGTACCATATGAAGCCTTTGGAGCATCCACATTCCAACCATTCAAAAGAAGGAACCAAAAGAAGAAGGAAGAAAAGAAGAAAGAAGACCCCCATAACATGAATTTCCTTGCTTAATTGTAAATTAATTCATTTATAATTCAGGTTGTATAAGGGTAGAGCTCAGCTACCCAATTTATTTTTGGGCTTGTGCGACGGTGCCCGACCATGAATGGCCTTTTATTATTTTGCATTAGCTTTATAAAATGTATGATATTTTATTTAGCTTGTGCATTAAGATGGCATGTTTTCCTAGTTTCATCCATGCTTTGATATATGGCCTAGATGACGATTAGGCTCTTAGGAAAAAATAAATCTTCTACCAAATCAATCAATTCAAAATTAAAATAAACAACTCATAACCCTATTTAAAGCCTAAGTTAAAAATCAAGATAAAAGAATTAGCAACCACTTAACTGATTGAGTATTTCTTTTATAACATCATGGACAAAAGTATCTTGTTTCACTCTTGATTGGAGGCCTTCCACCTTTGCCAGAGAACTTGGCTTGACCATTGAGAGCCATTATGGGAACACGCCTCCTTCTTTCTCATTGATTTTGGCTAATAACCTTAGTTCTCATGCATTAGGCATATGAATCCTATAAGCCTGATTCAAATGGTTATCCAAAAATGAAAATAACATGTAATATGATTTACATTAGATTTAGGTCATTTCAAGCATGCCCTTACATGATCTAGTCTCTTTAAGGAGTGAGTTTAAGGACTTAGTCTCTTTCAAAAATAAATAACAGCATAGCTATCTTGCATAAACATAAGACTTCTCTACATGAATTTAAAATCGTAGGATGAGTTAGTTGGCGGCCACCCCGAGGCGGTTGTAATTCCAACAGTCGGGTGATTTATTCTCTCTTGTGGAGGTAAACCATATGCCCATTTTTGCCTTAAATTTAGGTCGTGCCTTGGCCCTCGCCTTAAATTTAGGTCGTGACTTAGGTTCTGAGGTTGTTATTTTCCTTCAGTGTTGTGAGCATAAATCCTCATCTCTTAGGCATTTTCATGACCTTACATCATGAAATTATAAGCCCTAAACTTCTAATAAAAATTCAACTCAAGTAAATAATTCCCCTCAATTTCAAAAATGTAAAGTCCAACCATAAGATAGTTTGGGATGCTCACTAGGCTTCTTAGTATCATGAGCATCCCCTACTCATCTCCATTTGGTTTCAATAAAAACTCCCTCCCTTTGATCAATCCCATTTGATCTTCCAAAATAAACCAATTTATTGATAGTCTAACCTTCAAAATCTTTGGAGACAACGATCATTTACCTTAATTGAGAGTATTCCTAAGGAATCCCCTTCCTTAAGATGTAATTAACTATAGGGGTTGCCTCCATAGGGAACTTAACGAACTCGGCTTAAAATAAGCCCTAGTTTACTTTTTCATATAAAGTAGGAGAAGAATCTCTGGAACATACAAAGACCCATAGTCTTTGGGAGTCCTTATTCAGGTGATTAGGTCCATTATAAGATGGTGACTTCTATCTTTTGAGATAGTACACCTCTCCTCAATGTCGCATTAATAATAAGAACATCTGGATCACGATTTCCCAAAAAAAGGCTATATTTTATTTTCATTTATCCTCTTCAAGAGGATAGATGAAGGCAGGAATATTTTCACCACCGTCATTTTATGTCATACATTGGCTCATAATTATTTGTTTAGATATGTTAAAGTGGTGTAGGTAAGGGTAAATTTATGAACTTAATGTACACCTTAACCTAAGCAAAGCATAAAACTCACCTAATGGTTCTATAATTAAACTAAAACAACATACACATGTGAAAAATGGGTTAGGACCAGCAAACCTTTTCACATTTTCCAAATTTAAATCAAACTTACAATAAAAAAAATCTCTTTAAAACAAATTTGGTTTACTTTAAATAGTCATATTTCATAAGGTTGTCTTTAGGAATTAATTAAGGTGAATGAATTTACATGCTTTCATCACTTTATTTATTTCCTAATATGTTAAATGTGTATGTCATATGAAAATCATGCATTCATGCCTTTTGAAAATCAAATTAAAAATGAAATGTTTCCTTTATATCAAATTGCATGTTTTGGCTAAAGTAAGAATATGAATGGCTATTATGACTATTAAATCCAAAATTACTTTTAAAACTTATAAATAAAATATCAAAACTGAAAGTTATGCTACTTATGATTATTTATAAGCTTGCATGTGAGAATAAATATAAAGATGTGTATTGTGTGGCTTTCCTTCATCTCTTTTAACATGAATTTGGATGGATTAACAAAGTGTATATTTCATTTAAAAGACCATAACACTTGCTTATATCCTTTCATATCCACTTCCATATTATGAATTAATAAGGATTCTCACATTTACACATGTAAACTAAACAACCAACAAATTAACCAAACAAACATCAACTTTTGCATGATTCTCTTTCCATGCATTTATTTTTATACATGCACATGTATTTAAGAAAAGTGGTGTATTAGTCTAGACAACCCTGGGGTTGCAAGGCTTTAAGTAGCCCTAAGTTGGTCTTATACCCCTGGTGCTAACAATGGCACCGTACTCACTTACATCTTTGTGGTGAAAATATATTCTTTATATATTTCTACCTTCATCTATCCTCCCCCTCCTTTCAAAAAAGAAGATAAATGAAAATATAAATATATAAAAATATGTGCTTTTTGTTGGGACACCATGTAGATCCATGAGATTATTGAGGGTGATCGAATTTACATTGAGGAGATGTGTACTATCTCAAGATAGAAGTCACCACCCTATAATGGACCTAATCACCTCAACAAGGACTCCTAAGGACAATGGGTCTGCATATGTACCAAAGATTCTTCCCCTATTTTACATGGAAATGTAAAGTGAGGTTTGTTTTAATTCAGGTTCGTCAAGTTCCCCACAGGGGTAAGCACCCATAGTTAATTACATCTTAAGGGATGGGATCCCTCAGGAATACTCTTGATTAAGGTAAATGATTATTATCTTCAAAGATTTTAATAAGCAGGACTATCAATAAATTAGTTTATTTTGGAAGATCAAATGTGATTGATCAAAGAGAGGGAGTTATTATCAAAGTCAAAGTAAGATAAGTAGGAGATGATGATGCTAGAAACCCAAGAAGCATCTCAAACTATCTTATGGTTTTACATTTTGAAATTGATTTAATTTGTTTGATTTAAATTTTTCATTAGAAATTTATATTTATGATTCCACAACACAAGATTATGGAAATGTCTAAGAGGTGAGGATTTAAGCTATGGCCCATGAAAGGGAGAGAAGCAACCCTAACCCAAATCTAGGAGCTTTGGCGAGAGCAAAGCAACCTAAATCTAAGGTGAAAGATGGGTATTTGGTTTGCCTCCTCAAGAGAGGATTAATCACGTTCGTTTCAGTTACGTATTGCTATTTTATTTTTTATTCTCAGTATTTATTTCCGGTGATAGGATTCATATGCTAATGCATGAAAAATGAGATTATTAGCCAAAATCGTGAGAAGGAGGAGGTGTGTCCATCATGGCTCTCAAATTCAAGTTTCTAAGCAAAGATGGAAGCTCTCCAATCAAGAGTGAAAATAATATGCATTTGTGCATGATGTTATAAAAGAAGTACTCATCCCACTAAGGGGTTGTTAATTCTTTTATCTTGATTTTTAGCCTATGATTTAGGTGAGGTTATGAGTTCTTTATTTTTAGTTTTAAATTATTAAATTTTATAGAAGATTTATTTTTTTCTAAGAGCCTAATCCACATCCAGGCCATACAGAAAATAAGGAAAAATTAGGAAATGAATGTCACTTAATGCACAAGCTAAACAAATCATTAATCACTTTATAAAGCTAATCACAAAAGAATAAGTGGCCATTGTGGTCGGGTACCACCGCCTGAAAAATAAATTGGTAATCGAAGACCTACCCATATACAACCCCAATGAAAAATGAATTAAATGAATTCATGAATTCATTATGGGGTTCTTCTACTTCATTTCTTCATTCTTCTTTTCTTCCTTCTTCCTCCTCTTTTCTTTTTTCTTCATTTCTTCATTTCTTCATTTTATTTTCCTTGTATGGAGGTACTTTTCATTACCTTCTAGATAGTTACATGCTGTCAACGAGGTAAAGTCTTTGGGTCCAAGACATGTACCTAACTCAGCTAACCATCGTCATTGTAGTAGGATGAACTACTGAGGCTTGTGTCTGGAGTACTGAAACTGTTGCTAACATGTCCTCTAACTTCCATGCCATCTTATCTATCTGCACATCTTTCTGCCTCAACTGATGTCGAAGGCATTGGGCTGATTGGGCGGTGTCTTCTTGATCAACCTCATCACCTTCCATGGCTTATTGCTCCCTGAGAAGAGATCCTATGGTATTAACCATACAGACTCCAACTGTGTCTCCCAACAAGTCATCTTCATTGGGATTGAAGCTCACTTTCTCCTCATCTAACCAATCATACCCCAAGATCTCCTTCTTTTCCATGAAATAATGAGCCACTATCTCATCTAAAGAACAGACATAAATATCTTTGTCATCGCGGTGCACCGTAATGAGAGGCTGACTCATGAGAGACACACTCCACCACTGGTATGAAAGGAGTGACATTCCTAGGAGGCTCCACTATCCTTGGTCATTCATCAAACCTCGCATACCATACTACCATCTCCCTACTAAATCAGAGTTGGTGAAGGGATGACCACTTGCTATCTTTGGTTGCCACTTTGACACCACGGAATAGAAGGTGAGAGAGCTCACCTCCCTCACAAAGGTGAGGGGGGGATCCTCTTGCTAGATCACCAATGGGGTGTGCTTCTCCTCAGATATGGCCTTCATGGTCTTTGATGGAACTAGAGATGCTATGACCTAGACTGGTGATGGCGGATGGGGGGTACAGAGGTGTGGTGGAGACACCACCGACCCTCTATGCATAAGAACTGTCCTTCTGTGATGACTGGTCCCAATAAACAAGATGTTGTTAGTATGGTTGGCATGGGTAGTGTACCAAGGTGGAAAATCAATAAGTGCAAAAGCTACCAACTGGCGATTGAACCTCCGCCTCTCCTAATGGTAATGTGAGTAGATGTATGGGCCTCTCTAGCCCTCTCCTGAAGATATGTCTCCTCACACTGCAAAAGATAATAGATCTCAGATCAAATTGAGCTCCAAATTCTAAACGTTCATAAGCTCACAAGACTCCTGAGGCCACAAATATGACCTCTGCTCTAGTAACTGGATAATGTTGTACCATGGTGGGGGGTGATGTGTGAATCCTCCTAACATCTCTCTATCTAACCGAGAGAGGATGGGCGGTTTCTTGTGTAACTAGTGGTGAAGTCAAGCAGGGAACTCCTTCGGCTGAGCGGCTCCTCCATCTCCCACAATCCTAGTGATACACTTGATCATGCGGTTTTTGTTTCCATTGTCTATGGGATGGAGTGAGAGCTAGACCCATACTCAAATGTAGGGGAGGCAATCCCTGATATCATGGGAGCCTTACCATTAGAGGGTATAGATGATAAGGTGCTAGCCTCTCACAGGCTGACAGAAATGATGCACTAAAATTGGGGCTAGCTCACATCTGCTAAAGTGGGGTGGACTTTCCTTTCTCTTTGAGGAGATGTTAGAAAGAGGTAGATCAATGGATGATGACTTACGCCGGTCACCATGGTCCTTGGTGTGAGTGCCCTCACATGTAATCCGCTCCCTCAAATCCCTACCAAGTGGATAAGATGTATGATCTCGAAGTTGGCTTGGTCCAAAGCCAAATCCATGCCATGAGGGAAAGTGAAAACAAATTTCTGTGAGCCTACCATCTCATATTAACTATAAAGATTGAAAACGAATGTTGTATTGAATGGGAGAATCTGCAATAGGAAATGAGCTTGGATCAGATTTCTATCTTTGTTGTTTTTTTTGAATTTGAATTGAAAATTTGAACCCACATCCAACAACTTGGAAGTGTTAAGTGGGGTTCAAATGGATTTGAGAAGATTTGATTGAAAGAGGAATTTTGAATATGAATCCAACTTCAACAAATTTAGGTATGTTGAAAAGTGGATTCAAATATTTTGAGAAGGATGCTTCCATAGGTTCATGTTTGTTTGAATTTAGATTTTTTTTTTTATTATTTGAGGACCCTTTCCTTTAACAAATTTGGGTATGTTAAAGTAAGGGTCAATTGATTTTGTTTTTGTTTGGTGATTTTGGAATTTTTCTTACTTAGCAAATTTGGGTATGCTAAGTGAAGTGTTTTGAAAATAGTTGTTTCTTTTTGGTGAATTGTTGTTTGATTTTGAAAATTGGAATTCCACTTAGCAAATTTAGGTATGCTAAGTGAAGAACCCAAGTGTGTTTTGTTTGATTTTTGAAAATGATTCTTAGCAAATTTAAGTATGCTAAGAAGATCCTAAGTGTTTCATTTATTTTTTGGATGTTTTGATTTTTTGAAAGAGTAGGATCCTTAGAATATTTAGGTATGCTAAGGAAATCCTAAGTGTTTCATTTGTGTTTTAATTTGTTTGAAAGTGGAGACTTTACTTTAGCAAATTTGGTGCTAAAGATGATGTCCCACTTAGTTTTGTGAAATGGAAGTTTCACTTAGCAAATTTGATTATGCTAAATGAAATTCCAAATGATGTGTTCAAAATTTTTGATTTAGTTTGGTTTTGAAAATGGAAACTTTTCTTAGCAAATTTGGTATGCTAAGGAAAAAGTTCCAAAGGTGCTTGAAAATTTTTTATTTTAGATTTTGGAGACTTCACTTAGCAAATTTGAGTATGCTAAATGAAGTTCCAAAAATATGTTTGAAATTTTTTGATTTTGGATTTGGAGACTTCACTTAGCAAATTTGAGTATGCTAAATGAAGTTCCAAAATGTGTTTGCATTTTTTTTTTTTTTGACTTTAGATTTGGAGACTTCACTTAGCAAATTTGAGTATGCTAAATGAAGTTCCAAAATGTGTTTGAATTTTTTATTTTGGATTTGGAGTCACTTAGCAAATTTGAGTATGCTAAAATGAAGTTCCAAATGTGTTTTGAAAATTTTTTTGGTTTTAAATTTTGGAAACTTCACTTATTGGGTGCTAAATGAAGTTCCAAATGTGTTTGAAAATTTTGAATTTGGAGACTTCACTTAGCAAATTTGAGTATGCTAAATGAAGTTCCAAAATGTGTTTGAAAATTTTTGATTTTGGATTTGGAGACTTCACTTAGCAAATTTAAGTATGCTAAATGAAGTTCCAAATGTGCTTGAAGATTTTTTTTATTTTGGATTTGGAGACTTTACTTAGCAAATTTGAGTATTCTAAATGAAGTTCCAAATGTGTTTGAAAATTTTGGATTTGACTTTGGAAACTTCCCTAAACAAATTTGAGTATGCTAAATGAAGTTCCAAAGATGTTTGAAATTTTTTTTTTTTGGTTTTGAATTTGGAGACTTCAGTAACAAATTTTAGTATGCTAAATGAAGTTCCATATGTGTTTGAAAAAATTTTGATTTTGAATTTGAAGACTTCACTTAACAAATTTGAGTATGCTAAAATGAAGTTCCAAAATGTGTTTGAAAATTTTTTGATTTGGAATATGGGGACTTCACTTAGCAAATTTGAGTATGCTAAATGAAGTTTCAAATGTGTTTGAAAATTTTTTATTTTAGATTTGGAAACTTTACTTAGCAAATTTGGGTATGCTAAATAAAATTCCAAATGTGTTTGAAAATTTTGTTTTGAATTTGGAGACTTTATATAGCAAATTTGATTATGCTAAATGAAGTTTCAAAATGTGTTTGGAAAAATTTTTGAATTTTGAATTTGGAGACTTCACTTAGCAAATTTGAGTATGCTAAATGAAGTTCCAAATGTGTTTTGAATTTTGAAAATATGATTGTTAAGTTTTGATTTTGAAAAGGAGACTTCCATTCAAAATTTGGGTATGTAGGAATGGAGGTATTTTTTATAAATGTGAAAATTTTATTTTGTGTGTGATTATTACTTTTGAAAGAGAATTCCAAATTAATCATATGTGGATATGTTTAAGTGATTGATCTTATTTTCTATTTGAATGAAATCTTCATTCAATAAATTTAAGTATATAAGCGAAGATGTTCATATGTGCTTTTGAAAAATTTAATTTTATTTGAAATGAAAACTTCATTCAAATAGTGTGAGTGTATTGAATGGAAAGGTTCATGTGTTTTTGAAAATCTTATTTTTTAATTTTGATTTTGATTTTTGGAAAGATGATTGTTCATTTTATTTTGAAAATGAAATCTTCATCAAAATGAATTGAAGGAAGATGTTCATTTGTGCTTTTGGAAAAAACATTAGTTTTATTTTTGAAAATTCCTACATGTAACAATTATGAAAATTGTTAAATAAGGGTGATAAAATTTTTGTGGAAAATATTTTATTAAGTGCATTTTTCAAAGGGTGCTTTTTGAAAAGCAGGATTTTAAAGAAAAATTTAAGCCTTTATTATTTTAGAATGAACCTTTCCTTATCATAAAAATGATAAGGCAGAAGTCTTTAAATGTTTTCTTTTTATTTAGATCTTTTTATTTTTACCCATTGGAGAACCTAATGGGGGTTTAAGACCAACAGTGAGGTCCTAAAACCTAAAGATGTTGGCTAACTCAACTTAAGAATGAAATAAGCTAAGTGAATAAAGAAAGATAGTCTCATTCATACCCAAATCCTATTGATACTTGAAGACAATGATCATTTACCAAAGATGGAGAGAGGAACCATCCCAGTGAGTCACCAAAAAATCATGGTGAAAATATTCCACCTTCATCTATCCTTTTGAAAGGATAAATGAAAATATAAATTATCTTTTTTTGGGACACCGTAGATCAGATGTTTATTATTTGTCGGTGCATTGAGGAGAGGTGTACTATCTCAAAAGACATAAATCACCATCTTACAATGGACCTAATCACATCAATAAGGACTCCTAAGGATAATGGGTTTGCATATGTACCAGAGATTCTTCCCTTATTTTACATGGAAAAGTAAAGTAGGACTTATTTTAAATTGAGTTCATTAAGTTCCCTATAGGGGCAAGCCCCATAGTTAATTACATCCTAAGGGACAAGATCCCTTAGGAATACTCTTGATTAAGATAAATGATCATTGTCTTCAAAGATTTCAATAGGAAAGGACTATCAATTGATTGGTTCATTTTTTAAGATCAAATGAGATTGATCAAAGAGAGGGAGTTATTATCAAAGCCAGAAGAAAGATAAGTAGGAGATGCCCACGATTCTAGAAACCTGGCAACCATCTCAAACTATCATATGATTGGGCTTTACATTTTTGAAATTGATTTAATTTGTTTGAGTTAAATTTTTCATTAGAAATTTAAGGCTTATGATTCCATAACACAAGATTATGGAAATGCCTAAGAGGTGAGGATTTAAGCTTATGGCCTAAAGGGAGAAGCAACCTAAATCAGGGAGCTTGAGGGCCAAAAGCATAACCTAAATCTAAGATAAAAAATGGGTATTTGGTTCACCACCACAAGAGAGGACAAACCACTCGACTGTTTAGACTTACAACTGCCTGGAGGTGGCTGCCAACTAACTCCTCCTACGATTTTAAATACATGTAGTTAAGTCATATGTTTTATGCAAGATAGTTAGGCTATTATTTATTTAGAAAGAGATAAAAATCCTTAAACTCACTCCTTAAAGAGACTAGATCATGTAAGGACATGCTTCAAATTGCCTAAATCTAATGCAATTCAGACTTTATTTTATCTTCATTTCTTGATACTTATGTTGACTCATGCTAATATGATTCATATGCCTAATGCATGAGAAATAAAGTTATTGGCCAAAATCAAGAAGGGAGGTGTGTTTCCATCATGGCTCTCAAAAGCCAAGTTTCTGCAAAGGTGGAAACCTTCCAATCAAGAGTGAAATAAGATGCGTGCATTATAAAAAAATACTCATCTAGCTAAGGGGTTGTTAATTCTTTTATCTTGATTTTTAACCTAAGCTTTAGGTGAGGTTATGAGTTCTTATTTTTATTTTGGAGTTGTTAGATTTGGTAAAAGATTTATTTTTCTTTAAGAGCCTAATCCACATCAGTTCATACATAAAGCAAGAAAGAAACTAGGAAAAAGATGCCACTTAATGCATAAGCTAAATAAATCATCAATCAATTTATAAAGCTAATCACCAAAAGAATAAGAGGTTGTTGTGGTACCACACACAAACCAAAATAAATTAGTAGCTCTACCCAACCCGATTACAAATGAATTAAATATAATTAAGCAAGGAACTTATTATTTTGGGGGTCTTCAAGCTTCATTTCATCATTCCTCTTTTCTCCTTTCTTCTTCTTTTCTTCTTTCTTCTTTGGTTCCTTCTTTTGTGTGGTTGAAAGGTGGATGTTTCTAAAGTTTCACATGATGCATAAGATCAGATCTTATGACCAATGCTCATCCTAATCCAACAATCATTCCAAAATCCTAATTGCAAAATTTACATGAAAAGGAAAAGAAAATCTAACTAACACTGTAAAATAAAGGTTAGCTAAACAAACCACCAAATCCCAAGCAAGTATATTAGACTTATCACCCACACATGGGTGACTTGTCGCCTATTGGATTATGCTTAGGGTATAAGCACGCATAGCAAAAGCATTTATATTTTTATTTATCTTTAAGCACAATCCCCTATACAAAGTAATGGTTAGACTAAGATTGCCCTATCATTCATTTTATGCACATACATCCTAACATCCAGTCTAAAACATATATCACAAAATAAAACCAAGCATCAAACCATGCACATATAACCTAAAGCTAGAAGTGGTGACTTAATGTGTGTGCTTTGAGGTTTGTGTATGTATATGGCTTTAAGTTAAAATTTTCTAAGTAAAGCATGTTCAACTTAGGAGGATTTCATTTAAGTGATTTAGATGTTTTGGATTGATTTTATTTTATGTTTTTATTAGGTTCAAATGAATCTTACAATTAATTACTAAGTTATAAAGAGAGTGATTGAGAAGAAAACTTCTCTTTCCTCCCCTAACCTAAGTAATTTCTAAAGTAGATTCATGTTTTGATTTTGTTTAGTGAATATTTTGATTAATTTTTTAATTAATCCTAAGTTTAGATGAACTCTAAACAAACCCATTCAAAATGAAAGGCATTTTAAGATTAAATAAAATGAACCAAATTCACAAAACATACATTACTTCATTTCTTTTCCAACATGTATAACATGCATATGAATGAGTCTTAAGCATATCTATACACACAAATGAAAATGTTTAACACACTTTATGATGCATGCTAAGTAATTCATTTAAGGAAATTTTAAAGTTCATGATGCATGATTTTTCTCAAGTAGGAAAGGGATTTCTTATCCAATTTTCACATGCACATATGAAAGTAAGAAAGGCATAAATGAGTACAGCATCATTGTTAACCAGAGGTGTAAGGTACAATACCTACTTAGGGTAACTTAAAACATTATAACCTCGAGGTTGTCTAGACTAATATACCACTTTCCTTAAATACAAATATGTGTACAAAAGAAATGAATGAAAAAGATAGAATGCAAAAAAATTGCATTAGTTGATTCATTTTGTTTATGCAATTTATGTTTGTAAGCATAGGTATCCTTAAGTGATAGTATATGAATAGGATATGGGATTAGGCAAGTTAGGTTCTTTTCAAATGAACCACACTTACCAAATCTATTCAAAACTACTAAAAGAAAAGAGGAGGAAGACCTACACTAAGCACATCCTTATATCTTACTCACATAAGCTTATAATTAAAATATAAGTAATACACTTTCAATTTTGATAATTGATTCATATATTTCGAAAATAATTTGAATGTTATAGTGATAATAGCCACTCATATTTTTACTTTAGCCAACATATGCAAATTTGACATAAAGTAAACATTTTCATTTTAATTTTGAATTTTGAAGAGTATGAATGCATGAAACCACATGACATACATATTTAACATGTTAAGGAAAGAACTAAAGTAATGAAATCATGTAAAAATAATCACTTTAATTAAATCCTAAAGACAATCTTATGAAATAAGAAAGCTTAAAGTAAATCAAAGTTTACTTAAAATGATTTTAGTTTGATTTAGAATTTGATTTAATTTTTAAAATATGGATTGAATTTGCTCTTCCTAACCCATTACCACATGTGTTTGACATTTTTTTTAATTTTTAAATGATTAGATTTATTTTAGATTTTGATTAGGTTAAGGTATGAATTAACTAATTAACCCTTACCACCACCACCTTAGCATAGTTAATGAGATGACATAAAACCTCAAAAGAAATTTAAAATTATAATGCACTTAGGAAGAAACGGGTCTAATGCAATTTGGCTCATGATTAATGGTTAATTAAGCTAAGGGATTTAACTTAAATAATTTCAAAATGCCTCTCACACATATGAGTTGAGTCTTGATTTCCTTAATTTCACTTAAGCTCTTGAACACCTAAGCATCTACCCAAAGCAGATTAATTAAGTTCTGGAAAGTTTTAGAAATTTTAAGAAATTAATTAAGTGGATAATTAATGAATTAACCCTTAATTAAAAGAAAAGGATTAAGGAAAGGGAGATTTAGGGAATAGCGGAAATGCCCCAAAATTATTCTATCTCTATTCATTAGATCAATCTTTCAATATGGGATTAAAACACTAATCAAACCCTTAATTATCATTAATTACATAAAGAGGGTAATTAGGAAATGCATTTACAATTCCCCCAATTAAGCCTTCAATAAATCACAAGAAAATTAGAAGAGGTAGCTGTCATCCCCCAAAATATACCCAAGAAGTTTGGGATTAATCAGAGGATTAATTAAGGAGTAATTAAGAAATTAATATTTCCATTAAAAGAAAAAATCAGAGAAAGATATAACTCAAAATCTATTAAAACTAATTTTAGAATATTCTAATTGAATTATCTTTTTAAATTTACCTCATATTTTTCTAATTTTTAGGAGATATGAATTTTAAAGCTTAATTAATTAATTATTAAACCAATTAAACCCCCTTTACAATCGCGTGGTAGCTTTCCACTGTACAGAAGCACTTAAATGTCGCATCATGGCGGTATTATGGTTTGATACTCGCCATTCAATCAAGGATCGAACTATTAGGAATCACCCAGTAGTTTTAAAAAATATGCATTAAATCTTAGTTGTCCATCCAAAATGTGTGGATGGATTGAGATCATCCCTATTCCCAAGGATCATAGGAACCATGATCTAGCCTTAATCCAGCTTGATTGAGCTCGGATTAGGATAAAAACACACACCATCATACATTAATGGCAATCCTATCCAACAGTTTAATTTTCATGCCATGACACTTTCTTTCACAAAGGACCAACACCTCTTAAGTTTAATGGTCAAAAAATATAATACCTCGTCAGAGGTGATCACCGACGCTCGATTCCCTTTGAGGAGCTTCATTTGGTTAAGACAAAGCTATGGTGAAAGAATTAGCTCCTAAGGCTGGGTAGTTTGCTTTATGGACCAACTCCCCTTGCCCTTGCTTGCAGCTTTGATCAAATTAGACTTCTCCTTGCCTGAACTTGAGGGAGAGCTTATGCAAGCTTGATTTGGTCCCCTGAGGGAGTGTGCAAAGGCAATTGAGTTGGATTGTAGTGTGGAGGAAGTTAGGAATTCTATGGAGCTCCTCTATTTTCAAAGGATGAAAACCGAGAATGGCTGATTTCAAATCCCTCTTAGAAAGCTTAGGATCACTCTTCGATGGCTCCTAACACTCTCTAACACTCAATTGACAATGGGATGTGCGAATTGAATTGAATTAAGGGAGTATATCTCCCCCTATGAGAATTGGATGGTCGAAGCATGGCTTGTCATTTTGATCCAATTGACCATATGGAAAGGGTTCTTTGAGTTGTTTGAAGTTGGTTCATGGTCAGTTTGAGCTAATGAGTGGATTGGTGCTTCAAATTAGTGGAGAGGTTTTCAATTTGGCCAATTTGAGCTATGGTTTTTGTCCTTGGATCCATTTAATGACCCACACCCATTGGGTTGGGTGCACCACCCTCCATAGGGTTCACTTACCTATTAGGAAGGTATCAAGTTGATATGAAGAGGGCTTGACCAATTTCCCCATGGATTAGACCAAAATTTGTTCTATGGCCTAGTGGTAGAATGGTCATTTGGCTGATTTTTAATTTGAATATGTTGGGTATGTGGAGAAAATAGGTTTTCCCAAGTTTCATTGGATTTGGAGTTCATTTGATATGGTTTGGCTCATGTTGACCCATTTAGGTCAAAATGGGTCAACTTGGGTCAAGTTGACCAATTGCTCAAATTAGGTCAAACCAAGGGTTGGGTTAAGTTCATATGACCATTTGAAATGTTTTGGTGGCTTTGGTTTGATTCAATTTGGTTTAGTTTTGAATTTGGCTCATATGACTTCATTTAGGTCAAATGGGTCAAGTTGACCAATTTGACCCATTTGAACTATTTGAGCTAGTTCATGGGTAGGTTTAGGTTTGGTTAGTCATATGTAGTGGATTGATATTTTTGTTTCCAAACAATTTTGGTTAAGTTTGAATTTGGCTCAACATGACCCCTTTAGGTCAAGTTGGGTTCAAGGTCCATTGGGCTAGGTTAGGTCTAGTTGGCCAATTGAGGCTTTGGTAAAGTTCAACAAGTGATTTGTAATGAACTTGACCCATTGGTTTCAATCAATTTAGCTTAGATCAAGTTTTGACACATTTTGACTTTTTATGTCAAGTTTGGTCAAGTTTGGTCAACTTGGGTCAAGTGGCCAATTGGGTTAGGTTAGGCTCAAATGTTGACTTGGTCCAGTTCAAACATAGTTCATGAATGGACTTAGATCAATGGTTTCAATTAATTTGTTCTATGGTGGATTTTGGTTATGTTGGGTTTCATTTTGGCTAAGTGTTGACTTGGTCAACCCTTAAGTTTGACTTGGTTTGACCCAATTTGATTGGTTGATCATCCCATGATGATTATTGATCATGATGAGAGGCATATGTGAGTTTGATTCAATCCCATTTGGTTAGGATTAGAATTTGGCTCATAAGGGTATTTTAGGTCACTTTGGGTCAAGTGAGCCTAAGTGGGTCAAATGGCTTGGTCAAAGCTTGATTTGAGTTTGATTGAACTCCTGTATGGACTTATGATTGAAATATAAATTCATTTACAAGTGGTTTGAAGTCAAAGGGGTTTTGATCCATTTGATAATTTCATATTCAAAGGAAGAATATAATGGATTTGGGGCTTGATTTTTGAATTGGGTTTTGATTAAGTGATTGAGGTTCATATTTATATTTGGATTCATGATTGTAGGGTTGATTGAATCATGAAGAAAAATCAAGAGTTTGGCTTGATTTGAAATTGATTTGGCTAAGTTCAAGATTTTGACTTGAAAGGCTGGTTGGATTTTGAGTTTTGATTTTTTGATTTTGGAATTGGTTTTGATTGTTTGAATTTATATTTCATTTATATATGTGAATATAAATGAGAATATAAATGGATCATGAGCAAATTTCAAGGATTTAAAGTGATTTGATCATGATTTAGGCTAAGTCTATTAAAAAGAATTTAAAGGACTTAGGAAATTTTGGAGTAGGGATTTGAATTTGTGAATTTAGTTTGATTGATTTATATTTATATTTCATTTATATATGTGAATATAAATAAGAATATAAATGAGTTATGAGAAAATCTCATGAATTTGAATTGATTTGATCGTGATTTAGGCTAAGTCCTTAAGAGGGAAATTAAGGGACTTAGGAAATTTCATGAATTGATTTTGAATTTTGAGTTTAGTTTGATTGGTTTGAATTTATATTTCCTTTATATATGTGGATATAAATGAGAATATAAATGAATTATGAGAAAATCTCATGAGTTTGAATTGGTTTAGATCATGATTTTAGCTAAGTCCTTAAGAGAAGATTAAGGACTTAAGAAAGATTTGGACTTAGGAATTTCATTCATGGATTTCAATCATGGATTTCAACACATGGAGTTGTTTTGAGTTTGGAGAAAATCAAATAAGATTGATTTATAGTTTGAATTGAATGAAGGAATATGAGGAATGATTCAAGCTAAGGGTAGGCAAATTTTCCTAACACCCCTAAGGCATAACCTATTTCTATGGCTAACTCTTATAAGTCTCTAGGGCTAGGTTGAGTGTCCACCTAATCACTAGATGTGTCTTAAGACTAAGGAACTCTTAAAGTCTAAGAGGAGTTCTATGCCTAAGATGGAGGGGTTGAGAGCTCATCCGAAAAATGAGGTCAAAAAGCTTAAGGAACTCACTTAATTACTTTTATGGTTTTCTCACACATATGAGCTAACCATAATTTCATTAGCTCTCTTTAGGTTATTGAACACCCAAAGAACTACCCAAGGATTAATTAGGGAAATCAAATTTAATTAAATTTTTAATTTAATTGATCAAATGATTAATCCATTAATTCACTTTTCTCTTTCTTAATTATCAATTTTGATTATCTTTTGAAAATGAGATGGACTTAAGGAAAAAAGGTTGGAAAAGAGGTTCAAACCTAATTCCATAAGCTATCCATTTAATCAAACATGAATTCATATAATTTGAGTTTTAGTTTAGCCAATTAAGTCATTGATTAATTAATAATTAATTATCATTTTTAGTTGAAAAGAGAGGGAAAATTAGGGAAAGGATTAGGGGAGAAGCCCCAATCTAATTCCCTAAGCTTCCTTACTGTTCAACAATAATTAAGGAGTCCAAATAAATAAATAATTAATTACTATTCATATACTTAATTATCATTTAATTAAGTTAAGAATGTAATTAGAGCTTAATCAATCAATTTCCCTAATTAAGTAACCAATAAATTCCAAAAAAAATAAGGAAGGCAAAGCTCATCCCCCTAAATATCCTCAAAAGTTTGAAATCAATTGGATGATTAATTAAAGAGTAATTAAGCTAAGTAAGTTTTTAATTAAACCTTAATTAAGCTAAAAATTACTATTAAAAATTAATTAAGGATAAGTTTAATAGATTCTCTCTAAAATACCTTTAAAAAGTTCCTTCATTTGCATTTTTGGATTTTTCTATAATTAGTTTTAGAATTTTGAAAGTTTCAGCACACACATCAGGCTAAGTCATCACTTCTAGCTTTAGGTTAGGGTGGTGCATGGTTTAATACTTGCTTTTGTTTTATGATATTTATTTTATTCTAGATGTTAGGATGAATGTGTGTAGAATAAATGATAGGATGATCTAAGTCTAACCATTTTCTTCTACAGGGAATTGTGCTTAAGGGGTGTTATAATAAATATAAATATAAATGTTTTTGTTGTGCAAGTGCTTATACCCCTAAGCATAATTCAATTGGTCAGGTGGACTTAGTCACCCATGGGTCGGGTGATTAGTCCAATATACATGCTTGGGATTTGGTAGTTTGTTTAGCTAACTTTTGTTTTTCATGTGTTAGCTAGATTTACTTTTCCTTTTCATGTAATTTTTGTAATTAAGATTTTGGAATGATTGTTATGGGGATTATGATGAGCATTGGTTATAAGATCTCATCTTATGCACCATATGAAGCCTTTGGGGCATCCACCTTTCAACCATCCAAAAGAAGGAACCAAAGAAGAAAGAAGAAAAGAAGAATGAAGAATGAAGCTTGAAGACCTTCATAACAATGAATTTCTTGCTTAATTGTATGTAATTCATTTGTAATCTGGATTGTATAAGGGTAGAGCTTGGATACCCAATTTGTTTTTGGGTTTGTGCAGTGATACCCGACCACAATGGCCTCTTATTCTTTTACGATTAGCTTTATAAATTGATTGATGGTTTGTTTAGCTTGTGCATTAAGTGGCATCATTTTCCTAGTTTCTTCCTTGATTTATGTATGGCTCGGATGTGGACTTGGCTCTTAGGGAAAAATAAATCTTCTACTAAACTTAATAATTCAAAATTAAAAAAATAAAGAACTCATAACCTCACCTAAAGCTTAGGCTAAAAATCAAGATAAAAGAATTAGCAACCCATTAGCTAGATGAGTACTTCTTTTATAACATCATGCACAAATGTATATTATGTTCACTCTTGATTGGAGGGCTTCCACCTTTGCCAGAGAAACTTGGCCTGACCTTTGAGAGCCATGGTGGAAACACACCTCCTCCTTCTTGCTGATTTTGGCCAATAATCTCATTTCTCATGCATTAGGCATATGAATCCTATTAGCCTGAGTCAAAATAATTGTCCAAAAATAAAAATAAAAATAAAATGAAATCTGAATTGCATTAGATTTAGGTCATTTGAAGAATACCCTTACATGATCTAGTCTTTTTAGGGAGTGAGTTTAAGGACTTAGTCTCTTTCTAAATAAATAATAGACTAGCTATCTTGCATAAAGTATATGACTTGCCTACATGAATTTAAAATCATAAGAGGAGTTATTTGGTGACCACCCCTAGGCAGTTGTAAGTCCAGGTAGTCAGGTGGTTTGTCCTCTATTATGGAGGCAAATCGAATGCCCATTTTCAGCTTAGATTTAGGTTGTGCTTTTGGTTCTTGCCAAAGCTCCTAGATTTAGGTTCTGTGGTTGCTTCTCTCCTTTGTGGGCCATGAGTATAAATCCTCACCTCTTAGGCATTTTCTTAATCTTGTGTTATGGAATCATAAGTCCTAAATTTCTAATGAAAAATTCAACTCAAACAAATTAAATCAATTTCAAAAATATAAATCCCAACTATAGGATAGTTTGAGATGTTCGCTAGGCTTCGTAGGATTGTGGACATCTCCTACTTATCTTTCTTTGGCTTCGATAATAACTCCCTCTCTTTGATCAATCCCATTTGATCTTCCAAAATAAACTAATCGATTGATAGTCCTACCTATTGAAATCTTTGGAAACAATGATCATTTATCTTAATCGAGAGTATTCCTAAGGGATCTCATCCTTTAGGATGTAATTAACTATGGGGGCTTGCTCCTGAAGGGAACTTAATGAACCCAATTTAAAATAAACCTTACTTTACTTTTTCATATAAAGTAGGGAAAGAATCTTTGGTACATATGCAGACCCACTATCTTTAAGAGTCCTTATTCAAATAATTAGGTCCATTGTAGGGTGGTTACTTCTATCTCTAGAGATAGTACACCTCTCCTCAATGTCATACTTGATTACCTTAATAAGAATATCTATGGATCTATGTGGTGTCCCAACAAAGCGTATATTTTTATATATTTTTGTTTTCAATTATCCTCTTTTCCAAAAGGAGGGGGATAGATGAAGGACAAAAATGTATAAAATTATTTCACCACACTAACATCCTCCTAAACAAGGAACCACTTGGGTGATCAGTTGAAAACACAACAAATCGAACCTGACCTAAGGCTACCCGTCGGTGTGCAATGGTCGTTCTAGAGAATGCATAATAGACTTTGTTGATGACATTTTTAGGATGAGCTCTCAACCCCACCATCTTAGACATAGAACTTCTCTTAGACTTTAAGAGTTCCTTAGTATTAAGACACATCTATTGATTAGGTGGACACTTAACCTAACCCTAGAGAATTAGAAGCCTTAGCCATAGGAATAGGTCATGCCTTAGGGGTGTTAGGAAAATTTGCCTACCCTATAGCTTGAACCAACTCCTTACTTCCTTCCTTCAAGTCAAATTCAAATCAACTCCAAATCAAATATTGAATCAATTTCAATGGATTTTCTCAAATCATGAATCAATTCCAAATAATTGAAACCCATGATTGAAATCCAAATTCAAATTCCAAAATTCTTTCCTAAGCCCTTTGATTCTATCTTATGAACTTAGCTCAAATTAAATCCAAATCAATTTAAATTCAAGAAAATTTTCTCCTAACTCGCTTATATTCTCATTTATATTCACATATATAAATGAAATATAAATTCAAATCAATCAAAGTAAATCCAAAATTCAATTCCAAGTTCAAAATCTTTTTTAACTCTTCTCATTCCCTCTTAAGGACTTAGCCTAAATCATGTTCAAATCAATTCAAACTCATGAAATTTTCTCATAACCCATTTATATTCTCATTTATATTCACATATATAAATGAAATATAAATTCAAATCAATCAAACCAAATCCAAAATTCAAATACAAATCAAAAATCTTTCCTAAGTCTTTTAATTCCCTCTTAAGAACTTAGCCTAAATCAAGTTCAAATCATTTCAAATCCTTGAAATTTCTTATAACAATTTATATTTTCCTTTATATTCACATATATAACTGAAATATAAATTCAACCAACCAAAATCAACTCAAATTCAATCAAAATCCAACATAAGCCTTTCAAGTAAAAATTCTTGAACTTAGCCAAATCAAACTCAAATCAGGCCAAACTCTTGATTTTTCTTCATGATTCAATCAATCCTTCAATCATGAATCCAAATATAAACATAAACTTCAATCCTCAAACCAAAACTAAATTCAAAAATCAAGCCCAAGTCAAACTCATGTTCACCCTTTTGAACTTGAAATTGTCTAATGAATCAAAACCAATTTGGCTTCAAATCTCTTGCAAATGGATTTATATTTAAACCATAAATCCATATGTGAGTTTAACCAAAGTTAAACCAATCCATGATTTAATCCAATTTGGTCAATTGGTGCAAATCGATCAACTTAGCCCAAATTGACCTAAAGGATCAAATTGGCCAAAATCTAAATTAAATCCAAATTAAATTAAATTAATTGAAACCAATTGAACCAATATACTCCAAATAGTCATTTGAACTTGACCCAACTCTTCGTTTGACCTAATTTGACTAATTAATGACTTAACTCTTTGACCCAATTTGATCCAAATGGGTCAAATTAAATAATTAAACCAAATGAACTTTAAATGACATGAAATTTGGTCAACTTACTTTTGACTCATTTCAAATCTGCCCAAATCAAATTCAATATCAAATGACCACTTTGCCCTTGGTCAGTTCCATGAATAGACACTTTCAGTGGTCATTTCTCTTCTTAATACGACACTCATCTATTGGTCCACATAGGCACCATGAACGATTTTCCCAAGGAGTGGTTGGGGCCATGACTCATGGGAGGTGAAATCACCTCACCTCTCCCATTGAAACACTTAGCATGAAGGACACTCACCTCCCCTTGGCTAGGACTCCCACTTGTCCTTCATGGCAACCACTTTTCATGCCTTAGCCAACCATAGGGAGCCACCTAGGATGATTATCTTCCATTCCCAACCACCCCAAGCCAAATAACATGAGTTTGGAGCTAAAATTTTAAACAAAAGGTTTATTTTCGTTCACTTTTCATTCAAAGGCTCTAGTGGCTAAAGGAAATGCCCATTTCCCTCATTCTCCTCCTTCTAGAGCTCCCAAAGCCATTAGTAATCACCCTCACTTTAGTTTGGAGAGAAATACTTTAAAACTAAGTGGATTTCGATGAGAAAATGATGATCACCAGAGGATATTTCATTTTGACATGAATGCGAGGATCTAACCTCAATCCAAGGCCTCTTCCCTCACTCAATAGCACACTCGAGTCACCACCATTGCCAGAAATCATCTCCAGTGAGGTAACCTTCAAAAATCATAATCGGCCTTAGGATCCCTCATTTTGTGATGGTTTTTGCACAATTTTAGGAATACCTAGATAATCCGCATTTTACTTTAAATCATCCCAATTAGAAAATAAAATTTTTGTGTGAATCATTATAGTCTATTGGACAAGTTTTCTACTTATCAATTCAAATTCTAAATCTATTCGCATGATTTTAAATGATAATACCGATCGCCTCAGATGAATGATGACCATCACGATCTATGATCAATCGAGTTCCGATTGCTCTCTAAGCATTGACCTTATCTTCTCGCTCTTTTGGGCAAACGTAGCACTACATGTGAATCATATGGTGCCACATGATGAAAATCCAATCGCAATATTGGTGTTGCGTTATTATGATAATTTTTGATTTAAAAAATTAATTAAAATCACTTAAAACTTTAAAAATTCATACAAAATAAAATACTTAACTAAAATTATAAACAAGGTCTCGTTGAATTTGTCTTTCTAAGAATTACACAAATTAATTTTTTATTTTGAGCTTAATTGAGTTTTAGTAAAAATCAAATTTTATTAATTAAATAAACAATACAATTAAGTTGAAATTTTCAATTTAAAATTTTAAAATACACCTACCATAAAAATTTCAAGCCAAAATTACATAGGTATCAAAAGATATTGATTTTTGAGTATAAAATGATTTATTTAATAAAATAAATTAGCAGAATTCATAAAAATCACTTAAATTAATTGAAACTTCCTAGATTCATAACTAATTATAGAAAAATCTAAAAAAATACAAACTCAAGTTCATTTTAAAGATAATTCAGAGGAGAATCCAATAAAATTATTTCTAATTAAATTTGAATAATAGATTTTTCTTAATTAGGATTTATTTAAAAACTTAATAACCTTAATTACTCCTGAATTACTTCATTAATTAATTCCAAACTTCTTAGGCGTGTTTAGTGGGATGACTTCTACCTCTTCTAATTTTCTTGGACATTATTAATGAGTTAATTAGGAAAATTAATTAATGAACCTTTAATCACTTTCTTAATATAATTAGGGTTAATTAAGCATATGAACAGTGGTTTAATTCCTTGATTAAGATAATTAAACATTATTTAAGTGATTAAAAGATTTATGAAATAATTTTGGGATATTTTCCTTAATCTATTCCATAAACCCCCTTTCTTCCTTAAATCCAAATCTAATTAAGGGTTAATCCACTGATGACCTAATTAATTAACTTGATAAAATTTTTAAAACATTCCAAAAACATAATCAATCCTTCTTGGATAGATACTTAGGTGTTCAATAACCTAAGTAAACTTAAGGAAATCATACCTAACCCATATTTGTGGGAAAGGTTATGAAAGTACTTAAATTAAATCCTTTAGCTTAATTAATCATTAATTGTGAGCCAATTGCATTAGGTACCATTCTTTCCTAGGATGCATTGGTGATTTAATTTTCTTGTGCTTTTATGAACTTAATCTACACCTTGACCTTACCAAAGCATAAAATTAATCTAATCACCTAAAAATTAAACTAAAATAATACACACATGTGAGAATGGACCAGCAAATAAACTTTCCTAATTCAAATCAAACTCAAAACAAAATGAAAGTCTCTTTAAACAACTTTTGATTCTCTTTAAATGATCTTACTTTAAAAGATTATCTTTAAGAATTAATTAGAGTGAATGAAATTACATGCTTACATCACTTTATTTCTTTCCTAGCATGCTAAATGTGTATGTCATATGAGTTTTATACATTTATTCTTTTTTTAAAATCAAATTCAAGATGAAATCTTTTTTTATGTCAAATTCCAAGTTTTGGCTAAAGTAAAAAATATGAGTGGCTATTATCACTATTAAATTCAAAACTATCTTCAAAATCTATAAATCAAATACCTAAAACTCAAAGTGTGCTACTTATAATTATTTATAAGCTTGCATGTGGATATAAATATGAAGATGTGCATGGTGTAGCCTTCCTTCTCTTTTCTTTTAGTATGATTTTGAATAGAATTTGACAAAGTGTATAGTTCATTTGAAAAGAACATAACACTTGCCTAATTCCCTTCCTATTAATTCCTATAATATTACTTAAGAAGGACATCTACATTTGCACATATAAATTGCATAAACAAAATAAATCAACCAACATAAACTTTTTGCATCTTTATTTTCAATTCATTTCTTTTGGACATGCTTGTATTTAAGGAAAGTCATATATTAGTCTAAAACCGAGATTGTGAGACTTTAAGTAGCCCTAAGTAGGTCTTGTACTTTACACTCCTAGTTAACAATTGTGTTGTACTCACTTATGCCTTTCAAACATACATGTGTGCATGTGAAAAATGGATAATAAATTTTTTTTTCTACTTAATGAAAATCATGCATCATAAAACATTCAAATTTTCTTAAGTAACTCACTTAGCATTCTCTTTCCATGCATTTCTTTTTGTACATGCACATGTATTTAAGAAAAGTGGTAAATTAGTCTAGACAACCCTGGGGTTGAGAGGCTTTAAGTAGCCCTAAGTAGGTCTTGTACCCACTTTAATATGGTACTCACTTATGTCTTTTATACTTGTAAATGTGAATATGAAAAATGGATAAAAGAATCACTCTCTTCTACTTAACAAAATCATGCATACATGAAACATTCCAAATTTTTTTAATCAACCTCTCTTAGCATTCATTATTAAGGTGTGTTAAATAATTGAATTGCAAGTATAGATATGTTTAGGATTCATTCATATGCATGTTATACACATGTGGAAAGAAATAAAATGTTGTGAATTTTGGGATAGTAATTCACTTTACTTAATCTTAAAATGCCTTTCATTTTGAATAAGATTATTTAGAGAAAATCTAAACTTAAGATTAATTAAAATGCATAATAAAACATTCACTAAACAAAAATCATTAATGAATCTACCATAGAAATCACTTAAGGTAGGGAGGAAAGAGAAGTTCTCTTCTCTTTTCCTCTCTTTATAACCTTTAGTAATTAAGTAGATTCATTCAAAACAAATCAAGTCATCAAATAAAATTATCCCATATCAACTAAACAACTTAAATAAGACCACCCTTCTAAGTTGAACCATTTAACACTTGGAAAATCCTAACCTTAAAGCCTAGCTAAGCATATCACACAAACCTTACTTGGCACACATTAGGCTAAGTCACCACTTCTAGTCCTATGTTAAGGCAGTGCATGGTTTGATGTTTACTTTTATTTTATGATGTGATGTTTTAGTCTGGATGTTAGGGTGTATGTACGTAGAATGAATGGTAGGACAATTTAGTCTAATCATTATCTTCTACAGGGATTGTGCTTAAGGGGCGATGTAATAAAAATGTAACGCTTTTGTTGTGCAGGTTGCTTATACCCTTAAGAATAATCAAAATAGGCTAAGTGGACTTGGTTACCATGTGTGGGGTGCTAAGTCTAATTTTTTAACATACATGCTTGGGATTTGTATGATTTCTTTAGCTAATCTCTATTTTATGTGTTAGTTAGATTTACTTTTCCTTTTCATGTATTTTTGCAATTAAGATTTTGGAATGATCATTATGGGAGATTATAATGAGCATTGGTTATAAGATCACATCTTATGTACCATGTGAAGCCTTTGGATTATCCACATTCCAACCATCCAAAAGAAGGAACCAAAAGAAGAAAGAAGAAAGAAGAAAAGAAGAATAAAGAAATGAAGCTTGAAGACCCCCATAACAATGAATTCCTTACTTAATTGTACTTATTTATTTCTAATCTAGGTTGTATAAGGGTAGAGCTCGGCTACCTAATTTATTTTCAGATTTGTGCGATGGTTGCAACCACAATGGCCTTTATTCTTTTGTGTTAGCTTTATAAAATGTTTGATGTTTTGTTTAGCTTGTGCATTAAGATGGCATGTTTTCCTAGTTTATTCCTTGCTTTGATGTATGTCCTGGATGATGATTAGGCTTTTAGGGAAAAATAAATCTTCTACCAAATTAATCAACTCAAAATTAAAAATAAATAACTCATAACCTCATTTAAAGCCTAAGTCAAAATCAAGATAAAAGAATTAGCAACTCCTTAGTTGGATGAGTATTTTTTTTACAACATCATGCATAAAAGCATATTATTTTACTATTGATTGGAGGGCTTCCACCATTGCCAGAGAAACTTGGCTTGACCTTTGAGAACGTGGAAACACACCTCCTCCCTTCTCACTAATTTTGGCCAATAATCTCATTTTCTCATTAGGCATATGAATCCTATTATCTTGAGTCAAAATGATTGTCCAAAAATGAAAGTAAAATGTAATATGTTTTGCATTAGATCTAGGTCATTTTCAATGCCCTTACTTGATCTAGTCTCTTAGAGAGTGAGTTTAAGGACTTAGTCTCTTTCTAAAATAAATAACATCCTAGTTATCTTGAATTAACATAAGACTTTCCTACATGTATTTAAAATAGTAGGAGAAGTTAGTTGGCAGCCACCCCTAGGAGGCTGTAAGTCTAATAGTCGGGTGGTTTATCCTCTCTTGTGGAGGTAAACTAAATACCCATTTTCACCTTAGATTTAGGTCGTGCTTTTGGCCCTCACCAAAGCTTCCTAGATTTAGGTTTTGAGGTTGATTCTCCCTTCTATGGGCCATAAGCATAAATCATCACCTCTTAGTCATTTTCATAACCTTATATTATGGAATTATAAGCCCTAAATTTCTAATAAAAATTCAACTCAAATAAGTAATTCAATTTTAAAATGTAAAGCCCAACCTTAGGATAGTTTGAGATGCTCGCTAAGTTTCTTAGCATCATGAGCATCTCCTACTTATCTTCCATTGGCTTCAATAATAACTCTTTCTCTTTGATTAATCCCATTTGATCTTCCAAAATAAACTAATCGATTGATAGTCTTACCTTTTCAAAATATTTGGATAAAATGATCATTTATCTTAATCAAGAGTATTCCTAAGGAATCTCATTCCTTAAGATATAATTAACTATGGGGGCTTGCCCCTGTAGGGAACTTAGCAAACCCAATTTAAAATAAATCCTACTTTACTTTTCCATATAAAGTAGGGGAAGAATCTCTAATACATATGCAGACCTATTGTCTTTATGAGTCCTTAATTAAGTGATTAGGTCCATTGAAGTGTGGTGACTTCTGTCTTTCAAGATAGTACACCTCTCCTCAATGTCATACCTGATTACCCTAATAAGAATATCTGTGGATCTACGTGGTGTCCCAACTAAAAGGCATATATTTTTGTTTTCATTCATCCTCTTCAAGAGGATGGATGAAGGTGGGAATATTTTCACCACAGACTTACATCTTCCAAAGTAAAGATGGCCGTGGGGACGTTGGTGGCATAACAAGTCAAACCGACTAGAGTGAATGAGAGTGCCTTATCTCAACTCAAAAGTAATGTGATTCCTATAGGGAGTTTTCGCGACTAAAGATAGGATGTCTGTTTGGGAAAAGGTATCGCTGGGGGTTTCCTTCTAATCCGTGAGCAAAAATATATAATTTATTTATATGTTTGCATGGATCTTGTTGGTGTGCGAGGGACCACACTGAGAATTTACACATCCACAAAATGGATTCTCCAACCACAGGGGTGGCTACTAGGAAAGAGGGACTATCCAATCCAAGAGTAACCCGGATAGTGTCTAGATGGGGTCGCTAAGGACGTGATCCAAATAGAGTGCCCAAAGGATAGGTGCTGTTAGGGGCTTTATCCTGGACCCTATGAAAGAAAGCCTATAGGTATACAATGGCCAACTCTAGGAGAGAGCTTGTAGACTTACATCTGCCATGAGCGGTGTATCCATTGGGTGGGTCACTATCAGCATAGCGATGAACAACCAACCTAAGGTGCCCATTGGTTTACGATGATCAATCTAAGAGGAAGGCTTGTAGACTTACATCTTCATAGATGGAAATGATCATTGGGATAGTCTATTGTCAGTGGGATAGATGCTATCCAACCTAGGGTGACTACCAAGTGGGGAGTCCCATGTAAGGATTGGACCCAAGCTTGAAGTAGTCAGGATGAAAGGAGACACTAGGAGACTTATCCTAAATCTCAAATATACTCAACTCAGTTAGTGCATGATGGTTAGTTCAAGAAGAAAGCATGTAGGATTACATCCTCTTAAATAAAGTCAAAATAAGGTAACTTAAAAGTAGGCACCAAATAATAAGGCTCATCAATTTGCAATGGTCAAGTTAAGAAGAAAGCTTGTAGACTTACATCCTCTAAAGAAAGAACCACTTGGGTGACACACTAGCAAGGTAGCAGGTCAACCCGATCTAGAGCAGCTAATGAGTGAGTGCCACAGAGGGCGTTATCCCACATCAATGTAGGCTGAGACAAAACATATGTGTTTATTTTATGTGATTATGTGTAGTTTGTGTTGGTGTTATGTTACTAAAAGATAGGATGTCTCTTGGGTTCCTTACACCTACCCTAAACACATCATGGTAGATTCGCAAGCAAAGATGTTTCTCTCCAATATGAAGAGATGAAATTTGAGATAAAATAAATTTTATTGATAATTAATTTGAAATAAGATTTATGGATAATATTTATTTAGGTAGATCTTGTTGATTGGAAGCATTGGGCACTCTCCCTTACAATTTATAAGCTGATAAGATCCTCCTTGGTAGGCCTTCTCTATGATAAAAGGGCCTTGAAGTTGGTTCAAACTTGCCTCCCATCTTTCAACGAGCAACAATTGGTCTCCTTAGAACTAAAACAAGCTCTCCTACTTGAAAAGCTCTAGGACAGACCAACTTATTATGAGCTTGAATCATTTTGGCTTTGTATAACTCGAGGTTCTGGCATGCCCGAAGGTGTCTCTCCTCTAAACCTTTGAGCTCTTATAACCACAACTTGGTGTTATGCGCCATGGTAATCTTGCTACCCACAGCTATCCTTAATGATGGGAGTTGGACTTCTAATGATAGAACTACTTCAGACCCATACACTAAGGAGAATGGGTTAGATTGAGTTGGACTTCTGTATGTGGTACGGTAAGCCCACAAGGCTTCAACTAACTGCTCATGCCACTATTACTTACTATCATCGAGTGTCTTCTTTAATATGCAAATACGAGTTTTGTTGAAGGCTTCTCTAAGCCATTTTCCCTTGGGTAGAAGATGGTAGAGTATCTCCAATCTATGTCATGCCTCAGCAAAGCTATTAATTTTGTTGCTCTTAAATGTGGTACCATTATCAAATATAATTTATCGAGGCACCCCGAACCTATATATGATATGGTTCCTGAAAAATTAGAGCACATGTTGAGCTATGACCTCTCTGAGTGGGATTACCTTCGCCCACTTTGAAAAGTAGTTGGTGGCAGCTAGAATGAACTGATGACCCTTGGAAGAAGGAGGATTGATCAGACCCACTATGTCGATACCCCAACACTCAAATGGCCATGAGGCCAATGTAGAATGTAGAATATTTGGTGTTTGGTGTAAGACCACACTGTGCACCTAACATTGGTGGCATCTCCTAGCTATGTTCATGCAGTCTGTGATCATCAAAGGCCGCTAGTATCCTAATCTCTTAATCTTGGCTTTAATCTCCGGACTGGATTGATGCGCTCTGCATAACCTGAGTGTACCTCGATCATGATTCTAGGAGCTTCATGTTTATCAAAATAATATAACCACATATGATCAAAGGACCGCCAGTACAAGGTGCCATCTATGAGAGCGTAGGAAAGGGCTCTCTACTTCACCTGATGTGCTAGTGATTTCTCTTCTAGTAGTTTTCTATATTTAGAAAATCCATGAATGGTTGCCTCTAATCCAAACTCCTCATCCTTTTTGGCAACAACCTCCCCTTTAAGAGAAAATCTTTCAATGAGTTCAGCGTAATAAGGGATAAGACTTATTTATTTTGGACCCTATTGCTATGGACTCATCTTTCAGACATGCCAACTCTTTGGCAAGCTTGGCAAATTCATCTGCTACTATGTTATCTCCTCGAGGAATCTTATAAATAGTAACTTCTGGGATTTGGGTCAACAACTCCATGGTGGACTTGTGGTAATGATAGAGCTTAGGCTTTAGAACCTTGTAAGACCTAGCAATTTGGTTAATAACTAACTAAAAATCTCTAAAGATGTTGATACTCTAGATGCATAGCATAATGGATAACTCCAGACTGGCAATCAGAGCCTCATATTCAGCTTCATTGTTGGTGCATGGATTATACAGATGATATGAGAATCTCATCATATTATGGTCCAAAGTTAGAAGAACTATTCCTACCCCTGCCTTTCCTAAAAGAGTAGATCGTGGTTCTTCTCCCATTTAAAAAGAAGCCACACCATCAAAATATATCTCCCAGCGGTGAATGCTAATGTCCCCTAAGTTCATGATTTGTTCATCAGGGAGGTCATATCTAAGTGGGGAATCAACAGGAAGTGGGTGTGCTGCTAAGAAATCTACTAGTGTTTGTCCTTTCACTGCACGGAGGGGTGCCAAAGTGATGTCAAACTATGAAAAAATCATGGACCAACATGCCAACCGTCCAGATAGTATCGATCGTGTCATGAGATATTACAGTGGATTGATCCTAGAGATCGATTCACCTTATGAGAAAGCATATAGTGCAATAGCTTTAGGGATGCAAAGAAGCTAGGCAATGCTTTTCGATAGGTGGATAGTTTGCCTCAACGAGGATTAGATGATAACTGAGATAGTATAGTGCATTCTCTTTTTCTTCGTCATTGGTTTGGGTCAACAAAGCACTGAGGGAGTCATCTAATGCACCAGTATATAGTATCAATGGCTTGCCCAAGATAGTCGCTAGACAAGATCATAAGGTAATGCTTGATGTCTTCGAAGGTATGTTGACATCTGTCATCCCACTTGAACTTGGCATCCTTTTTGATAAGTGCTGAAAATGGTTGGCACCTTTCTGATAGGTTGGAAATAAAGCATCTTAGATATGCCAACCACCCTTGAAATAATCTGAGTTGAGTTAGTCTTTTAGGGGGTGGAATTTTTAATATCGCATTGATCTTCCTGGATCATTTTTATTCCATGATGTCGGACAACAAACCCAAAGAATTTCCTAAAGCTACTCTGAATGCATACTTTAGGGGATTCATTTTAAGGTTAAATTATCTTAACCATTCAAAAACTACTCTCAAGTCAAAGAGATGGTCTTCATTTTTTTTACATTTGACTACAAGATCATCGACGTAACATTCAACCTGATGATGAATGAGTTTGCTGAAGATCTGAATCATGGCCTGCTGGTATGTAGCACCAACATGTTTAAGGTTGAAAGGCATGACCCTATGGCAAAGGATTTTAATTAGGGTTCAAAATGCAGTGTTTCTTTCATCTTCAGGTGCCATCTTTATTTGGTTATAACCAGATGAGCCATCCATGAAAGAGAAGACTACATAACATGAGGCAATGTCCACCATCAATTCCGGGATTGGTAGTGAAAATTCATCTTTTGGACATGCATTATTTAGATCCCTAAAATTGACACATATACAAATTTGGCCATTTTTTTTCTTAGTTGTGCTGACACTGGCTAACCAGGTAGGATATTTTTCTTCCGTGATGAAGCCAGTATCGATCAATTTCTTGACTTCAGAAATGACCTATTGTTCAATGTCTAATCGCATGTGTCTAGGAATTTGCTTGACAGGGTTAGCACTAGGCTCTATTGCTAGTTTACGGACTACTACGTTAGGAGATAAACTGGACATATCTTCATAACTCCATGCGAAGAAGTCCTTAAACTCAGTTAACAGCTTAACTAAGCCATCAACAATGAACTGATGTATGTCAGATGTGGAGTGTCTTCAGCCCCTAAGTTGATTTCTTTGAGCTCGTTGACGGTTGATCTGATCTCTTCTTCAAACTCTAGCGGTGCATCCTTGACTTCAAGGTCATTTGGATCATCTAAAGTTTCTAAACACACCTCCTCATATGAGTTAGCATGATTTAAAAAGATCCTATCATATTTCAAATGATTGGTGATGATTAGGCAATGATTGTCATCATTTACCGGACTCACTGTACTGAATCCTAGTCCCTATCTTGATTAGGGATGTCTGCTTTGGTTGTCTCATAACCATTTAAAGTAGTCTGACTTGTGTTTAGACCAAGTATGTGGGATTAATCTCTTCTTTGCTAAATTAAGAACAAAAGATGGATACCAATCAAAAGGCAATTGTATTAAATCTTTATATGAATCATCATCAAGTTCTACATCAGCTTCCTGACTTAAGGATGATGCTCCCAAAAAGAACCTATGAGTTTTCCCTTTTGTCACTTCCTTAACTACCAACCTCAAATTTCTGAGAAGAAAGTAGGGTTAGAGCTAAGGTTCCCAACTGACTTTTGATTGTCTCATATACAGACTTGGATACATTTATCCTTTGCTTTGGAGCCCGATCTTCATCACTATCATGCTCAAACATCACTTCAAAAGGGATCCACTACTGAGAAGAGTTACCTGGTGTGCTAACCACATAAGACTCATCCACTGAATTAGATTTTAATTCTATGTGGATAGCATGTGTACTCTTGGTGGCTGGGATATACCACCTAATGGGTGGCCAATAGGGAGGCTTTCCACCTCGGGGGCTACCTTTGAACTATCCTCTGCCTATGCCTAGTGGAGGTAGGGTCATCCTACCTATATGTTCGAATGGAATAATGAACTATGGGTGGAACCTAATGTCAGGCTCTATATCTTCCCCTGAGTCCATGTCTCACTCTCTTTTATTTTCTTTTTCTTTCTCTTTTTTCTTTTATTTTTCTAATTCTTTTTATTTTTATTTTTTTTCTTTTTGTCCCTCTTGGGGATCTTGACTAGATTCACAAGAATGGACTTGTTGATTTTGAAAAAGGAAATAGACTGCATCTTCATATATCCCGACCTCATGAACTGTGAATGGTTTTTTGACACAGTACTCAATTCCACCTCTCATGAACTTCATGCACTGATGTAGAGAGGATGGAACTGTGTTGTTCTTATGTATCCATGATCTCCCAAGCAAAGTATTGAACGATGTATCCAAGTTTATAATATGAAACTTGGCTTTAGTCTTCCAATCACCTATCTCTAATGACAACACTATGGAGCATATGGCCCTCTCACCTTGTTCATTGAATCCTCTTAACATCATCCTCTCCTTTTGGAGTTTAAAGATGTCAATCCATAAGCAAGCAAAGGTTCTTAAACTCATAATATTGACTGATGCACCTTGGACAACCAGAACTCTTGAAAACCTGTATCTGCCAACATCTAGTCTAATGTAAAGAGGGCAGTTGTGTTTGGTCGTTCCTAGAAGCAAGTATTTATCATTGAATGTAACTCCTAAGATGTCCTTTAAGTTGTGTGCCTCTTCTTCAGTAGCAGTCAGTTGAGCTAAGCATATCCTTGGGTCAAGGAGATCCTTGACTAGAGATTCCCTCATTTCTTTGGATAAGGCAAGGGCTTCATATATGCTTAATTTAGCTGGAAACTTTCTAAGATGTGCTAGATATTGTAATCAACTTTGACTTAATTTTAGAAACTATTTTTTTAGAGGTTCAGGATAAGGTAATATCCTAACATTCTTTTATCTTAAGAAGATTGTAGATTTCCCCAAGAATTATCCTAATAGAACTGGAAGGTTGTTCTAATAAGTATTCCTTGGGGATAACTACGGTGCCTGACTTGTAGTTACGCTTAAGCCAGTCCTTAAAAATAATACAATCCTCTAAGACATAACTAACCATGCAGTGGTAGGAGTAATAGTTAGGATCATTACTCTTGCCACTTCCTCCGGCCTTTTGGGCTTTGGTAACTAAAAGCCAAGTTTCTTTAAGAGATTCTTAAAGATTTTTTTAACTATCCCCCTCTTGAATAAATATGGCTTATTCAATATATCAGCAAGAGTGGGTGGGTAATAGCTACCTGGCGGGGGATAGGAGTACCACTGCTGGGTAGGCTACTGATGTGGTGGGAATGTCCATTATGGTGGCTGTGGTACCAAATATGACTATCGAAGTGGTGGTAGAGGAGGTGGCAAAGGATCTGAGCTGGTCTCTCATTGGACTCGGTCATTCTATATCTCGATACAACTATCCCTGGCTTCTTCTCGAGCACCTTTTGTGGCTTGGATCGAGATGATTGGTCTAGAAAGGGAAACTATTTGGCTTTCTCTTGCAGGTTAGCCACCTTGTTGATTAGTTTCTCAAATGTCCAAATGGTAAACCCATTAAGCATGAAAGTGACCGAGTCATGAATATTCTTGAGAAGAATCTCAATGTCATGTTGTTTGGATTGCAACACCTCACATTTCATGCTCAGGTTGCGCCATCTAAGAATTTAATCAACAAGGGACTCATTGAGAACTTGTGTCACTACAACGAGGTCGCCTACAGTCACTCTTTGATGAGCTCCAACAAACCTATTGATGAAGAGGTGCTCCAACTCAGCAAAAGTCACTACTGAACTGTTGGGCAATTCGGCATACCAATCAAATGCAATCCCTGCTAGGCTGCTAATAAAAATTTTGAACAAAAGTCGTCCTACTGCCTACTATCAAATTAAATGTGCAATATGCTAAGGTGGGTTCCCACTGCCATCAAAGATCTTGAAGGAAGGCGATACAAAACCCTTATGGTATTCAACTATAATAAATTCCTCTATGATGGAGGTGGGCTTCTTTCTTTTGATGAGATTGAGAGAACGCGGTATTGGGGAGAAGGAAGAAGATATGTTGGATAACTAGCTCCCAGGATTGCTAAGGTTTGACCACCAAGCTCTCAAACCACAAGAATAACTCAAAATTTTGCAATTGCCAAAAGTTCACCTTCATTCTAATAAGAGGGGCTATTTATAGCCATTACAAGTATCTTTCAAAAGAAAAGAATTCAAAACATGGAGGGAAAGGTGGGTGGCCACATGTAAAGCAATAAATTGCCTCATTATTTTATGCCATCCACCCATTTCACATGCTATTATTTTATGTGGATTCAACCACCTCACATGTCATGCTTTGAATTTTAAATGCAAAATTTCAAACATGGAGTTTCTAGAAGAAAATTAAAATTACATAAAAAAAAAAGATGAAATCATAAAATGGGCCTTAGCAGCTAATGGGCTAAGTCTTTCTTTCTTGAATTTTCTTGGGCTTTAGCTTGAGATCTTGTAAATGGGCCTTGGGCTAATTTGTTGATCCTCATGATTAGCTTGAGATTTTGTAAATGGGCCTTGGGCTTTAATTTGTTGATCCTCATGATGTTCTACATCAACTCCCCTGGGCTCAATTGAACTCTGCTGCATAGAGTTGAAATCTAAGAAGTCTTCTACTAATTGTGGGGCTAAAGTCTCCAAATCACTAGTCAACCATGTGTCTTCAGGTGGCTTATTCTTCCAACTAACTAGAAAATGATGTTGAAGGGATTATATGGTGCTTCCTCGATGATATATAGTCAACTTCAAAGGAAGAGGGCTTACGCAAGTACTGATATATCTCGCTAAAGAATTAGATTGAACAAGTGGGGGTTTGCTAGTTCCTTCATATGATAGAATATCTTCAATATTAATAACTAGATGAATGAGCATATCAGCAGGAAAATCAAGGTGATAAGCATTAGTTCCAATTTTCTTGAGAATTCTAAATGGGCGTGCTCGCAAGTAATTTCTTTATAGTGGTTTGATAACGCCAGCGAATGTGAATCAATACATAATCACCTTCTTTATATTCTTTTGTTAACGATTATGATTTGCCTTAGAAGCATAATTTTCATTACTTATAGTAATTTGCTTTCTTATATCTTCATGGAGGCTTTGAAAATCTTTAACAAATGAGAATGCTGCATCAGAAAATACATGAGATGGTAGGTTTGCAACATCAATTGGTCGTCGTGGGTTTTGACCATAGACTATCTCAAATGGTGATTTTTTTGTAGTTCTAGATGTAGTACTATTATAGGAAAATTCTGAGGTTGACAAATGTAAATCCCAATTTCCTAGGCTTTTACCTACTAAGCATCTAAGCAAATTTCTAAGCTAATTAACTACGTTTGTCCATCGGGTGAAAGAAGAAAATTTTAATTTGGTTCCTAATAATTTCCATAATGTTTTCCAAAAATATGAGACAAACTTAACATCCCTATCAGAAATAATGGTTAAAGGGAGACCATGGAGTCGCACTATTTCCTTAAAAAATAATTTAGCTATATAAGAAGCATCATTGGTTTTTGAACAAGGTAAGAAATGAGCCATTTTTGAGAATCTATCCACTACAACAAAAATACTATCATGTCCTCTAGCTGTCCTAGGTAATCCTAAAATAAAATCCATTGATAGGTCTTCCCAAGGCCTATAAGGAACAGGTAAGGAAGTGTATTGTCCAGACCTTTGTTTGATAATTTTAGCTTTTACAAATTAAACATTGAGCCACTAATTTTGAACATCTTTTTAATGAAGGCCAATAAAATCTATTTTCTAATAAACATATGGTCTTATCCTTTCCAAAATGACCCCACAAATGTAGCTCTGATAAGAAATTTCTAAGAGAAGATCGAGGAATGCATAATTATTTTCCTTTATATAAATACCAATTTATTATCAAGAACGTCCCTTGTAAAGTTATTGGTTTATCTAGATGTTCAAGATAAATTAAGTGAAAATCGTAACACAATATAATCATCTTTAATTCTATCAACCGGGATTCATTACAAGGAAATCATTGGGTTTACCACGGATAAAAGCATCGGCTTATTCTCAATTCAGGGCTTATGCTTTAGAACAAAAGTAGTCTTGTAAAATTCAACCCATTTTGCATGCTATGACTTAATTTTAAAGTATTAATGAATTTTAAGGCATGATCGAATTAAGTATAAATTCTCTATGTAAGAGATAGTGTCAATGCCTTAAGGATTGAATTACACATAAAACTCTCTATCATAAGTGGAATATGGTTGTTTGGCTTCATTTAACTTTTCACTAAAGAATGCTATGGGATGATTCTCTTGACTTAAAATTCCACCTATCCCAATTCACGAAGCATCACATGTAACTTCAAAGGCTTTAGAAAAATCGGGAAGCCTAAGGATTGTGCGAAGTGATAAGAACTTTAATTTGCTCTAAGGCCTTTTGTGCATTAGAAGTCCAACAAAATTTATCTAATTTTAGTATATCGCTTATTGAGCAACAATGGTACTAAAATTCTTAATAAATCTTGATAAAAAATAAACCATGAAAGCTTCTAACTTCAATTTTAGGTGATGGCCAATCTAAGATTGCTTTTACTTTAGAAGGATCGGGGTTTAAGTCGGTAGTGGATATAATAAAGCCTAAAAGATTACCTCGGTTGCAAAAGAAACACTTTTAAATTAATGTATAATTTCTCTTGTCTAAGTAGCTCAAAGACTATTTGTAGGTGTTGTAGATGTTCATTTTCACTTGGACTAAAAAATCGAATATCATCAAAATACACCACCAAAAATTTACCTATATAGGGTTTAAGAATATTCATTAATCTCATAAATATGCTAGGAGTATTTGAAAGTCCAAAGGGCATGACAAGCCATTCATAAAGTCCATGAGGGGTCTTAAAAGTCATCTTCCACTCATCTCCTGATCTAATCTGAATTTGATGATATCCACTTTTTAGATCAATCTTTGAAAAAAAAAATTGCTCCTGAGATTAAATCTAACATATCATCTAATCGGGGAATAGAAACCTATATTTGATAGTAATTTTATTTATTTATTGCTCGACACACATTAAATGTTCCATCTTTCTTTGGAGTTAATCTTTGGACTGAGGGCTAAGACTCTCTTGAATAAAACCCTTTCTTAATAATTCCTCAACTTGTCTCTTAATCTCAATATGCTCGAGGGTTCATCCTATAATGGAAGATTAGGAAGTTGAGAAGTAAGAACTCAATAGCATGTTGAATGTCTCTAGAGGTAGCATCGGAAGCTCATCAGTGCAATATCATTAAAATAGAAGAAGAGAAGAGACCACATGGTATGTGAGACTCATTAGATTGCAGTATGACTTCTTTTATATGTAATATGTGAAGAAGAAATGGATCAAAAATTCATTTCAGTAAAGCTCCAAAACCTATTATTTCTATCTTTGGGGTCAAAGGAGGAAGAGTAGATGTTTTAAAGTAAGGATCGATAGTATTAGGCATAATAGAAGGATTTTCTATGATAATTAATTGAAGTTTGGCATTTTTCTTCAATAGAGGCTTAGGTTGCAAGTCGAAGTTGTTTTGTGTGGTGTTATGGAGGGTGTTTTTCTGGCTTTATTGGTAGAGTTTAATAGTCTTGTTATTATGTTTAAAACATAAGTATTTTCCCTACCATAGTGAATAACATTCATATCATATAGCCAAGGTCATCTAAGAGAATATGAGCAATGTCCATAGGAGAACATCACACCAAATTTGATCCTCATAGCTTCTATTTTAATAGAACTAAACATTGGTGATGGGAAGAGAGTATGATTTACCCAGCTAACATGAAATGGTTCAGGTGAGGTTCAGATTTTGGGTTGGCTCGATTTAAGGTGTGTGTTGAAATGACATTCATAGCACTCCCTCTATCTATAACTAACCTACATCTCTTTTCATTACACAAAATATACATGCTAAAAATTCTTTCTCCTCCAATCTTCTACCTCACTTTTTAATTACAGTAAGACATCTCATCACATTAACATGAGTGTCATCATTTAATTCTAATTCTTCATCGAGATAATGGGGTGTCATCATAAACTTCTTCTAGATTGTCATCTATTGGATTTTCAACTTCTTCTAAAAAAATAAGATTTGAGCTTTACATTGATTTTGCATATGACCCTTTTATGACATTTAAAACATATTACTTCCTAGTGTTCTTAGAGCTCCCTCAATTGTAGTTTTAGGCAAAGTGGTTGGGCCATTTGGATGGGGTCTAACAATAGATCTATGAGAAGAAATGGAAGGTACTTGACTTTAGTTTTAGAGAGAGCGATTTCTTTTGTTGTTCAACCAATAATGCATAATGAAATGCTTCCTTTAAAGATTGTGGGTCAAATAATTCAACTTCATTTCTAATGTCAGCCCTAAGTCCAATAACAAATTTATTGGCTAATTGCCAATCATTATCAGTACAATCACTTCTAGAAACTAGATCTTCAAAAGTATTTAAGTATTCAGTTACAAGATAATTACCTTATCTCAAAGTTAATAATTGACTATGTAGCTTCTTATCATGATGCCTAGGACAATACTTTGCTCTTAACATTTCTTTCATTTCTATCCAAGTTAGGTTTGTCCTTCCTAATCTTTGTTCTTTAGCTAAAGTATTTGTCTAATAAATTTTAGCATGTCCTATTAATTTCATTTTAGCAAAAGTAACTCGTTGACAATCATCCATTTTATACCAATCAAAGAAGTCATCCATTTGAACTAACCAATCAAGAAACTTATTTGGGTCATGTACACCATCGTAAGTTGGGGCTTCTACTTTAACTCTTGACATGGATCATTAGAGTCTTCTATAGTCTTAAAATAATTTTCTCCCCTTCCACCATTTCTAGCAATTGATTGTCTTCTAAGTGGTTGATTTTCTCATGGTTTGGATATGAATCTTCTTCATATTCCTATTAAGTTTGAGCGGTATTGGAGGAGGAGTTGGTACTCTATTATTTTGTAGATGCGTAATAAGAGTTTTCATTTGTTCTTTAAGTTCTTTCATTTGATTCTTACTTTCTTCTAATATTTGTTGAGTTTTTAATTCATTATCTTGGATCCTAAGATCTAAAGCATCAACTAATCTAGTCAAATTTTCAACTTGATCTTGAGAGATAGATTTTGGTGCCATGAGATTTCTTTTTTTTTTAAATGAAAAAAAAGATATATGAAAAGGGGCTAGTGAAAAAAATGAAAAAAAGTATAATATAATTGTGCAATCAAAGAGAAATTTTAGGCTAAGAGAACTTCCAGGGAGGGAGTACAAGACCACTTAAATCCCAAGCTCTCCTTAGGCATTTAGGTCTTTTGACAAAGTTCTATTTAGCTTCCAAAATCACCAAGTTTAACACATTTATATATTATTATGCAAAAAAAAATTATGCAATGAAAAATGCTCAAATTTATCAAGCCTCTTTTTTTTTTTTTTTTTTTGAGAAAGCAAGTTATCATAAGTTAATAAAAAAAACTTCTAAAATTAACCATAAACAATAACAAAGATAATAAAGTAATTAGATTTTGATTTGCACTAATGGCTAGGTTATATTTTTTTTTGGTGAAGAATTACCTCACTAAGGTGCTCTCTTAATTTTTTTTTCTTTTTTTTTTTTTTTTTTTGGAAGGGGGAGGAGGCGCTCAAGTTCACACATTGGGAAATGGCTAAAATATATAGTGGAGCTTACTAATTGAAATTTTATGTTATCACCATAAACTTGCAAGCAATATCTATCCTTCCAAGCTACTAATATATATTTAAACTATCATATAAAAGAAAATCAATTAACCAAGTTCAAGAAAAACTCACAAGTTTGAAGACAAGTCTATTACTTGAGATGCTCCCTTTGTTGAAGCTAACTTTTTATCCAAATTTGCTCCTTCCGGGGCTTTGCTCGATACCAAATTTGATGGAGGTGGGCTTCTTTCTTTTGATGAGATTGAGAGAACGTGGGTATTGGGAGAAGAAGAAGATATGTTGGATAACTAGCGCTCCCACCAATTGCCAAGGTTTGGACCAAGCTCTCAAACCACAAGAATAACTCAAAATTTTGCAATTGCCAAAAGTTCTCCTTCATTCTAATAAGAGGGGCTATTTATAGCCATTACAAGCATCTTTCAAAAGAAAAGAATTCAAAACATGGAGGGAAAGGTGGGTGGCCACATTAATGTGAAGAATTAAATTGCCTCATTATTTTATGTCATCAACCCATTTCACATACTATTATTTTATGTGGATTCAACCACCTCACATGTCTTGCTTTGAATTTTTAAATGCAAAATTTCAAACATGTAGTTTCTAGAAGAAAATTAAAAATTACATAAATAAAAAGATGAAATCATAAAATGGGCCTTAGCTAATGGGCTAAGTCTTCTTCTTTCTTGAATTTTCTTGGGCTTTAGCTTGAGATCTTGTAAATGGGCCTTGGGCTCTAATTTTTTGATCCTCATGATTAGCTTGAGATTTTGTAAATGGGCCTTGGGCTTTAATTTGTTGATCCTCATGTTCTACATCACTCTGGTATGGTCTACCATTTGGAATAATGAGCTCTCAGGCATCACTTACTCCTCTCATCATATTTTCAATGTCCTTCTCATGCATGGAGGTGCCATCTGTAACCTTCCTATTAAAGCTACTAGCATCATCCTCTGTGGGAGTGAACCTAGGATGCTCTAAGGTATGTACCAACTTTGTATCGGTATCATGAGAATCAGAGTTCGTAATCAAACCATTGACATCAACTCCTCAATTTTCTTTTCCATCTTCTCATTGTGATCATCTCTCTAGATGGTGGAGGAGGTCTGAGAGTGAGAATGTCACCTTCCTGAGCACAACACCTTCCTAGCTAAATGGTCCTCCCAGGATCCTAGATGATGTGGACTTGATACATGTAATCCTCAGATTGAATCCTCTATCTTCCTCCTCATATGAGTGGTCACTCTAGATAATTTGCCTTTTCTCAATAGAGTAATCCGCTAATATGTCATCTATCGATCGGTCTACTATGTATGACTAAATCATAAATACTATAAGTTGTAAGGCATTGCTTCTATCAAACGGAGCACATTAAGACTTCCCTGGGAGGATCAACTATCATGGGGATATATCATTGTCACTCTCTTTCCCCTCTGCTGGTGGTGATTGATGATGATGCTCTTGTCTTCCTTCATTGAGGTAGATTGAGCTCAATCTGTGGAATGGATCGAGATCCTTGGGTTAGCTAGATCACCTGGGGATGGTCTCTAATGGGGACTTTTTTTGACTTAAGTGGTATGCTGACCTCACTTTTAGAGTGAGCTCTTAACTCTCCATCTTAGGCATATGACTCTTCTGACACTAAGAGTTCCTTAATCTTAGACACTTAGTGATTTGAACACTTAGCTAACCTAGAAACTTAGAATTAACCATAGGAATAGGTTAAGCCAGGGTATTAGGAGGACTTGCTACTTAAAACCCAATCCTTTCTTCCCTCCTTCAAAAAACCAAATCTTAAGTCAATTCCAACTCAATTGATTTTCTCAAATCATGAATCAATTAATCAAATCTTAAGTCAATTCCAACTCAATTGATTTCTCAAATCATGAATCAATTCAATTCTTAAATTAATTCCAACTCAATTGATTTTCTCAAATCACAAACTAATTCCAAATCAAATCTTAAATCAATTCCAACTCAATTGATTTTCTCAAATCATGAATCAATTCCAAATCAAATCTTAAGTCAATTTCAACTCAATTGATTTACTCAAATCATAAATCAATTCCAAAATCCAAATCATAAATCAATTCCAAATCAAATGATTGAAACCCATGATTGAACTCAAATCCCAAAATCTTTCCTAAGCCCTCTCATTTCATCTTATGGACTTAGCTTAAACCAAACCCAAATCACTCCAAACTCAAAAGATTTTCTCATGTTGTTATATTCTCATTTATATTCACAAATATAAATGAAATATAAATTTCAACTAACAAAACTAAGTTCAAAATTAAACCAAAATTCAATTTACATCTTTCAAGCCAAATTCTTGAACTTAGCCAAATCATTCTCAAATCAATCCAAACCTTTGGATTTTCTCTTCAAACAATCATTCCTTTAATTACATGCCCAAAATATAAACATGTACAATCACCAAAAAATCAAATTAAAGTCAAACTCATGTTCACCCTTTTGACTTGAAATTGCCAAATGAATCAAAACCCATTTGACTCCAAATCACTTGCAATGGGATTTATATTTCCATCATAAGTCCATATGTGAGTTCAACTAAACCTAAATCAATCCTTGATTAAGATAATTAACCCATTTAGGCTCACTTGACCCAAAGTGACTTAAAGCACCTTTTTGAGACAAATTCTAATCCAACCCAAATTGGATTGAACTAAGCCCATCTAAGCCTCACATTTTGAGCAACAATCATCCTAGGATGATCAACCACTCAAATTGGGTCAAACTAAGTCAAACCTTCTTTTAAGCCAATGAAATGTAAACAAGCCAAAATTCACTATTAGCCAAATTGATTGAAATCATTGATCTAAACTAATCTATAGTCAATGATTGAACTTGACCAAGCCGTCAATTGAGCCAAACCAAGCCTAATTGGCCACTTCACTTAAGTTGACCCAAATTGACCTAAAAAGTCAAAATGGGTCAAATCTTGATCTAAAAAATTGATGCAACAATGGATCAAATTCATTCTAAATTGATTGTTGAACTTGACCAAAGCTTCAATTGACCAATTGGGCCTAACTTAGCCAATTTACCATGAACTGACTTTTAAGGTCAATCAACTTGAAATCAAACCAAACCAAAATTGATTGAAACCAAAACTTACAATACATTTTGATCAACCAAGCCTAAATTACCATTAATTGGGTCAAATGAGTCAAATTGGTCAACTTAATTTTGACCTAAATGAACCTAAATGAACCAAAATCAAATATAAATCAAATTACCAATGATACCCATAGGCCAAATGATTATTTGAACTTTCCATGATTTGACTCAATTTGGCCAATTGGTTAACTTAATTTGACCCAACTTGACCTAAATGGGTCATATTGAACCAATTCAAACCAAATGAACTCCAAATCACTTGAAATTTGTATTTTGAATCATTTCAAATCTGCCCAAATCAAAATCATGGCCAAATGACCACTTTTACATCAAAGGGTATCTTGTGAATTTGGCTAATTCTTTCTCAAGGCCACTTGGGATCTTTCTAGTGGTCCACTTGGACACCAAGGAGGGTGGTGAATATGACCCAACCCAAGGCCAAACTGACCCCTCCAATGAAATTTAGCACTTGGATCACCAAATGCACTCACCCAGCACATGGGCACTCACTCTCCTCCACTCCTCTGCCTAAAATGACCCACATTGGGTGTTATACAGCTAAAACCATGAATCCAATCTCATCCATTGATCAAAAATAGCATTTTAGTATTCCACCATCTGATCCAAGGAGGAGAAGATATACTCCCCCTCATTCCCACTCAAACTAGAAGCATTCATTTTCACAGAGCAAAGGAGATCAAATCGAACTCTCCCCAAGCATTTCCAAGTTATTCCCGAGCTCCCCCACTTCTCCTTCTCGGTTTTGCTCAAAGCCGAAACAAGGGAGGTCAATCCAAATCACAAGTCACTCAATTCTCCATCAAAACCAAATTAACCTTGCACACACCCTTAGTGGACCTCGTTGAGCTCAACCAAGTCATTTCCCAAGTCTCCAAGCCACGGAAAGCATCACCTTGATCAAGGCCGATCACCACTTAAGGAGAGCTTGGTCAACCGAGCCATCCATTTCAAATCAAGATCAATACCTTCAATAGGGCTCCGTCTATACTAGACGAAGCTACCTCCTCCATTGGAAGCGTTGGTGATAGCCTCCGGTGAGGTAATTGCTCAAAATCATAGTCATAGAAAAAAAAAATTTGGTCCTTTTTGAAGGAAAGAGTCATCCCTTGAGATCTTGACCATTGGATGTGAATCCCCCTCCTTTCGAAGGTGTGGGATCATTTTGATCCCACTTCAAGTTCGGGTGAGCTTGAATTGAACGGGGAAAGACGAACGTCTCTCATCACTCGCGAAAGAGAAAGATCACACGTCATCCCTTCTGTGTGATCAGAACAGATGGCTATAATTAAATCATAATAGATCCCCCTCTGATTTAAGCCTTAACTATAGGATTAATCCTAGGATCGGATGACCCGTGGAGAAAGCGCGTCTCCGTCGGCTGACTCAGCAGGTAGATGTGACAACTTAAATAACATATCTTGTCTTGCCACATCAGCACGTTGTGCTTCCACATGGCCCGACGAGATTAGGGGTTAATTAAGCCTAATTAATCCATTTTTAATACTGAAACTTCCAATATTCATTACTAATTGTAGAAAAATCCAAAAATGTAAACTCAGGCTCATTTTAAAGATAATTCAAAGGAGAATAATATAAAATTAAAATAAATTGATTTTAAACAATAATTTCACTCAATTTGGGTTTTATTGGAAATATAATTAGGACAATTACTCCTAATTACTTCAATAATTAATTCTAAACTTCCTAAGGTTGATTAATGGGATAATCTCTTCCTCCCATGATTTTCTTGGAATTTATTATTGGGTTAATTAAGGGAATTGTTTGTTTCACCCTTACTCACTTTCTTAATTAATTAAATGAATAATTAACTTATTAAATAAGTGATAAATTCATTAATTAAGCTTGCTATTCATCATGAAATAGTGAATGGACTTAGGGAATGAGATTAGGATTTCTTTTCTAATCTTTTCCCCTAAGTTTATTTCATTTGGATAAAGACTTAATTAATTTGCTTATTAATTAATGACTTAATCACTTCATTAATGAGTTCAATTAATCAAATTCAAAACCAAATCATTCCAGAACTTAATCACTTAACCTTCAATAGATTCTTAGGTGTTCAATAACTTAAGAGACTTCAAAGAAAATTACAATCAAACTACATGTGTAGGATGGTTATGAAAGTACTTAATTAAATCCTTTAGATTAATTAATCAATAATTGTGAGTCAATTGCATTAGGCTCCCTTTATTTCTTAAGTGCATTGCTGATTTAAATTTCATGTGGTTGCATATCATATGTTGGCTTATAATTACTTTAATAATTATGTTAAAGTGGTATAAGTAAGCGGTAATTAATGAATTTAATTCATACCTTAACCTAAACAAAATATAAAATCAACCTAATTGTTCTAAAATTAAACTAAACCAATTCACACATGTGGGAAATGGGTTAACACTAGCAAACCCTTTTCATATTTTCTAAGTCAAATCAAATTCAAAAATAAAAATCTCCTTAAAGAATTTTGATTCATTTTAAATAATCTTATTTTATATGATGTCCTTAGGAAGTAATTAGGGTGAGTGAAGTCATATGCTTACATCCCTTTATTTCTTTCCAAGCATGCTAAATTATGTTTGTCATATGAAATCATGCATTCATTTCTTTTGAAAAATCAATTAAATAAAATATTTTCTTTTATGTCAAATTGCATGTGTTGGTTAAAATTAAGAATATGAGTGGCTATTATCACTATTAAATCAAAAATTATTCCCAAAACCTATAAATTAAAGATTATGAATAAAGTGATGCTAATTATAAGTACTTATAAACTTGCATGTGATTATAACATAAGATGTGTTTTATGTTGTTTTCTCTTCTTTCATGGATTTGAATAGTATTTGTAAAGTGTATAGGTCATTTGAAAAAAAAACACAACACTTACTTAAATCTATATGAATTTCTATGTTATGACTTAAGAAGGATCCTCACATTTACACATGTAAGTTATACAACCAAATCAAACATAATCTTTTGTGTGATTCTTTATCCATTTGTTTCTTTTTGTACATCTACATGTATTTAAGAAAAGTGGTATATTAATTCCGGACATCACGCTAGGCTTTAAGTAGCCCTAAGTAGGTCTTGTACCTTATGCCCCTCGTGCAAAAAAAAATGGTGTCATACTCACTTATGTCTTTTATACATGTGGATATGCATTTTGTTAATAGATGAAAAATCTCCCTTTTCTACATAATAAAGACATGCATCAATGGAATATTCAAATTTTCAAATCATATCTCTTAGCATTCATCATCAAAGTGTGCTAAAATTTGCATTGCATGTATAGGTATGCATAAGATTATTCATATGCATGGTATACATGGTGGAAAGAAATAAGTGGTTGTGTGTCATGTGGTAGTAATCCACCTTAACTAACCCTAAGATGCCTTTCTTTTTAAGTAGGGATATTTAGAATAAATCTAAACTTAGGGTTAATTAAAACACATAATAAAATATTTGTTGACCTCATTTTTAGGATGAGCTCTCAACCCCTCCATCTTAGAGATAGGACTCCTCTTAGACTTTAAGAGTTCCTTAGTCTTAAGACACATCTAGTGATTAGGTGCACACTCAATCTAGCCCTAGAGACTAAGAAGAGTTAACCATAGGAATAGGTCAAGCCCTAGGGGTGTTAGGAAAATTTTCTACCCTTAGTTTAAACCATTTCTCACTTTCCTTCATTCAAGTCAAACTCCATATCAATTCTATTTGATTTTCTCCAAATTCAAATCAACTCCATATGTTTGAAATCCATGATTGAAATCTATGATTGAAACCCATGATCAAAATCCAATGAAATTCCTAAGTCTAAATTTTGCTTAAATCCTTAATCTTCTCTTAGGGACTTAACCAAAATCAAATCTAAACCAAATCAAATCTTTGAGATTTTCTCATAATTCATTTATATTCACATATATAAATGAAATACAAATTCAAACCCATCAAATCAAACTCACAATTCAAATTTAAAATCCTTGAAATTTTCCTTAAGTTCTTTAAATTCCCTTTAATGGATTTAGCCTAAATCTTGATCAAAATAATTCAAATTCATGAGATTTTCTCAAAACTCATTTATATTCTCATTTATATTCACATATATAAATGAAATATAAACATAGATCAATCAAATCGAAGGAAAAAATTAAACTCCAAGTTAAAATCCTTCTTAAGTCATTAATTCTCCACTAATAGACTTAGCATAAATCTTGATCAAACCAATTCAAAGTCATGGGATTTTCTCATAATTCATTTATATCCTCATTTATATTCACATATATAAATGAAATATAAATATAAATCAATCAAACTAAATTCAAACCCCTACTCTAAATTCTCTTAATCCTTTAAATCCTTCTTAATGGACTTAGCCCAAATCATGATTAAACCCCTTCAAATCCTTAAAATTTTCTCCTGATCAATTTAAATTCACAAATATAAATAAAATATAAATTGAAAAATTCCAAAAATCAAACTCAAACCAACTCGAAATCCAACCTAAGCCTTTCAAGTTAAAATCTTGAACTTAGCCAAATCAATTACAAATCAAGTCAAACCCTTAATTTCTCATGATTCAATCAACCCTACAATCATGAGCTCATACATAAATCCAAACTTCAATCAAACAGACAAAACCTAGTCAAAAATCAAAGCCAAACCCCTTTCATATTCTTCCTTTGAATATGAAACTATCAAATGGATCTAAACCAATTTGACTTCAAATCACTTGTAAATGGATTTATACTTCAATCATGAGTCCATACACAAGATCAATCATGCTCAAATCAAGCTTTGACCAAGCCATTTGACCCACTTAGGCTAAAGTACCTTTATGAGCCAAATTCTAATCCTAACCAAATTGGATTGAACCAAACTCATATTTGCCTCTCATCATGATCAACAATCATCTTGGAATGATCAATCAAACAAAGCATCAAACCTAAGGGTTGACCAATCAACACTTAACAAAATGAAACTAACCAACAAATTCCACCATAAGCTAAATTGATTGAAACCATTGATTTAAATTCACTTATAACTTATGTTTGAACTTGACCGAGCCAACATTTGAGCCTAACCTAGCCCAATTGGCCACTTGACCCAAGTTGACCCATTTTGACCTAAAAAGTCAATATGTGTCAAAACTTGATCTAAGCCAAATTGATTGAAACTAATGGGTCAAGTTCATTCCAAATCACTTATGGAACTTAACCAAAGCCTCAATTGGCCAAAGACCTAACTAGCCCAATTGACCTTGACAACATGAAAGCGTGTTGAGCCAAATTTGAACTTAACCAAAATTGATTGAAAACAAAGATACCAATCCACTCCATATGACTAACCAAATCTAAACCTACCCATGACCTAGCTCAAATAGGTCAAATGGGTCAAATAGGTCAACTTGATCCATTTGACCTAAATGAAGTCATATGAGCCAAATTCAAAACCATACAAAATTGAATCAAACCAAAGCCACCAAAACATTTCAAATGGTCATATGAACTTGACCCTCTTGGTTTGTCCCAATTTGACCAATTAGTCAACTTGACCCAGTTGATTTGTAAATGGGTCAACATGAGCCAAACCCTATCAAATAAATTCCAAATCTCATGAAACTTAGCCAAACCTAGTTTCTCCACATACCCAACATACCCAAAGTGAAAAATTAACAAAATGACCATTCTACCCATAGTCCATAGAACAAATTTTGGCTTAATCCAAGGATAATTTGGTCATACCCTCTTCACATTCATTTGAGGCTTTCCTAAAAGCTCAAGGGGACCTAGTGATGAGTGGTGCACCCAACCCAATGGATTTAGGTCAGCCCAATTGGTCCCTAGACCAAACCCGACCTTATGGATCAAAATGTAAAATTAAAACTCCCTCTCAAACTCAAATTCAAGCATATGGGAGGTTGGCAATCCCCTCCTTGGCTAAAACCGACATGTGCACACTCTTAACTGATCAAACAACCCACTGCCTATGATCAATTGGATCAAAATGGCACACAAGCTTGCGGTCGTTCGATCCTTCAAAGGGGAGATATACTCCCCCTAATTCAACTTGAATTCATCACTCCTGAATTCGATTGAGTACTAGTGAGACTTAGGAGCCATCGAAGAGTGATAGCAAGCCTCCTAGAGCTCTTGCCATTTCCCCATTTCTCAGCTTTTTGAACAGTGATAACAGGCGAGCTCAAACCATTTTCCAACTTTCTCCACACTCAAACTCCACTCAATTCCCTCTTCAAGCTTCATTAGAGGACCAAGTCGAGTGCACCCAAGCTCTCTTCCAAGTCCTTGAAGCAAGGGAAGATCCAATTCAATTAAAACTGAGCTCAAGCTGAGGAGGAGGTGACCCATAGGAAGATCCACTCAACCTAAAGTGCTCAAACTTTAGCAAGTCTCACCATGAAGCATCTAAGGAATCGTGTCGATGATCACCCTTGAGGTATGGAATTTTTTGATCATTAAACTCAATGTCGTTAGAGCTTCATGAAAGAAATTTCAATCCCATGAATTTTTTACCACTGGATTTGTCGCTCTTTAGCTTTAGATGGTGTGGGTTGAGTTTGATTTGAATCTATGCTTGATCAAGCTTGGATCAGCCCCTTGATCATGGATGGTCTCTATTGATCAAGCGAAAGAACTTGGGAGATCTCAGCCATCCATCCACGCATTTTGGATATACGTTGAGATAATTATGTACATTTAGATATATGTTATTCATTTTAAAACCATGGGGAGATCTCTGGCCTTCCGATCTTTGATCGGACGACAGAGATCAAACCACATGCACCGCCAGCTACCATTTGGGATTTGGCATTTAAGTAAACCACTCACGGTGCGATGTGTGTAAAGTGTGCTGACCGCCGCCGCCACATGTCGCGTCATGAGCTAGAGGATTAATTAGGGTTATTTTAAATGCCTTAATTAATTTCTATTAATTCAGGGATCTTCTAAAATTCATAACTCCTTCTAAAAAAATTCAAAAAATTATGAAATAAAATCCTATGGAAAGATAATTTACCTAGAATATTTTAAAATTAATTTTAATGGGTTTTAAATTATATTTTTCTCTGAATTTAAGTTTTATTAGAAAGTTTATTTTGCTAATTACTTTTTAATTAGGCCTATGATTAATCCCAAATTTCTTGAGTATATTTTAGGGGATGACTTCTGCCTCCCATGATTTTCTTGAGATTTATTAAAGGCTTGATTAGAAGAATTGCATATGAATTTTGTAATTACCGTCCTTATGTAATTAAGCATAATTAGGGCATGATTAGTGATTTTAATCTATGATTAGGGTTGATTAAGGTCAAATCCAGAAAGTAGAAGTTTATGGAATAATTTTAGGGCATTTCCCCTAAGCTATTCCCTAAACCCAATTTTTTTGCCTTAATCTCTTCTTAATTAAGAGTTATTTCATTAATTATCCCCTTAATTAATTTCTAAAAATTCTAAAAATTCTAGAACTTAATCAATCTACTATGGGTAGATGCTTAGGTGTTTAATAGCCTAAGTTCAATTAAGAAAATCAAAACCCAATTCATAAGTATGAAAGGGTGTTTTGAAATTACTTAAGCTAAACCCTTAGCTTAATTAACCTTTAACCATTGTAGTCCTTTTCCTTATTAGGTGCATTGCAAATTTAAATTCCTTGTGGGTTTTATGTCATTTCATTGGCTCATAATTATTTGATTAATTTTTCTAAGGTGGTGTAGGTAAGGGTTAATTAAGTTACTTAATTCATACATTAACCTAACTAATGCATAAAAATGAATTTAATAATCTAAAAATTAAAAAATATATATCAAAAACATATGGGAATGGGTTAGGGATAGCAAACTCATCTCACCTTTTTAAAATTAAATCAAACTCCAAACTAAACAAAAATCACTTTGAATTCACTTTGATTTATTTCAAACTTTCTTATTTCATAAGAATGTCTTTAGGATTTAAGTGAAGTGAACTTGTTTAGATGCTTTCATTACTTTGAATATTTTCCCAACATGTTAAATTTGTATGTAATATGATTTCATACATTCATATTTTTTAAATTCAAATTTTAAAATGATATTGTTTACTTTATGTCAAATTTGCATGTGTTGGCTAAAGTAGTAATATGAGTGGCTATTATCACTACTAAATCCAAATTATTTTCAAAATATATAAATAAAATACCAAATCTAAAAGTATGTTACTTTTATTTTAATTATGATTTTGCATGTGATAGATTATAAAGGCATGCTTAGCATAGGTTTCCTTTCTTTCTTATGTTGGTATAGTTTTGAATAGGAATTTGGTGAGATGTAAGGTTCATTTGAAAAGAACCTAACATTTACTTAATTATATACCCTATTCATTCCTATGCTATCACCTAAGAAGGGTTACCTATACTTGCATACATAAATTGCATAAAATAAAATGAATCCATTAAACAACTTTTGCATCTTCCTTTCTATTTCATTTCTTTCATACATATTTGTATTTAAGGAAAGTGGTATATTAGTCTGGACGAGGCTTTAAGTAGCCCTAAGTAGTTCTTGTACCTTACACCTATGGTTAACAATGGCACTATAATCACTTAGGTTTTTCTTACTCTCATGTGTGTATGTGAAAATTTGGATAGGGAAATCTCTTTCTACTTAAGAAAAATCATGCATCTCAACTTCTAAATTTCTTTAAATGGATTACTTAGCATGCATCATAAAGTGCGTTAAATATTTTCATTTGTATATATATATATATATGCTTAGGGTCCATCCATATGCATGTTATATATGTTGGGAAAGAAATGAAGTAATGTGTGTTATGTGAATTTTGGTTCATTTTATTTAATCTTAAAATGTCTTTCTTTTTAATAGGTTTGTTTAGAGTTTATCTAAACATAAGATTAATTAAAAGATTTAATCAAATCATTCACCTAAACAAAAATAAAATGTGAATCTACTTTAGAGATTACTTAGGTTAGGGAAGTAAAGAGAAGTTCTCTTCTCTTCCCCTCTCTTCATAACTTAGTAATTAATTGTAGGATCCACTTAAATCAAATAAAAACATCAAATAAAATTAACCCAAAATAATTAAACAACTTAAATGAAACCCTCCTTTAAGTTGAACATATCCTCACACTTAGAAAATTTGAACCTAAAGCCATAGCCAAGCATACCACACAAGCCTTCAAAGCACACACATTAGCTTAAGTCACCACTTCTAGCCTTAGGTTAGGTCGGTGCATGGTTTGATGTTTCATTTTATTTTTATGATATATGTTTTAGACAGGATGTTAGGGGGTATACTCATAGAATGAATGGTAGGATGTTCTTAGTTTAATTATTCTTTTCTGCAGGGTATTGTGCTTAAAGGGCACTATAATAAATAAAAATATAAATACTTTTTCTTATAGGTGCTTTATACCCCTAAGCATAATCCAATAGGCCAGGTGGACTTAGTCACCCATGTGTGAGGTGATAAGTCCAATATACATGCTTGAGATTTGTGTGGTTTGTTTTAGCTAACCTTATTTTGCAAGTGTTAGTTAGATTTTCCATTCTTTTCCTTTTCATATAAATTTATGAAATTAGGATTATGGACTAGTTATTATGGGGATTAGGACAAGCATTGGTCATAAGATTATCTCTTATGCACCATGTAAAGCCTTGGAGCAACCACCTTCCAATCATCCAAAAGAAGGAACCAAAGAATAAAAGAAGAAGAAAAGACCCCATAATAATGAATTCTTGCTTAATTATAATTTAATTTATTTGTATAAGGTAGCTGTACCCATACTTGATATTGTTTTGTGCGATGCCACATTTCTTTTGCAATTAGTTTTATAAATTGATTGGTGATTTGTTTAGTTTTTGCATTAAGTGGCATGCTTTTCCTAATTTCTTCCTTGCTTTATGTATGTCCTGGATGTGGATTAGGCTCTTTAGGAAAAAATAAATATTTTACCCAACTTATAATTCAAAATAAAAAATTAAACAACTCATAACCTCACCTTAGGTTAAAATCAAGATAAAAAAGAGAACTCCTTAGTTGGATGAACATTTCTTTTGTAATATCATGCACAAATACATCTTATTTCTTGATTGGAGGGCTTCACCTTTGCCAAAACTTGGCTTAACCTTTAGAGCCATGGTGAAAACTCACCTCCTCCCCTTCTGATTTTGTAACCTTCTTTCTCATGCATTAGTCATATGGATCTTATTAGCCTAAGTCAAAATAATTGTCTAAAATAAAAATAAAATGAAATTTAAATAGCATTAGATTTAGTTCATTTGAAGCCTATCCCTTTACATGATATAGTCTCTTTAGGGAGTGAGTTTAAGGACTTAATCTCTTTCTAAATAAATAATAACCTAGTTATCTTGCATAAGCATAAAGAATTACCTACATGTATTTAAAATCATAGGCAGAGTTAGTTGGTAGCTAACCCTAGGCAGTTGTAAGTCCAAACTGCCAAGTGGGTTGTCCTCTCTTAGGGAGGCAAACCAATTACCCATTTTTGCCTTAGATTTAGGTTGTGCTTCAAGCCCTTGCCGAAGCTTCCTAAATTTAGGTTTTGAGGTTGCTTCTCCCTTTTGTGGGTCATAAGCATAATTCCTCACCTCTTAGGCATTTTCTTAATTTTATGTTAAGGAATCTTAAGTCCTAAATTTCTAATGAAAAATGCAACTCAAACAAACTAAATCAATTTTAAAAATGTAAAGCCCAACTATAGGATAGTTTTAGATGCTCGCTAGGTTTCCTAGCATTATGGGTATCTCCTACTTATCTCCCATTTTAGCTTCGATAATAACTCCCTCTTTTGATTAATCTCATTTGATCTTCAAAATAAAACCAATCAATTGATAGTCCTTTTTCTGAAATCTTAATGATCATTTACCTTAATTGAGAGTTTTCTCATATTCTTGGGATGTAATTAACTATGAGGCTTGCCCTAGGAACTTAATGAAGTTTAAAATAAACCCACTTTACTTTTCATGTAAAGTAGAGAAGAATCTCTGGTACATATGCAGACCCATCATCCTTAGGAGTCCTTATTGAGGTGATTAGGCCCATTAAAGGGTAGTGACTTCTGTATTTTGAGATAGTACACCATTTCCTTGATGATGTACCCGATCACCTGAATAAGTACATCTATGGATCTACATGGCATCTTAACAAGACAATTTTTATAAGTCTTGTCCTCTTTTATTTCTCACCATCATATTTGAAAGGCGACGACTCCCCTTTATAGAAATTTTTCTCCACAATAATCACTAAGGGAAATTCATCAATCAATCTACCTTAGAAATGTTTTAAGGTACGGTTGAAAGAGACGTTCTCTTCTCTTTTCTTCTCTTCACAACATTTAGTAACTAAGTGTAGGTCCATTCAAATCACCAACTAAAATTGATAAATCAATTAAATCACTTAAAATGAAACCACCCTCTAAATTGAATCCTTCACACTTAAGAAATTTCAACCTTAAATCCTAACTAAGACATGCCACACAAGCCTTAAAATGGCACACACATTAGGCTAAGTCACCATTTCTAGCTCTATGATAGGGCGGTGCATTATTTTGATGCGATTTTTTTTGATGTTAGGGTGCATGTTGGAAGTCGATGTTAGTGATAATCTTTTCTCTTCTGTAGGGGTTGTGCTTAAGGGTGTTAAAATAAAAATATAAATATTTTTATTATGCGGGTTGCTTATACATAAGCATAACTCAAATTAGACAGTGGACTTGTTACCCATGTGGGGATGATAAGTCTAAATTATTCCTATACTTAGGTTATGTGGTATATTTAGTTAATCTATTTTGCAGGTTTAGTTAAATTTATCTTTCTTTTTTTATGTAAATTTTGCAATTAAAATTTGGAATGAATATTATGGGGAAATGAAGGTGAACATTGGTTATAAGACCATGTCTTATGTACCATGTGAAGCCTTGGAACAAACTACATCCCAAGTCAGATCAAAAGAAAGAAAGAAATGAAAAACAAAGAATGATGAATGAAGACCCCCCCATAACATGAATTCCTTTTAATCGAAATCAGCCATTTGTAATCTGGGTTGAATAAGGGTAGAGCACAGCTACACATTTTTCTTTTCAGGTCTGTAGGGTGGAGCCTAACCACATCGGTCTCTTATTCTTTTGCATTAATTTTATAAATCGATTGATTTTTTTATTTATGATTTTGAAATTAGGATGGCATGATCTTCCTAGTTTCTTCATTATTTGATGAATGGCCTAGATGCGATTAAGCTCTTAGGAAAAAATAAATTTTCTATCCAGTTAATTAACTCAAAATTAAATTAAACAACTCATAACCTCATCTAAAGCCTAGGATATAAATTAGGATAATAAAAAATTTAGCACTTAGCTGGATGTTGTATGTCTCAAATCATGCATAAATCATATTACTTCACTCTTGCTAATGGAGGGCTTCCACCTTTGCCAGAGAAAATTGCTTGACCTTCATGGTGGAAACACACCTCCTTCTTTCTGATTTTGGCCCATAACAAATATTCTCATGCATTAGGCATATAAAATCCCATAACTTATGTCAAATAATAATGTCCTAAAAATTAAAATAAAATTTAATAAAATTTGCTTTAGATTAAGTCATTATTCATGCCCTTCATGATCTAGTCTCTTAGAAAGTGTGTTTTAAGAACTTAGTCTCCTTTCTAAATAAAAAATAGCCTAACTATCTTGCAAAATATAAGACTTGTCTGCATATATTTAAAATCATAAGAGGAGTTAGTTGGCGGCTACCCCCAAGCGGTTGTAAGTCCAATAGTCAGGTGATTTATTCTCTCTTATGGAGATAAATCATATACCCTGGGTGGTTGTAAGTCCAATAGTCAGGTGATTTATTCTCTCTTGTAAAATATAAGACTTGCCTGCATATATTTAAAATCATAGGATGAGTTAGTTGGCAGCCATCCCCAGGCGGTTGTAAGTCCAATAGTTAGGTGATTTATTCTCTCTTGTGGAGATAAATCATATACCCATTTTCTCCTTAGATTTAGGTCATGCTTTACCCTCGCCAAAGCTCCTTAGATTTAGGATTTGAGGTTATTATTTTCTTTTGTGGGCTACAAGTATAAATCCTCACCCCTTAAGTATTTAATGTTCTTATATTGTGGCATTATAAGCCCTAGATTTTTAATAAAAATTTAACTCAAACATATAATCATCTTCAAATTTCAAAAATATAGCACCCAACCATAGGATAGTTTGGGATGCTCACTAAGTTTCTTAGTATTATGAGCATCCCCTACTTATCTCCCTTTGGTTTCAATAATAACTCCCTCATTTTTATCAATCTGACTTGATTTTTCCAAAAATAATCAATTTGTTGATAGTCTTATCTTTGAAATATTTGGAGATAATGATCATTTATCTTAATCAAGAGTATTCTAAGGAATCTCATTCCTTAGATGTAATTAACTATGGGAGCTTGCCTCCATAGGGAACTTAATGAACCTAGTTTAAAATAAACCCTACTTTACTTTTTCATGTAAAGTAGGGAAAAGATCTTTGGTACATTCAAAGACCCATTGTCCTTAGGAGTTCTTGTTAGGTTATTAGGTCCATTGTAGGATGGTGACTTCTATCTCTCAAGATAGTATGTCATTTCTCAATGTCACACCCAATCACCCAAATGAGTACATCTGCAGATCTACATGGTGTCACAACATAACCATTTTTCAAATTCAATTTGAAAATAAAACACCACAATGTTGTAACCTAAACTGGTGATATTAGACGGTGAGGGGAGTGGTGTGATGGCAACACTGACTGCCCCTCAACTAGAGATCTCCTCCTGTGGAGTACTGTGCCATAAGAATAATGTTGTCTAACTGATTAGCCCTAATAGGGCAACGATCGAAAATCCATCGAGAGGTCGCCGACTTCTGTGCATACCTCCATCACTCTCTCATGCACTGGTAGATACTGAGCCTCCAGCCTCTTTCTATGGATCTAACCTAACACTTCTAGAGATCATGGATTGTTAGTCGAACAAGGTACCAAACTCTGAGAGTTTGTAAGCTCTACCGACCTGGCGTAGGACAATTTTAAGTCTAGCATAGGGCCTCTTATGCTCCTAGTTGGTGTCTCATTGTATGCTAGTGGTGGAGGAGATGCAGTGATCCTCCAAAAATATTCCTCTCCATCTAAGGCCGATAGGGGGTGGAACCTACTACCACTTAAAAATGGAGAGGTCTCATGAGGAGAACCCTCCTCAGCTATATGGGAAGCAGTGTCAAGCTCTCTGGCTACTCGCTTATGATTCTACTTAATCTTTCAATTTTTGTTACGGTGTTGGGTGCGAGTGAGAAAAGTAGAGCGGGAGCTGGAACCAACCTCGAAGGTGGGGAAGACTACCTCAGAGGCTAAGAAAGCCTTCCCCTTTGAGATAACCAAAGAGGAGGTAGCAGCTCTCATTGGAGCTATGGCAGGGGCAACTGAACTAGTAAGTACTGAAATGGCTAGTACTAACACTGACACTGAATGAGACATGGAAATCATTATGGTCTTCCTCTTCAATTAGAGAAACTCAAAATCAAATGGGATGTCCAAGCGGTTGAGTGGCATCTGTTTTGCCACCTCCACCCTGTTAACGGTCATGAGGGCTATCCCCTCACAAGTAATCTGGACCCCCTCAAAGCCACGAAAAAAGTAGATCAGGTGTGCGGCATCAGTCATGGTGAGATTGGCCTGATCCAAGGTCAGATCTACACTAGAAGGGAAAGAGAAGATGAACTTGCTATGAGCCATGATCACAACACTGACTGAAGCTGAAAAGACTAACTGTACTAGAATCACTACATTTGTTGAAACATAATTGAGTCAGACTCTTGCCTTGATGTTTGCCTTCAATCATTGACTTTTATACTTAATTTGAAATTTGAACCCATGCTTAACAAATTTAGGTATGTTAAGTTGGGTTAATTGAATTTTAGAGAGATTCTTGATATTTGGAGGGGAGACTTTCTATTATTTTGATTTAGAACCCATACTCAATCAATTTAAGTAGGTTGAGTGGGTTCAAATATTTGGAGAGACCTTTAAAGATATTTGCATTGTATATCTTGTTTGAAAATTTTGATTTGGAAAATCTTTACTTAGCAAATTTAGGTATGCTAAGAAGATATTTTGATTATATGTTTTGAAAATTTTGTGAAAACATCTTGGCTAGTGATGATTAGTTATGTGTGATATATGTTGATTTGATTTGAAAGTGGGGCTTCTTACTTAATAAATTTAGTATGTTAAGTAGAAGCCAAATGCGGTTGATATGTGTTTGAAAATGAGACTCTCACTTAATAAATTTGGTATGTTAGGTGGGACCCAAATATGATTGATTTGCATTTTGAAAATGAGACTCTCACTCAACAAATTTGGTATAGTAAGTGAGAGTCAAATGTATTATAATTTGTGAATGAGATTCTTACTTAGCTAATTTGGTATGTTAAGTAGGAATCAAATGTGATATGATTTGAAAATGAGACTCTATTTAACAAATTTGGTATGTTAAGTAAGAATCAAGTGTGATTATGATTTGAAAATAAGATTCTTACTTAACAAATCTGGTATGTTAAGTAGGAATCAAATGTATTTGTGATTTTAAAATGAAACTCTTACTTAACAAATTTGGTAAGTTAAGTAGGAGTTAAGTGTATTTGTGATTTGAAAATGGGACTCTTACTTAACAAATTTGGTATGTTAAGTAGGAGTCAAGTGTATTATGATTTGAAAATGAGACTCTTACTTAACAAAATTGGTATGTTAAGTAGGAATCAAATGTATTTATGATTTTAAAATGAAACTCTTACTTAATAAATTGGTATTTTAAGTAGGAGTTAAATGTATTTGTGATTTGAAAATGGGACTTACTTAATAAATTTGGTATATTAAGTACGAACCAAATGTATTTGTGATTTTAAAATGAAACTCTTACTTAACAAATTTGGTATGTTAAGTAGGAGTTAATTATATTTGTGATTTGAAACAAATTTGGTATTTTAAGTAGGAATCAAATGTATTTGTGACTTTAAAATGAAACTCTTACTTAACAAATTTGATATATTAAGTAAAAATTAAGTGTATTTGTGATTTGAAAATGAGACTCTTACTTAACAAATTTGGTATGTTAAGTAGGAATCAAATGTATTTGTGATTTTAAAATAAAGCTCTTACTTATAAATTTGGTATGTTAAGTAGGAGTTAAGTGTATTTGTGATTGAAAATAGAACTCTTACTTAACAAATTTGGTATGTTAAGTGGGAATCAAATGTATTTATGATTTTAAAATGAAACTCTTACTTAATAAATTTGGTATGTTAAGTAGGAGTTAAGTGTATTTGTGATTTGAAAATGGGACTATTACTTGACAAATTTTGTATGTTAAGTAGGAATCAAATGTATTTGTGATTTGAAAATGTAACTATTACTTAAAAAATTTGGTATGTTAAGTAGGAGTTAAGTGTTTTTATGATTTTAAAATGAGACTCTTGCTTAACAAATTTTGTATGTTAAGTAGGAGTCAAGTGTATTATGATTTGAAAATGAGACTCTTACTTAACAAATTTGGTATGTTAAGTAGGAATCAAATGTATTTGTGATTTTAAAATGAAACTCTTACTTAACAAATTTGGTATGTTAAGTAGGAGTTAAGTGTATTTGTGATTTGAAAATGGGACTCTTACTAAATAAATTTGGTATGTTAAGTAGGAATCAAATGTATTTATGATTTTAAAATGAAACTCTTGCTTAATAAATTTAGTATTTTAAGTAGGAGTTAAGTGTATTTGTGATTTGAAAATGGGACTCTTACTTAATAAATTTGGTATGTTAAGTAGGAATCAAATGTATTTGTGATTTTAAAATGAAACTCTTATTTAACAAATTTGGTATGTTAAGTAGAAGTTAAGTATATTTGTGATTTGAAAATGGGACCCTTACTTAACAAATTTGGCATGTTAAGTAGGAATAAAATGTATTTGTGATTTTAAAATGAAACTCTTACTTAACAAATTTGGTATATTAAGTAGGAGTTAAGAGTATTTGTGATTTGAAAATAAAACCCTTACTTAACAAATTTGGTATGTTAAGTAGGAATCAAATGTATTTGTGATTTTAAAATGAAACTCTTACTTATAAAATTTGGTATGTTAATTAGGAGTTAAGTGTAATTTGTGATTTAAAAATGGGACTCTTACTTAACAAATTTGGTATGTTAAGTAGGAATCAAATATATTTGTGATTTTAAAATGAAACTCCTACTTAACAAATTTGGTATGTTAAGTAGGAGTTAAGTGTATTTATGATTTGAAAATTGAACTCTTACTTAACAAATTTGGTATGTTAAGTAGGAGTCAAGTGTATTATGATTTGCCCTCTCTTTTTGAAAAAAGAGGGGAACTCTTTGTTTGATAAATATGTATGGGGAGGGAGGGGTTTCAAATATGCCTTGATTTTGTGTGTGATTTCTTGCTTTTGAAAGAGGGAAACTTCCAACTTTAGCACATGTGAAATATGCTAAATGGAGTTTCAATTTTATGTCATGATTTTATTTGGAAATAGAATCTTCATTCAACAATTTGGGTATGTTGAATGGAGATAACCATTTTCAAAATGTGCTTTTTAAAAAAAGGATTTTTAAAAAAATTTCTAATTTTGATTTTGATTTTAAAAAGAACCTCCATGTAACAATTATATGAATTATTAAATGAGGTTTGGTTATATGAGTTTTGTGCTTTTTGAAATGAATTATGTGCAAAAATCTTTTATTATGTGAATTTTGAAAAAGTATTTTTAAAAGTAACATTTTTTTGCAAAAGAGATTACTATTATTAAATATAAGATGAACCTTGCCTCACCAAGCTAGTGGTAAAGAGGTTCTAACTTTCAGTCATCTCCTTTCATTAGTTAATCATATCATTCACCTATTGGGAGAACTAACAAGGTTTTCAAGACCTACAAGAAGTGAGGTCCTAAAACCTAGAGGATGTTGGTTAGCTTTGCTTAAGAATAAAATAAGCTAAGTGCCAATGAAAAGAAAGATAGTCTTGGACTCATATGAAATTCAAGTCCACTGCTTGAAGACAACAATTGCCTACTAGAGATTAAGAGAGGAACTATCCCAGAGTCACCAAAAAAATCTATGGTGTTTGTTTTCTATTATGTGTATAGGAGACACCACAGATCTAAGGGTATACTTATTGAGGTGATCAGGTATGATAATAAATAATAGTGCACTATCTCGAAAGATAGAAATCAATACCGTACAATGGACCTAATCACCTAATAAAGACTCCTAAGGCATGATGGGTCTTCGAATATACCAGAGATTTTTCTCCTACTTTACATGGATGAATAAAGTAGGATTTATATAAACCGGATTCTAAAGTTCCCTATGGGGGTGTTGACCTCATTTTTAGAATGAGTTCTCGACCCCTCCATCTTAAACATAGGACTCCTCTTAGACTTTAAGAGATCCTTAGTCTTAAGACACATCTAGTGATTAGGTGGACACTCAACCTAACTCTAGAGACTTAGAAGATTTAGCCATAGGAATAGGTCATGCCTTATAGGGTGTTAGGAAATTTGCCTACCCTATAACTTGAACCACATTCCCCACTTCCTTCCTTCAAGTCAAACTCCAAATCAACATCAAACCTAAATCAATTCTAGCCTAATTGATTTTCTCCAAACCCAAATCAATGCCACATGATTGAAACCCATGATTGAAATCCATGATTAAAATTCCAAGTTTAAAATATTTCCTAAATCCTATAATCCCCTCTTAAGGACTTAGCCTAAATCATCTTCAAATCAATTCAAATTCATGAATTTTTCCCATAACCCATTTATATTCTCATTTATATTCACATATATAAATGAAATATAAATTCAAATCAATCAAACTAAATCCAAATTTTGAATTCCAAATCTTGCCTAAGTCCTTTGATTTCCCTTCATGGATTTAGCCAAAATCAAATCTAAATCAATTCCAATTCATGAAATTTTCTCATGACTCATTTATATTCTCATTTATATTCACATATATAATGAAATATAAATTCAAATCAATCAAACTAAACTTAAAAGTCAAATCCAAATTCACAAATCTTTCCTAAGTCACTTTGATTTTCTCTTAAGGACTTAACCTAGATCATGTTCAAATCACTTCAAACTCATGAAATTTTCTCATAACTCATTTATATTTTCATTTATATTCACATATATAAATGAAATATAAATTCAAACAACCAAAACCAACTCCAAAAATCAAACTCCAATTCAATCAAAATCCAACCTAAGCCTTTCAAGTCAAATTATTGAACTTAGAAATCAACTTCAAATCAAGCCAAACTCTTGATTTTTCTTTATGATTCAATCAGTCTTTCAATCATGAATCAAAATATAAATACAAACTTCAATCACTTAACCAAAACTCAATTCTAAAATCAAACCCAAGTCAAAATCATGTTCACCCCTTTGAACTTAAAATTGTTAAATGAATCAAAACCCATTTGACTTCAAACCACTTGCAAATGGATTTATATTTCAATCATAAGTCTATATATGAGTTTAATCAAACTCAAATCAAGCTTTGACAAAGCCATTTGACCCACTTAGGCTCACTTAACCTAAAGTGACCTAAAATACTCTTATGAGCCAAATTCTAATCCTAACCAAATTGGATTGAACTAATTCCGCCTAAACCCCTCATCATGAGAAGATCAATTACCCAATTTGGGTCTAACCAAGTCAATACTTAGCTAAAATGAAACCCAACATAGCAAAAATCTACCATAGGCCAAATTGATTGAAATCAATGATCTAAGTTCATTCATGATCAATGTTTGAACTTGACCAAGTCAATATTTGAATCTAACCTAGCCCAATTGGCCACTTGACCCAAGTTGACCCAACTTGACCTAAAAAGTAAAAATATATCAAAACTTGATCTAAGCCAAATCAATTAAAACTAATGGGTCAATTTCATTCTAAAATGATTATTGAACTTGACCAAAGCCCTAATTGGTCAACTAGACCTAACCTAGCCCAATTGACCATGAACCCAACTTGACCTAAAGGGTTAAATTGAGCCAAATTCAAACTTAACCAAAATTGATTGGAAACAAAGATACCAATCCCTTTCATATGACCAACCAAATCTAAACCTACCCATGACCTAGCTCAAATAGATCAAATGGGTCAAATTTGTCAACTTGACCCATTTGACCTAAATAAATCAAATGAACCAAATTCAAACCTAAATCAAATTGAATCAACCAAAGCCACCAAAATATTTTAAATGGTCATATGAACTTGACCCAACCCTTGGTTTGACCTAATTTGACCATTTGGTCAACTTGACCCAAGTTGACCCATTTTGACCTAAATGGGTCAACATGAGCCAAATCACATCAAACCAACTCCAAATTCAATGAAACTTGGCCAAGCCTATTTTCTCATCATACAAAATATAAAAAAATCTAGATCAAATAACCATTTTACCCCTAGACATAGGGTAAATATTGGCCAATTCCACTTGGAATTTAATCAAATCCTCTCCATAACCACTTGGCACTCTCTAAGTGGATCAAATGAACACTAGGGAGTGTGGTGCACCCAACCCAATGGGTTTTGGTCAGCCCAACTTAGCCCAATGGACAAACTGACCAGTCCCATTGAAATGGCCACATAGAAATCCTCCTTCCACTCAATTAAAGCATATGGCCACCTCACCCACTTCTTCTGGCCAAAACTGAACTACATGCAATTCAAAATAGCCTAACCAACTCATTGCATAGATGTATTGGATCAAAATGGCAAGGAGATTTGCAATCGTCTGATCCTTCAAGGGGAGATATACTCCCCCTAATTCAATTTAATCTTCACTCTTCCTCAGTCGATTGAAGCATATGAACTCAGAGCAAGCCTTAGAGAGTCTTCCCAAGCTTCCTAGAGAGGGTTTGAAAATCTCCATTCTCAATTTTCAGAGCTTGAAAATAGGGGAGCTCTATTGAAAAGCCAACTTACTCAACACTCAACATCAACCCAATTCCTTCTTCAAGCTCCATCAGAGGACCAAGTTGAACTTGCCCAAGCTCTTTCCCAAGCTCCAAAGGCAAGGGAGGATCCAATTTGATCAAGACCGAGCTCAATGCAAGGAGGAGTTGACCCATAGAAGCATCTACTCAATTTCAAAGCCTCCAAATTTCAGCAAAGCTTCGTCTCAACTAGACAAAGCTTCTCCAAGAGAATCGAGCGTCGGTGATCACCTCTGGTGAGGTTAGCCATTTTTATGAGCTTAAATTCAATGTAGAGTAGAGCTTTATGAAAGAATGTTTAATCCCATGGAATTTTAGCCGTTAGATATGATCTACATTGCATGATGAAGATGTGGGCTAAATATTAGCCCAATCCGAGCTCAATCGAGCTCAAATCTTACCCTAGAACATAAACGGTCTCCATGGATCACAAAGAGGGGCAGGGATGAATCTCTGGCCGTCCATCTATGCATTTTGGATGGACGGATGAGATTAAAACACGTAGCATCCATAATTTCCTCCCTCGAAGCTTTAATCTCGCTTTCGATCCGATCCTTCGAGGAGAAAGCGCCAAGCACGCCATGTGATGCTATGATGTGATTAAAGAGATCTATCGCCGCCATGTGTAAAGCACACATCAAGGCACACGCGGCACCGGTTGTGATTAATATAATTATGGATTATTTAATTTCTAATTAATCACCAAATCTTCCTAAATTCATATCTAAGTGTAGAAAAAAAATAATATGAAATAAATTGCATATGAGAGATAATTGAACATAGAATATTTTAAAATTAATTTAATTGATTTTGGATAGTTATTTTCTCTGAATTTGAGTTTTATTGGGAATATTAATTTGCTAATTACCCTTTAATTACTCCACTGATTAATCCCAAACTTTTTATGCTTAATTAGTGGGATGACTCCTTCCTCCCTTGATTTTCTTGGGATTTATTAGTGGCTTAATTAAGAGAATTGCTAGTTCATTCCTTAATCACTCCCTTAATGTAATTAAGCTTAATTAAGGGCATAATTAGTGGTTTAATCCTCTGATTGAGTCCATTATATTTTGATTGAGTGAATATGAGGTTTAGGGAATAATTTTGGGATACTTTCCTTGAGTTATTCCCTAAACCTCCTTTTCTTTCTTAATCTAACCTTTATTAATGGTTAATTCACTAATACCCCCTTAATTAATTTCATGAAATTCTAAAACTTTCCATAACTAGATTAATCTATCTTGGGTAGATGCTTAGGTGTTTAAGAGCCATATACATTAAGGAAATGAAAACTCAACTCATATTTGTGAGGGGAGGTTATGAAATTACTTAAGTTAAAACCCATTAGTTTAATTAATCATTAATCATGAGCCAAATTGCATTAGGTCCTTTTCTTCTTAGATGCATTGCAAATTTAAATTTTTTGTGAGATTTTATGTCATCTCATTAGCTCATAATTATTTGATTAACTATGCTAAGGTGGTATTGGTAAGGGATAATTAACATGCTTAACTCTTACCTTAACCTAAGCAACATATAAAAAAATCATCTAATCATCTAAAATTAAACTAAAATAACCAACATATGTGAGAATGGGTTATGAACAGCAAACTCACCTAACATTTTTCAAATTAAATCAAACTCAAAATAAAACCAAACCTTCTTTAAAAATAATTTGATTTACTTTAAGTTTTCTTATTTCATAAGATAGTCTTTAGGAATTAATTACGGTGAATGTGTTTACATGCTTTCATCATTTTAGTTCCTTCCCAACATGCTAAATGTGTATGTCATATGAATTTCATGCATTCATTTTTTTCAAAAAATTAAAATGAAAGTGAAATATTTCTTTTATGTCAAATTACATGTTTTGGCTAAAATAGAAATATGAGTGGCTATTATCACTATTAAATCCAAATTATTTTTAAAATATATGAATTAATTATCAAAACTAAAAGTGTATTACTTATATTTTATTTATAAGCTTGCATGTGAGTAAAATATAAGGATGTGCTTAGTGTAGTTTTCCCTCTCCCCTCTTTTAGTATAATTTTGAATAAGATTTGGTAAAGTGTTTAGTTCATTTGAAAATAACATAACACTTACCTAATTTCATTTCCTATTCATTCCTATGCTATTACTTAAGAAGGATATCTATACTTGTACATATAAATTACATAAACAAATTAAATAATCAAGTACAAACTTTTGCATTTTTCTTTTCCATTTATTTCTTTGGTTCAAATGTTTGTATTTAAGAAAAGTGGTATATTAGTCTGGACAACCCCGAGGTTGCGAGGCTTTAAGTAGCCTTAACTAAGTCTTGTACATTACACCCCTGGTTAACAATGGCATCATACTCACTTATGCCTTTCATTCATACATGTATGCATGTGAAGAATGGATATGAAACCTCTTTCCTACTTAATGTAAATCATGCATCATAAAGTATTCAAATTTTTTTAAATAAACCACTTAGCATTCATCATAAAGTGTGCTAAGAATCTTCATTTGTATGTATAGATATGCTTAGGATTTATTCATATGCATCTTATACATATTGGGAAAGAAATGAAGTGATGTGTGTTTTGTGAATTTAGTTCATTTTACTTAATCTTAAAATGTCTTTCTATTTGAATAGGTTTGTTTAGAATTGATCTAAACTTAGAATTAATTAAAACACATAATAAAACATTCACTAAATGAAACCAAACATGAATTTACTTTAGAAATTACTTAAGGTAGGGAAGGAAAGAGAAGTTCTCTTCTCTTTTTCTTCTCTTTAAAACTTAGTAATTAATTGTAGGATTCATTCAAATTAAATCAAAAATACAAAATAAAATTAACCCAAATCAATAAAATAACATAAATGAACTATCTTCTAAGTTAAACAAATCCATAATTAAGCATACCACACAAACCTTCTAAAGCACACATATTAGACTAAGTCATCACTTCTAGCTTTAGGTTAAAGCGGTGCATGGTTTGATATTTACTTTTATTTTGTGATATATATTCTAGTCTGGATATTAGGGTGAATGTGTGTAGAATGAATGGTAAGACGATTTAGTCTAATCATTATTTTCTATAAAGGATTATGCTTAAGGGGCGCTATAATAAAATATAACTAATTTTGCTCTGCAAGTGCTTATACCCCTAAGCATAATCCAATAGGCTAGATGGACTTGGTTACCCATGTGTGGGGTGCTAAGTCCAATAAACATGCTTGAGATTTGTATGGTTTGTTTAGTTAATCTATGTTTTGTAGGTGTTAGCTAGATTTACTTTTTCTTTTCATGTATTTTTACAATTAGGATTTTGGAATGTTTATTATGGGGGATTAGGATGAGCATTGGTCATAAGATCTCATTTTATGCACCATGTGAAGCCTTTGGAGCAACCACCTTTCAACCATCCAAAAGAAGGAACCAAAGAAGAAAAAATAAAAGAAAAAGAAAGAAGAAAAGAAGAATGAAGAAATGAAGCTTAAAGACCCATAATAATGAATTCCTTGCTTAATTGTACTTAATTCATTTGTAATATGGGTTGTATAAGGGTATAGCTCGATTATCCAATCTATTTCGGGTTTGTGCGGTGAGCTCCAAACTCACGAGGACATCCGTCTTTCTCCTTCGCGAGCGGTGAAATACGGATGTCGTCAGTCTTTCTCTGTTCGATCCGAGCTCACCGGAGCTTAGATTGATTCCAAAATGATCTCACATCATTAAGAGAAGGAGAGGAACACATCCAACAATTAAGATTGCATTATATACACATTTCTTTCACAAAGACCAACCTGAAAATTACCTAGGCTATGATTTTGAAGAATTACCTCACCGGAGCTCAAGATCGGTGGTGGGATCGACGAAGGTAGCTTCGTCAAGTAGAGATGAAACCGTATTGAAAAGCTTGGACCTTGATTTAGAGTGTATCCCTTGATCAACCAATCCATGCACTTTGGAGCTTCGGTCTTGATCGAACTTGAGCTTCTAGTGGATTTAGAGCTTGGGAAACGATTTGGATGGCTTCGATATCTTGCATGGAAGGTGTGTGCAAAAGGAATTGAAGTTTGGTGGTGAAATGAGAAGGGAGAAGAATGGGGGACATAAAACTGAGAAGGGAGAAGAATAGGGGAACTTGGAGAATGGCTGTGGGAGACTCTCCTTCACTCTCTCTAGCTCAAACGAAGATGAATGATGCAATTCTCGTCCGAATTGAGGGGGTATACCCCCTCAATTACTGAGGTGGATGGGCAGGATTCAATCCCATTTTCTTGCCAACCAGCTACCGTCAAACTGCCATAATTATCTCCATCAGGTTCACGTGGCTTGTCAGGAGTGGGGGAAGGCTTGGGAGGTGGCTTAAGGTCTAATATGGGAGATTTTCTTTCCTTTGTCCATGGGGTGCTCGATTTGCATGGGAGGTGAGTTAACTCACCTCACATTAGTTCATGGCAAGTCCTAGTGTGCTTAGAGTGGGCTAGGAAGGTTAGGAATGCTTCATTTGGTAATTGGATAGCTGCCCAAGTGATGAGAGAGTGGACTTTGCCAAATGGGGGAAGGAATCCACTGCAAAGAGGTTTGTCCAATGGCTAATCCTCTTGGATGGGGCCCACTTAGCTTATGGGTAGACTTTGGGCTGACCTAAGGTCAATTTGGGTTAAGTTTGGTCAGTCATCACAGTCCCATGGGTTGATTTTGAGTGCTTAGGCTTCATTTGGTCAAATAGGTTCATATGGGTTCATGTTGAGTTTGGTTGATCAATTGATCAAATTGGGTTAAACTAAGATCATGTTCAAATGATGATTTGAAGAGTTTTGGTTCAAATTATTTGGGTTGGTTTGGCTTAGGTTTGATTTTGGATCATTTGAAATCAAATGAGTGAATGGGTCAAGTTGACCAATTTGACCAATTTAACTAAATTGGATTGGGTTAGGTGTTGGTTCATGTTCAAATGGTTAATTACTAATGATTGTAGGCTTTGGTTTGATTTGATTTGAATTTAATTAAAATTTTGGCTAATTTGACCCTTTAGGTCAATTTGAGCGAGGTTAGGTCAAGTTGACCAATTAGTCAAATTGAGCTCAACTATGGCTTTAGTCAAATTCAATAATCAATTTGAAATGAACTTGACTTGTTGGTTGCAATCAAATTGGTTAGATTGTGATTTGACCTATTTTGACTTTTTAGGCCAATTTGGGTCAACTTGGATTAAATCATCACTTAGACTTAGTTTGGCTCAATTGAGGGTTTGGGCATGTTCAATCATTGATTATGAGTTGGGTTGGATCAATGATTTCAATCAATTTGGTATATGGCGGTTTTGGTTAGTTTAGGTTTCATTTGGGCTAAAGGTTGGCTTAGTTTTACCCAATTGAGGTGATTGATCATCCTAGGATAATTGTTGATCATGATATGAGATTTGGATGGGCTTAGTTCAATCCAATTTGAGTTGAATTAGAATTTGGCTCAAAGAGTTCTTTAAGTCACTTTGGGTCAAGTAGACCTAAATGGGTCAATTGGTTTGGTTTTGACTTGATTCAAGTTTAGTTGAACTCATATATGAGCCCAGAATTAAAATATAGATCCAACTACAATCAATTTGGAGTCTACTGAATTTTGGCTCATTTGAAGTTTTCAAGTTAAAAAGGCTGACTTGGGCTTGACTTAGGTTGACTTAAGTTTGGTTAGGTAATTATAGTTTATGTTTATATTTGGATAAGTTATTGAAGTAATGATTGATTCAAGAGAAATTCATTAGTTTTGGCTTGATTTGGATATGATTTGACCAAGTCCAAGAAATTGGCTTAAAAGGCTTGGATTGGGTTTTGGTTTAATTTTGGACTTTTTTTTAGTCATGTGAATTTATATTTCATTTATATTTAAGAATTTAAATGAAAATATAAATGATTCATGAGAAAATCACTTGAGTTTGAAGTGATTGGGAGTAAATTTGACCAAGCTTAAGGAGGTAGGTCAAAAGAGCTTAAGGAGGAGATTAATTTAGTTTGATTTATTTTTGGTCATTGGAGGATGGGTTTTATTTATATTTATGAATATAAAGGAAAGAATAATTGATTTATAAAGAAATCAATTGATTTTGAGTTAATCTTTATGAGATATGGCTAAGCTTATGGAGGTGGGTCCATAAGACTTAAGAAGGGATTTGATTGGATTTGGATTTAGTTTGATTTAGTTTTGGATATTTGAGTTTATATCTCATTTATATTTGTGAATATAAATAAAGATAGAAATGATTCATAAAGGAATCAATCAGGTTTGGGATGACTTAGGTGAAGTTTATGGAATAGGTCATATGGCTTAGGAAGGGATTTTGATTTTGGATTTGATTATGGGTTCTAATCATTTGGTTTGGAATTTGAATTTAGATTTGGTATTTGATTTGAAGGATTAAATTGATCTTGGAGAAAGCCAATTGAATTTGGATTGATTTGAATTTGGTTAAGGTTGATAAGATGAAATCAAAATGCTTAGGAAGAATTTTGATTTCGGATTTGATTATGGGTTCCAATCATTTGGTTTGGGATTTGGATTTAGATTTAGTATTTGAGTTGAAATTGGGGTTTGGTTTGAGAAGGTATGCATAGGTTGGGTTTAGGCTATGGGGTAGATAAGTCTTCCTAAGTCCCTAAGGCATAACATATTCCTATGACTAACCCTTCTAAGTGTCTAGGCTTAGGTTAAGTGTTCACATAATCACAAGAAGTGTCTTAAGACTAAGAAACTCTTAGTGTATGTAAGAGTCCTAGATCTATGATGAGGAAGTTGAGAACTCATTCCAACGTGAGGTCAACAGCTTCTTAAGCTTCTTAGCCATACTTTTTTCCAAAAGAAATATAAATAAGGTCATTCTTTTTATTTATAATTTGGAAATATAAATAGTGAAACTTTTGGTTATGCATCTTAGCCTACAAATACTAGACTAAATCAACAAGAAAATAATCAATACTAACATATATTATATAACATTGAGTCATGCATAGTAGAAATAAAATCACTCTGCATCTTTATATGATATTTCTAAAATTACGAATCCTAACATGTCCATTTTCCTTCCATATCAATTAACCTATCTTGTATTGCATATAGAATTAATGCCATGCCCTTTAAAATACTTAGAAATAGTTACAAAAATTATCCTTTTCAAAGCATAAAAGTTCTATCCATAACAATTTTCACACCCATTCCAATCAATTAGGCATGTGAGCATTGAAGGAACCTCATGCGTGAGTGGAGAAAATCCTTAACTTCAATTAAAATTAAGATATTTTTATATTATTATACATAATTTCAAAACTAAATTAAAGATATATATATATATATATATATATATATATATATATATATATATTTAAAACTTTTTACTACAAAATTGTAGCTAATGTTAATAGGTTTTACATCGGTTAAATAATCATTGTAGAAGGCCTTTGTAGTACAATCAAAGTGTTCTTGTAGCAGTTTCAAAACTACAACTAATATTTTTATAGGGATTTCAGCATCTATAATATGCCCAAATAACCACCACAATAGAATTTTTTTCTATAGTATAAAGGTCTTTTAAATTTGGTAAATCAAAGCTCAAAAGCATAGATTATAATGTCCATTGGATCTATTGGGAGAAAACATGAAAACAATTCGAGAGACTAGAGCAAAGCTTAAAATAAAAGCAAATAAAATAAGACTGTATAAAGAATACAAAATTTTATATGGAAAATTCGACAACAAGAAAAATCACGGACCACACCGCACCAAGAAATCTACTATGAAGAAAAAATTGAGGTGAATTATACAAATCACATTTCATGCAAGCCTTTTTAGCAATTTGCACATTTCACTCACTTTAAGATACTCTTCTCTTACGCACTGAAGAAAAGAAAAGCACACTTAAAATTGTAAATAATTGCTTTATGATGCTCTCTCTCTCTCTCTCTCTCTCTCTCTCTTTGTAGAGCAGTGGCACCACAAAGATAGCACGCCTAGGCACTGGTGGCTCTATCTTCTAGCTTTCGTGTCTAGGTCCTAGCATCACTTCGCTGTCTGCTACAACACCAAGGCCCTGGCCTTATTATTTTTTTGGTGCAATCCTATGAATACTAACACTATCCTCTTGGCATTGAGGTGTTGTCTTCTTTGTCTTTGATATCAAATACTTCATATCACAATATTGAGGCACTACAAATGCAGCGATGAGGTACTATACACCAAATATAGATGCAGCAATTGACAAAACTGAGGGTTGAGTTGGCAATACATTCCCGATTAATCGACGCATCAGACTCCACAAAATAGAAGGGATCCATGTACTTTATATTTTATGGGATTTTACATACATAACACATAATACTTATATATTTACATATCTAACAACTAAGCTTTCATATTTACATAAATAACACTTAAATCTTTAATATTATATTCAAAAATAATAACATCATTAATTTTAAATGTGAGATGTACCTTTTCATATATAAGTAAAATGATATATTTGAAAATATCAAACTTTAAGTGCTATATATATATATATATATATAAATGTATGAGAATTATGTGATGTATATGTAAAATTCCCTATATCTCATTTATCACCACCCAAAAAATTTATTCTTTCACTGTTAGAGGTACATTGGATGCCATCAGTTGACTGATTATATGTCCAACTGACACCAACAAAACAAAGCCTACTTCATATGCTTACCAAATCATATCTTCATCAAAATACATCATTTACCTTATTATTCATAATAATAAAATATTAATATGAAAGCTTATCAGTTGCTTTCATTGGGTAATTGAAGCACAAATGGAAGCCATTGATTAGCTTAATTGGTCAGAGTGTTAGATTTTTTTTTTTTTTTTTTTTTTTTATGAAGGTGCTATTAAGGATTCTTCTCTTTGAGACAGCATTTGCATATAACATTACTCCTTAAACATTACATTTGTAACTTAAAAAACATACAAAATAAAAAAAAAAATTCGAAGGTCGGCAACTGCTCTGTCATAAAAAATAAAAAATAAAAAATTCAGCAAATACAAAGTTTAAGTTATAATTAACAGATCAAAACGAGCTGTTATATAAGATCTTTTTTTTTTTTTGTGAGGATAGAAATTTATTTATTTTATTTTATTTTATAAAATGGGCTCAAAGTTGTATAGATATAAGAAGGCAGAAGGCTGGATACAGATATGAGGTGGGCACAAGTCAACTGAATATATTAAATATATATATATAAATTGAAAAAATTCATCAAGATTGAGTCCACACTGATTGGTGTCTAAAAATTTAGAGATTATTATATGCAGAGTCTGGATGTAGCTCTACATCCGGACTTCTATAATATAATATCATGTGATGCTCAATTAATATATAACTATTATATATTAAATATAAAATATTATATATTATTATGCATTGGTGTAATATCAACTCTACGATAATACACAGTTGAATCTTTCCATATAATGTTAATTTAATCTCGAGATATACTTACATTTGACTTCATGCTTATGACGCAGATGAGATACCGAAAGTTATCAACATGAAAGTTCGTAAATTTTTATTATCTTTCCAACGATATCATCAAATTCACACCTAACGAGCCTAATACGTAAAAAATAGACACAATTTAATTTTTTTTAAAAAAATATTTCGTAACAAATTTAGTAGCAATTAACATTTTATTTTTTTTTTAAGCTACCTAATTAGCTAATTAAATTACTAAATAGGCCTATTATAAAAATTTAGTCACTTGCTTCCTCAATTCCGCCATGAATATATTCTGGCAATATAATATTATTTAACGCTTTAATTACTTGACGAAGAAGACAATGCCATACAGCCATGACGCATGCAGGCGAATGGAGCTGTCACAAAGCATGAGTTATAGTTAATTACCTCATCACGTAGAATACAGATTCCAAACTGAAGAAAATCGCATTGAAGGAAATAAGGCGTTTAAACTTTTTCTTCCTCCTCTACTATAAATAAATAGCGAGAGTTGTTTAGGGTATTCAAACCTTGCTTATAAGAGCTGGTTATCATTTCTTGTTAGATGGAAGCTCAAAGTATGGAGGAGTCCATGAAGCTCAGGAGGGATAGCGCTACGATTTTATTAGGGCAAGCAAATTGATAGTAAACACCAGTATTTTTTTTGTGACTGGTACCATGTGTCTTAATATATATTATGCTATCTATTCTGAATGAGGTTCTCTCTTTATTCTGTTAACGCTATCTATCCTGAGTTTTATGGGTTCTTCTTGCTGCCTCTCTCTCTCTCTCTCTCTCTAAATTATTACGTACAATTTAGACTGCCCATATATATATAACTAATATATTTTTTTTTTTTCATATTCATGGGCTCCAAATCAATGGCTATGATGGTATACGCTGCCACAGATTTAAAAGGAGCACTCGTGATAAGCATCATTATTTGGATTTACATACGTTTCACTGATTTTTTATATATTTATATAACTAATATTTGATTTTTTATAATTATTTCTATAACATCGCAGTATTTAATTTTATATATATATATATATATATATATATATATATATATATGAATTTTATGTATTTATATATTATTTATCAAAATAACATCAAATCATCTTTAAAAAAGATATATTTTTTATTTAAAATAAATTAGTGATAATAATATTATTTATGTCAATTAAAAATTATAATATTATACAAGTAAATAAAACTATGTATGTTTTAGTTATATGAATATATAAGAATTCAACTGTCCCTTGAGCTCTGTTGCATATTACTGTGGGGAACATATAATTATATTATTTGTAGGAAAATTAATTTGGTTTATATATGGCATGTGTCTCGCACAAAATAATAATAAAAAAAAATCTTATATGCGTATACGTGTGAAATTAATGAAATCAACAATTTTTTGTAAGGTGAGTAAAATTATTATTAAAAATTTTTACATAAATAACATATAATTCTTATATATTTATATATCTAATACTTAAACTTTCATATTTATATAAATATTATCTAAATTTTTAATATTACATCAAAAATAACATCTTTATTACTTTTTTTTAAATGAAAATTCACATAAAATGGCATCTACCATATAGGATATTATAGCATTTTGAGTGTCAACAAGATTGAACATTTTCATAAGATGATCTATGGATGAAGAAACACGAAGCTATCGATAAAACTTAGTATATGTATTACCACATAAAATAATGACATTAAGTACTTTATAACAATTGGCTCTATTGAAGGAAAATATGAAACCTAAAAGAGTATCCTTCCTTTCATATCATTTTTGCATAGAACAACAAAATAAAGTAATAGTTTGTCTAAATCTTTTAAACTTATTTTGGCCATATTATCTTTTATGTATTTCTTTCTTGTAATCGCTTCTTTCGGTGCTTGCTTTATTCTTTGAACATGATAAATCATCTAAATAAATATGCTACTCGCCTAGTATTTATAGATGCCAACCCATCTTTTTCTAATATAATGATAATAGATACTTGCCATAGATGTAAGCATGTTAAGGTAATGTTCATATATTTAATTGCACTTTGATATGACGTTAAAAATTTCACTAGTCGAAACATGAATCTTGATCTAATCCTAAGTCGAAACTAGTCTAGATCAAGCACTTAAAATATCAATGAAAACTTTGGGATATCAATTAAATCTCTAAATAGTTTATAAATATGGAGTGTTTATGATCAAATCGAGCGTTTTGACGAGCCGGATCTAACAAGCCCAAGATCTCTTGATTCAAACTTTATTTGAGCATTCAAATATTTAAAATACATCGGATGATCAAGGAATCATTCATCCACAGAGTGGTTTGGAATTTGCATGTATTCACGTAAACGCTTCCTCTAATCTATAAATAGTCTCATTATTCACACAGGGAGTCCAAGCTAAAGAGAAGAGAGCTAAAGCGAAAATCTCTAAACATAATCGTTACCATCACTTGATGGTGCCACCGCCGCCGCGCTAACCACCACCGCCGCCGGCCGATCTCGTCGTTTTCAACCCGTCCGGTCATCACCGGCTGACCACTGCCGTCATTATCATCACCACTGCCGTGGTCATCGTTAGTCATCCCCGCTGAACGCCGCCATCGCCGCTCACTTGCCATCGCTGCCATACCCGCTGCTACCACCATCAATCGTCGTCGTCATCAACTCATCGGCATTACCGCCACATCGCGACCATTTCGCCGGTCATCACCACCTCAACCGTCACCGTTTGCCGCCGATTCGCGTCACCATCATCAACTGCCACAATAATGCGGTAATCAACTACGGCCAGAGTTATTCGATTTTGGGATTCCCATTGTCGCTCTTATATAATGTAATCCCTTTATCGGAAAATTTTGTACTCAAGCGGAAGATTTTCTGCTAAGGATTTTTTCCCCCTATACAGGGATTTTTCCACATAAAAATTCTGGAGTTTTCTTATTCATTCTTCAAACATTTGTGTGTGTGATGGATTTCACAATGAAGCTAAGGCATAAACTTTTATTCTACCGCAACTGATTTTCTAGCACGCAACACACTTAAATTTACTTTTTTGTGAATTTTTATTTTCAAACACTCAAATTAATATGAGTAACTTGATGGCAATTTTTTTAAATTAAGTATGGTTAGTATATTAATAGTTAATTAAGTATCAAAAAAAAATTTAAGAATGGTTACGCCATTAAGGGATGGCCAAGCCACGCCGACTATGTTTATGACCGTCACGCCTCTACTGGCGACCGCTTCAACTTCCGCTCCACTAAGGGCGACCGGCTCAACAGGGCCCGACGGCCTTAATACCTCGCCAACTTGAGTGTTATTCAAGACGATTCACATGATTCCTCCGCACTCTCTCGAGCCGAGAACATCCGTCCACCGCGTTTCGCAACATCGAGCTTCCGACTCGCGTATCTCCAACCCTTGCATTGTGTCGTCTCCCTCGGGTATTCGAAATAAACTTATTTTTCTTATACCGCTTATGGCGTTTGACACTTTCCTCTCTCATATAGCAGGGTTTGGAAGCCAACATTAGATTGATTGACTTCCATTTTCTTCAGGGAAGTTTCCTGTGGCGGATTCTACTTGTTTTGCGCACATCCCCGTCATTATTTGTAAACTCATGATAAATCCCTATTTCTATCAATTTATAAAGTAATAGAGTATGTATGGTAGGAATTTGAGTATTTTTAGACTTTTGTTTGGGATTTTGTATGCATAGCATTGCAATTCGTGTTAAGTAGCTATATAGTTTGTTTGGCAAGAATGAACAAAGAATTTATTTATTGACTATATGGAACTAAATATCGATGAGCAGTCACCCAAGTTACGTAAATCGAATCCCAGATGTCAAGGCCACGACTATCGGAATTGAAGCAACGAATTATGAGAATCTTGCACATTGATCCGTGAGCCACATCTACTCGCAGTCGTTATTCGGTGGCGGATTTATAGCGTGTAATATCGGCGATGGCGCTTCTGGTTACACTTGACAAAGCCGCCGATGTTGGGAGTGGAAGATGTTAATATTGCATCCACATCACCGATCGGTAGTAAGGTCGAGATATACCGCTAACATACATGATTTCATCGCACAAGCACCGGGATACAATGCGCTTTGATGAGTTGATTCCCGTAAGTATATGGTCAACATTTATCCGATTATACTTGTAATAATTAATATGATAATTTCGCTCAACATATAAGTTATGTGGCGAGGCGATGTCGTCATCGCTCGGATGAACCGTATGTGCCTCGAGTCTTTGCGTTGAAGATGAGTATCGACTATGAGTAGTGGCTCAAGTATGAGTCCGAGAATAAATGATATTAGTGATGACCGTCGGTTAATGCTGGGAATATAATCATAATCTAAAAAATCACTCATTTCGTAATATTCGGAGTCATATGTCCACAAACGAGTATGTCGGATGTGTCAAACTACGAGAGTGGGACAACGATTTTACGGCCCATCCGACTAAATGCCTTAACATATGAAATTGAAATTCCAAATGACCTTGTTGAAGGTATGTGTTTTAAGTAAACGAGTTCCAATTTGTGTTGTTGGGTGGCATAGTAAATAATGTTCAATTCCAAAGCTTACCTCTAATCGAAGAGAACTACGGTTGTGTACAAAGACGATGGTCCTACAAGACCCTATAAGTGGCGTTTGCATTGTAGCAGCAGCAGATCCTTAGGGAGTGCTTGAAGAATATCAAGAGTTGAAAAACCATGATCAAGAGTAATGATCATCTCAGGTAGTTCAAAATTATTACTTCATCATACCTATGATCAGGCACCAGATTGATCTGAAGCTTAGAGAGATTATAGGTAGAATGAAGTTGAAATTCAATGTTAAAGTTTTGTATATGAAAGCTTGGGATGCAAGGCGTAAGGCAATAAAAAAGAAATATTCGACAATTTGGAAGAGTCCCATAGACTCTCGCCTTTATATAATCAGCCAGAATACTTTACATATACTTTCAATCTACCACTACACAAAGATTTCAGAGACTTTTTCCTTTAGACCTTCAATAATGGGATGGAGTGGCCGACTTGAAAACTTACACTTTTGTTAAGATAGGTACATTATTAAATGCAGTAATCGGCATAATAATGGGTTATTTCCTCTAGCTTTTGCTATTGTGGAGTCCAAGACGGTTGATTCGTGGTTGTGATTCTTGATGTGCTTGAATGATATATTGCCCGTAGTGTCTGCTAGACATGATTTATGCATAATATCTGATAAACATGCTGGTCTGTTACGTGGATGCAAAGAGGTTTTTCCATGGGCAGCTCACAGGCATTATTTGCATCATTTGCGTGAAAATTTTAAAAGGTCGCGAGGTTGGTGATGTTGAATTTCTATGCCAAAAATGTATATGGCGTAATACCGATGATATTCGCCGTCAACCGCTTAATGTTAGATATTAAAATGTTAAGAAAGCAGATAATTGGCTTATAGAGCGACCGTTAAATGGTCCCTTGTGCACAATGGTGGTGTGTGTTATGGGACAATGACGATGAATGCATCTAAGTGTTTTAATGGTGTCAAACTAACGCATTTACCGACTTTAATCATCGCTATCTATTACAACTTAGCCTTGTTTGTTCATGAAACGGCTATCCACTACTACCGAAGAAGATGTCAGCTTGTCTATTTGTACTCAAAGGATATCCACACTGTTACGATCAAAGGAGGTTAGGCATTTCCCGAACTGTAAATATCAACCCAGAGATGCATTTTTTGAGGTCAGAAAATCATTTAGAGTTGATTTGCTAGATAATGGCTTCTGTCATTGTAATTGTGTATGAACGATCATATATCATTGTCCATGCCCACATGTGATTGCTGCATTGGGATTTAGACGATTGAACTATCTCACGTGTGTGCCACAGTACTACACTCTACAGTTGTATAAGCTGGCATACATAAATGAATTTCATACACTACCATATCATTCTGATTGGTCATCTCTCAATGTAGAGCATGGATTGGCCGCAGCAGCCACTTCGAAAAGGTCGCCAAATACGAATAGATTCAAAAATACAATGGATGGAAATGTAGGTAGATGTAACCTCAGAAGATATGCAAAACAAATGGTCACTATAAGTCATCGCTCATAATATTACCGATGGCATTTTTTCCCTTTTACTTATAGTCGTTAGATTTTACACATGGATAATGCTTATCTTTCTTCCATGCTCTTCTACTTAGATTTTACAATATTAACACTATTATATTTGCTTTTTTTTTTTCGCTGACAATGGCGAGAGGAGCACCGCTGACGTCCATCCCGCGGCACATAACCGACACACGGAGTGATGCGATTCCACGATGAGAAGCGTTAGATGTTTAGAACAATATACTTTTGTGTCTATACTACATTTTATTTATCTATTTCATTACAAACTTGAGAGTCATGTACACGTTAAATTTAGTTATGTCATAATGAACTTATTTGTCCATTTTGTAATGAATTTGTTAACTTCATATGATTGTCATCCATTAAACTATTACCAACTTGATTCGGTCACGAACCATTTCAAGTTTAAACTGCATTTTTTTTTTATTGTTTTTAAAGTAGGTTTATTACTCTCTACTTTTTAGAAGAACAAAAATTGAAAGAAAAGTATAAAATTTTAGTTATTAAGATTTGTTTGATGAGTACGGAACTCTATGTATACATGAAAATCCTGGTTCTCTCTCTTCACTAAACCGTGATCTCAATCATCTCACACAAATCACACCTTAAAAAAAAATTAACTGATGCCACGCCCAATTAGGCGGCTGGCGCTGAAATGTCGCGCACTTCACGCGATCCACGCACGCCGAGTCGACTGACGTTAGTCGCCACTAATTAGACGACTATACCTATTCTTAAATTTTTTTATTAATACTTAATTAACTAATTAATATACTAATCATACTTAATTTAAAAAAATTGACTAACTTGATCTAGTTTCCTTATTTCTAAAATTTATCCTTCAACCAAAATGAATATTTGCTTTCATAGAATACTTGAGAGCAATCTCTATGTGAGGATAGACTAGTTTAATGTTAAGGACTTCAAATACAAAATGATATAGATTAATGATTATATGTATATGAGAAAGTTATATGCACATCCTTCTGAGTTTGATAATTTTGAGCTAAGAAGATTGGGCGGTGTCAATATATCAAACAAGAGGGGCACATTTAGTGTGATAAATCTCTACTAGACATGTATGACAAGTCTTTAATAGTTAACAACATGCATATCTAATAAGAAAGAATGTTCAAATCAAGATGGTTAAAGATGTTTATATAGCATTTCCAATTAATGAATTTCATCATCCACAAATTAATTGATCATTGTTAGTATGAATTTTGATTCAATTTATACTTATGATGGACTAAAGCACAATAAAGCATTTGTTTCCCTCATCATTAATTGAGAGGAACATCATGCAAATATGATTTCTTAAGTTAATATTTTATAAATTAATCTCCAAATATGAAAATTTTAATGTGTGTCAATTTTCCAATTTTCTCTCATACATGTTTTGATTTGAAATCATACTAGTACATTCTTTACTACTTCCATAAACTTAGCTAGAGATTTATTGTTTTCTTGTAAACTACTTAATTATATTCTCGATGCTTTTAAAGCGAATCTCCTATTTAAGTTAAATAATATTTAAAATAAGTATTCCTAAGTTAACGAATAACAATTTTTAATAATGATATTGATGCACATATTGCATCATTTTGCTTATCAATCATGATTTTATGATTCATTTTCCTACTTTAATCAACCTATCATGTATTAAACAAAGACCTAAATGACATGAATTTCAAGATTCACTTGAGTCTATTAACATTCCCATTACTCACAAGAATGCACTACCATATATTAGCTTCTCAAATCTTTCATGATTAAATCTTTAGTCCTATTATAGGCATCTTTTTAAGGATGAGAGATTATCCAAAACATAGTATTGCTATATTAGATTTAGAACTTAGTAGTCCTTTGATTAGATGCATTTAGAAGTCCATTATCAAGCATCTCTTTAGTTGAAAAAGAGTTAATAGCCTTACCAACATTGAAGCCCTCTCTATGAAACCTTCCCTCTTAATGTATTATGAGCCATCTCAAGCCTTTTCCTTCTAGTTGTTGAGAAGCTTTACTTTGAACTTTGGGGAAGAAACCTTAGGTTTCTCATTCTAAGCAACTCATGTCTTTGGGATGTAGAATTTTGTTCAATGGGTTGATTAGAGTATTGAAGCAATGAGTAAAAGAGTTTAAACCCTAAATCCTAAACCCTAAACCTAAAACTATGGATGAAGTACTAAACTCAAAGAGCTTGTAAGATGAATAAAGGGAGAGAAAAATTCATAATGTAAATTTTAAGGGTTGCATGAATATTTAGAACATAAAGGAGAAGAGTTGAGTAGTGAAACAAGATAACACCCTCCAATCAATAACAAGAGCAAGCCTAAAAAGGAACCTAATCAAGCACTAGAATGGAAACAAAAAAGAAAGAAAAAAAACTAGAATCTAAGAGATCCAAAAAAATAAAAAAGTTTAACATGAAGATCCTAACAAAGCCTTAACAAAATGATAATTGATTCCCTCACTATACTAAATTGATCCAAAATAATCCCTTGGAGACTGATATTAAACTAGATTTTAGTTAAAAAGGAATCAGGCTTCAATACCTCTCATCTTGATGAGCAATGAAGTTATTCCAATAGACCAAAAGACAGTAAAATCATTCCCATAACACAACAATTAATACAAAAATAATAGCAAACAGCTGCTCTGAAAGCAATCAAAGTCACAACGGCCAGAAAAAAAAAATTTCAAACCATGAATCGATCTGACCAACTGAAGGTAATGTTCATCAAAGCACTTAAATAAATTATAACAAAAGGATTATTCATTTCGAAAGTTCAAAAGTGGGAGATATAATCCCCAGTTACAAACTAAGCAAAATGCGATGAAATTTCCCACAGCCAGTCTTTCTCTAGGCATCAACAAATCTGAATCCAACAGCATTTAAAAATAATAAATCATAAACTATATAAATAAATATAAAAAAATTTACATACATTGCACACAATTTTGAAGCATTTACATATCTGATACTTAAACTTTGATATTAACAAAAAATAACTTTTCTTATGCAAAAAAAAAATAACGATGTGTTAATTTTAATATAATATTAAAGATTCGATACTTTTTATGTAGGGTTAGATATGAAAATATAGAAGAATTATGCTATGTATGTAAATGCCCAATAAATATAATACGCACCCAAGTTCAGAGAGCTTCAAGTGAGCTTCAGCATAATCAGCGAAGAATGCATCTTCGTCCTAGCAAAATTTAAAAATGACAAACAAAATATAAAAAAATTGAATACATGTGATTTAAAATAATTGCAGAATTTATAAAGATTAGTTAGTCGAAGGAATACATACAGCAGCGTATTTTTCTACGAGTGGGCGGAAGACAGGATCAGACAGAAGAGCCTTGTCAGATGGAAGCTGTAGAAGGCCTTCCTTCTCGCCACTTAAGAGCTCCCTGGTTACAGGAATACAAAGATGATCAGGGTTTTTAACAATGATTATATAAATATTATTTCTAATAAAGATGAAAAATATGCAATAATATGTGTACTGTATATACATCATGAAATATAACACAAATAAAAAGAGGTTGGAAGATTACAAAGATAATGTAATTCATTGCAATTTTGAATTAAACAGGTTCAACCGTTCATGGTTCCTAAGAGTGAGTGGTTCAACCACCAGTTTTAACGGGTTAGTATTGGTTCCCTATAAACCTGTGACTCTTTAATCGAAGTAAGAGAGCAAAGGTGATACAGAAGAAATTGTTAGAAGAAGTAATGGTGGATATATAAATTTTCAAATCGTAATTTTCTGGCTTTTCTGGCTGCTGCCATAAGGGGGTCAAAAAAGTTAAAAAAATAACTTTCACTACATATTTCTCAAAATACAGCTAAAATGCAGTACCTAAACAGCACTAAAAAGTTTGAAGAAACTTTTGACTATTATGCTTTTCAGAAAACAACCAAAATTATATTTGATTAATAATTTTCTAGTTACTTTTCAAATAATTATAATGAAAAGTTGTTTGCTAATATAGTGATTAGAAATATGCTGTTTAAATTTTTTTAAAAAAAATATTTATAACACAATAACTTTTCAGAAAAATTATTTTCCTCAAAGCAGATTTATAATCTTTACAAAAAGCTTACCCTAAACAAATTAAAAGACCGGTTCACGGTCCAGATATCTCAACCATGAAAATGACGATAAATAAATTCCAGAATCTTTAATATATTTCTTCATGGCATACAAAAAACGAACAGAACTTATAAAGGGTACTTACTTGAAGTAGGAATTATCAAAGATGAGAGGATTTGAAGTCCAAGGACCCTCAAATCCTGACCGTTCTTTATGGCACCTTCCCTGTTATTTTAAAAATCAAAATTTAATAGACAATTATATAGTTCTCTAAAAATGCAAGTGAAATGTAAAAGGCAGTGAAGCATACAAGCGTGTGGCCACCAGAAAGAGCAACAATGTCTTGATCGCTAAGCCCCATTTGTTTGACGAAAACATCCCTCAGGTGGTCAGATCCTGATGATAAAAAAAGAAATGAAATCAAATAAATTAAAATATTTCTGGAAATTTTCATCTTGAAACATCAAATATGTCAAAATTATAGCTTCATTACCTTAGAATAGAAAACCTTAAGAAAATAAGTAATAATATAATAAGAGATTATTAAGAAATAAAAAAAAACCTTTGGTAGCATCAGGGAGACGGCCTTCCACTGGAGGCTGAGGTTTGTCCTGTTGCATATAACGTGCCAAGCAGAATGGTTAAGCAATGAGAAGAAAGTGGTTTGTAAAGACTTTCGATACTTCAATTATGGTGATTTTCATACACAATTTTACTCGACTAACAATAACGGTAATAGAAACCGTTAAAAAAGTTCTCACTGTTTCAAGCAGTAGGACTTTACACTCGTTTCGGCTTCAGTTTTGGTCACTTGGAAGTTTAGTTGTTCCGATATTTTTCTTCAATTAAGTGCATAAGAAGAATCATTTTGTATAAGTTGGGCTTCAGATCATGAAGGAATCACAAAATCAAGATTGTATCAAACAAGGGCAATCAAATTCCCAAAAACTAGGTTACAACCAAGACAACTAGAATAAGGTTTGTCTAGCTTACCAACACTAGATTATGTTTAATTATTTTTTTTTTTTTTTTTTTTTATATGATTGTTTCTAAATCCATGATAAGATTTACTCTTCAAGTGGAGTTCATTTAGAAAAAAAAAATTAATTAAATGCATTCCTGTCATAATTTGTCTATAAACAAGTCTTTTTTCTTACAATAGCATAAATCAATATACTCGCATATAATCTCTTCCTCTCCCTCTATCTGCCCTTTCTTCTCGGTGCTTACCACAATCAACTCCTGCGCTTGCAAGTGATTATCAATGAGCCATCCTAATGCCATTGCTAACTTTCACTAAGTTAAGATCAACAGGAGAAGATAATAGATTTATTATATTATTTATTTGCGTTTAAAAAGCAAAGAAAATGGTGTTTGACTAGGCTTTCCAGTGGAAGGAGACTCAAAAAAACGTAGAACACAAATTGTCCTTATCAAGAAGAGAAAACAGAGAGAAGGAATCACCTTCCATGTGAAACAAGGATGCCGGTTCCTTTAATTAATTGATAGAGAACACAAGGAACAAACAGAAAATTCCTATGTTTTTTAATCCTCAACTACTTTCTTAATTATGCACTTGAGCTTTTCAAATTAAGGGACAGGTTGGATTGGAGTTGATCTTAGAGCACTCATTTTTAGTGCATTGTACCAATGCTATCAAGAAACGAGAGAATCACTTCTTGTTTTAGATGCGCGCCAAGAGATCAAAAAAGAAGCAAAAAAACAAGAAAAAAAAAAGAAAAACAAAGAAACAACCGTTAAAATTAAGTCACTTTCTAGCACAGTCGAACGAGTAATCCTTGAAGATGTATAGACTCTCAAGACATACGCATACAAGTTTTTCTCCCAAATTGCTAATAAACTCATCTTTATAATCTCGGTCCTCAACTAAGCTAGTGTCAAGCCATTTGCCATAAAATGGAAAAAAAAAAAAAAAAAAAAAGAAGAAGGCTATGCCTTAAGAACCTTTTAAAAGGAAAGAAGTTCATCATTTAAAAAATAAAAAAGGACAAAAAAATTAAGCAATGTTGAAAAGCTTGGCCCCACATAAGCAACTTCCTCACATAACGATTGTCATGCCCTCTGGAAAATAATGATAAAGAAATAGTATTCGCTACTGCGCACTGATGACTTATTGATTAATTGAATCCTACCACCATATTCACCAATTGCATCTCAAATCTAGGTATTAGGCATGCATCAATGACATAGACACATGGAATATTACAGACAGGACAAGAGCTGTGCGAGTGGTGAATCATGCCATTTGAACTCTATGACACCCAGACCACCTTTATAAGCCTCATAAATGATGTCCTGTGACTGCAACCATATACTTGTATGACTTTGTTATCACATATAATATTATAGTAGCTTCAACCCTATATCTTAACTAGAAGAAATGTAAATTTGCCAAAAAGCCCAACCTTTGCCTTGGATTTGAGGTAGGCAACAAAAGAACAAGGTCGATCCTAAAAGTTAAAGAAATCAAGATGAAGCCCAAACCACCAATACTAACTATTGTGAGTAGCTTTATAAGACCTTACCACTAAGTCCATAATTTTATTCCACAAATCTTCACCTTTGGTCAATGCTAAATGCTAAAAGTTCACATTGAGGCAAAAGAATATTTCCTTCTTACAAAGAACAAAAGATGAAAATAAGACACTTATGCTAGTCTTATCAATTTTGTAAAGACTATTTGAGTTAGAGATAAATGCTAGTGGATAAGTACTGGATACTAACAAGTTTATTATATAAATCATCAAAACTTAGACTTTATAAAACGTTTAACTTTCCTACAATTATTATAAGCCTCAATGGTTTTCAATTTTTGTAGCTTTATAAAAACATACCTTGTTGCCATAATTCACCCGCCACAATCAAAACTCCTTATTAGTATGTGAACTTTTTTAGGCTCTATTAACACTCACACAACTAACCATCTTACCCCACATCAAATTTATCTCAAATAAGAAATTCCAATTTATCTCTCTTAACAATCTATCTTGAAAGAATAATAATCTCACTTTTCAAATTTCACAACCAAATTATAGAGAATTTTTTTTAATTATTCATATTAATACCCCATGTCATGCGGTCAAACTCTCTTAAAATCACCTTACAATCTCTGCAATATCATTTGCCTTTTCTTCTTAAACAAAAAAAAAAGAACTCATTTGTAATTTAATTACTCTACTTTACAAATAATCAAGTGTTCTTCTCATTTTTAAAATATATATGTTCATCATTGCAAGAAGATCCACTAATGCAAAATCAAACATAGCTTCACACATTGCATTTTGATCTCAAATCATAGCCACGATGAACTCTCTCATAGCTCACCTTATTATAGCATATATGCCCATTAAAATCATCACCAATAACTAAATTTTCTTCGACAAACACTACATTGATGTAGTTAATCCATTTCATCTTTAAATGTTTTTCTTTATCTTCTATTCCAACTTGAAAAACATAACCATTAATTGTGTCAAGCGCTATATTACGAACTATATCTATTTCACCATTTGATCTTTGAACAATTTAATCAACTACTAGCCCAACCATATTTCCATTATTAAGCTTTTTAAAAATAATATAAAACGCTCTCTAATAACCTTGCGTTGTTATCATTTCCATCTAATTCTTTGGAAACAAGCAATATTAATTCTTCTTCTTAACATAATGCCCCATCAATTATCTTGTCTTCACATTCTAAGTATTACAATTCCATTGGCAAATATAATCCTAAATTTAAACCTAATCAACCTTTGCTTAATTTTTATTATAATCTTATTAACTTATGCTGCATCAATTAATTGTGTCAAGCCATATTACTATACTATTTCACCATTTGATCTTTGAACAATTTAATCAACTACTAGCAACCATATTTCCATTATTAAGCTTAAAAATAATATAAAACGTAATAACCTTGCGTTGTTATCATTTCCATCTAATTCTTTGGAAACAAGCAATATTAATTCTTCTTCTTAACAATGCCCCATCAATTATCTTGTCTTCACATTCTAAGTATTACAATTCCATTGGCAAATATAATCCTAAATTTAAACCTAATCAACCTTTGCTTAATTTTTATTATAATCTTATTAACTTATGCTGCATCAATTAAGAGTGATATCCTAGCCAACCTTTACTTTTAGCCACAATGGACTTGAGTTATGATATGTCACTTAAAAGTAGTAAACTAGCCTACTCTTTCTCACTTGTCATAACGAAAGTGCAACCACGATATGTGAGGCATAGAAGTTGACAACAACTAGGATCATCCACCTACCAATTACTACTATTGTCATCAATAATGAGTGTCCGCAATATTTTTGTCCCATACCTCAGGAAATTTATGCCTAAACCAACAAAAAATTCTAGCACAAACCAACACCTTAATATTACAATCAATCATTATCCATGAAGAAGCACCCAAAAGGATTTAGACAAATTGCTAGTTGTAGAAAGAAATGATGAAAACACCCTAGAAGAATCGATTGCAGAAAGAAACCACATGGGAGATTAAAACTAGCCTATCTATGATATAAGTAATAATTTAGAGGACTACATTTCTTTTGAGCATAGAATATAAGGGATGTAAATTTCAGTTAGAAAACTTTTATTATTTTTTAACTAAACTTGATTGGGTTTCCACCAGTTTAGAAAGGCATCCAACGGATCTAGGCAATAAAAGCTGTTAGAAAAGTCGAACATGAGTAAAATAGCCACATGACCATTGAAAAAGGTAACACACCAATAAGTAACACATGCAAGGCAACCTAACGCTTTTAATTCATTGCCATAGTATCATAGAAGTTTCCTTACCTCATCTCTTAATAAATAAGGATTTAAGACCAACCAAAAAAGGGGTATTATAGTTTGTCATTAGACAGAAACTACTACATTATTAAGACTATCTGCTAAAAATAATCAGCCAACACTAGAACTTCCTATAAATACCTAGGTGGGAGACATGAACCTAAACTATATATTTCAATTTACCTCCAACAATTGTAATGGTCTTCTAAGCATCAATGTTACCACCATGATGTCACGACTGATTGCTTTTTTATAGCATACAAAAAATGTATGACCCAACAAATAATGTGATGGTACAAACATGGTGAACAACTCAAAGATAATGTAATGAAATAAACTGTAGTGGCTGAAAGGTATGAGTGAAAACACTATAAAATGATAATTGTCAAGACTATATTATAATTATAAGATGGCATATCCTCATGAGTTATCACATTTATTTGAATGATACTCGAATGTTGAAATCATTCTAGGTTCCCTACAGATCCTTTCTTCCCCATTCAAAGCTTTGTCAATTGTTTTTGGTTCTGAATATTGAGAACTTGCAAATGAAGAGTAATCGAAGTAAGTTCTTCCTGTTTCTAGTAACAGTCTAAATATTTTTTTAGTAGAAAAAAAGATTTCTGCTTTAATTTGCTGATTATCGATGTTTAATTGTTGTTCATCAGCTTCATTCAGTAACTCTTGATCAATTTGTTCTCCTAAATACAATGGATTAATAGAACCCTAAATAACATTCAGCATAGAACGCTAAAAATATGATTGATATGCAAACCTAACATTCATTTAACCAAGGCAATATAATCTCATATATGTAACATTAGTAAAATAACAGGCTTTTCACCAAATACAGAACTTTTCTCCCAATACAGAGCATTTCTCCGTATATACGGACCATAAGTGGCAAGAAAAATTGAATATCGCTTCACATCCTAAAAAAATCCCAATACATTCTGATATTTTCATGATTATTATTCCGAGAAGGATATTAGACCAACCTATATTGATTGCACCACATTATATGAAGGGGAAACAATCAAATAAAAAAATTTCAAATTTTTTGAGATTCTTTAAAATTATTCCAAAAAAAACATCTTTAAATGAAAGCACAAGAATCAGTTGTACCTTCCTGCCTGGATGAAAGGGGATTTCAGGCCCCCCAGTAACCTCAACAGCGACAACACCAGCCAACTGAAATCAATATCAAACCTTTAAACTTTTAACCAAAAGATCACATAAATCAACACTTCAGACATCAAAATCAAATATCTTCATAAAAATAAACCTGGTAAAAATCAGCATAGGAAAGAATGGGAAACTGCTCCTTGATCGGCTCCAACAACCTAACCGCAATATCCAGCCCATTGTTGGCCCCATGACTTAACTCCTCCTTGTGCCTAATCGTCCCAAATGGACCACCAGTTTTCGTCCCCACATCGTAAGTCCCAGCCGAATGCCATCTGTACAGAATTTCCAAAACAAAATTAACCAAACCATAAAAAATAATTTTTAAAAAATCACAAAAACTGTTGGACAAAAAGAGATATGCATCCTACGCCAGACGGAGCATGATCGGAGCGCAATTCTTCTCAGCGATGAGGCCACGGAGCTTTCTCCTCGCTTTCTCAAAAGCTTTCTTGTACTCGTCGCTGACGGTGGGATATGGCTTCGCCATTAGTGATCTAAGCAATCAACTACAAAAATGGATGATGGAATCGTCAGATCGACAGCTGAGAAAGCGAGAAGTGGGGCCGTGGCACCCTTTAAAATCTTACCTTAGAAAGAGAGAGAGAGAGAGAGAGAGAGAGAGAGGAGAGGTAGAGACCTACTTCCAGCAGCTCAACGGCACGACCAGGCCACGCTCCTGCTCCCGCCGTTCCCTCATATATATAGAGAGCCGAAAGCCCTAGATGAACCATCAAAATTTACTTTTCACCGTCCATTTTAACACCGATGGTCGTGATTTTGTGAATTGGACGGGTGGATCAGGAGATGGGTGACGATGTGCGGTGTGAGTAGGCAAGGCGACTTTATTGTATAAAAAGTATATTTACTTATAAACCCTCACTTTTGCATGGTTTAATATGTAGGTAATCAGAATTGGCGAGGGTATAGTAGTCTATGTATAATACGCAGGTGTGAACGCGGCACACGTCGGATGATTCCCTTCAATTTGGTCTTCCAAATGCAAAATGAATTTTTTCTAGAAAAAATTTCCATTGCTTAGTTTAAAATAGGGAATTTTATATATATATATATATATATCACACACTTTTTATATATATTTATGTAGCTAATATTAAAATTTTGATATTTATAGAATTTGTATTTCTTTTTATTACATAAAATGATATATTTCACTTTTAAAAAATAATTATTAAATTATTTTTAATAAAATAATAAAATTTTGAGTGTTATGAAAGTTTAGATGTTAGATATATAAATATATATAAATATATGTTATGTGTGTAAATGCCTCTTTAAATATTATTTAGCTTGACTTATTTTTTTTTTTGTTTCTAAAATTAATGTTATTTACACATAACTAGCTATTGTGATATCTATGTTAATATTTCTTGTCAATAATCATTTGTTATTGCACACTCTATAATTATAATAAAATGAACTCATCATACGGGCTCGCCTTCACCCTTCCTCTCTTGAAATACAAATTACATGATTCACCCTCCTCTAGCTAAAATATCCTCATAATTAAGAGTGTAAGTGAGTCAAGCCGTAAGTAGACTCGAGCTCGGCTAGTTAACGAGCTCAGAAATCAAACTTATCGAGTCACGAGCTCGAGCTCACAAATAAGATCAAAAAAATTTCGAGCTTGAGTTCGAGCCTGGTTTTACTTGGCATAGTAGCTTATCAAGCCGGCTCATTTACATAATGACTAACTGCAATTATCATGTATCACATTATTAGTTTAATAATTTATCGAACTTTTATATGAGCTCGAGCTAGACTTTCTTTAAATCTAGTCAAGCTTGAGCCTGATAATTGAGCTTGAGTCGAGCTCGAGTTCTAGCTCAATAGGGTTTAAATAAGCCTAATTCAATTAAATTAAAACTCGACTCGACTCATTTACACCCCTACTCATAACCATCCCTCTTTATATATATATATATATATATTGAGCCTCCATCTTCCTTCTATTCTTCCTTATCTTCTTATGTTAATACAAAACAAAAAGCCTATAATAAAAATTTGATTTTTTTTTCTTTTTTCTTATAACTAATAATTTGATTTATTAGTATAATAATGAGAAAAATTTTTAAAATAGGCACATTCTAAACATTAATTTAAAAATCAAAAAATTTTATGAAAATAAAAAAATGTATTTATGACGACGGGGTATGCAGGCGTCAGCCAATCGTCCTCAAAACGGATGACTGGCTCGAATTTTATTTTATTTTTATTTTTTACTTTCGGTAGGGGGGAGAGAGAGAGAGAGAGAGAGCGTGGAATTTTTTTTTTTTTGCTTTCGGTAGGGGAGAGAGAGAGAGAGAGAGGGTTTTTATTAATTTTTTAATTAATATAATTATTTAAAATATTTAAAATATATAATTTAAAAATATTTTTTATAAAATATTTTATAACTAAATATTTATATATTTAGTTATTAATTAATTTATTTATATATATAATTAAATATATAATTTAAAAATATTTTTAATTATATATATAAATTTAGAAATTTATTTAATACTTTTTTTAATTAATTATAAAAATATATAATTTTTTATTAATTTTTGTTAATATATAATTTAAAATATTTAAAATATATAAATAAATAATTTTTAATAAATAAATAAAGAAATAAATAAATTATAAATATTTTATAAATTATATAAATAAAGTAATTACATATATTTATAAATTTATTTAGTTATTTATATATTTAAATTATATAAATATTTTAAGTTATATAAATAATTTAAAATATTTAAAATATATAAATAAATAATTAGCTATTTATATATATATATTTATTTAATTAGTTATTTATTTATTTAAAAATATTTATTTATTTAAAATATATAATTAGTTAAATAAATAAATTTTAAATTATATAAATATTTAGTTATTTATATATTTATAAAATATTTACTTATTTATTATATAAAGCCAATAAATTATATAAATAAATATATAAATAACTAAATATATAAATAATTAAATATTTTATATATAATTACTTTATTTATATAATTTATAAAATATTTATATAATTTCTTTCTTTCTTTATTTATTTATTAAAAATTATTTATTTATATATTTTAAATATTTTTAAATTATATATTAACAAAAATATTTAGTTATTTATTACAAATTATTTATTTATACATTTTAAATATTTTATAATTTATTTCTTTATTTATTTATTTATATATTTTTAAATTATATATTTTAAATATTTTAAATATTTTAAAATTATATAAATAAAGTAATTATATATAAAATATTTAGTTATTTATATGTTTAGTTATTTATATATTTATTTATATAATTTATTGGCTTTATATAATAAATAAATAAATATATAAATAACTAAATATTTTATAAATATATAAATAACTAAATATTTATATAATTTAAAATTTTTTATTTTTTTATTTAACTAATTATATATTTTAAATAAATAAATATTTTTAAATAAATAAATAACTAATTAAATATATATATATATATATATATATATATATATATATATATATATATATATATAAAACTAATTATTTATTTATATATTTTAAATATTTTTAAATTATTTATATAACTTAAAAATATTTATATAATTTAAATATATAAATAACTAAATAAATTTATAAATATATATATATATAATTACTTTATTTATATAATTTATAAAATATTTATATAATTTATTTCTTTCTTTATTTATTTATTTAAAATTATTTATTTATATATTTTAAATATTTTTAAATTATATATTAACAAAAATTAATAAAAATTATATATTTTAATAATTATATTAATTAATAAAAAATTATTAAATAAATTTCTAAATTTATATATATATAATTAAAAATATTTTTAAATTATATATTTAATTATATATATAAATAAATTAATTAATAACTAAATATATAAATATTTAGTTATTAAATATTTTATAAAAAATATTTTTAAATTATATATTTTAAATATTTTAAATAATTATATTAATTAAAAATAATAATAACCCCTCTTTCTCTCTCTCTCTCTCTCTCTTCCTCTCTCCTAACGAAAGCAAAAAAATCTTGCCAGTCGTCCGTCGACGGACGACTAGTCCTGTTTTCATAAAAAAAAAATTTTTGATGCCTAAATTGCTAATTAAGATTAAGAATGTGCTTATTTTAAAAATTTCCCCTATAATAATGCTTTTGTTATCTTACAAATGGAGTCTTTATTATGTAAAAGATTGAACATTCAAATATAAATATTAAAACAATGATGTATAACATCATCAACTATTTATTAAAAAATATATATATTATTATCACCAAATTATTAATTTGTTATATTACTATCATTATCATAGACCGAGTTGATTAACATCATAATTATTACTTAAATTTTGAACGGATTCAATTTAATTTCATTATTCAAATATAAAAAATAGTTAAAGAATAAGCATAGTGATTTATTCTCTTTTTAATTGGAATTTAAAGCAAGAAAATAAGAATGGAATATCCTCCTCTCTCCTTTCATCTTTCATTAATAACCAAATATAAGAAAATTTTGCATGTTTTATAATTAATGATCTCTTTAAATAAATAAGGTGGTAATCAATCATACAATAAAATATATAATTTTTAACCTTTTTCATGAATTTATATAATGCCTTTTAATGCTTGTAAATATAGAATAAATTATATTATATTTTTTTGTTGGTAAAAACAATACATGGCATTGCTTATATGTAATAAAAGGTGTAGATTGATAGCTTTCTATTATTAGGGCTCTTTAGGGAGTTCCCAAAAAGTGTTGCTTTTATATATATATATATATATTATTAATCTTTTAATAATTATATATCGATTCTTCTCATTTTTATGTGATTAGTGGATACCCATTTTTATAATTTTTAAAGTTAGGAGAACAAGCTTTTGAGGTGAGCTTATTCTTGTAATTTACATAATGCTATACATAGTTAATTAGCATATATATATATATATATATGTGTGTGTGCGTGTGTGTGCACACGCACGTGTGTAAACTTACATTAAATTGAATATATTGGTAATGATATGCTTATACAAATGCGGAACAAATTTTAAGGAGAGCCATTATGAAAAACAAAAAAGGAATGTATTTACATATCTAACACCTAAACTTTAATTTTTTACTAATATAACACCCAAATCTTCAATATCACATCAAAAATATCATCATCATTCACCTTTTTAAAATGAAATGCACCTTTTAAAATATAGGAAAGTACTAAATAAATAAAAATCAAATTTTAAGTGTTAGATATATAAATATATAAGAATTGAGTGGTATGTAGTATGTAAATCTTCCAACAACCTCACTAAATTTTGAATGAGTTATTAAGAGCACACCAAAAAAAAAAAAACCCCTAACTAGGATTTGGAGAGATTATTTCTATTGTAAAATATACCTATGATATATAGATTAGAAAAACCTAACCTTGCATGATATATAAAACCAAATCTATTTCCAAGCATGAAAACTACCCACATAAGAAATTTTTGAAACCCTACTATTCACAATATCCTATCAATTTCATTGTCCTCAATTACATCATTCCCAAATCAATTTGGCAACAAAACACAACTATGTTGTGATAATAGATTGATTTTGGATCAACATTGGCCACTTGAATCATTCTTCAGCAATCAATTATACCCAATCAGTAGAAGCTATGGAAGTGAACCATTAAAAGTTTGCAAGCATTTCTAAGATTCCAAGAGATAGAGAGAGAGAGAGAGAGAGAGAGAGAGAGAAGAAAAAGTCTTAACAATCTAAGTTTTCTTAAGGTCTAACTAGAGATATGTTGATCATTGACCTCAGAGGAACATAGCCAGTAATCATTAGCTTATAATACAATCGCCGAGAAGAAGCACCTCTTTCCAACGGCCTTATGGCGGGTGGTATTCCAGCCAGCTCCTTCTATATAGTATTCAATCTGTTTAAAACAACACCAAAACATTAAAAAAAAAAATATTTTTAGATTAAAGCTTATCAAATATCACTAAAAAAATGAAGAAAAATTTATATACATATCACACAATTCTTATGTATTTACAAATCGAACATCTAAATTTTAATTTTTACATATATATAACATTTTAATCTCAATATCACATCAAAAGACTATCACACTCAGTTTTTTTAAAGTAAAATATACATTTTCAAACAAAAGAAAGTGTTAGATAAATAAATATATGCTGGATATGTAAATGTCTAGGAATTGTGTGATGTGTGAAAAATCTTCCAAAAATCAATTTATAATAAGACTACATACAGTTTCTATAATATTTTCGCCATTTTCAATTCCACCGATGACGAATAAAGAATCGCCCAGAAGCACTGAAGTGCCGTATCCTCTGTTCAACTTCATTGGTTCACCAGCCATCCAAGCATTCGCACGAGGATCATATATTTCAACACTAGATACCATTTTGTCACCATCATAGCCACCCATGACAAAACTAATCAAAAAAATTAAGTTTAGAACTTAGAAATACCAAAAAGTTATATGATGAACAATGTTAAGTTTTCTTAGTAGGGATCTCAAGCATATGCAGTTGAAACAACTCACAGTTTCTCGTTTAAAACTGCCATTGAGTGACACCCCCTTCTGGTAATCATGTTTGGTATTCTTCCACATGAAACCTCCCGTGGATCAAGTCTTTCAGCTGACCTGAGCAAAGGATAGCACCCAACGGCTCAACATTGGTCAAATGCATGCAATTTTCTTTTGCAAAGCAACAGTTGTTTATAGCAAATAAGATGAAGAATTGACGAAAGAAAGAAAGGAACGTTTGAAGACATTGATTAGAAAAAGTTATTATGAAAAAAAAAAAAAAAAAACCTAAGCTGGTGGTTAATGCTTCAAATACATTTAAGACAGACTAAGCGACTATTTGGAGAAGTTATAGCAGTATAAAAACGCAATAATGAAGCTGCAAGTGTTATAAATTTTTTTAGTTAAAAAAAGTCAAACTGTAATTTTCTGACAGCCAACACACTCTACCAGATCATATTAAAAAATGCAACTTTTCAAGACAAATTCATCAAAATGCCACCAGAACACAATTTCCCAAATAGCACCTGCAGTGTGTTTTCACACCACGCAGCACTAGCGCTCCAAATGCGCCCTAATACTGTATACAAGCACCTAAACCCTATGAGCACAAAGTGCCCAATTTTCAATGAGCAAGCTTTAGATCAATTTAGATCCTAATTAAACATCAGACAAAGGTTAAAAAAACAATTCATGAAAACAAAATGTTATAGAGCATAACCAGTTTGTAATCGCTGCTTCACACCTCTTTAGGAAAGCTTCAGTAGTATCCAACACAAGCTTCTCCTTTTGAGACTAAAAAGTGGCTTAGAGACAAATAACAAACTAGTAATAGTAATTGCTGTTTCAAATCAGTATCTATCATCACATGCTTCAATTAGCTGCAAATATTGGAAAAAAATTACAATATAATCTGCAGCTGTTGATGTGTTTTTTTGATTGACCATACACTAAGGGGCTATTTGGGATCAATTTATTTTATATTTATATTTATATTTATATTTTGAAATATAATATGTCTGGTGGTGATAATTGTTTTTGAAAACACTAAAAACAAACATAAAAACACATAAAAATATATTAAATAAATATATTTTTAAAAATAACATAAAATCAAAAACAAAAAACAAAAAACACAAATCAAAATTAATCCCAAACAGGCCGTCATAATAACCCACTTGTTACTAGATAAGCTTGATAAAGTTAATTCATGTCAAAACAGATTTAACAGCATTCATTAACATGAAAGTGATTAACAGGTATAAAGAAAAAAAATAAAAAATAAATAAAAACGTTACTTCAAGTAATTTTGTCCATCATATCCGCCTACAGCATATATCACACCATTTAGTTCAGCTGCAGCAGGAGCAAACCGCTGAAAAAGAAACAATAAGGGAGATTCAGCTTTGAATTGATAATAAAGGGAATGACATCTAGAAGTTCAGGAAAACAAGTTAAAATTTTATCTTGATTAAAAAAAAATCTGAACTAGAACCATATAGCTTAGTAAAATAGGTTTTGGTTATGATTTTAATCAGCTTTAATTTCTAAGTGAAGCATGTCTACAGTACCATAGGCCATCAACACCTCAATGACAAAGAACTGTATATTTAGATATTTTAAGGTATTTTGGTTTCAAGTGTGGTAAAAAAATATTATTGATATGACCCTGAAAATTCCTCAATTGAGCGAATCTTGATGCAGCAATCAATCAAGACTAGAGATCAACGTTTATTATCAATCAACTCTTAAACAGATTTATATTCAAATCGGCGTCTTGACGACGAATCTAACAAGCCAAGATATCATTATTCACATCATTTGAGCATTCAAATGTACAAATACATCATATGATCAAGGGGATCATTTTGAGTCGTCCAGATGAAGTAGAGTAGTGGGTTTTGCATGTATTCTGAGCGCCACTCCACCATAAAAGCCCTCATTCCTCATATGAGGGGGAGGCCAAATGAAGGCAAGAGAGAGAGAGAGCTCTAAAGATCCTCCAGATCGTCGCCACTCGACGGTTGTCGACCGCCATCCCGCCGTATCGCCCGTGGCCTCGCCCGTCGTCGTGCGCTGCGGTCATCATCACCGACCACTATCGTCGGTCATCAGCGTCAACATCGTTGTCAACTTCGACGTCAACTTCGACGTCAACATCGTCGTCGGTCATCAGCGTCAACATCATTGTCAACTTCGACGTCAACTTCGACGTCAACATCGTCGCCAACATTGTCTATTACTAGCAAGTGTTGTTCCCTTCTCACATACAAATATGTAATCCCGGTATCGGGAAGATCTTGTACTCTGAAACATATACATAGTGGAAGCTTTTCTTTGCGCCGTGGTTTTCCTCTTTTCGGTTTTTTCGTAAAATTGCAGTTTTTTCGTTGCTCTTCTAGTGTGTGTCTTTGGACTCTCCAAAGAAGCTAAGGCATAAACTTTTACTCTACCGAAACTGGTTTTCTAGCACGCAACAGTTTGGCGCCGTCTGTGGGATGCTGATTCTCATTATTTCATCTTGTATGACAACCAAGTTTTCCAACAAGATCAAAACCCCCATCGAGGTGGATCATTTCAAACTTTTAAAGAGCGAAGAATGAAGATTCATCAAACTTTGTTCCTTCAGATTTTGTCGAACGGTTAATCTCAAAAGATCGCCCATGTTAAGCATCTAATTGATTTCCATCCCAAGAAACAAGTCAAAGTTGGAGGATATTTCAACATTGAAGAGATATAGCTTTGCAAATTATGTTTTACCACTCATACTCATGGAAAACGAGACCAAGGTTAAGGAGCAACTTTGGCTACCCAACGGATGTTTTAATTCGACCTCTTCCATACAGGTTAATGTCGAGCAAATCGACAAACAACCCTGGACAGTCAAAACGTCTTTTTGGACTTCTCGTGACCTCTTCCATACGGGTTAATGTCAGAACAAAAACTCGACAAACAACCCGGGGAAAGGTCGGTCCAGTGGACTTCTCGGGGCCTCTTTCCATAGGTTAGCGTCGATGAATAATTTTCGACCCGGTGAGAAAGGTCAAAACTTTATACCCACTCCACACAGGTTAATGTCATCGGGTAACACCCTGACAAACAACCTAGGATGGGTCAAAAGGTCCTTAGTGGACTTCCTACGACCTCTTCCACACAGGTTAACGTCATCGAGCAAAGACTCTGACAAACAACCTAGGATAGGTCAAAGGTCCTTGGTGGACTTCCATGACCTCTTCCATACAGTTAACGTCGTGGCAAAGACTCGACAAACAACCTAGATGGGTCAAAAGGTCCGCGTGGACTTCCGCCTCTTCCACATAGGTTAACATCATCGAAAGACTCGACAAACAACCTAGATAGGTCAAAAGGTCCTTGGTGGACTTCCTACGACCTCTTCCATACAGTTAGCCATCGTGGCGACTCGACAACAACCTCGGATGGGTCAAAATCCTCAGTGGATTCAATTCGACCTCTTCCATACAGGTTAATGTCGCCAGACTCGACAAACAACTAGATGGGTCAAAAGGTCCTTGGTGGACTTCCGACCTCTTCCATGTTAACGTCGTCGTAAAACTCGACAAACAACCCGGATAGGTCAAAATCCTTGATTGATTCCTCTTCCATACGAGTTGCGTCGTAACACCCGACAAACAACCTCGATAGTCAAAATCCTCAAGCCATTCAATTCGACCTCTTCCATACGTTCACGCGTCGCCGGGTAACACTCGACAAACAACCTCGGATGGGTCAAAATCCGCCGGATTCAATTGTCTCTTCCACAGTTAACGCCATCGGTAAAGACTCGACAAACAACCCGGATGGGTTAAAGATCCTCAACGATTCAATTCAACCTCTTCCATACAGTTAGCTCGTGGGTAACACTCGACAAACAATCCGGATAGGTCAAAGATCCCAGTTGATTCAACCTCTTTCCATGGGTTGCGTCATTGGTACACCAACCTCGGATAGGTCAAAGATCCTCAGCAGATTCAATTCGACCTCTTCCATACAGGTTCACGTCATCGAGCAAACACCCTGACAAACAACCTCGGATGGGTCAAAATCCTCAGCGGATTCAATTGACCTCTTTATAGTTGCGTCGCGGGTAACACTCGACAAACAACCCGGATAGGTCAAAATCCTCGGATTGATTGACCTCTTCCATAGGTTAACGTCATCTGTACTCGACAAACAACCTCGGATGGGTCAAAATCTCGGATTGATGCTCTTCCAGTGCGTCGCCATCTGTAACACAAACAACCTCGGATAGGTCAAAATCCTCAACGGATTGATTAATTCCTCTTCCATATAGGTTAACGTCATCTCAAACGACAAACAACCGGATGGGTCAAAATCCTCGGATTGATGCAACCTCTTCCACAGCGTTAACGTCATTTAACGACAAACAACTCGGATGGGTCAAAATCCTGTTGATTCAACCCTTCCACCGCGAGTTAACGTCATCGCTAACACTCGACAAACAACCCCGGATGGGTGAAATCTCGGCGGATTCAATTCAACCTCTTACAGTTAGCGTCGGTAACACCGACAAACCGGATAAGTCAAAATCTCAACGGATTCAATTCGACCTCTTCCATATAGGTTGCGTCGTAACACTCGACAAACAACCGGATGAGTCAAAATTCCAGTTCAATTCCATACCTCTGAGTTAACGTCGCCGGGTAACACAACAACCCGGATGGGTCAAAATCGGCAAATTCAATTCGCTCTTGCACAAGTTAAGCGTCGAAGTCACTCGACAAACAACCCGGATGGGTCAAAATCGCCGGATCTGATTCCTCTTCCACAGTTAGCGTCATCGAACACTCGATAAACAACCTGGATAGGTCAAAGATCTCGCGGTCCGCGTCATCGTCTGGATATCACCGGCCGACCATCGTAGGACACCATCGCCGACTACTGACGGGTGTCCAAATCAAAATTCTAAATATCTGATTGATTATTAGTTCGATAAGCAAGTTACACGATGAAAAGGCGATCATAGCTCATTTCAAGCTCATACAAATATTCGACCTCTTCCATACGGGTTAAGCGTCGAGTAAACACTCGACAAACAACCAGATAGTCAACGTCCTTGGTGGACTTCGCGACCTCTTCCATCGGGTTAACTTCGAGTAAACACTCGACAAACAACCGGGATAGTCAAATGTCGCGGTGGACTTCTGCGATCTCTTCCATAATGCAGTTAATGTCATCGAGCAAAAGCTCGACAAACAACCAGAAAGGTCAAACGTCCTTGGTGGACTTCACGTGATCTCTTCCATACGGGTTAATGTCGAGCAAAAGCTCGACAAACAACCGGAAAGGTCAAACGTCCGGTGGACATCCACGCTCTTCCATACGGGTTAATGTCATGAGCAAAACTCGACAAACAACCCGGAAAGGTCAAAGGTCCTTGGTGGACTTCCCACCTCTTCCATACAGCGTTGATGACATCATTATCAACTTTTGAACCATCCATTGAAGTTTCAAGAAATCTATTTCCCTGAAGTAGGACTACGGGCCGATGGTCCGCCGCACACATTCATTCGCCGATTCACCGTGAATATCCGCCGTCCATGCCGTATCGTCGTCGATTCACCGCCAATATCATCGCATCTGGCGCCATCAGAAGCGGCCATTCTATCTGTCATCGTCCTGCTATTCTGCTCGGCCGCCACCATTCGGCATGGATTCCCGTACCGACCACGTCGGGCCGCTATATGGTCCTGGCCGTCATTGCCGTCATGCGATCCTTACCGCTGACCATCACGGCAAGCCTCCATTATCCGCCATTCGTCGTCGGTCATCCGCATGCGGCCCGATCATCATCGTCGACTTCAGGTTGGGTTATTCATTCTGACCACCCGTCGGTATTCATGGCGGTCCGCCGTAAGCCATTACCGTCGTCGATCTGCCGTGACAATCGCCGTGATCTCGTGGTCATGGCCGATCATCGTTCGTCGCCATTCTGATTGGCTGCTGTCATTACGATTGGTTCGCATTGCTAACCGACCGTCGGTAGCCACATTTAATGGTCCACTGCGTATTGTCGTCGGTCCTTCACTAATATCACCGGATCTTGCGGTCCTACCATCGTCGCCGGTCATCCGCTTATTCAACGTCGATCAGCCGCCGTCATTCTTGTCGCCCATTCTTGCCGCACCCGTCGGTAGCCTACCATCGCTGGTCCTTCACCGTAGACCATCGGCCATTTTCTCCGGTGTCACCACGCGTCGCCGGTCGTCCCTACAAACGCTATTGCAGCCGTCATTCAGTCTTGATTCTGCTTCTGGCCGTCACCCACTATTTAACCATCTGGCCGCCGACCATGCCGGTCCTTCACTAGACCATCACTTATCTTGCCGGTCCACTCGCCGGTCATCCCCATTCTGACGGCATCGTCGGCTGCATCGCATTATTTACCACCGCCCGTTGGTCGACTGTCGCCGATTGCTGCCGACCACCGTCTGCCGCCGTTGTCACGGTCGCGTGTCGACCATATGGCCGACCACGCCAGCTGCGTCGTCATTCGACCTCTCCGGTTATCGTCTCTTGATCGCTTCCAAACCCGGACGGTCCGGCCGGTTGGCGCTTCTTCGAGGGGAGAACAACGGCGTAAATGCGGTGGTCTTGATCGTCTCAACCGGACGGTCCGGTAGGTTGGCCGCTTCTTTCGAGGGAAAATCGAACAACGACGTAATGGTAGTCTTGATCGCTCCAAACCCGGACGGTCCCGGCGGTTGACGCTCTTCGAAAACCGGAACAACGGCTAAATCGTGGGTCTTGATCGCCTCCAAACGGACGGTCCGCAAGGCCGGTTGGCGCCTCTTCGAGGGAAAACCGAACAACGGCGTAAATCTGCGGTGATCGCCCAAACGACCTTCTCTCAAGAAGAAGAAGGTGCTTCTCCCTAGTATTTATAGACCACTCAGGCAAAGGGTAAAACCACCAAAACGCTGAAACCGCGAAACCGTCAAAACCGTCGTTGCCGCAGGTCGCGCCGGGTCCAGCGGGCCGCCGTCGTCCACAGCATAACCGCTCATGGGACCGCGCCTCAACCTCCCGGTCAGCCCTGGCGGCTCAGTATGCCGTCGACCCAGGCGACCATCGATCGTGTCGCGGGCGTAGCCGACCGGTCATGGCCTTCAGCGCATCCACGCCAGCCATCAGGTGTTGCCATGTAGGCTTCAGCCTGGAGCCGACCAGCTCCGCTGTTCGGCGATCAATATTCCGCCATGACCAGCGTCCGGCCGTTCGACATCAGTTCCGACCCACCAGCCGACCCGTGCGATGACGCGCTTCCAGCCAGCCCTCGTAGAACGGTACCGCGTGGTTTTCCACCGGCCGTCATGACCCGAGGCCCATCAGACCCATTCGTATGTGGCCGTAAGCGCATGTATACGTGGCCCTGGCGCCCATGGCGTCATGGCGCCGCCACCGGATGGGTCAGAATCCTCAAATCTCGCGCATATACATTCGATACGTGACTTATAGTCATAATCTTGTGCTTATATGAAAATCTGTTCTCTCAAAATGTGTGGTTAATGGACCTGCAGATTTCGTTGAAGAATTTGCTATTTTAAAATACTTGACACATTTTTTGATGATCGAGATAATATCATCCAAAATAGAGCGATATGATACGAAAATTCCTCTGTGAAACGAATCTTGATCGCAAGCAAGAAATCAAGACAAGATCAGCGTTTATTATCGTCGACTCTTAAACATGGAGTGTTTATATTCAAATCGGCGTCTTGTGGCCAAAAGCCCAATATATCATTATTAGACATCATTTGAGCATTCAAATGTATGCGAATACATCATATGATCAGGGGATCATTTTGAGCCGTCGATGAAGTAGAGTGTCGGGTTTTGCATGTATTCTGAGACTCCCGATCTATAAAGCCCTCATTCCTCATGAGGGAGGCCGAAGGAGAAGGAGGGGGCAAGCAAGAGAGAGGAAGCTCTAAAGATCCTCCAAGACCGTCGTCGCAGCTCGGCCGGTTGTCGCCCGCCATCGGCCGCCCGCCGTCATCATGCCGTGGTTCACCGCCGTCGTCGTTGCGGTCATCATCACCGACCACTATCGTCGGTCATCGGATCAACGTCGTTATCGACCGACTTCAACCGACGTCCGGTCATCGGCCGTCGACATCGTTGTCAACTTCGACGTCAACTTCGACGTCGGCATCGTCGCCAACGTTATTACATTACTAGCAGTGTTGTTCCCTCTCACATACAATATGTAATCCGTGTCGGAAGATCTTGTACTCAAACATATACATAGTGGAAGCTTTTCTTTTAGCGCTGGTTTTCCCTCTTTTTTGAGGTTTTCCACGTAAAATTCAGTTTTTACGTTCTCTTTACATACCTTGTGTATTTGACTCTAAAGAAGTGATAAACTTTACTCTATGGTTTTCAGACGCAACAATTATATGAAAATAATCGCATGCACATTATTGCTGAAGATGTAGTCTAATCGTGTCAGTTATATCATTATTGTAGGGGAGGGGGATGTAGCCCCCCTAAAATTTTAAGATGTTATAATATTTTTATTAATTTTAATTTCTTTCATAAAAAAATTTTATATTATGCCCCCTTCAAAATTTTAAGATTTATTTGTTAAGGTTATTAAAAAATAAAAATTATTTATTTGTTATTTTTATTTATCATTTATATTTTTCCTATTCACAATAAATAATTAAAAGTGTTTTTTTAATTAAATTTATTTATATAATAAATAATAATAATAAATAGAATATTATATACATGTTATTGAAATGAGAATGATATGAACCTAATTTTTTTACTTATATTATAAATTAAATGATTTTATACTAGTAGATTTAATGATTATAAATGATCAATTTAAAAGTTATATTTTGGATATTAGACTTATAAATAATTTCCATTCTTAGAAGATATTGGAGTACTTACGAAAAAAATGATCAAAAGAAAGAAATATAATATATTTTTTTTCTTTTCAAATATTAAAATTAGCATTTGCTACAACAAGTAATGAAATAGCTTTTTTTTGCTATGACTGTTATAAAAAATTGACAACATAATAAAATTGATAATTAGAGGATGAATGATCTTTTGGTTGCTTGTATTAATAAAGATATACTACATGATATCAATAATGATGTAAATCTTTAATGCTCTCAAAATATGAAAAGCAGATATTATCAATTATGAGTTTTTTATTTATATCTATTTTATCTTTTTCTTATAAATATATTTTAATTAAAAAAATTTAAAACCATCAGTATTAGTCTTAAATCTAAATGAAAAAGTTGATGATACTTTTTAAATTATGAGGTGCCCCAGCTAAAAAAATTTCTAGCTCTGCTCTTGAATCTATATATATAGACACACACATAACATTCACATTGATACTCATTTCCAAAAAATTCTTCTATAAAATGGAAATTCGGAGGGCCGCCCTACATATATCGCAAGATCATAAGTCTCACATATTAAGTTTGATCCTCCACATTCCAAAAATTAGAATTGATAAGACTTAAGCACTATGACAAATATTCACGCAACTGATTTAAAATAAATACAATCAAAGAATAGTTTTAAATTTCCTACTCTCAATATAAGCAAATGAGCTTAATTGCACACTAGGAAGTAAAAGCCTGACCATAAAGTTCACAAATCTTATTTTGTATTTCATTTGTCTAAGGCCTTTAATACAAATTTCATAACAAATTTATTATTAAAAATGCAAATTCTCAAAACAATTGTGATGTAGGACAAGGGTGTTTTTTATGATATGATGTTTATTACACCGATAATTCTTACATCTTCACAAAAGAGTAATGATAAATGCACACTACTATTGAGCACATTCACAATATTATAAATTTAGTAAAATTGAAAAATTTTGATTAAAGTTATGCTAACCACACTAGAGATATGAATCTTATAAGTGCAAAGAAATAACTGAAAAGTTATGAATGATCTAACCTGTAGTAGATTTAAAATAACCAACAGCGAAGCGAGAATAAGTTGAAGTCGACCTCTACAAACAATACATCATTGTGGAGATCACGTTCCTTCCTTAGAAGTGCTTCTCTAAGGGTTGTGAGCTCACACACTCAAGTAGTCTGTCACTCAAGAGGAAAGCACACGGAAAAATAGTAAAAGAAATTTAAAAAGATAACTTTTATTCTAAATCCAAGTACCAAGCATTACAAGAGCCTCCCTATTTATAGGATTGAAAGAGAGAGTTAAGAATACTCAAACCTAACTCCAAACTCAAACCTAACTCATACTACACCACCCTACCAACTATCACCATTATCAAACCTACCACTCATTTCATACCTACCCAAAATGTCATACTACTGATGACTCATGAGCCATGACATAAGAATAGCCCAATACATATAAACTCAAGACATATACAAAATATAAAAGTCCAATAATACATAGCTTAAATTATAACAAAAAGCCCAATCATAGATTTAAACTTTATGATGATGATATCGACGACGGTGACAATGATGCCCTACATCAAACTGCTTATATATAGGCCAGAAATTATATATCCAAACTTGATTCTTAGTAATCAAAGGACTAGAAGTGGATAAGATTTAAAACACTTCATATACTACTCTTATGACGGGCACAACTACTGAATATCATAATTAGAGGAATCTATTTTCAAAAATTAAGTTTTCAAATAGCATAAATAAAATTTATTCCTCTATGATAGTTGTGTTGATATTAAATCACAATTCTAAGAGATCTTTATCATCTAAATACCCTCAAATTCTGAAGGTTATTTTTCAAATCCTTAGAAAATGCAAAACTCTCAAAAATATTATTAAGTAGAAAAACTCTCAAATGAAATCTGCTACTTTATGAGTAACTATTCATCCATCCTCCGCATCAATTTCATGTAGGTGACAGACATTAGCTCATAAAGAGCCAAATATGATATTAGGTATATTTCTATGTTCACTCTCAAGATCTCACATCAATAAGGACATGAAACATATCCTCCAACTGGGTGATTTTATCATAAAATGACACCACAAATGTACAACTACAAACAAAGCCCTATGATCGGATAGTTCATTGTAAAATTACATCATTAAATTATAGTCACAAACAGAGCCTAGAAGATCCCCAATGACTCAATCCATATAGTGATGAATCATAAAATATGCTTGATAGAGGAAGAATCTAATTGTTAATTAAGATGATTTAAATTTATCTCCATACATAAACAACTACTTTAGGTCTACAAAGTCTCCTTAGATGATAATCCACAGTTATTGATAAGGATCTTTCCGTCAATTTGAGCTAACTATATTGACTAGAAGCCAAAATAATCCACGATGACAAAACCATGAGATCATGATTGTGTCATCATCATCTCCCCCATCATCCACTCTAAACAAAAAATGATATTTTTTTACAATCTAAAACCAAAATTGTTGCTACTATGGACAAAATATCTAGCGCCTAGCAACTAGTCTTAATCAAAAGTTCTCTCTCAAAATTAGAAGGAATAATTAACCTTAAGGGCTTGTGCTAATAAGAACTTAAACTAAATCATAAAGTCCACATAAAATGAGAACAAAATTGCTAATAAGTGTCTTATCTAAATGCAATACACCTAAAAATTTTATCAATTTCACAAACTCTCACAAAAGATCTACACGCAAAATTTCAAAGCCCACACATGCACTACAACTTGAATGTATGAAACTAAACATTCACTTGTGCACCCATATCAGATAGCCCACTACTTGCTCTCTCTTACATTGTCACGGTAAGTTCATTAGCTTACTCTTGTGCTAAGATTTCTCTACTACCTGTCAGATTGTAAATTGATTTTTTCATAGACAATCTTTCCATCACATATCTTTACATTCCATTGCATTCATAGTATGACAATCATCCATACTGTCATATGGCACCATCATAGAAGAAAAGGCATGACTTGAATACAGGCATTTGTATATCGCATGGAAAAACAGGTACATCATATGATATTATCATGCAAACATACAGCATCACATCCAATATCATGTAAGGCATATTGATCTCATGCACAGCTTCATAAATCATGCAATAACACTTCTTGTCTCATTTGTCATGATGAATCATGATTTTCACAAGGTGTGCATGCTTTGTCTTTTGGAACATCATGAGGGTGAGATAAAATCACAACTCCATATGATAATATACACAAGACCACATAATAAAGAGGATGAAAACATAGAGAATCATCATAAGATCACATGAATCACATTAATTTATAACCAAGTACCATGAAAATCTATAAAAACAACACCGTGTGATATGGATAAAGTTTCAATCCTGAAATCCAGCTTAAACTCATCAGAGAAAATTTTCATATACCGATTGATTAAACAACAACAAATAACATGCAAGAGAATCTTCAACGCCTACAATAGGGAAAAGCTCATCTACCTCACAAGGAGCAAAAAACTATGCAAATCTGCCTCCGAAGCAACCATCAAATCCTCCCCAAGGATCTCCTCTCTCTCTCTCTCCCGACCTCTCTCACTCTCAAAATGCCTTAGGACAAAGAAAAAGGTGCAATCCCATTTAGGCCTAGTGGTTGGGAACTTCATATCCCATCACAATGGTCATAGGTTCGGGACCTTATACATTTGAGTGTATGTATAAGTTTACAATCACTCAAAAGTTCTTAAAAAATAGGATAAAGCTAGGCACACCTTTGATTCCTATGCATTCTCATTCAATGGCTGCCATGCAGAATTTTGACTGTTAGCCACACATCTAACAATCAACACATAGAGGCTTTGTGGTAAATTTAATCACTCAAATCTATTGCTAAGATACTGTTTCCAAACATACCTCAAGCCAACGTAACCTTTACAATATAGAATATCGCACCATGCAAGGTGGACAAATGAGCTAACACTATTCATCCAACAAAAAACACATTCACAACATTGATAATATTGTTTCTCTTAAAACTAAGATCGTTATAGATTTTCGTATTTCAATCACATGCACAAAGCCACTAAACCCATTACAAAATAATACACATCCGATTGAATAACCATAAAATTATATTGACAAAGATTACAATGTTTACAAACCCAAAAGAATTGTTATAAGTTGTCTTTCCCATGTAAAACATCATCTGCATATGTACCAAAACAACAAAAGAGTACATGAAGACTATAACTTCATTAAGAATCATACTCAGACCTTCTATTTCACCTGCTTTTTATCATTTATTGAAAACTTAACACATCACATCTAGGTGCAATAGTGGTGAACATAAAACCTAGTGGATCAACAAAACTTATCAGTAATTCAATACTCAAAAAGGACAACATGCATGCTGTGGGATCCGAAAATTCGCCACCGACATCTTTCGGAAAAAAGGAAAGAGTTGTTTAAGTGTCGGTGATAATTTCAGAAGGCAGATGAATAGTAGATAAGACACTACCCAGAGATTTCGTTCTCATTTGGTGAGAACTTTTTTTTATACGTGGATTCAAGTTTCTAGCAAGCCCTATAATTAATTACCCTCCTCTTGAGAAAGCACTTTCGATTAAGGCTAGTCGATGAATCGTTAAAGAGCAGTATATAATTGCGGTGAGTGGAGTTTAGAACTTATGAAATTTATTATTTTAACTTAAAACTTTTGTGGGGAAGCGATGGCGTCCGTCAAGATCCCATGGTTCCGTCATCCGGTCATGCGATCCCAGTGCGCTTAGTCGGAGGTAGTCGACCCAGAAGGATCCTTGTCGGCCGCATGTTACGTCGTCCAAGGTGTCCTGTAGACAGGGTGGAGTTTGTCTAAGGGACAAATATAAGTCGACGCCGACATAGGCTTTTTTCACCAATACATTCTACATTTCACATTTCGAAAAAGCCGTTGAGAACATCTGGCCGTGTGGCAAATAATTTAGTGGTGTCATATCATGCACCCGGTCGGAGGCTCAGTCATGATTTATGTGGTGCATGCTCAGCAAACATGAGACAGAGACCGATCCTTCAGCTTTAGGAATATTTGAGTGTGAAGGTAGTTATGTATTTAATTTGACATTGGCTCTTTGTGAGCAAAAGTTTTCTTAATTTGTCACCCGAAGACAAACAATTGCGGAGGGGTGGATTGATTTTTATTTTTATTATTATTATTTTTTAAATAATTCATTTCATTTTTATTTATATTTTTTGTATTTTCTTTGAATTTTGATCATTTTATGATTGATTTTAGATTTGAATATATGATCATTTATCACTGAAATTTTAATTATAATTACCCTTCTCGATCCTGCAGGGTTAATATCGATTGATAGGCCTTTGTCTGTCATGCAGTTTTCTGAGGATGGTCTAAATTCATTGTCTCGAAGTATAATCCTTCAAAACTCTAGTTTGAACATGGGGATCGGGTTTGGGACTTTTCTTCACGAGGATTTGAATTTTAGCTATGTCGATTGATTCATATCTTGTATCTTATATGTAATTAACTTCTCAGATATTATTATTTTGAAATTTTTATAATATCAAATTTTTAGGTTTTGTTAACGGGCCGTCAGAAAAAAGCAGGATTATGTATGTTATATTTGACTTAGTATTACTCCAAATACGGATATACATTCTTTGAAAATTGCATGGACATTAAGATGTAATGTTGAAGTTTCGATGAAATTTTGATTTTGAGTTTTGTTAACGGGGTCTAAGACAGCAAGGATGTGTAACGTCTTTCTTTTATTTTATACCTAACACATGTCCTATTGTTTGAACACTTCAACATACATCTGATATCACATTAAAATATTGTATGGACATTAAATGTCTAGTTGAAAGCGTAGTTCAATTTGCAGTTTAGATTTCAATATGATATTTTTGGGTTTTGTTAACTTGGGACGGTCAGAAGACAAGCGGGATGTGTATAACATCGTTCTTTTGTATTTGACTTGATTGTAATGCTGGCATGAGTTTTGATAGAGGATTTTAGGTTTTGTTAACTTGGGACGGTCAGAAGACCAACGGATGTATGACCACTGTCAACTCATTATCTTCAGAGGATGGGATCTAGATTAATTATTTCAAGATCTATCGGTTAAACCTCCTAGATTATACTTTGAGGATCGGGTTTGAGACTTTCTTGAGATCTTGAACTTGCAAAGAATGCATGATGTCGATAGATTTATCTTTAGTCATTTTGAGAATTAACTTAAGATTTTTGATAGCGTCATTAGATTTTTTAGGTTTGTTAACTTGGGACGGTCTAGAAGCCGGATTATGTATATGTCAATGTGTATTCTAACATGTCAGTAGATAGAATTAATGTCATACTTGCCACAAATGGGATAACTTTCATTATAGAGATTGAAGTATAAGTATTCATATGACTAAAGAAGCATTTTTTAAGATATGTTAACTAAACATTTCATCATTTCTTTTAACTCCCCTTTTTTTTAAAGAAAATTTTGACCTCCGGCGTCATCCCTGGGGCTACTTGAGGAGGCCTTCCCACCACGCCAAGAAAGCGTGCATGGTAGAATTGGAACCGGCATTATTTGCCACCACGCCAAGAAAGGCATGGGTTCTGCGACCGACATTTCCTGGTTGGAACGGCGTGAAATCTCAGATTTCCCCGCGTTGGAACAACATGAGCAGTACTTATCACGTTTTCCGCGTTGGAACAATGTGAGCGGACTTATGAAGCAATAAATTTGCATTCACGTATATGAAATTAAAGTATAAGCATTTATGACACATTTCACCTCTTTTTTTTTATTGGAAATTTGAACCTCCGGCGTCATCCGCGTAAACAGACTGAGATACCCGCAGAAGAGCGTGGTAGTCTCGTGAGACCCTGAAAGTTTATTTACCGCGAGAAAGGCGTGTGGTTCGTAACATAACATTCATTTCGCGCGGAACAACGTGAAAACTATCATCGCTTTCCGCGTTGGAACAAAGTGAGCAGTGCTTATAAGCATATTTCCCGCCACGTTGGAACGGCGTGAGCACTTATCATGAAGTTTCGCCGCATTGGAACAATGTGAGCGAATGCTTATAACAAGCATATTTCCCGCGTTGGAACAACGTGAGCGGTACTTATCAAGTTTCCGCCGCATTGGAACGATGTGAGCGGTACTCTATATTTCCACGCGTTGGAACGCGTGAGCAGTACTTTAGTTTCCGCGTTGAGCGATGTGAGCGGGTATGAAGCATATTTCTCGCCGCGTTGGAACAACGCGTGAGCAGTCTTATTGTTTCATTGGAACAATGTGAGCGAATGCTAAGCATATTTCCTGGCGTTGGAACAAGCGTGAGCAGTAACAAGTTTCCGCCGTTGGAACAATGTGAGCGGTGCTTATGGCATATTTTTTACGCGTTGGAACAGCGTGAGCAGTCTTATTACAAATTTCGCGTTGGAACAATGTGAGCAGATCTTATAAGCATATTTCTGCGTTGGAACAAGCGTGAATGTCTTTTATTAAGTTTCCCGCGCAACGATGTGAGCGGGTTATATAAAGCATATTTCCATTCTTCTCATTTTGAACATAAGAGGAAATATTATTAGCAATTAGTCTTAAGAAATGTGCAATCTCTAGGTATTTCATTCTCTTTTCTTGATCCAAGGAGACAAATATAAATCATGTTTTGCCTCATGACAGCTTTATAATTCAAGAGCAAAAAAAAAAGTCATAAAACAACGTATCTTGCATGATTTCAGCCTCCAAATGCCCATGGACAGCAAACATAGAATCATTTTAATGCAAGATAGAGACTTGACAATTGCTTTTAAGTTTATGAACAAAGGCAAGATGCATCTTTAATGGCTGAATAGCAAAATGAAAGCTTTAAACTTGCAAGCATTTCATTACTTCAAAATTTAATTAACTTAGTGATCACAAAAGGAAAACAAAGTCAATCAACCCTTCCTCCTCTTCCTTTATCATGATGATTATATGAAATTTACTACGATTAAGCAATCACACTATGTTTAATAAATCCAACAAATCGAACTCTTCCCTTTATAAGATAGCCACTTTCATGATTGCAAGTAATCAAATAATGGAAAAGAGGCAAAGTGAAAAGGTAATTTCAGAGAACGATATCTCACAGAAGCTAATTGATTTTCCTTAGATAAGAAAGTTTAGCAAGCCTTATACTTATCAAATAACCAAATGATTGATTCCCCCTTTGGGAGAATATTTTCAGTATTTTATCCATAAATAGCAAGATGATTGATTCCCCACAGGTTTGAATCTAAGAGGAAAGGAGGAAAAGGGTTTGTGGCTAGGGGTTGGAAGGCTCATGATCCGGTTCTTCACGTGCATGTGACGGAAGAGAGGAAGGAAGAATCGTGAGAGGAGGAGAGCGAGAGCGAGAAGAGAGTTCTTTCGTCACGAGGAAGCGTTCAGTGTCCTAGAAACCGATCGGACCAGAAACAAGAACGCTTCGTAGAAGGAGAATCGTCACGTAAAAAGCGAAGAAACGAGAGAGAATCTGCGTCTGAAGTGAAATCGCTCAAGAGGAGCTTCGTCGTGGGAGGAGGGAAGCGAAAGCGAGAGGGATCGAGGCGTGAAAGAGTCAACTCGTTTTTTCAGCCGGCCTTTTCGATTGGTTGAGCAGCGGGTTAGGTAGGGATTGGCGGGATTAAGTGATTAAGCAACCATTAGTCCTTTAATTATAATTTAATATTATTTTATGTGATATTAATTTATGCACACTAAACCCAGATATGGTGTCAATTTTAGTTGTTTTGCGCATAGCGCGATCAATTCGTGATCTGACCGGTCGCGTCGGTCGATGGGATGAAAGTAAATTATGCGACGTCGCGTCGAATTGGCGATGTTGGCGCACACTTTGCGAATGGGTCTCGGAAGGTGTCGTTTGATAGGTCTCGGCGTTTTGGCGGCACGGCCCGCAATTTAGCGGATGTCGTTTAGATCATCGAGACTTCTCTTTGATATGCGCATAATTTCATTAAAATTAATTTTAATTTTTGGATCGATCATTAATTGATTGATATTTTCTATTTAATTAATTTTAATATTTTTGACGCATTCGGTCAATTTTCATATTAGATCGATCTCGATCGCGATTAGGGGGGGTGTTAAACTCTGTCATTTACTTAAGTTTAAATGACACATAGTTATAGGTCAACACATGCTTGCAATATCATTGAATCATGTTATGCCAATATTTATGTATTTGACATCATCTCATGCTCATATATATTATGTCATCCCAAATTTCATGTTCAAGCTATATCATGCTATGTCAACTGTAACCATGTAAGAAAACTATATAAGTAATATTTAGACATTTTTCATAATCAATCATTTCATATCACATATAGGGGTGTAAAAAAGCTGAGCTTGAGCGAGCTTAAGCTCTGTTCGTGTTCGGCTTATTTATATTAGCTCGTGCTCGAAATTGACTCATGTTCGAATAAGTTCATAAAAGACTTGTTTGTGTTCGACTCAATATTGTTCAATTTGTTCGAATTGGCTCGTATTCAGCTCGATTTGCCGAACAAAACAAATCAAATATATATAATTTTCTTATTTTGAGCTGAAATGAATCGAACACGATCAAACGAAGAGCTGTTCGTGTTCGGCTCATTTATAAATCGAACTTAAAATATATATTCATGTTTGGCTCGTTTTCTTAATAAACGATTCGAGCATAAACTGTTCGCGAACAACAAACTTTCTTAACAACCCTAATCACATATAAATCAAGAATTACTATAACCATTCATATATTTCATAGGATGAATCATCATCCATTAGTAGTTGAAATATAACCGACCTTCTAAGTCATGCCAAGATTGTCACCATAGTACTTGTCATCTAACTCAACAATAATTACAATTTTCCCTTGCACATTTTTCATAACCAATCATTTCATATCAGATATAAATAAAGAATTAATATGATCATTCATAAGTTTCATAGGATGAATTATCATCTGTTAGTAGTTGCAATATAACTGACCTTCAAAGTCATGCCAAGATTATCTCCCTTGCCTAGTCATCTAACTCATCAATAATTATAATACCTAACCATAGCATATGTAAGTTGATCACATCATCAACCACATAGCCTAAACTAACTTGCATGTATGACACAATTTTCCCTTGTCATATAACTGATCAATAATTACAATACCCAATCATGCTTGTCAATGACAAATAATACACCATAATGCAAAAGTCTCTGTGGAGCCGTAACGCATAATGCATGGTGTAGCGTGCACTATTTAAATGACATAAAATATTAAAAAATAATAGACAATGAAAGTCTGCATTGAAAAACAAACTATCATAATAATAAAACTAGAATGATATATAGCTTCAAGTGCTCATCTCCTTAACCAATAGATGATATATATAATATAAATAAGAAAAATTATAGTGAATTTTTTTGGAAACCGCACTCAAAGTCATTAAAAAACCGTATACGTATAGCATCAAATACTAATATTTAATTTTCTAATCATTTAGCACCAAAGTCATTAAAAATTTTGATACTTGATAGTTCATGCAATACTTGATCCCAATTTACAAAACAAAAAACAAATTTCATAGCCACCTTGAACAAATTTTGATCCTTGATAAGTTTACAAGTACATTTGCAAAGCTATTCAATCAAACTACAACATTAACACCAAGAAGAAAGGTTGAAATGAACATAAATGAAGAAAAAATGGCTGCTTCAATAAAGGTTCAAAGCCACAAATCACTTGTTGAATAGTTGAAGGCATTAAAGAAGATTCAAAGTGAGGTGAACATGAGATCCTAAATCCTAAACACCCATCGAAGCTATCTAAGATGCGAGATCGACAAGTTGAGAGTCAATGCTAGATCGACAAGCTCAGTCATACAAGATTAGCAAGCTGAGAGAGAGTTGAGACCAAGAGAGGGAGGCTCAACGAGAGATAGAGGAACATCAATGTCAAAACTGAGAGCTCTTGTACGTATCCAGTTCGATCCATAAATTAAATAAAATTAAATCATAACTTCTAATTAATATAAGATAAAACTAATATATAATATATGTATATTATCATAATAAATTTCAAGCCCTAATCAAAATAATACATACCATGGAGGCAATGTGGTATGCACTGTTGCCAATGAATAGTGCAAATAGTGCATGCCATTTTAACTTCCCATGCCACGTCATTCAACAGTATTGGCATGAATGTAAATAACCCACAACATGCTATCCCACGCATCATTGAGGTATGCTCGTCAACTTGCTCTCATGCAAGAATTTAATTTGAATGTTTCAAATTGTAGATCGATCTTTTCATAGCCAATCTTTCTATCACATGGCTTATATCATTAATTTCATAACATAGTCGTCATTCATACACATAATATGGCACCAACATAGAATCATTCATACACATAATATGGCACCAACATAGAAGAAAAAGAATGGCATGAGCATAGGTATATGTAAAATCATTAAATGCATCATGTATGTCACATGATAAGATACGCACATCATATCACATTACATGTTATATTGCATGTCACATGTAGTGGCGATATCTCATTCAACAACATGTGAAAAATAGTATCTCACGTTAAACTTAATAAATCAAGTAAGAACACATGTATGTCATTTTCCTTAATAAATCACAAGATAACAAGATATGCATGCTATGTCCCATGTGGAACAACATAAGAGTATGATCAAAACACATCTCCATATAGACAAACACACAAAAACACAAGGTAAAAAGATTAAAAACATTGAGAATCATTATAGCATCAATCTACAACCCAAGTGTGATGGCATTGTATAAGAACAAAAGAACAACATGAAAAAATTTCACTTACAAAATATATATTAAAGTCATTAAAAATACTTTCAATTGATTGATTAATGAAGAAAACAGTAAATCAAACATGAAAGAAGAACAACATTGTCTCCTAGAGTAAGGAAAAGGTCACCCACCACATTAAGAATGAAAATCACATGCAAATGTGCCTCCAACACAACTACAAAAGCATCCCCTCACCAGCTTCTTCTCACTCCAAGCTCTCATCTTCTATATCTCACTTGAGACATGCAATGTAAAAGAGGAAAAGGCTAGACACCCTTGAATTACAAGCTAGCATTTATAAAAGGTCCAATAACAGCAAACCTTATCCCACTACGTGAGGTCGGCTACATGAATCCTTCCTCTCCATTGTGTCTTGTTAAGTGCCGAATTCTCATTTAATCTAATAAAATAAGATCACTTTCTATACTACCTAACCAAGTCTTCTTAGGTCTAACTCTATCTTTCTTAACATAGATCAAATCTAATAAATCTACTCTTCTCCAAAAAGAAAAAGAAAAAAAGGAAAGCCACAGACTCCTTTCTCTACTCTATAATGATGCACAACAACAATAACAAGCCTTTATCCTACTATATAGGGTTGGTTATATGAATCCTTCTTCTCCATTTTATCCTATTAAGTGTTAAGTTCTCATGTAATTGTAATAAAATAAGGATGCAATACTTATAAAATTATAAAAAATGCTTAACATTGTTCATGAAGTATATAAAATTATGGCAAAGTCAACTCAAAAATAGATATTAAATGATTCTAAAAAACCTTCAGATGAGCCCTATCATATAACAGATATCTCTACTAAGCGATCATATGCACAATTGTTAATCAAAGGTACAATCACAAATTGTACAAACTTTTGATGATCATACAAACAATCATCTAGAGATCAAATTTTCAAAGAAAATCACATAGCATTAATATGAGATAGTAATATTAGAGAAAATAATTCACATATATGTAAAATCAATATAAAATCATCATACACACAACATGAATATTAAAGACAGCAAATTTTCTAAATCTAAAACCAAATTGATATCATTAAATGATAGTTGAGCACCTAGTGCCCAATAATTAGCCTTAATCAAAAGCTCTCACTAGTGATCGAGAGGGATGATTAACCATAAAGGCTTACATTTATGGAAAACCTGAAATTATTTCATAAAATTCTTGCAAAATGAGAGCAAAATGTCTTGGAAATATTTTATCTAGAATATAATTTGTCTTCTAAAAATTTAACCCAAAAACAAACTCTCTTAGAAAAGAAAGACTCGCATTTTTGGCAATAATGAAAAGAGTATACTTAAAGTAGCATGAATAAAAAATATATAATTTTATGTTGGCATGTGAAATAAATAATATCCATACTAATCTTTCTATCATTTGTCCATTTACAAGTCACGAGCTTTATAGTTTTAATATTTGAAGAGATTAGTATAATTTAACTTTTGGTTTGATCAATTATACAAATACAAAAATCAAACTAATAACCAAAAACTCAAAAAAAGTTAAAATTATAACTAATATCTAAACCTATGCAATAACAATAGAACCAAACCAACCAAACAAAATGGATTAGATTTGATTTTGTTTAGTTTTATCCAAAGAATATACACACTTACCTAATACCAAGGCGATGAAATATAGATTTTGATAACTTTGGTTGGATGCATTGGTACATCTATATTTTTGTCATACCCCATTCACAAAATTCTATTTGTAGTAGATTTAAGTAAGATGAAAGAACTACAGTGTAATTTCACAATAGTAACTGATTCATGTTCAAATTTGATATTTCTAGGTATTGATATTTGAAGTAGTAACAGCTCTAATTGAACAAAGCTAAACTTCCCTTCAAATCAAGAACTAGTAATATTAGGGCATCTTCGCGGTCCTAGCAAGACCAATACTAGCTATGATGCAAAAATCAGACATTAATAAGAGCTAAATAAAAGAGATGCAATGAGACTCTAAGACCTCACAGTAAAAAATTAGCATTAAACATGATGATTAAGCTTCAAATCAAGTAGTATGCAGGATACATAAGGTAGATACAAAGCTAATACAACTAGTAGATTGGACCTATTCAAATCACCTGCAGAATGTATCTTCCAATGACAATTCAAGTTTGACAAAAAAAACTAGCCCTCAAATTGTTACATCAAATGAACCTGAATCCAAACAAGGCAGCATGGTCTTATTCTTTTCTGAACACAGAGTCCAAGACAATAAGCTTAATTTTAGAAAATAACCAAGAACCATGAAGGCATGACGTGTCATTCCAGCTAAAGAGCCATTACAAACTATCTAACAACCATAGGCCATAAGAAACTAATGGATTTCTCTGAAAAAATCTGTTGAACCCCTTGTGGGCTCCGAAAATTCGCTACCGGCCTCTCAATTAAGAGACTATGATTTAATATCAGTCAAATTTTTAGAAGGCAAATGGAATGGTAGATAAGACACTATACAGAGATTTCGCCCTCATTTTGTGAGGATTTTTTATCTGGTTTCAGGTTTCCTATAAGCGCAAGCACCTATAATTAATTACCTCTTCCAATGCTGAGAAAGAACTTTCGATTAAGGCTAATCGTTAAATCGTTGAATGCATAGCATATAATAGCAGTATGTGGAGTTTTAGAATTTAGATTTGTGAAATTCACCATCCGTTTTGCGCCCGATCAACATCCTATGGTTCCGTCATCTCAAGTTATCGTGGTCCCTAGTCTACTTAGTCAAAGGAGGTGGTCGACCCAACCTGACCGAAGGATCCTTATCAGCAACTATGGGTTGTGTCGTCCAAGGAAACCTTGTAGACCTAAAGTAGCGTTTGTCTAAGAAGACAAGCTTAAGTCCACCTTAGCTAACAGAGGACTTTTTGCCCTATCAAGTGCACCCTATAGTTCACAACTCAAAGGACATAGTCATTAGGGAACATACGGGCTACAATCGTGACCGTGATATAATGATTTCATTTGGGGAAAACTACGATGAGGACTCGATAAGAATCGCATCATATATGTAAGACACGCCCCTTTGACATGAGATTTAATTGAGAGTGAATATAGAAATATACTTGATTTGACATTGGCTCCTTTATGAGCTAAATATACTTGATTTGACATTGGCTCCTTTATGAGGACAAACAGTTTCAGAATGTGGATAGATTGAGTTTCGTTTTAAATCTTTAAAGATTGAATTGCATTTATAGCTTAATGATATATTAAATTTCACATTTTGATTGATACTTAATTTAAATTAATTTGATTTGAAATTACAATTATATTTTGATGAAAGTATTCCCTCCGGTTGAAATCTCCATTCAACGCAACTATCATCAAGGTATATAAGTCTACTTAACCATTTGGTTTATTGTTCTAGATCTTATCGACTCTATTAATTTAGTAATAAAGGATCAGATCTAGATATATATTTTAAGAATTTTGAATTTAAAATTATTGAATATAAATATCTTGAATATTTTGATAATAATGACCCCTCCGGTTGATATCATCAATCAACTCAGCCATTATTGGGGTATGAATGATTTGAACATTCATACTATAATTTAATAATTTTATTTTGAGATTGAACCCCTCTGATTGAAATATACAATCAGCGTAATCATCATTAGGGTAGACCATATCTACTTTGCTCGTGTGCTAGCAAAGGATCGAGTCTATAATTTGCATTTATAAATTTGAATTTAAGATAAATTAATATCAATACTTAAAAAATTTTAACAATCACCTCAATTATCATTAGAAAGTATACATTGTCAACTTTGCTTCTTTATTAGAAGAGGATTGAGTCTACAGCAAAAATTGGAGTTTAGTTTTTCATATCAAAATAGAGAGTTTGGATTTTAAATAAGAAATTCTTCTATTAAGGCCTTTGATGGTCGTGTACAAATGTAAAAATAAAATTACTCTCTTAATGATTGAACACTCAACTTATAATCAATCCGCCAACTCCATCCATGACAGATTGACAGTATGTACTTTAATTTCATCATATAGATGAAGCGGCTCAGTCGAGTTCAATTTTAATTTCATTGAATTTTGTGCAGTTTATAAAATCTGCACATTTTATGAGGCATAATAGACTTTAAGTTTATTTAGACATGTGCAATTCTTGAGGCACTATATTCCAATTTACTTCATCATGTGATGATATTTATCTATATTTCATCTATTTATTTCATGAATCAACAAACTTTGTAAGTGTGCATTCCTCATATGCTAACAATCTTCAATAGACAAATCTCGTTTTAAGTGTATTGATGCTGTATATGATCTTATTCATCTATTATATTGTAAAATATTTTATTTATGTATATTATTAAATATCAATATGCAAAAATGTGCTGCAGATGCATTGCGGCATTTTGATATTTTTTGCCATCTCATTTAATGAAGTAATTCTCAACAATTTCCTTCTTTATTCCATGTATTTATAACATTAACCTTTCCTTCTTTTATAGGAGATGGAGTAATTTCCAAAATATTTGACCTTTGATTTAGTGGTAAATTTTGATTTTTAGAGGTATACGTATTTTGCATTTAATTTATTTTTACATATACCTATTATAATGTTTAAGCCACTTAGTTAATCTCATGTTTAGTTTAGATTGATTTAATCATTTAGATGTGTCATTTAGTTTTGTTCCTTATGGTCCTTTATAGTCAAAAATTCAACGAAATTTCGGTAACACCTCCCCTAATCGGAGGAATTTCTACCAAAACTAAGCCTGCCCACCTGTTTGAAAAGACGTGCATTGGTGGTATTTTGTAACACCCCAGCCATAAATCTTCCAACCTACCTGTCTAAAGAGACGCGCATAGGCCTTCAATCACCTGCATAAAATCAAATACACTATATTTTTGTGCATTCACACATTTATACAATATGGACACGATCATAAAGTCAATAAGGATCGACAATAAAATTTGCAAAGCCCCTTTTTTTTAGATTTTCTGCTCTCTTTTTTGTTATCTCATATTTTGTCTCCTTTTTTTTTTTTTTTTTTTTGTAAATTGAAGAGGAAGAAAGAGAGAGGGGATGGGAGGTGGAGCTTGAGTAGGTAGCAAGATGTGGCTTGTTGTATGGCCGGAAGATGGGTCGCCGATAAGGTTGGTGGCTGAAGAAGTGCGAAGAGTGAGGTGGGTGGAGGATCGAGGAGTCAGGAATTGAGGTCGCTGGTCAGTTGAGAGGCATGGGAGGAAGAGTATCGCTGCTATGTGGAGTTTGAGTTTCTCAACCTGTTCGGCTCGTAGGGGACTAATCAACGGGAGGATCGCTTTCACTAGAGAGGAAGAGGTACGGATGCTGAAAATCGAGCTCGTCCGCTATTTGGGACGGATGAACGGGAGAAGGAAATCGAAAAGGGAGCAGATTCTCGACCCCAAGGAGTCACGAATGAAGGATCGGTCAGCTGAGAGGCTCACACTAGAGGGATCAGAAGAGATAGGGGATCCCTTGAGCTGCTCGGGACGGATGGACAAGAAGAGAGCGCAATCGCACGCTCGATCGGGGGAAGGAACCAAACGAATGGAGGGTTTGCGGCGCAAAACGGCAGTATCGGCCTGCTAGGGAGTTTTACGAGAATTAGGGTTGGGTAATAGGAGTATTTATAAAGAGCACTTTTTATGTAAGTGATTAAATCAATCCTAATTTAGATTTTTACGATGACATAATCATATAGTTAATATATATGTCAATTTTTTATTATTTTGATGTTCCGAACGCAATGGCGTAATCAGTTTCGCGATCGGAGTTCGTTCGGTTCAAGTCGGCATCGAATTGGATCAATTTCGCTTTAAAACGCCGCATTATCGCTACCGACATTCGGCGCTGACTCGTCAATTGTGAGGCCTCATTTCATAAGTTTCGACGTTTCGACACTAACGACGCAATCAATTTCACCAACGGATGTTGTTTGTCATTGTTGCAACCTCCCGACTATATGCGGTAGTGCATCGGATTTCCTTCTTGACGGTCACACCGTAAATTGTGTGTATATTCTGATCAATTTCGACATTTTGAACGTAATAGCAAAGTCTGCTCGTCGATCGGAGGTCATTTCGACTGATTTTGGCGATGTCCGGTGCATTTCAACCTCGATTTAAACGTCGTTGCATCCAAAGTCGATCGATTTCGCCTTGTGACCTCGACTCAACTGATGTGGTTTCTATGGAGGTCAACACCCCTTACGTAAAATCATTGTTTATTTCCTTTCTTAAGGGTGCAATTCTTCTGCCTAATTATTTTATGGTCATTTTCATGCGTTGAGGACACATGAATAACAATTGTCAACCCATAATTACTCAAATATATATATATATATATATATATATATATATATATATATATATATATATATATATATATATATATATATAAAAATAAAATAATAAGTTTTAATAATCAACAATTAGAGAAAATAAAATTGATAAATGAATAGAGGACCACCTTTGTGTAGATTTTATTATCGTTTATTGTTGAACATTAAAATAAATATATTAACATAGAGTTTTAAGCATCAAATCAGCAGTCATGTCAACATAACATATTAGCATTGATGAGGAGAAAATTTAACACAATACCTTGTGAAGCATTGATTGCCAAGATATCCATCCCCTAAAGCAGGGTCAAACATCTCAACATCAGAAAAACTCCCAGATCCATCACCTCCACCAATAGCATAGATCTTTCCATTCAAAGTTGCACCTGCTAAACTTCCTTTCTTATGGATCATTGCGGGGCATGAGGTCCATTCATCATGCCTTCTATCATAACGCTCAACTATATACCAATAGAAAATGCACCAAAGTATGAATATTGATTTCTAACCACTAGAGGACATAAAGCTATTTTATGAATAATAGGAATACCTGTATCATACCAGGAACTTCCATCACCACCACCTAAAGCATATATAACTCCATTTAGTGCAACGGCTGAAGCATAAGAACGGACATAGCTCATTGACTTTAAGGGTGTCAAGGTGTCTAGAGATGGTGAGAAGGAATCTAATGCCGATAGCCAAGCAAAACCACTGTAACCTCCAATAAGGTAAATAAAATCTTCTGAAGCCAAATGCAGGTCAACAACCTTGTCTAGACGATCATCAAATAGCATGGAAGTGCCTAACTTTGATTCTATAGAATTAAAACGGGCACTCAGCAGCTGAATCAACTGTCCTGAGTTTCTGTGTATATTTCTCAGATGTTGAATTTCTGCATCAGATTCCACCTAGCCCAAATAAAATCATAAACAGAATAGAACAAAATCTATAAGTGCAAATAATACATCTAGCAAATTCTGACTCAGTTTTAATGAGATCAAGGAGCTCGTGCAAAACCAATAATAATTTTGATGTCAAGATCAATCACATTTAGTTGTGCAACAACATGATCACAAGAAAATGAAATATCAAAGCGCTCAAAAGCAAAATATAAATTGTGATAGGTTGATGATAGGGATCATTATGATTTTTTATAACTCCATTATTTTCTTTTGACTTAGCCTAAAATCATAATTTACGGTAAACAGGTTAGAAAATTATTGCTTGCTTGCAAAAAGCTTAAATGAAATAGGACATTTTCAAAGGTATCAGACAACGATATAAGCTAATAAATGCAGGAAAACTTACTAACAAAAATAAAGATACTAATGGATTGAAATGAAAGAAGAGGCTGCAGGGCAAAATATGTGAGTGAGGACCTAATGCTTATGCTCCTCAAATTTTAGTGAAGAAAAGTATAAAAGATTGAATTTTGGGATAAATTAAAAGCATACTACATTATATGTGTGTGTGTGTGTGTGTAAGCTATTATTCTTATTGATTGTAACCTAAATGGCCAGATAATTTATGGTAGAATGGGCTATGAATACATATCTTATTTTGATAAGATACATATCATGTTCCACCGCCAAGCTCACTCTCTACACTCATGCTTGTTCACAGCGGTCATGGCTCTGTGCTCAGCTGCACTTTCTTGCATGACCGTGCATGCTCACTCTATCTCAGCATCGATCTCATGTGTGGCTCTCCAACAGCATGCGCAGTGCACTTGCTCGCCCCTAGCACCAACACCATGAGGCCTCAGCGTCCCACTCCCACACTTGTGCATGCACAAATAGGGCTTTCATTCTTCTTCCCTCTTGCACCTAGGGTGGCCCTCATACGGCCTTCTGTTATTTTCTTTTCTTTCATGGATTTATGATCTTCTTCTCATCCTAACATTATTGTCATTCACTTTGATTCCAGATGTTGCACTACTACTAATTGGTCTATGATTTGGATCCTTCTCCTTTGCCCTCAATTTTCAACGGATCCAACCTTTCTCTCCAATTCTGGCTACTCCTGAAGTCATAAAATAAGGCCCTTTCAGGTCACTGCATTCTATCCCATGGCACCTTGCTTCACAAAGGCTCCTTCTCCTACTTCCTCTTATTTAGAAATTGTTACCTTTAGCTACCTACCTTCCTCGTTTTTCTACCAATACTGCTGGCGAAATGAATGATTCAAAATATCATTTCTCTCTATCTAAAAAATAATAATTTTATTTTCTCATCAAGCTCGACATCCATCCACTTATCAAGGCAAACCTGCTCTCATCTTCACTAAAGAGTTCTCCAATCTTTGTTATGCTTTTCTATTTTTCTATTGTTGGTAAATTCTCATTGGGCCACCCCAACCCAAAAATTTATGTTTGACAAGTGCCATTTCGTTGGGCTCATTAACCCTCATCATGTAATAATTAGCCTTCAAGTAATACCTGGGAAAAATAATAATAATAAATAAATAAATGAAAAATCCAACTGCCACGACGGTTGGCCACGGATTGGAAAATCAGAAAAGGGGGGAAAGCTCGATTTCAGTTTGTCGAAAACAAAACCCAAAACAACGAAAGAGGAAACGAGAGAGGGAGAAAAAGGGGAAGACGACTTCCTTATGCGGCGTGTGCCTAGCTAAGCACTCGCGCATGACAGGAAGGAGGAGAGAGACCTTGGTATGCGTGCTCTAACCAAAGCATTCCGTGTCACCGAGGAAGGAGAGGAGTGTCCGTGGGCTGTCGGCCGAGGAAGAAGGAGGGAGTGACCGAGCGAGGAGTGCATGCGAACGAGAGCCTCGCGAGCACGGGAAGGATCGACGGGCACGGGTCCTAGGGCAACCGAGAATAGAAAGGAAATATATAAGGTAAGTTAAATAGATGATTTATATAATTATTTATTAGATTAGAAATCTGATTTTTTTGTTGTTATTTTATTAATCTTAATTAAGGGTGCTAGAAGTTCGATGAATTTAATTCAGAATATTTCCTTTTGGATTTTATAAAATGAGGAAATGCCTATATATATAAGAGTTTTTTGTTTTCATATTTAAAATTTGGATTTAATTAGGTTATTATTAAAACAGTAAGGAATTTGTTAGGAGCTTCGCAAACAATGATATGACATTATTTTATCTCTAATTATGATATATATATATATATATATATATATATATATATATATATATATATATATATATATATATATATATGTTTAAATTTCAATTTATACACAATTCTATTGTATTACCTAAACTCTTAAATAGCCATGATTTTATTATAGGATATTAGTGAAAATAATAGACGATCAAGAAAAAGGAAATATTAAATGAATTAGTAAATGAAAGAATTTAAGCCTTAATTGTTTACAGGTTCGTGAAAATTTGAGATTAATGAGTGTATAAAAGATAATTTATAATCATGAGAATTGTATTGATTATATATTATGATTCTTAAATTGAAATCATTAGAGAGAAAGATAGACATTTTTAAATTATATTATATTATATGGCAAATTAGATATATCATTATATTAAATAAATTAAAGGTTAATTTAACTTGATTTAAAATGTATAAATGAATATATAAATCAACATCAAATAATAAAAGATATATGTAATTATAAAAGAATGAATAAAATAAAATAAATTATTTTCTAATATTGATTCAATCAATATTTTATTCTATGGAATTAATCAAAGAAGATTAAAGAGAAGGAGATTCAAAGGAAGAAATTAAAGTGGATAATTATGTTCTTACATTTATAAAATATCATTAATTTTACGTGATGAAATGTATATTATATGATTATGATTTTTCCTGCATCAGTTGTGATTTTTCTGTTATTCATAAATTATGATATCTTTTGTATCTTCATGTTGGATAATAACCCGAATGCTAGATCATGTATTGACTTTGTCATTTTATAAAATTAAGCGATGCATTAGTTATGAATTAATATGCATACCGTATAATTGTATGCCATGAATGTGTATGTTGAAAGTGAAGTTTTACCCTCTTACGATACTTCACGGGATGGATAATGTAATAAAAAAAGGGCCAATGAAATTGATAAATGGTAATGGCTACTTGTCCTTTGGATGAATATTGGTAAAGGTTTAGATGGTGACTACTAAAATGGATGATAAATATAAATGTAAATGTAAAAGTTCACATGAAATATTTATTTGTACATACCTCCTATATGTTTGATTGTTTGAGCAATTTTTTATGTATATGTTATAATAAAATTGACATGCATATTAGTTCTACCTTCTTGTTTACTATAGTGTAACAAAGATAATCACCCAATCAATTTTATTCAATCATTTAATTTTTTTTTCAGTAACCATCCCAACTAAAATTAATAGAATGGAATGTTATGTTTATAGACTAGGAGATTAGAATTATGTCGTCATTTGAATTATCAGTATTTCATATGAATTTTGTTATTCTATATATGTGTTTAAATTGTATTTCATATGAATTTTTTTAAATTGTATTTCATATGAATTTCATATTATGTTTAAATTATATTTCATATGAATTTTTTTCAAGTAACCATCCTAACTAAATGGCTAATAGAATAGGGGGTTATGTTTATCGATGTAAAGATACTACATGAGATAGGTAATTATATCAGTTATGTTGAATTATGTTTAAATTGTATTTCATATGAATTTTGTTAATCTATATATGTGTGGATGAATTGTTAAATAATTTGTGGATTGTAGTGGCTCTTATATGATTGGATATTTTATTTAAGATTGAAAATGTTAAAAAATATTTTCTTTTATCCGTCTGACCGTCTGTTCCCGCCTTGGTATTCCAGGCTCCCGGGCCAGGTCGTGACACTTCACTCAAAAGTAGACTACACTAGACTTGTCTCTTAATGGTCCTATATCAATGATTTTGGGATGTATATGGTCAGATAATCTCCGGATTTTCAATCTTTTGAAGAGTTACTTGTCTCTTCAATTTCGATTGCATTCCCTCGATTTTATTTATATTATTTCAACCAATCTACTTTATATTCTCAAGTATCTATATTTGATAAATCATTATAAGTTTCTAAGCCTTCTATGACCAATGTTTTAGTTGAAGGAGACGTTACTTCATAGTTTGAAAAGGAGATGTGGATTGCTTGTCAACTTGTAAATATTGACAGAGGGTTAAACTTGAAGTCATCATACTATATTCTTCATTTAATAAATTAAAAAGAAAAATCAAGAGCAACAGTTTGATAAGAAAAAAAATTTTGATGGAGATAATATCAAGAAATAAGAAGTTTAGCTTGACAACAAGCAGAATCAGACACAACTTGATAAGTCATTATGTAAGCAATGTGGAAAGAGAAATTTTGAGCAATGTCTTGTTGGCTCAAAAAAGGTTTCAGAATGAAATTAAACATCGCAAGATGGACTATCTTTAGAAAAAAAATAATAACAAATCATGAGAGTATTAGGAACATGCTCAACAAAGTAAGTTTTGGAGGACAACAAGAAGTCAGATAATACTCAATTTAATGAAAAACTATTGGTACATAGAAAAGGAGAAATTTCAAAAAAATAACAGCAACCAATTAATGAAGCAACGGTATTTACTATTACACCCTAAGAGGCTAAGGAATCAAAGAAAATGGAAATAAGTACAATTTTGATTTCCACTCAATTTGGTGCTTTATTTGATTATGGTACTTTCTATTTATTTATAAAGATGTTTCTACCCATCTACCGATTAAATTATATTCTTTACGCATGACTTGTACTATAATGTCATTTGAAGATAGCATCCTTGCAAATAGAACATGTATTGGCATTGATATCCAAGATAAAAAATTGATTGCAAACCTGATTGTGATATATATGTTGAGTTTTAATGTGATTTTAGAGATGAATTGGTTAGACACTTTGCTAGTATTAAATATTACAAAAGGAGAGTTAAATTTGATTTGTTTAATAAGAAACCAATTTATTTTCTTATGATACGAATGTTATGTCTTCCAAGTCATTGCATTAAAAATTAGTAAATGGATAAAAAGCGGTGAACTAATATTCTTGAAAAAAATGAGTTATTGAATAAAGATGTTAATAAAGATGTTAATATATATAATGGCATAGTTGTAGCATAATTTTCTAATGTATTTTCAAGGAATTACCTAGATTGGTCCCTAAAAAAGAAGTTAAACTTTGATTAAATTGTAGCCAAGAATATCAACAAAATATTGATCTCCTTATGGCCAAAAGAAATGCAAAAATGAAAATATCAATTGTAAAAAATTAATAGAAAAATAGTTCATCAGACTAAATAATTCACCTCACAGTGCAAGTGTACTTTTCATTAAGAAGAAAAATGTATCTACAAGAATATGCATTAATTATACAAAATTGAATAAATTAATAATCAAGAACAAATATTCATTACCAAGGATAGAAAATATGTTTAAAAAGTCGAAAAGTGTTATTGCATTTTTCAAAATTGATTTAAGATCATAATATCATCAAATCAGTGTTAAGAAATCAGATAACAAAGGGAACCTTTGAAATCAAATATGGTCATTTTGAATTTCTAGTCATGCCTTTAGTTTAGCAAATGCTCCAACATTTTTATGGATTAGAAGAATTAGATTCTCAAGTGATATATATATGAAGTTATGATTATATTCATTGTTGATAATTTGATATAATCTAAAATTAATGAAGATCAAGCTAACATCAAAGAATGATATTGGATTTATTAAAGACAAATTAATTGTTTACCAAATTTTTAAAAATGAATTTTAATTGAGTACTATATTTCAAAAAAGATTACTTGTGGTGAAAGAATCTCAGTGGATCCACAACATGTTAAAGGAATATTACATAGACATGCATCAAAGAATGTTACAAAAGTTCATAAATTTTTGGATTTAGCTGAATATTATATGAGATTCACTAAGGGGTTCTCAAAGATAACTTTGCAATCTTCTAAGTTGATGAAAAAGGAGAGTGTAAGCAAATACATCAAAACAGAGGAATTCACCAAGGGCTCATAATTCCCTTTCAGCATCAATCTTGATTTTAACTAAGAGTATCACTTTTGTAGTTGCCACTAACACCACAATTCCAAGCCTCAAGGGAAGCACCTTATTCAGGGCCACACCACCTCACCTCTCTTCAATCACTCTAGCTCATCTAAGCCATAATCTCAATTCAACTATTTAATTGTACTCATGTAGGATATTCGAACTTCAAAGATGTGAATACTTCAACTAGCTAAGAAAGATCCTTTTCCTTCAAAAAGAAGCATCCCTAATAAACTTTTTCCGTTAACATAATGAACATGAGATGAGATAAAATATTATAGTCATTGATATCCCAGTCTAAATAGTTACTAAAAGAACGGTAATTGAAAGATATTTTGGCTAAAACAAGCCAATATAACAAGAACGACAAACCTTTATCCCACTACGTGGGGTGGTAAGAAAAAAACCAATATCAGAAAAAATATATATATTGACTAACAAGGCTCACCCCAAAGCCATATAATTAATGAGTGGACAAAAAGATACCTGAAAAATATAAGTGAAAGCATCCTAATGACCAAGCCTATGATGACTCTAAGCCAATGGGGTAAATCAACCAGAAAAATCGCGCACTACTTCTTGTTTTTAAAGATGAGCATTCACTTATTGCTTGCAATATCTTCAATAATGTGATAATTGTTAAAATTAAGTTTAAGGTATTTTTGATACTTATCAATTTCAAAAGCTCGATGGACATTCTCTCCATTTCTTAGACTAATTAAGTATCCAAAAATAGTTTACAACTTGTAAAGGGACCACTAATCAACTTCTCTAGAGAATCCAAGGATCTAAAGGTCTTATCACTCTCATGGACAAATGGGGTGATAATTGATAGGATTAAGTGAATTTCATGATTCACAGAGAACCAATACATCTTGAGTCATCGTGTCAACTGCCACTTAGTCATTAAGTTCCTAACTAAATTGTGGATCCCAACTTAACTAAACAATTTAGAATATGTCAACGAATTTGTCATAGCTAGTCGTGGAGACCCGTAAAGGCATGCATTGTGCACCCATCTAAGAGGGAATCTAATTAAATATTTAAAAGCCTACTTTCTCTTAAAAAATAACCCACCTAGCCAACTAATTACATAATTATGAGATAAAATTAATATTTTTTGATGCGCCATAACAAAGATGTTTAGTTTAGATTGTAGAGCCAAGTATAACTAAGAAAGAAAGGTGGCTGATTAAATATTTCATCAAGGAGGCGGTTGAAAAGCTCCTAGAGGCTAAGTTCCTACTGAAGATCAAGTACCTTATTGGATTTCTAGTACCATTATGGCTAACAAAAGCAACAATAAATAGATGATGTCTCGATGTCACAAACCTCAACCAAGTGTGTGCCCTATAGAAAACTACCATCTCCCAACCAACAACACCTTTTTGTCAACATGATACTTGAGTATCCCATATAAGTTTTCTATATGGCTTATTTGCCTACCATCAAATCTAAATGTTAAAAAGATTAGCTTCATAACCAATGAAAGTGCATTGTTATTTGGGTTAAGAAATGTAAATCTACCTGTCAATACTCATGAACACCTTTCGCTTCCAGAATGAAAATAATTTAGAAGTATATTTCAATACCCTTTTGGTGAAAAGCAAGTCCCATGAGAACACCACACCCACCTAACCTTGCAAAAACTTTCTCAACAATTAAGAAATGCCTTTGACAAATGATCTAACAAATTCCTACTTTCCTCATCTCCCTAGATGAAATCAAACCTACAAAGGAAAAATCAAACAAGCTTTGGAGGCAACCTCACCTTGATCAACCAAGGAGATTTGTCCATTGATCAGAAGGTAGCCAGCTTCAATAGTTTAATCTCACAACTGTAGAAAAGTGTGCATCAATCTTCAGAGTCTTGAAGAGAGTTAATGGAGAAGGAGGACTAACAAGCCAGAAAAGTCATTTCAAGAATAAAGAAGTATTAGGTATCGCCTCATGTACTATGATACATAAATCAGGGAAAATTTCTTCTATTATAAGAATAAAGAAGGAGGACGAACAAGCCAGAAAAGTCATTTCAAGAATAAAGAAGTATCAGGTATCACCCCGTGCACTATGCTACATAAATCAGGAAGAATTGCTGCTATTATAACACAGACTTGAAAGACACCCCATCAGAAAAAAGATGACCTTCCCTTCTGTCATCCAGGAAAAAAGGCATATGTTCTATTTTCAAGCTTATCAAATCTAAGTCATAAATGGCAAACCATCGAACCTAGTCATTATCAGACTCAAAACAATTTGACTGACTGCTTTAAAACCAGAGTGTTTCTTCTAATTAACTATTCTTGAACGTGTACAACTTTTACTATGGTAATCACCGACATCATATCACTAGACATCAACTTATAAATACATTTTCCAACTAGGATTGTCACCAATAATAGGTTGATCTTGCATTCTAATGTAATTTGTACATAAAGAAAAATTTCTTTTTGCATTCATAATATTCTGACCCCAGAGAATGTCTCTCAAATCCTTATTAGTCGTTACTTAGATGCTGAAGTATTCTGACAGAAGAGACAAACAACAGTGTAAAACAAATTATAGTGATGGAAGAAGAAAACGCACTCATAAAATTCCCGTACATATAGGCATAAGTGGAAACTTTTATGCTCCTGTTTTTATTCGCACTTGTGAGGCAAGACAAACTGAGATGGCAGCAGAGAGAGAAATAATATCACATTAATAAAATTCATAATTAGGTTTAAAAGCTGGAGAATTTTTATGAAAAACAATAAACATATTTTGATTTAAAGATTATGCAAGTAGAAACCAAAAGCTGAGTAAAATTCAAGCAGCGTCTTTTCTGTCAGTAAATAGACATGGTAATCGTAATATTACTATAACATCATCTTTAAATAAATAAATAAAACATCAGCTACAGCTTTAAAATCATATCAATGATACACAGAACAAAAAAACAGCCATGCAGGAGGTAGAAAGCTAAAATACGTATGACACCTGCAGCTTCTCCAATATTGCAGTGCGCTCCTTCAGTTCTCTGATGGATTCCAGCAACTAGATAAAGGAATCAGTAAACAAAAAGGTGTCTAAATGGTTCAGACAAATCGTAAAATCAGTATTTTTTTTATCAAACTAAGGTTCTTATTTTCAGTTACCTCCACAGTTCCATGAGAAAGATTAGCAGAGGTTGAATCTTTTGCTTGATTAACCAAGCCGCATGACTCATTTAAAGCCTTGCCAATATCCCTATTAGCATTGCCATCACAGCAATTTGCTGCTACTTGCTGCTCTTCTTTCATAGAGGCGTCTATTAACAGACCATTTTTTTTGCCATTTCCTTGATGAAGATTGGCAACATTAAGATTTTCATTTTTCTCAGATGAAGTACGTGAATCAGGCAAAAGTGGCCAATTCTGGTTGCACAAATCTTCTGGGACACATGCACTCTCACTTCCACTTATGACTCTTTTAGATGAACTGACCTTGCAATTAGCTGAAAGTCCTTCCAGTTTGAGCAATACATTCTTGTAATCTTCTTCATCAACTGGTTGTTTATCCAACTTTTCAGGAACTTCATCAATGTTAGAACCAATGCCCGAACTTGTTCCATCTGATAAATGGTCTTCAAATAAATCTTCCCAGTTTGATGCTGGCTTTTCAGAATCAATTTCTTCAGTAGCATTAGATGATGCTTTAGTTAGGCAACCATAATCATTGTCTCTATCGTCCAAAGAAAGCATTGCAAATTTATTTTCATTCCCTACACTGGTAGTTTTTCCATCTTTCACTGATTTTCGTTTTGGAACTGGCAATGGTGGAAAAGAACTAGATTGGCTAAATGGAAATGGCACAAGAGTTGGAGGACATGGTTTGAACAGTGCAATTAAGGATCTAGTCTGTGAGTGGTCTAGCTCAAACCAAAAATGTTGTGGCCTATAGTAGTTGTCTTCAATTACACTTTTAAATTCATTTTCAGTAAGGGCTTTACACTGCTCCTTTATCCGGATGCGCACCTAAATAGAACAATCATGCAAACACAAAAACAAGTATCTATAATAAATAAGCTGTTGACTAGAACAAAGCACTTATGTAGAAGAAATTCATGAAATTTTCCATGAGCAAGACCTGAGCAGGAAAAGCAGTCCTTTCTGCTCCCCCATCACTCCATGCATATGCATCAATGTACATTTGGCCATGACTTGCAGACTCATATATTCCATGAAGTTTGCGATCACTGTAGTTAAAGTGAAATATTGGGAGACCTGGCCCAATGTTGCGCACGTAGGAGAAATGCGCGGCAGGTAAACCTGAGAAGGCAAGATTACATATTTTTAAGAATTTGATTTAATGAAATGAATTGCACAAGTTCGAACAATAGAATTTGCTTTGTGAGAGAAGAGGCAGAATTTGTAGGTATGAACTAAATGCCACCAGAATAAATAATGTTAATATCAATGAACAAAAATTTCCAGAAAAATAAAAAAATCAGTGAAAAGTCTAAATGTTGAAGAAAAAAAAATGAAACAACCAATGATTCATGGACTGAAGTTTTGGATTTAAAAGTAAATGAGGCAACCAACCAAACAACTGTTTGGAGAGACACTCGGGCATAGTTGTGTACTTGCACCCAAAAATTACTCCGCCTAAATCATTCTTGCGCAAGTTCCTAGCAGATATATGCCCACCCTCAACAGCTGGAATCCTGGTATCAACATAAGTAGTTTGAGTTTTCCTCCCGGCACCCATTCTGCAATGTTTGGAGACAAATTAGCTACCTGTTTTAAATGAACAAGTGCATGGTTCGCCATCCTTTGAAGACAAAGGAAAGCATTTATAGGCACAATATATCATAACAAAAACATTTTAAAACCACTTGGTAAGATTGCAAAATTTAAAGCCACCTTTAACAAACAAAATCACATGCATTTTGGTAATGAAGTTTTAGAAGTCACACATCCATTAAAGATAATGGAAAACAGATTAAGATGATTTCACCATTTACAATAAAAGGTTGAAATAAAGTAAATAGTATCACGACCAAGCCTGAGAACTCCAAGGTGTGAACAAACAGTCTGACTAACATTATAAATATTATCACATTCCTATTAATAGAAAAGAAACAGTAACACTATCATTTTAAATTTTTATAAGATTCAAATAATGCACTACAACCATACGTCACTTTGATACTAATTAAAATACCCAACTCTAAAAAAAACTACAAAAATGAGATTATTGTTTTTGTGGTATAGGAATAAAAATTCACTAAATTAACCAAATTTTTCTAATATGGAGATATTTTTTTATATTATTATTTCAACGAACATTAATTAATATTTATTATTATTGTTGTTATTATTAATATAATTATTATACTATTATTGCATTATCATTATTTTACTATTATTATTATTCATTTCTATTCTTATTGTAATTATCTTTATTTTCTTGTATTATTATTTTATTACTAATAATTTTATTTATATAATTATTGTTCCAATTTAACATTTTATATTAATATTATTATTATTTTATTCTATATTACAAAATCATTATTTTTATTATTATTATTTATTGATTAAAATTTATTATTATTACTAACATTATTACTAATAATATTATTATTTGGATATTATACTTCTTAGTATTATGTCATTATTATTAATTTTTTAACATTATTATTATAACACGTTTATTATTTCAGTTATTATTAATTTATATTAATAATAATAATAATAATATTATTATTATTATTATTATTATTATTATTATTATCATCACATATATATACTTAAAAACTTAAAAAACCTAGCTTACCTTCGCCCTTATCATCCTCTCCTTGGTTTGGCATGCTCCAATGGCTACAACTCTCACTAGCTCGAGCTCAACAAGCACACGCAAGGCGCACATGCAAGGATCGCATGACTTAAAGGCCTTTCTTTCGGCTTCTCCTCTAGCTCCAGCACATGCGACGCATGTGCTCAATCCCTCGTGGCCTCCCTTCATTGATTTGTTTTTCCCTCACTCTTGTTCTCTTCTCTCATCCTTGCTCATGCTCTCTTCTCTCTCCCTCTCTCTCCCTATTTCTCACTCTTCTCTAGCCCTCATCCTCCCTAAATACCACAAGGAAGTTCAGCTAAGATCACAACACTTGTTGCGATAGTTGTCACCATTGAGCCATTATCAGCCTTATCCAAATAAGTTACAAATTTTTTTATCGATTATTACAAATTATAAGAATGTGAAGAATAATCATGGAAAAGTGGTAAACACCGATAGGATGGCTTGAAATTGTGTAAAATACTTGCACGGAATAAATTAAGAAGAATTTATAAGCCAACTCCATGTAAAATACTTGCATAGAATAAATTGAGAAGAATTCATAAGTCAAATCCAAATAGTTAGGACAAAGGTAATAGCAATAACGATGATCAAAATGAGTATCATCTACAAAAGATTTATATTTCTAAAGAAAAAATTATTAAAAGAAATTACCTGTAGCAAATGGAAAATCTGTCATGACCTAAGCCAAGAGTTTGGAAGTACTGACGTGTGAACAGACGGTTAGATAAATATTTACACTATTCTCACATCACTATTAATAGAAAAGAGCCAAATAAACTAAAAAATTATATTATAAACATTACATTATGTACATACCACATACATTAATATTTGTTGCAATACCTAACCCAAACAAATATTTTACTATACGCATACTCTTGACTTTCATCTATTTACTTTACTGGAGATTTTCCTAAAAAATGATGATCAACTTGAGAGTGAGTAAAATAACTTAGTGGATAATTATATCTCTAAGTTATAATAATTCAAAAAATAAGAAATACTATGCATACTAATTTGTATCAATAAATCAATATCATCTTTTATTTATGAAGCGGTAAGAAAATGCATAAAAGGAGAAGAATCAATAATTGCTTACCTCTTCTTTTCATATTTTAACTTTTCTTACTATATAATACACATATCACAAGAGTCACCATCTAAATATATACTAAAAATACACACCATCTCATTAACTTTTTTCCAAACTAATCTTAGAATAAATATGACATTTTTCAAATCCTATCTAGAATTGCAAACAAAGTTTTCCATTTTCATTTATCTCCATATTGCATCCCTAATTATTACCACAAAGAGACAAACTCTATCAGTCAACATACACAAACAATCACTCTATAATATGATCACTTTCATGTCTTTCGTTATAAATTTTAATAGCATCTTTAAATTATTATTAAAGAGATTAGTTAAGATGCCATTATAAAATGGATATCACATCAATATGAAGATTTCATAAACTAATAAAGATAAAATTATTTTTAATAGTAGTATAGTGTCAATTGAACTTGTTTTACTTCATTCACATACTGAAGCATAAAGTACTTGCAATGTCATTTGACCATTCATAGAAAATTAAACACAATAACCCATGCATTTTGATTTTGAAAGAAAATAATTATTATAAAGTTGAAAATATAATTACCAACTTTTAATAAGGTTAGATAGCTCCTTTCTTTTGAACAAAATTTTCCTTGTTGTGAAAACGTAGAATTATGCACGAATTTTAATTATCTTCACTAATCATCTCTCATCATCTTCCTCCTTTGTCTTCCCCTTCCTCTTCGTCATCATTACAACTTCATTTTCACATCTTTTACACTTGAGGGAGTAAGAAGTTAGGGTTTTTTTTTCAAATATTGTATTAAATTAATTATTTTTATATAATTTTCAATGAAAATAAATTATGTTAGGCTTTATTTAGATACTTAAACAATCTTTTTATTTGAATCCAAAAGTTGGAGAAAATTATTTTTAATGTTTATAATGGATAGCTTTTATTTTTTAATGATAATAATTAGCCTAATTTCATTATGAGGTAAGCTATATAGATTAGATTTGACTGATGACTTTAATGCTTTTATTTAAGGTTTAATATAATTAAATTCTGATCAGATTAGGAATTAAGTTATCATGTGCATAGTTACTTATTATAGTTTTAAATATTAATTTAGATTTCTTATTATTTAGGGCCTTCAAGTTAGTATTCATCCAATGCAATTTATTTTGGATCTCCAAGGAGAGTAGTTTGAGTATTACAACTTTTAGTAGGTAATCCTTATTTATTTAAGGGTAACATACAATTTTTCATTAGAAGAATTATACTTGATGGTTGTAATAGATTCTTGGATGCCTTATAAGTTGTCAATCATACCTTTTTATATCAAATTACTGTTGCACATATTTCAAAGATCTTATTTACTATTCATAATGAAATATTGTGTGTAGATAACTTTGTCTTGATTAATTGTTACATAAATTCCTTAGCTCTAAAATGATCCAAATGATAGTAAGATTTATTTTTCACACATATTATCTTAGTTGAATACAATAAATCTCATATGTTTATTATGAAGCTAAGCAATGACCATACTACTACAACAACAACAACAACAACAAGCCTTAATCCCACTAGGTGGGGAATTGACTACATGAATCCTTCGTCTCCATTGTGTCATTATGTGTCAAATTCTCATTTAATTCAGTATACTAAGATCATTTTTTTTATACATCTTAACCAAGTCTTTTAGGTCTACCTCTACCTTTCTTAACATAAGGAAAATCTAATGCATCTACTCTCTGTCAGTCATTGGACGTAGGCGCTTTATGTGGCCAAACCATCTAGGCGACTCTCCCTAATCTTATCTACCTTGGAGCTACTCCAACTTTTCCCGAACATACTCATTTTGCATTCTATCTCTAAGGGTAAATCCACTCATCCACAAGCATCCTCATCTGTAACACTTAACTTATGTTTCTCTTTTATTGGCCAACATTACCCATAAGTCATTGCGGGTCTTACCACCATCTTATAAAATTTTCCTTAAGTTTAAGTGGAACTTTTATCACATAATAGGCGGATGCATTCCTCCACTTCAACCATCCAACTTGAATTCTACTAATAATATCTCCATCTATTTCACCATCATTTTGAACAATAGAGCTTAAATATCAGATAAACTCACTCTTATTAATGACTTGATCACCTAAAGTCATAACACTATCACTAAAACTTCTACAACTAAAATTACACTCCATATATTCAATTTTAGATCTGCTTAAACGAAAACCTTTAGACTCTAAAGTTGACCTCCATAATTCAAGTTTATGTTGGACTCCCTCTCTAGTCTTATCAACAAGAAGAATGTCATCAGCAAAAAGCATACACCAAGGTACATCTTCTTGTAAATGCCTCATAAGAACATCCATAACTAAAGTAAAAGATAAGGGCTTAATGTTGATCCTTGATGTAATCCAAGCGGAAAATAGTTTGTCAACCCTCCTTGTGTTTGGACACAAGTCTAGTATACATATCCTTAATGACTTGAATATAACCAATATTAACTTCTTTCGTTCTAGAACTCTCCAAAGAACATCTCTTGAGACTTTATCATAAGCTTTCTCTCTAAATCAATAAATATCATATGTAGATCCTTTTATTTTTCTATGCTTCTCCATCAAACCTGGGGTGTGCATAATTGATTAAACCGAAAATCCATTTAAACCAAGAATTTTTTTTAATTGGATCGGTTTTTATTTTATTATGGATTTAATTTTAGCTAATTTCGGTTTTGGATTATGGATTGGATTTAAAATTTTGTAATATTAAAACCGAAAATCGGATTAATAGCAACGCGAACATGCGGAACTTCGGATAGTCGTGGCTCGTGCTCGTCGCTCGTCATCCCAATAGTCTAACCTAGGGAGGCGAAAGGGCAATCCCATTCAATTCAATCGGCAAATGGCAATCTCCAATCCCTATTCCCGCAGGCATTCATTCTCCTTCCAGCGATGGCCGGTGTGTGGTCTTATCTCTACGCGCTACTTCTCTAATTCTCTTGACGTCTTCGTCTTGACTTTGTTACGTAAGGCTGTAACCTGTTGAGTATTATATAGGGCTATCAACTGTGGATTTTTGCGTTCTGTTCATCTGTTTTCTGCTCTCTTCTCGACTTCTCCCTTCTCGAATCTCGCCTCTCGTCGTTTCGCGCAACTGCGCAAGGGCGCTGCTAGCCTGGTTCTCTCTTCAGACTCTTCTTCTCAAATTCAGCAATGCAACAGGTTTTGTCTCGATATTCATGGATTCTTTTTATTCTGTTTACTTGTTTAGTGTCTTGTTTGTGGCTTCAACTTTGGAAGTTTGGAGACTTGGATAGTTGCTTGGAGTTGGAATTGTTTAGGAGTTGAAATGATTATCTTTTGAACCCATTTTTGGGTCCTTTGTCAAACAAGTTGTCTTTGTGGTTGTTTTTTGCCTTTTTATTTGTTTGTCTTTGTGCCATCTGCTTCTGCTATTTTTCCATCTCTAGTTAGCGGACCACTTCAATTCTATCTGGGAATTAACTTATGCATTATTTATTTTGAATGGGTGGTTTATGGCCAACTTAAACTTACTGTTATTTTCTTTCTTGGTTGTTGGCTGATGTGGTTCATTGAGACTTCAGACTTATGTCCAGCAAGCTACTACTAGGTTTGTTTATCATGTTCAGCAGGGTGCTTTTGGAGTTTTTTTGCTGATTATTTTGGCAAATCTCATATATACACGAGAGAAAGCGTAATTTCTGTTCAATTTTATTATTTCTTTGCAAGTTTGGACATACTTAATGGACATACTTTTCGATTATTTTGCTATTAATATATGTGCGGTGATCTCTTCTTTATTTTATCCCTCTTGGTTCATAGAATTATGCATCATTGTGATTATGCATTTTCTTTTAACCTATGTACCGCTTAATTTAACCGAAGGAGTCGAAGGACTTATGGCCAGCTTGTTGGCTATTTTTGTCGTGGGGAGCATCCCTTTACTTATTTCTTCTAATATGCTATTGTATTCCCATCATTTCTCTGATAGACTTGCAATTCCTATGGTAATTTGGCTGATGTGTCTTCCTTTACAAAATTACACTTGTCGGCTTCTAACTTCAACAAGGAAGATGTTAACATAATAATAATTATTTGATAGCTGTCTTATTTTTTTAAATTTCTTCTGACATTTTTTTGTTATTACGATTATAATAAGGTAGTCATATTTTAGTCTTATTTATCCTTCCATTTGGCTTATTCTTACTTGATCTCTTTACACTTTGATTAGATGTCTCATTGTGGAGAGAGTTCTAGCATGATGGGTTCTTCCCAAAATCAAACACCTATCAATCAAGATAATATCCATTGTATTGCAAGTGCTTCAAGTAGCAAGTCATCTTTGAAAATAGAACAAGAAAGACACCACCATCAAATGTCCGGGATCACTTTACTAAATTTAATAGTTCCATTGGAGAAAAGATGAGTAAATGTAACTACCGTGGGAAGACTTATCATAGTGATACAAAGCTTAATGGTACTACAACTTTACACATTTATCTCAGTATGTCAAGAATCCTAATAACAAAAAAATCAAACTCTACTAAGATTGCAACCTAGTGACAAAGGTGAACAAGTAACTGGAAGTCTCAAAGCTTGGAAGTTTGATCAAGAAGCTGTTAGAAAAGCTTTAGCAGCCATGATTATTATGGATGAATTACCATTCAAACATGTTGAAGGATATGGGTTTAAATATTTTATGACTCAATGTTGCCCAATGTTTAAAATACCTTCCCGTTGGACACTCACTCGTGATTGCTTTCAATTTTACTTAGATGAGAAGAATGCTTTGAAAAAATATTACGATTCAACTACTAGGGTTTGTTGACAACATTACATGGACATCAATTCGTGAGAATTAATTACATGTGTCTAACCGCACACTATATTGATGAAGATTGGAAGTTACATAAGAGAGTCATTAATTTTTGTCCTATATATAGTCATGAGGGAGATTGTTGCGAGGTAGAGAGATGTTTGATTGATTGGGGTATTAATGCAGATTTACAATAACAAATTGATAATGCTAGCTCCAATAATGGTATTATCAATCATTTGCGTAAAAATTTTCTAAACGGGAGGGAAGTGTTCTTGATTGTAAGTTCTTACACATGAGATGTGTGCACATATTATAAATCTTATTGTTCAAGATGGAATTAAGGAGGTTGGTAGATCCAGTAATCGTAAGAGCAAGAGGTACAAGCGCCATCAAGACTTAAAAAATTCAAAGAATGCATTGAAATTGAAAATACAAAGCAAAAGCTTGTGTTTGGATGTACCTACAAGGTGGAATTCCACATATCGATGTTAAATTGCATTCGCCCAAAAAAGCTTTTGAGAGATATGAAGAGGTTGATCCTCAATTTAGAATAGAGTTGGAGAAGGAAGTGGATGGTGGAGATGGAGTTCCATGTGATGGTGATTGGGAGAATGCAAGAAGGCTTGTAACATTCTTAGAAAGATTTTATGAGCTTACTCACAGATTCTGCTCATTATATGTTACTTCAAACACTTTCTTTCATGATCGAGGTCCAATGTGTGCTTCAAAGTTGGGAATCACATAATGATATTGAAGTTACTACTATGGCAAAGAAAATGAAAGCAAAGTTTGATAAGTATTGGGGTTGTGTTGATAAAATGAATATGAATATTTATCTTGCTTGTACTTGATCCCAGGTTCAAACTTAGATATATTGAATTTGTAGAATATATGTATCCCGCTTGGGGGGGCTAATTTGGCACGAGAATAAGGTCTAGCGCTAATGATATGTTCTATGATTATAAGATGAAGTTAGTTAACAGTGAATAGAGAAGAAATTGCTCGAGATAAGACATATATTGTTGAAAGCCAATTAAGCCATCATGATCCAAGGGAAGGGGGGAGAAAGTACATGATGGTTGAGAAGTTTAAGAGGCATAATTATGGGAGAGATGATCTTGAGAGTAAAACAGATTTAGATAAATACTTTCAAGATTCAAATTATGCAAGATGACTTTAATATTTTAACATGGTGGAAGGTTAATGCTCCAAGGTTTCCCATTTTATCTCAAATGGCTAGAGATATTTTGGTCGCTCCTATATCAACTGTAGCTTCAGTCTACTTTAGTACGCGGTGTTCTAGACTTTAGAGCTCTTTATCTCCTAAAATAGTGCAAGCTCTTATTTGTGCCCAAGATTGGATGAGAGCAAAGTGGACAAATGAGTCACCAATGTTGAGGAGAACATTCGTGACATTGATAAATTTGATGAAGGTATTGTATTTGTTGTATCTTTTGACTTTTCCAATTACTTACAATACTTTTTTCACCCATACATCACTACCATACTATATTATGCTTTAATTCTTTTTCTTTCGATTTATCAAAGGTTATAGATGATCCAAACTTTTGGTGAAGAATTGAAATGATACAATACAGATACGTGATATACTCATACAAGTTACTGGCTTGTCGCTTTTTTCAATTTTGTTTGGTTGTTTTCCTTTTTGGTTTCGGTTGAGTGGCACTCTGACCGCATGGATTGGTGACAACTTACTTATATTATACATGTCATAAATGAACATTTTTCCGCTTATTTTATATTATTTTTTTTGAAGCCCTCTTAAGTCTTTGATGGTTATTTCTATTTGTCAGTTGCTTTTCCTAATTCCATAGCTTAAGCTAATGTTTATCGTTCCCACTCTTTGATCACTGATGGGTGTGCATTGGTTTTAGCTATGTTGGCATTTGATGTTGTGAGTTGTGACTTTGCATGGTTACTTTTGATAAATTGGTTTAGTTGTCTCTGAACAATTTAAAATTTGTTACACTCAAACCTTTGATGGTTTCTACTCTGGGCTCTATCTTTAAGCAAGTTTGTTTTGGATGCCCTCTTTGATTTGATGGTTTATTTTACATGCCGGATTGTCGTTAGTGTCTGCTTTTCCTAATTCCTATAGATTAAATTATGCTGTTTGTGTCATTTGATCACTTGATGGTATGTCAGTTGGGTTTTAAATTGGGTTGGCATTTGATGTTGTGAGTTGGACTTTGCATGGTTACTTTGATAAATTGGTTTAGTCACCGGAACAATTTAAAATTTGTTACACTCAAACCTTTGATGGTTTCTATTGGCTCTATTGGTTTAAGCAAGTTTGTTGGTCTGATGCCCTCTTAAGCCTTTGATGGTTATTTTACATCCGGATTGTCAGTGTAGTGTTTTCTAATTCCTATAGATTAAATTATGCTGTTCATGCTTTCTTTGATCACATGGTGTGTTTGTTGTGGTTTACTGTTAGTGTTATGCTGGTTTGGGTGTGTGAGTCTGTAACTTTGCATGGTTACTTTTGATAAATTGGTTTAGGAACAATTTAAAATTAGTTACACTCAAGCCTTTGATGGTTTTATTGGGCTCTCTCTATTGGGTTTAAGGAAGCTTTGTTGTTATGGATGCCCTCTTAAGCCTTTGATGGTTATTTTCATTCATTGTGTTGTGTGTTCTTTCCCAATTCCTATAGATTATACTCTCTGTTTGTCGCTTTCCTCTCTTTAATCTGAAAGTGAATGGAGATTTTTTTAATGTTTACTAATCCGATGAGGGATTTGTACGCTTGAATGTTTGGCTGATTTCGCAATGATGGCTTTGATGTTATATTTCATTTACTATCGGCAGATCAGTATGTGATTGTGCCCCTAATTTGGAGTTTGGATGCTCATATATTCTCTTTTTAATTTTGACCGAGCTGAGCTTTTATTTTCTTTTGAATTTTATAAATGTCTAAATGATTAAAACTATTTCATTTGTGAGAAGTAATTTTTTGACCGAGCCATTCTGTTTACATGATTGGTCGCTAAATTTAGCTATGAGTTTTGTGTTTCATGCTAAAATCCATCCATAGTAAGTATCTCTCAAACCACTAATTTACTATTTGCTCAATAATTCCTCACTGAAATGGATTTTATGATTATAAAGAAGCTAAAATTGAAGAGAGCCAAACCAAGAATGCCGGTATCATGTCTTTAAAGTTTTAATTTCTCGCTTCTTTTTTTTTTTCTTTTTTTTTTATTAGAAGATATTCACTTTTGACTATCCTCATCTGCTTTGTTTTATTCGGGACTTACTCTAGTGCTTTTGATTTCGTGAAGATGTCGCCATAACTCGCAACGTTCTCTTTTCACCAAAGTTCTATCTCGATTTTAATGGTATGATATCTCAAGAAAGATTGGTCAATATTATAGTTACTTTGTGATCTCATAAGTTAACATTCGATGCTAATAGATCACAAATATGATCCTACGCGTGCATTGTTTTATGAATATATGGGGAATACAAATTCAATTGATATCTTGTGATATTTCGTGTTCATGAGAATGCTAATGCTATTTCCATCATCGCTATTCCTAAAACAAACTCTTCCTGACCTAGATTATCATTTTAGGAAAAGAAAATGCAAAGGTTAAAATGAAACTCTTTCATCGAATGCGCAAATGGGCAATCTTGATCATGCTTCCTTTGTAAATGAATTAAGTCTATTAGAAATTAAAATGTTTATGAATGTTTTATGTTTATGAATGTTTATTGTGATATGTAATTATAATTCTTTTAAATGTGGAATGTTTATGAATGTTTGTAATATACTAATATTGCAATTGAAAATTTTCTTTTTTTTTTAGCTTATAAATTTTATTGGTTTATTGAAAATTGTGTTATTTTATTAAAAATAAGATGAAAGAAAATATATTTGAAGAGCTTTTTAAGAAATATATTTTATTACATTGTGTGTTATGAGAAATTAAATAGTGCCTTTAATTTTTATTTTGTAATTTTAATATTTATTTTTTATTAAATACAAAGTGATTTTCAAATCATAATTCAAAAAATAAACCTTTTGAAAAAATATGAGTATTTCTATTTCAAAAATATATATCATATTCATAAAAGATAAAACAAATTCAAATATTAAATATATCATTTTAATTAAATAATATTTGTTTTAATTATTTTCGGTTTTAAAACCAACCAAAATCAACTTTTTTTTGGATTGATTGGTTGGATTATATTAAATCTTATACTGGATTGGATTTTGATTATGAATTTCAAACCGAACGGATTAGCAAATTAAAACCGATCCGTCAATCCGACCAATGCACACTTAATCAAACCTCTTAACAAATGTATGATCCATAGTAGATCTAGAGAAACCAAACTGATTGTGAAACTGATCACATCATATGCTCAATTTTCTCCATAATTTTAATGACACATTAACTTAATTCTATAATTTGCACACTTGCATCTTTTTTTCTTAAATATGGAACCAACAAACTCTTTCTCCACTCATCCGCATCTTTTTTACCTTTAAAATAACATTAAAAGATTTGTAAGCCAAGAAATTCGATCTCCTAAACATTTTCACACTTCTATTGGAATATTATCCTCATCTTTCCACATTTCATTTTCTTTAAAGCTTCACTAACTTGATTTACTATACGATATAAAATGAAATTCTATTTTGTTTAGTATATTAAGGTTTAAAATCAATCGATCTTCGTGATCCTTCATCAAAAGTTTATTAAAATACCTCATCCACCTATTTTCAATATCTTTTCAAGAAAAGCACTTTATTATTTTCATCCTTATACTTCACTGAACTATGTCTTTACTTCTCCTATCTCTTTGTCAAACTTATACATACATCTTTCACCTCTTTAGATCTAATCTATTGATAAATCACTAAAGAAATTTTTTTGAGATCATATCGCTTTCTTAATCTCTACAGCATTTTATATCTTTCCCAATTCTCAGTTTACATCTAAACCAAGTTTTATAACAATGTTTTATTTTTTTATCTTTTCTTGCATTCGACTCCACCACCAACTATTCTTATTAAAAGAAGTTTTCCTTTTGATTAAGCACATCTTTAGAACTTAATAAAGACTGATACTTTTTCCCACATACATTTCTTTTATGAACATCCCAAACTTTAATTTCAGTAGTTTAAAATATTTTATTTTTCTTTATGTCCCCATCTAATTAGACAATAATTAAGTTTATTTTTCTCTTACAACCTTTCATCTTAAAATCTAAACTAATAGATGGGTACTTAAAATTTCACTGAATGACTTACAATCTTTACAATCTAAACGATCTATTTTTTCTTATCAAAAATAATCAATCAGGTTTTACTAAATCCATTTTATAAGTAATAATATGTCATCTTTTCTTAAATAAAGTAAGAACTACAAAATCATGTTGCATAACTAATATACTTTACCTTCTTCATTATACTTCAAATCCATAAACCATGAATACTTTAAAATCTTCTACCACTTAAAATACGCCCATTTAAATCTCCAATAAATACTTTTTCTTCTTTGATAGATTAATCCTCTAATTCATTCCAAAATTTTTCTTTGAGCTTACCTCCAAACCTACTTGAGTATAACACTTATAACATTTGATAATCTTAAGATCAATAATCTTTAAAGTATAATTCTATCTCCACATCTATTAATACTTATAACATTATCCTTCAAACTTTTATCTATAATCATACAAATTTCTGGTGAATTTTACCAATACCAAAGTTTAAAACCTAAACTATCAATCTCCTATTTCTCCCCAACCCATTTAGTAACACATAAAATATTTATCTTTCTATGAACCATAATATCTATTAATTCCATTAATTTACTGTAAGAGTACCTATATTCAAGATCCTAACCTAATTCAGTTATGAACTAACTTTTGCCTACATCCCATAATGTGAATGCTTATTTAACATCGCAGAATGCAACGCTTAACATTTCATCAGATAAGTCATACAGTTCGCTGTTAAAGATAACACAATGATTTAAAGGATTCATGTCATGATTATTTCTTTTATGTTTATAACGAATCCACTTTTGCATCCACTTGGGATAAGAATGGTAGTTTAAAAATGACTGAGTAAATGACCATCGTATTCAAGTTATACAAAGCCGCCTGTGGTATTAAGATTAACACAATGACCATACTGTTTAAAAAATATTTGTTAAATACTTACTTATCATAATATATATATATATATATATATATATATATATATATATATATATATATATATATATATATATATATATGATATGATATGACATATACACACACAAAGTCAATATATCTTTTGATTTAAAGAGCTAACATATAAAGTGATAACTCTTTAAGAATCATTGATTTCTATCATTTTAATAGTTCTTTCTTAGGTAGTTATTCTTATATATTTTTTCTATTAATTGTTGTTATTTCCCTAATGAGCTACTATTAAAGCCTCTATCAATAAAACAGAATACTGATTGCTTCCCTCTCTTTATGCTTGTGTGCTTTTGCTTACAATATATTTATGATACTTTCCATATTAAATACAAATCAACTTGATCTTTACTTGATCTGACTTATGATGTTCATCTCAACAATAACAACAACAAGAAACCTTTATCCCACTATGTGGGGTCAGCTACATGAATCATTCTTCTTCATTGTGTCCTACTATGTGTCAAATTCTCATTTAATTCAAATATACTAAGGTCATTTGTTATACATCTTAACCAAGCCTTTTTAGGTCTACCTCTATCTTTCTTAACATAAGGTAAATATAATGCATCTACTCTCCTAACCTGGTCATCGGACGATCAACGCTTTATGTGGCCAAAACCATCTAAAGTGACTCTCTCTAATCTTATCTTAAGAATACTCCAACTTTTTTTAACATACTCATTTTGCATTTTATCTCTAAGAGTAAAGCCACTCATCCACTTGAGCATCCTCATCTCTGCAACACTTAACTTAATCTTATGCTTCTCTTTTATTGGCCAACATTCTACACCATAAATCATTGTAAGTCTTACCATCATCTTATAAAATTTTCCCTTAAGTTTAAGTTTATACTTTTATCATAAGTCATATGCATTCCACCACTTCAACCATCCAACTTGAATTCTACTAATAACATCTCCATCTATTTCACCATCATTTTGAACAATAGAACCTAGATATATGAATCACTCACTCTTTTTAATGACTTGTTCACCCAATGTCACAACACTACTGCTAGAACTTCTACAACTAAAATTACACTCCATATATTCAGTTTTAGATCTACTTAAACGAAAACCTTTACACTCTAAGGTTGACCTCCATGATTCAAGTTTCTCTTGGACTCTCTCCCTAGTCTTATCAACAAGAAGAATGTCATAAACAAAAAGCATACACCAAGGTACATCTTCTTGTAAATGCCTAGTAAGAACATCCATAACTAAAGCAAAAAGATAAAGGCTTAAAGCTGATCCTTTATGTAATCCAATTGAAATAAGAAAATATTTTGTCAATCCTCCTTGTCCTTGGACACAAATGACAGCTCTAGTATACATGATGTTCATCTCAAATGAATAAAAATTGGTAAAGCCAGTCCTACCACTAGGTCAACTCAGGTGATCCGTAGTGGTCTAACAATCGCGGTGAGTAGGTGTTCGTCACAATGGCGGACACTGCAGACAAAGTCGCATAATGTCAATTAAAACGATACCATTTCATAGGAAGTGATGTCATTAGTGCATTGATAATGATGGATCAGAGTTTAGAAGAACGGATTAACAGAAGAATTTAAAAAAAGTTCATCATCTCTTAAATGGATCTTCCAAAAATCAGCAACAATTTTTTTAGTCTCCAAATAAACCTCCTATTTTAAACTTGGCTTAACCAAACAAATTATTGAGTCAAATTTCCCATCACAAAGCACTTACGAGAGCGAGTAAAATGGCACTTGTACAGCCAAACGCCAACCAATACAACGCTTTTCAGAACCCAAAACCCCAACAAGGCAACAACCCTTCATCCATTAACTTCGTTCCCCATCCCCTCACAATGCAAACAGACCGACCTAATCACTCCCCATTCAACTGCACATTGACAAGCATAAGCAAGCCAAACGCACAAATGCCGAGAAGTCATGGGAAAATTCAAACCACACGAAACCAATACCGCAGCTATCTTGCCAACAGGCTTATAAGGATGCAATCTAAGCGGAGCAATAGAGAAAACATGCGAAGAAAGAACAATGGCTAGGATAAAGCGCAACAAAGACCAAAGAAGTGATCAGGTTACCCACATTGCTGATGATCGCGTCACAGAGAAGAACCGAAGGAGATTCCTAGAGCAAGCTCAGTCGACTGAAGATCGCCGGCAAACCGAGAACTGGAGTCAGTAAAGAAAGATGGCATTCACTGTAGCCCTCGCCCTGACAAAGTGGAGAATTTCGAGGCTCCTTTTGAATCCCGCTTCTTCAACAACTATGTAAAAACATCTGTCCCTTATAAGGATGAGTAGGCCTCTTTTACTCACACCATCACAGCGGTGGAAGCCGAAAAGGAAAACTTTTTTGTTTAATAATTTTTTTAATTTATTTTATTTGTTAATTGGCATTTACTTTATTTGTTATTTTTCTAGAAAAGTATTTTTTTATTCTAATTATTTATAGACTATTTAGGACATTTATAGCTGTATAAAAATAATAATAATAATATATATATTATCAAAGTTATGAAAATCGAACTAGACTTAGAAGCCGAAAAGAGAAACTTTAAAAGATCAATGATTAAATCCGAGATGAACTTTAAGCTGAATCGATCACATAATAAATATTAAAATGATTAAATATATATATTAATTAAGTGATATAATAATTTAAATATATAATAAATATATAATAAAAATAAATAGAAATATATAAATAATATTACTAGTAATTATAATTTTAAAAATTAATTTAAAGTTCATTTAGTTATAATTATTATGTATTATAAATTTAGATGAGCGTATTAAATATATCAAAAAATTTCTTATGTAAGTTTATGAAAATTACTATAAACTATGATAAAAATATAATTTATAAAAATTTATAGTTTGCATTAAAATTATATAATTTAAAATATAAAAATTATTTTTAAAGCTTGGTAAAATATATCTAACACATAAATATTATTATGAAAATTATATTTTGTAATAAAAATATAAAATTTTAAATCTAAAATCATTTTTAAAAACTTTATAAAATATAATTATCATAAAAAATATAGTATATAAAATATTATTTTTTAAAATATTTTTTAAATAAGTTTTTATATTATAAAATATAATTTGTAATAAAAATATAAAGTTAAAAATTCAAATGTTATTCTTATGTTCTTATATCTCAATGTTTTACTATTCTCAAAATTAAAATATAATTGTACTCTTTATTTCTACTCTTTAGTTGCTCACAAAAGGAATAGGTGTCTATTTATATAGAAAAAGAGCTATAATAAGTAATCTAGTAAACTATTTGAGTGGTTGCATGGTAGTTACATTGTAAAATAATTTAGTTATATTTATATTAGTAAAATAAGATTTTAAAATTACTATTAAAATTTAATTAAAAATTTTAATTATTTGATTAAATAATATAAAATAATGATTAAGGAAGAATTTATTGAACCCGCTGGCTCTTTAAAACCGAGACAGGTTCAACGGTCGAATCGGCAGTTTACACCAGTTCAATGCAAATTCGGTTTTCCTGAGTGATCGAACCGGCTTTATGACTGGTTCACAGTTGAACCGGTCCGATCGGTCAGTCCGGTCTGGTTTTCACAATATTCGATATTATAGAAAAGTTGATGTCTAAGAAGTTAAGATAGGTACTATAATTTTTTTTTATTTTCAAAATATATGATGCAGGGCATCATCGTCACCATCATCGACGTCATCATCATAAAGCTTAAATCCATGATTGGGCCTTTTGTTATAATTTAAGTTATGTATTATTGGGCTTTTATATTTTCTATGTCTTGAACTTATATGTATTGGGTTATTCTCATATAATGGCAAGTCATTATAGTAGATATATAATTGTGTATTATTGGCTTTATATTTTGTATGTCTTGAGCTTATATGTATTGGGTTATTCTTATGTGATGGCCATGAGTCATCAGTAGTATGACACTTTGGGTAGTAAGGAAATGATGGTAGGTTTGATAATGGTAGTTTGAGAAGTGGTGGTAGTTATGATGGTACTAGGTTTGAGTTTGGAGTTAGTTTGAGTATTCTTAACTCTCTTTTAATCCCATAAATAGGGAGACTCTTGTAATGCTTGGTACTTGAATTTGGAATAAAAGTTATCTTTTTTAAATTTCTTTACTATTCTTCTGTGTTTTCCTCTCGAGGATCTGACTTGAGTGTGAGCTCACAACCCTAGAATGACTTCTAAGGAAGGAATGTGATCTTCACAACTTTGTAGATTCGACTTCAACTTATGCTACTCATTTGGTTATTTTAAATCTTCGTTAGATCGCTCATAACTTTTCATTTCATTGCACTTATAAGATTTGATGGTTAACATAACTTTAATTAAAATATTTTCAACTTCACTAAATTATAATATCAGAATGTGCTCAATAGTAGTGTGCATTTATCATTACTCTTCGTGAGGATTTAAGAATTATCTGAATAAATAACATATCATAAAAGCACATGTCCTACATCATATTTGGTATCGAGCAAGTATGTTTCTTTGGGAACATCTTGTTATTTGAGTTTTATTTTTACATTAGTAATCTTGCAATTCATTGTTAAAAAAAATCATACAAAATTTTTATCTAATTAGAGCATTTACTTACTTTAATCGTGTCTTTGATTTCATTACATTGCATTTTTTTAAAAAAATTAATTAATTAAGTATTTTCTTATATTAATATTTTAAAAGAATATTATCATGTCAACTCAGTGGTCTTATATATCAAAATCAATCCTTATATGAAAACATGATTCCTATGAATTTTACTAAAAAATAGAAAAGCTTACCCTTATGCACTGAAACTTTTAATGAATTCCAAAAAAAGATTTGAAGCCTTAGAACAAAAATTGGTAGGCTTACAACACACACCGTAAACTAACCCAATCTAACACCAACTTGAAGAGAGAAGGTCATCATGTTGATCCGCTCTCTTCCTCTCGCCTCATCCACATTCTCCTTAGACCACATCGCCTAGAACAACTTTAATGAATATCCCGAGTTTGATGAGGTACTTCCTCACCCACCTCATCAAATGAAGACAATTAATGAGATGAAGGTTATGCTCATCAACTCCTTATGAGCATTATCCTCTAACATTACAAGAGTCATTATCTAGTTTTTTTTGTCGCGCATAATTCTAGAGAACCATGATGATGTTATTCGTAGGGTTAAAATTGATCCACCTACTTTTGATGAACTTGATCCTAAAATTTTCTTATATGGTTGTAGTAGATGGACCAATATTTTGATTGGATGCCCATGAAGAAAGACAAGTTCATTTTTGCATGAAACCAACTAGTCATGCTAAGACTTAGGGTTAATCTCACCAAAATATCAACGATTAGACAACCACCTATTACTTGGGATAAGATGAAAGAAATTTTAAAGCAAAAATATGTACCATTAAATTTTCATGATCAACTTATGGATGAAATGACTATGCTTAAACAAGGATCTTTAACTATTTGTTGAGTATACATGATAATTTGATGAACGTGTGATGTTAGAGGATCATCGCACAACAATCTCTAGATTTAGATCTGTTTAACCGATATTCGTATTGAAATGATAACCCGAGAAGTTTATTCTCTTGAGGATGCATTTCGAGTGGCGACTCAAGTTGAACAATATCTTAGATCACAACCTTATAAGTGATTCAAAACTTCATTTACAAACAACTCTCAATTGCATGTTAACCCTCCTACTTTAGTAGTTCCTAAAGGACCTAGTGAAACAAAAGGAAAAGCTTTAGGGAACATCTGCTCTAAGACTTCTAACATTACTTGTTACATGTGAAAATTGGTCACTATGCAAGTACTTGTCCTCAAAACTTACACTTAGATTATGAAAATAAGGATCAACAAAATGAAAATAATGATAATCAAATTGAAGTTGACCCTTGTGAAGAAGCTATGATGTAAGAAGCATTAGATGAGTCTCATATATGTTATGTTGTGTGTTAGCAACCCCATGAGCTAATATTCATTGGAGGTGCACAATTTTCCATACTTATTTTAAGAGTGGTGAAAAGACATGTAATTAATCATTGATAGTGGCAGCATGAATGTTATTGCTACCTCTACTTTAGCTAGATGGCAATTCAAAGACCCACACGCCTTATAAGGTTGCTTGGGTAGATAAGACCTCTATCTCTATATCTCAACGCTTGTCTTTCCATTCAATTAGGAGAATATAATGATAAAATTTAGTATGATGTTCTTTCGATGGATGTTGCTCATATACTTTTAGGTAGACCTTAGCTTTTTGATATGGATGTCACAAATTATGGACGATCTAATACATATGCTTTTAATTTTCAAGGTAAGAGAATTGTCTTAAACCCAACTAAGCTTAAAGAGGTCACTCCACTTCAACCACAAAATTCTTCTCCACCCATAGAAAAGAAATCCCTACATATTATTAATAAACATCAATTTCAACAAGAGATTAATGGGAATATCATTTTTGCATTAGTTGTCTTAACCTCTGAAAATCAACCTTGTATTAAATCATTCGCATCTGAAGTACATGAACTTTTATTGGAATATTAAGATATTTGTCCCAAAGAACTTCCTAGTGAGTTTCCCCCATTAAAAAGTATCCAACATGCCATAGAGCTAATTCCTGGATCATCACTCCCAAATTTGCCACATTATTGTATAAACTCAAATGAACATGCAGAGCTAAAACGACAAGTTGATGATTTATTATCAAAAGAATTTATCAGGGAAAGTTTATCTCCATGCATTCCGCTTCTTACCCCAAAGAAAGATACTTGGTGTATGTGTAGATAGTCATGCTATAAATAAAATCATAGTATAGGTTTCCCATACCTGACTTGATGATATAGATATGATGGTGGATCAATAATTTTCTAAAATTGATCTTAAGTGGATATCATCAAATTGTATGAGAAGGTGATGAATGGAAAACTGCATTCAAGACAAAAGATGATTTGTATGAATGGCTAGCAATACCTTTTGGATTGACTAATGCTCCAAGTACATTTATGCGAGTGATGACTCATATCTTACAGCCATTCATTGGAAAATTTTTAGCTGTGTACTTTGATGATATTTTAATTTTTAGTCAAACTAAGAGCGATAATGAGAAATATTTATGACAAGTCTTTGAAGTGCTTCATAAAGAAAGACTATATGTTTACTTAAAAAAATGCTCATTTATATTGTCTTCAGTAATCTTCTTAGGATTCATTGTTTCTTGTGATGGCATCTCTGTTGATCTCAAAAAAAGTAGGGTTATTCAAGAGTGGCCTACCTCAACCACAATTCATGATGTACATAGTTTTCATGAGTTAGCCACATTTTATCGAAGGTTTATTCATGGATTTAGCACTATTATGGCCCCGATAACTCAATGTCTTAAAAAAAGGAGACTTTGTTTGGACAAAGGCAGCTACTGATGCCTTTTCTAAAATTAAAGAACTTTTAACAAGTCCACCGATATTGAAATTGCCAAATTTTGATAAAGTATTTGAGATATCATGTGATGCTTGAGTTGGTATTGAGGTGTTCTTAAATAAGAAGGTCATCATTGCTTTCTTTAGTGAAAAATTAAATGAAATCAACGATATTCCACATATGATCTGTGATGTCATCCAAACTTTACGTTATCGACATTATCTTCTTTCATGAGAATTTATACTTTATAATCTGGCGCTTAAATATCTAAACACCCAAAAGAAACTTAGTTCTCCATGTGAAATGGGTTCAATTTCTTCAAGAATATACGTTTGTTCTTAAACATAAAGGTCGAGAATAAAGTGATGCCTTAAGTAGAATATGTACATTATTAAATACCATGAGTGTGAAGGTTACTAGATTCGAAAAGGTTAAAGATGATTATCCTAATTGTAAATATTTTCAACAAATTTTTGAATCTTTAAAATTTGATGTTTCAATTAATAGTCCAGATTATCAAATACGAGATGGTTATCTCTTTCACGCACAATAACCATGTATGATTCATCACTTCAAAATTTTCTTGTTTAGGGAAATTCATTGAGGTGTATGGTCATTTTGGTGATAAGACAATAGATGATGTTGATGATAGGTTCTTTTAGTCTTAAGAAAGATGTTGTTTCGTATCATTACTTGCCCGATGTCATACTTAAGTAGCAAAAGTGGAAAAAAAATTAAATTATACACCACTCCCAATCCCCCACCAGGAAGATCTTAGTATGGACTTCATCTTAGGATTACCTGCTACAACTTTTGACTCTATCTAGTAGTTGTTGAGATTCTCTAAAATGGCACACTTCATTCCATGTTATAAGACATCATATGCCTCACATATAGCGACAATTTTTTTTTCATGAGATAGTTAAACATGGACTACCTAAGACAATTGTGATGTAAGATTTATGAGCTATTTTGGAAAACTTTATGGAAAAAGCAGCACAAAACTCTTATTTTCTTACTTACCACCCTCAAATGGATGGAGCTAAAGTTGTTAATAGAAGCTTAGAAAATTTACTTAGGTGTCTAGTGACGATCATACTACTAGTTGGGACTAGTTCTTCCTCTGCGAGTTTGCTTATAGCAGTTCAATTAATAGGTCAATGTGAGTCCTTTTCATATTGTAACTGGTTATGATCCAAAAAAATCAATTGATCTTGTTGAATTTCCTGTAATATATAGGTCTAGTGCATTTGCATCTTCATTTGCACAAAGCATGCATGATTTGCATCGTGAAATTCAACAAAAATTTACTCTGAGTTATGATAAATATAAAGCTAATGTTGATGCACATAGACGATATGTAAAATTTAATGAGGGAGATTTGGTTCTTATTAAAGTTAGACCTAAGAGATTTCCAACTGGAACTCTTAAGAAATTAACTTTCAAGAGATTTGGTCCTTATAAAATTGTAAGGAAGATAAATGATAATGCTTCTGAAATAGTCTTCCAATGAATGTTGGAATTTCTCCAATATTCAATGTATCAGATTTAACGTTGTACCATGGGCAAGCCACGGATAACACTATTCCCTGCAAATAAGCGACATGCAGGTTCATACTTCATCACCGACTCTTATACCATCTCGCCGCTTAAGATCACATCGTTCAGATCAAATTTTAGAAGACCAGATTATCATCACATCTGATGGAGTCACTCAAAGGTTTCTCCTTCGTTGGAAAAGTCTTTCTCCACTTGATGATTCATGGCTTACATTTGATGAGTTACATCAATTAGACTCACAATTATTATAAGAGTACTTGGATTTTCATTCTCCATAGGAGAATCCTTTGAGAGTCTTGATGAGGCATCATCGTCACCATCATCATCACGTCATCATTCTAAGTTATGTATTATTGGGCTTTTATATTTTTTTATTTCTTGAACTTATATGTATTGGGTTATTCTTATATCATGGCTCATGAGTCATTATAGTAGGTATGAAACTTTAGGTGTATTATTGGGCTTTTATATTTTGTATGTCTTGAGCTTATATGTATTGGGTTATTCTTATGTCATGGCTCATGAGTCATTGAATAGGTATGACACTTTGGGTAGGTATGGAATGAGTGGTAGGTTTGATAATGGTAGTAGGTTTGGTAGTAGATGGTGGTAGGTGTAGTTATGATGGTATTAGGTTTGAGTTTGGAGTTAGGTTTGAGTATTCTTAACTCTCTCTTTCAATCCTATAAATAGGGAGACTCTTGTAATGCTTGGTACTTGAATTTGGAATAAAAGTTACCTTCTTAAATTTCTTTATTATTCTTCTGTGTGTTTTCCTCTTAAGTGACGGACTACTTGAGTGTGTGAGCTCACAACCCTTAGAGAAGGACTTTTAAGGAAGGAACGCGATCTCCACAATGACCGCTTATAGAGGTCGACTTCAACTTATTTCGCTTCTTGGTTATTTTAAATCGCATGTTAGATCGTTCATAACTTTTATTTATTTGCACTTATAAGATTCAGATCTCTAGTGTGGTTAACATAACTTTAATCAAAATCTTTTTAACTTCACTAAATTCATAATATTATGAAGGTGCTCAATAGTAGTGTGCATTTATCATTACTCTTTCGTGAGGATTTAAGAATTATCGGTGTAATAAACAACATATCATAAAAAGCACCCATGTCCTACATCAATATCCAATCACAATTTTTGGCCATCAACGCATTAAGTCGAATCAGATTGGTAAACACAACTTTTTCGTTGCAGATTCTTCAAAACACAACTCTGCCTCAGCTTGTCAAATGTCTAGAATAATGTAATTTGAATTGTACAACAAAAGGAATGTCGTCCTAGAAGGGTCCTTATATGGTCATATCTTTTATTAATTGGTTCTTATAAGTGTGTTTTGGTAATCTTTTTTATGTAAATTTTATAATTATTTTTGATATGACACTAAAAATTCTACTAGTCAAAGCACGGATCTTGATGCCTGAAAGCAATCTGATTATGAATCAAGACTAACCCATATCAAATGCTTATTATCAATTGACTCTTAAACATGGAGTGTTTATAGTCAAATCGAGCGTCTTGACAAGCTGGATCTAACAAGCCCAAGATCTCATAATTCTAACTTCATTTGAGCATTCAAATACTTAAAATATATCAAATGATCAAATGAATCATTTTGAGCCGTCCGATGGAGTGGTTCAGATTTTGCATGTATTTACAGAAATGTCACTCCTTTAATCTATAAATAGCCCCTCATTCTTCACATGAGGGGAACCCAAGCAAAAGAGAAGAGAAAGCTCTAAAGCTTGAAAATCCTCCAAGCATAATCGTGTCACTGCTCGACGATCGTCGACCACCGCCGTCGGCCACCGCCGTCAGCCTCCACTACCGATCCCCGTCGTCGTCAATCACCATCGTCCACCGCTAACCACCACCGTCGGCCATCACCATCGACCATTATCATTAACCATCGCTATCGTCACCACCGCTGCCCACCGCTAACTACCATGCCACCACCATCGACCATTATCATTATTAACCATCATCGTGGTCATCGCTGATCACCGTTTACTACCGCTAACCACGCTATTGGTCGCCTCGCCAACCATTGCCATTATTGTCGCCCGTTTGTTGACTCCTCACCATCGTCAACTATTACCAACAACTATTATGACCTAACCATCACATAACGGTACTGATTGGATTCTTATTGTTAGCCCTTCTCATATACAATTTTGTAATTCCCTTATCGGAAAAACTTTGTACTCCGAAACAAATACATAGTGGAAGATTTTTACTGGGCTAGGCCCCATGATTTTTTCCCCCTCTTAGGAGTTTTTTCACATAAAAGTTCTGGAGGTTCTCTTATTAATTCTTCAAACATCTGTATGTGTGATGGACTCTGCAACAAAGTTAAGTAAACTTTTACTCTACCGCAACTAATTTTTTAGCACGCAACAGTTTGACGTCGTCTATGGGAAACAAACCCCTCAATCACAATTTCTGTGAACACCCGCATCACGGCCAATAGACATAATACTCGTAACAACGGAGCCTCCCACTCTAACTCCCGTCACCCTCAAAACCAATCCTTGAACCAAAGATGCCAAGCTTCCTTACTTCCCCATGATAGGCGTGACCCTGTTGGTGAAGGCGCATCAGGAATCTCTTTAGAAGATCGTGTGTGCCGAATGGAAGAGTCTCAAAATGAGATGATCCAACTTTTATGAGAAACACGACAGCCACTACCATGATAAACACATCTCCCCAAGATCGATCGTTAGCCATGAGAGGTCAAAATGCTAATCTCCTTGACACTGAAGTTCCTCCGCTTCCAGACCGTGATGCTGATCTCCTTGACACTGCTGATTCTACTCATCCATCACGTGCAGCTCAACTGATTGCTAATCCACCAATTATTGCTGGTAGCTTAGCACATTCTCATCCTATTGACTCCACTCATCATGTTATACGTGCAGAATTACGATGCTTAATGCAAGATGAATTTTACCTTAAAGAGAGAAATCATCCTCCCCCTCATCGCGACTATGAGAGTCTCACCTTAAATTAAGCTATTCTTCAACATCCTATTCTCGTAGGTTTCAAGCTTTCGAGCATTGATTCCTATGATGGGGCAACTGACCCATATGAACACATCAATCATTACAAAACTATCATGCATATCCGATAAGCTCCTGACACATTGCTTTGTCAAGTTTTTCCAGTCACCCTTAAGGGTCAGGCCCGCACTTGATTCTACTTCCTATTAAAGAGATCCATCCATACATTTGAAGAACTCACCAAGATTTTTGTAGAACAGTTTCTTACAAATCGAAGGATCATTAAAGATTCCTCCCATCTCTCCGACATTCACCCCAGGGAATGCGGACCGATAGTCCCATCAAAAGAAGCACAAGACAGTCGTGATCTCTCACCACGACCCTCACATCAATGACGTGAACCACGACCAAAAAAAAAAATACACACCATTGAACACATCTCGTGTTAACATCCTTATGGCTATTCGAGATGAAAAAACTATCAAGTGGCCACATCCACTGAAATTAAATTCAAGAAATAGGGGCAATATTATCACTTCTATCGAAGTCATGGACATACTACTGAGGCATGTAAATAACTCAAAGAAGAAATCGAGAGGCTCATTCAACAAGGATATCTACCTTGATTTGTGAAGAAGAATCAGTCGACTCAAACAAATATAACTCCAACTGGGGGGCAACTAGGATAATCATCACAGAAATAACAAAATAGTCATCAAACAGTTAGGAAAATTAAAACAATCACAGGAGGACCAATACTATCTAATCGAGTTCTCATTACCACCTCTGAAGAGCTAGAGTTAAAGAAATCTTGTATTGATCATTCCATCACTTTTAATGACTCAGACTTAGAAGGAGTTCATGTTCCTCATCAAGATCCACTTGTCATCAGCGTAGGGATCGGTGATCCATGCTATAATGTTAAGAGAATTTTGATTGACAATGAGAGTTCTGTTGATGTCTTATTTTACTCTACATTTCTTTGCATGAGCTTGGTTAGGGAAAAGCTTCAACCCGCAGCAGGACCATTATACGGGTTTGATAATCGCCCAATACGAGTAGAGGGGGCAATCACCCTTCCTGTTGTCCTTAGAGAATTTCCTCGACAAGTGACTCATTCAATCCAATTCATGGTGGTCAAGTTAGATTCAACATATAACGTTATCTTAGGAAGGCCCCTCCAATCAATTTTTGGTATCGTCACTTCAGTATCTCATATTAAGATGAAATTTCTAACCCCCGTTGGGGTTGGGGTGGTATGTGGAAATCAACAGATAGCACAATCATGTTACCTCAGATAAGCTCAACCACGCCCTTTTGTGACCTTTAGCATCGAAGATTTTAATTTTTGAGATGAAGAAGTATTCCAGAAAGCTTCGCCTGTAGAAAACTTGCTCTCTGTTCCATTATCAGATGACCAACCACTACGAACAGTGCAAGTTGGATCTCTGCTATTAGACAAAGAAAGGGAAAAATATAGACTTCTTATGCATAAATAAATACATCTTCACTTGGAGTTCGACAGATATGCCGGGGGTCGACCCCAATGTAATCATGCACTCCATCAAAATTGATCCAACATTCAAACCAATCATCCAAAAGAAGCGGAGTTTGGCACCTGATCGCCTCCAGCTATTGAACAAGAAGTTAACAAACTCCTAGAAGCGAGATTCATACGAGAGGTACATTACCCTACATGGCTAGAAAATATTGTCATGGTTAAGAAATCAAATGGAACATGGAGAATGTGTATTAATTACACTGACCTTAACAAAGCTTGCTTGAAAGATAGTTTTTCTCTTCCTCGAATTGATCAATTGATCGATGCAACGTCTGGACATCAAATGCTCAATTTTTTGGATGATTACTCTGGTTACAACCAAATAAAAATAGACCCAACGGATGAAGAAGCCACAATATTTCAAACATATAAAGGTTTATATTATTACCAAGTTATGTCATTTGGGTTAAAAAATGCTGGTGCTACCTATCAACGCCTTATGAATAAGGTTTTTAAAGACCTATTAGGCCGCACAATGGAGGTATATGTGAATGACATGCTAGTAAAAAGCTTAAAAGAATCACAACATATTTCTGACTTAGAAATATGCTTTAACCTTCTTCGATGTTATAGCATGCGACTTAACCCGACCAAGTGTGCTTTTGGGGTTATATTGGGAAAATTTCTTGGCTTTATGGTAACCCACCGTGGGATAGAGGCCAATCCCGAGAAAATCAAAGCTCTCAGAGATATGACTCCTCCAAAGAATATAAAAGAAGTTCAACATTTGAATGGACGAATTGCTGACTTATCCCATTTTCTAGCCTATTCTGGGGATAAATACTTGTCATTCTTTAAAATATTAAAGGGAGCTAAAAATAATAATTTTTAGTGGACTGATGAATGTCAATCTACTTTTGAGCAACTAAGTGAGTATTTAGCATCTCCACCCCTACTATCCAAGTCTATTCAAGGAGAGATGTTATACTTATATCTTGAAGTCTCTTCCTACGCGATAAGCTCAATTTTAGTGGGAGAAGAAAATGAGATACAACGACAAATTTACTATGTTAGCAAAATTCTCTCTGATATAGAAAGTCGTTATCCACTAGTAGATAAGGTGGCTCTGGTTTTAGTTTTCTCAACGCTAAAATTGCATCCATACTTTCAAGCTCACACTATCGGTATTTATACTCATTTACCATTAAGGGTCATCCTACAGAAACCAGAGGCATCTGAGAGGTTAATTAAATGGTCTGTAGAATTGAGGAAGTTTGATATCTATTTCCTACCTCGGTCTGATATAAAGTCTCAAGTACTCACAGACTTTATAGTGGAATGCACTGCCTCAACTCCAAATGAGCTATCTACTACATGCCTTTCGTCTCCTCAATGGACCCTATATGTTGATGAAGCTTCAGGAAATATTGACGTCGGAGTATGAATCTTACTTATTTTCCCCCAACAGAATACCTTAAATTATGAACTTCATCTAAAATTTCTTGCAACTAATAATGTGGCTAAATATGAGACTCGCCATCGATTGTGAAACTCAAGACTTAGTGATCTATACTGACTCTCAGCTTGTCGCCTCCCAGGTTGAGGAAAAATTTAATATTCATAATCTTCAGCTGGCGCAATACCTCAACTTAGTAAAGTCACTTCTTGCTCATTTCAAGACACATCAAATTATTCATATACTGCGAGAGAAGAATACTCGAGCTGACGCTCTCGCTAAGCTTGCTACATCTGCTACTGGAGATCTATTTAAGAGAAGGCATGTTGAAGAAATATATTTTTCTAGTATCCAAGGGTCATGAGTAATACATGCAATTAATGAGATAAAGGAACCTTCGTGGATGTACCACATCCTATCTTTTCTACAAGAAGGGACCCTTCCTGAAGACCCAACTGCTGCAACTTATCTCCGAAGACAAGCTTCAAACTTTATTATTATGAGAGGTGAACTATACAAACAAGCTTTTTATGTGACATACCTCAAATGCCTCTCACCATCAAAGGACAATTACATATTAAAAGAGGTTCACTCGGGATATGTGGAGAACATAAGAGGAAGGGCGCTAGCCCTTAAAATTATAAGGTAAGGGTTCTATTGGCCTACGATGAAATAAGACGCCTCAGAGTTCACAAAGAAATGTGCAAGTTGTCAATTACACTCTAACCTCTCTCACATGCCGCATACAGAGCTCTCATCCCTTCAAAGCCCATGGCCTTTTGCTCAGTAGGGAATTGATATCATGGGGCCTTTTTCCGATAGCATCAAGGCAACAAAAGTTTATCATTTTAGTCGTCGACTACTTCATTAAATGGGTGGAAGCCGAACCACTAGCTAAAATCATGGAGGCAAATGCTAAATAATTTGTTAGCAAAAATATAGTATGTCAATTCGGTCTTCCTACAAAGATCATCACTGATAATGGAACCTAATTTACTGGAAAAGTCTTTACGTCCTTTTGCAAAGATATTCACAATCAATCAGATACTGCCAGAAGCACATCCTCAAACTAATGATAGACCGCTACCAAGACTATACTCAAAGGACTAAAAACACGTCTTGAGAAGGCTGGGGGGCAATGGATTGATGAGCTTTCTAATGTTCTTTAGGCTTACCGCACTACATCGCGAATCCCGACTGGTAAGACACCATATAACTTGTGTTTCGATAAAGAAGCTATTATACTAGTAGATATCAGGATTCCAAGTCCAAGAGTTCAATTGTTCGATCATGATGGTAATGAAGAAAAACTCCGACAGCACCTGGACCTACTACTCGAAACTCATGACGTGGCCCTACTTCGGATTACTTCCTATCACCAAAGGGTAGCTCATCATTTCAACATAAGAGTAAAACCTCATCCCATATCTATCTGTGACTTGGTCCTGTGAAGTCAAGTGGCAAAGACCCTCAACGAAACTCTCACCTCTTTGGGATGACCCATATGTAGTTATAGCTATGGTCAAGCCAGAAACATTCAAGCTCAAGGATCCAGAGGGAAAAACTTTACCTCGAACTCAGAATACTGAGAATCTCCAAAAATATTATCAGTAATTTTTATTGCATAATTATTGCAATTTTTATTTTATCTTGTTTGTCATTTCCTCTTCAAACTCATATATGTATTAAAATCATCTTATGATTGTATCACCGACCTTATCAGAGTAATGAATTTACAGTTTGTTGCATATAAATAATCTCCTTCATTTAATCCTCCCACTCGAGAAATGCACAACTCACGTTGTATCTCAATTGGGGCATGATCAATCCCATGGGGACTTGATCAGACCTCTTCCATACAGGTTAGAAGTCAAGTAACACTTTAGCTAATACCTAGGATAGGTCATAAAGTCCTTGGAGGACATCTCACGGCCTCTTTCATGGGTAAGATGTCAAATGTTTGACTAATACCTAAGATAGTCAAAAGGTCCTGGACTTCTCACCTTATCCAGTTCAGCCGAATAATATTCCGACCAATCACTCCGGATAGGTAAAAACAAAACAAGAGCATATCACCTAAAAAAATTTTTCATTGACATTACTAACATGATGATATAAGAAAGAATCAAAATTCTGATACAAAAAAATAATAATACATAGAAATAAAATGCATCCTCAAGTGATAGTACATGATATCAACGTCCTCCTCACCACTAGGAGATGCTCCCTTGAACTCACTCTCGACTCCTTCATCTCTTGAACCTGGCGAAGGGTCTTCAGATACTTAGCTGGGAGATATATTCTCAATACTAGCTCCAATTTTGCAATGTACTAAGCGGATTCCTTTTAGGAACCCTCGGATGAAGCCCTCTTCTAAACATTGGTGCTCCAAGTCCTTCACTTCAACATCAAGAATATGATTACAAGCTTCCTGGACATGGTCTTCGATAGTATCACGATAAGTCAGGGAGTTCTTAAAGTCTTTCACTACCTTCAAGGAGATTTCATTTGCTTCTGCCTCTGACATTATAAGCTCCTTCTCAGAAAGACGATCTTGTAATGCTTTCTTCTCCACTGCAAGTGCCTTGAGTCTTTTCTCTTTATGATGAGTCTCTACCCTCACCTCAATCGCCTCATCAAAGCGCTCACCTCCGACGCTAGAGAAAGAAATCGACATGTTCGCTAGCTCTACACCGTTAGTGATCCTCCAATCGCTTCTTGGCCTTAACACTCATTTTTTGCTCATACTCGCCTTGCAGATATTTTACTTCACAAATTCAGTATTACACTCATCTAGAGTGACACCCAAATGAGCCATCAGCCCTAATGTTTGAGCTACATATAAAAAAACTATCACAAATATTACACAAAGAAAAAATGAAAAGAAAAAGAGGAGGAAGAGAAGACAATGTACTAATTCATCTGCTCGTTGACGTCCAGTACATACGTGCTTTAACACCTCATCAGGAATGCACGGCTTCGAGAAATGAGCTAAACTCTGAAATAACTGGGGTGAACATCTTCAGATATTTGTACACACATGTCTTCTTTTTCTTTAAAGAATAAATATTACTACCATCGTGATTTCGTAACGGGCTTCTTGAAAGAATTCTATGAATATGAAGACATTTCATCACCTTTACTTAACCTCTTCGGTGGAAGAGCATGAGATCTCCCTGCCTGGATGAAAAGGCCAATCTTGAATATTCTATCTTCAACTATATATTTGCCAATGTGACGTAACTCATGTTGTAAGCTTTGCATCAGGAATAATAAGATTTGCTAAAATCTCATTCTCTTCAATCAGCAATGGATCTGGAAGGTCATTCAATCTTTCCCATCTCTTAGGGAGGCCCTACTTATTTTTCACAAAAAAGAATCCATTAGACCAATTTCTAGATGGATCATGTGCTGAAAATTCTATCCAATTCTTTATAGACTGATAAGAAACACGTCCCTGAGCATCACATGTGAATCTACATGCACAAGTATTTGATGTTCAAAGTAACGCCACGCTCTAAAGAAGACCAAAACCAAATGATGATCACTAAAGTTCAAAATGAAAATTGTGACAAAGCTACACCATATATTTTAAAGATCTCAATCAACTCGAGAGCTAAAGGGAATCGCAATCCCGCACGAAGAATCATCTCAGAAATAATAAAGTATCCTAGCGGAGGTGAACGGGCTTGATCAGACTTTTTGACAATAATAGCCACCAACTCATTAGGGAAGTGAAATTTTCTATGGAACACCACTAAACTATCTGCTATGACAGTGGATGGTATATCGTCTGTAGCTGTCACGCTATGGGTTTTCTTCCGGCCATCACCATGTGAAAATGCATAATAAATAAATGAAGAGAGAGAGAGAGAAATGACAAAAATTTGAAAATTTTGTGAAGCAACTCACTCACCCCAATACTTAGGCATATCCTTTCTTGACTCTGTCGCTCACGGACAGCTTGGGATAAAATTTATCGCCTGTGATTTGACGAAAATGATACACATACATATGAAAAAAAGAGAAGTTATTCCTCTCTAATGATGCTCTGAAATTACCTGCCAAACTTTCAGAATCGTTCGAATGATGGTTCCTAATTAATGCTTCCCCGCCATCTTGGCAGTTATCAAATGTTGAACCATCCATTGAAGTTTAAAGAAATCTAATTTTCTACAAGAAGAAGTAGGAACTACGGGCCTTGATCGCCTCTCCAGACGGTCCGACAGGACAACACGCCTCTTTGGGAAAAAGCCTCGTCATGAACTAGCCTTAATCCTCCAACCCGGCCGTCCGACGAGGATAGTTGACGTCTCTTTTGAGGGAAAACCGAAGCCTCGTCGTATGAACTATGGGCCTTAATCGCCTCCGAACCCGGTCGGTCCGACGAGGACAGTTGACGCATCTTTCGAGGGAAAACCGGAGCCTCGTCATATGAACTACGGGCCTTGATCAGTGAAGCAATGACATTTTCTTAAGAAGAATAGAAACAGTAGAGCATATGAGATTTGTGTCTTCTCACTTGACTCTGGGATTTTATAGACTCTATAGAGAAAAAAGGTAAAAATCAAAAAATGGAAAAATGGTAAAATGAGCAAAAGCGGAAAACAAAACCTCATCGGCTGCGCGACCATCACTCTGGCGATGCGCAGCGTGCTCCACCCGCTGCGTGCGCACATGTCGCTCTTAGGGCGATCTGTCGATCGCATCGCGGCGCCCTCGGCGCACGATGAGCACCGTAAGTGCCAGATGGGTCCATAACCTCTTGTCGCATGTGATACATATAAAATAAAAAATGGGTGAAAATGGGCAAAATAGACAAAACCCTCATCGACGCTATCGGCGTATGTCGCAGCCCATCGGCTGCGCACACCGCATGTGTCCCCAGAAGCCCAATGAAAAGCCCGGATGTGTCCATAATCTTGAAATCTTGCGTCACGCCAAGATACATCCACTCTACACCGCTGATCATAATCTTGTGCTCCCATGAAGATCTGTTCTCTTAAATATATGGTTAATGAACCTGCAAATTTCATTGAAGAATTTGTTATTTTCAAGTTTTTGGCATATATAGTTTTGGATGATTGAGATAATGTCATCCAAAAATAGGGAGACAATTGATATGACACTTAAATAAACAAATTCACAAAGCCAAAAGTAACTGATCAATCAAGATCACTTATCAAACTTATTATCAACCGACTCTTAAACATGGAGTGTTTATAATCAAATTGAGCGTCTTGACGAGCCGGATCTAACAAGCCCAAGATCTCATAATTTTGACTTCATTTGAGCATTCAAATACTTAAAATACATCAAATGATCAAATGAATCATTTTGAGACGTCCGATGGAGTGGTTCAGATTTTACATGTATTTACAGAAATGACACTCCTCTAATCTATAAATAGCCCCTCATTCTTCACATGAGGGGAGCCTAAGCTAAAGAGAAGAGATAGCTCTAAAGCTTGAAAATTCTCCAAGAATAATCATGCCACCGCTCGACGATCATCGACCTCCGCTCCACCGCCATCGCCACCAACCACCGCCATCACCACTAACCACCACGCCGGCCATTACCAACCGCCATTTTCATCATCGCCACCGCTGCTGCCACCCGCAACCATCGCCATTCGTCGCCCGCCAACTATCACGGCTATCGCCGATCATCATCCGGTTGATGACTCTTTCACCATCGCAATCACTAACAATCTACCCCCACTGCCACATGGTTGTCCGATGGGATTCTTATTGTTAGCCATTCTCATATAATTTTAATCCCTTATCGGAAAACTTTATACTCAAATAAATACATGGAAGATTTTACTAGCCCCGTAATTTTTTTTCCCCTCTTCAGGGATTTTTCCATATAAAAGTTCTGGAGTTTCTCTTATTAATTCGTTAAATATCTATGTATGTGCTGGACTCTGCAACAAAGCTAAGGCGTAAACTTTTACTCTACCACAGCTGATTTTCTAGCACGTAATAATTTTTAACAAATTTATTTAAATCTTTAATGAGCTAAAAGTATTAGCTTAATCTATTTCTCCATACAACAACAAAAATATATTATATGAACATAGTTTTTATATATAATTATTTACATGCATTATTTTATGTTAAAATTTTACTTCATCTTATCAACAAGAGTCACAAAATCTTTTAGTTTATATAATGAGTCATTTAAAAATTTGTATAAGCAAAATAAGTGATATTGATTGAACTATGAATTGCTCTATAATATGTTAACAATACACATCTTCATATTAACATTTATCTTAATATACTTACATTTTTTAACATAAACAAGAATATAGAGATAGATTTCAATATAGCTCTCTTCATTATTTTCTTGATTTAATAAATATAGAACTCTTTATTTGTTTTTTTTTTGCAATAACCCATTTATTTATAAGAAAAATAAGGTACATTGAGAGTGCTTCAATATTAATGAAGAGAATGGAGGAGAAGACAAAAAAGAGAGAGAAGGAAGATGGAGAAAATAGTACATGCGGAGTCCGGATGTAACTTTGCATTCGGACTCCAATTATATTTGGACATGTGGTGCAATTATTTTTAAATTTTATTCAAAATAGCATAAAAAAATTTTGGAATCACGTGTACGAATTTGATTGGAGTCCGGATGTATCCGGACTCTGCATATAATATTTTCTCAAGAAGATGAGGATCACGGTTGTGAATCTAAGCCTCTTGGTCGAGGAAGAAGAAAATGTAGACTTACTATTGGTAATTGCTTGGCTAGACGATATAAGGAGAATTAATGGTTGCAAGAATGAGAGAATGAAGGGGGTAATAAAAGAGCATTAATAGAGTGATGAGTAGAGATGATAAAGTGAGCCAATTACATGAGATTGAAATACTGCTGTTAACGATAGAGTGAATCAAGTAATTATTGTAAAGTAGGGTTAGGGTTCATTCGAGGGGTCAGGGTTTTCATGGTTTGGGTTCAGTGTGGTTAGATATTAGCATTAGTTCACTACAAGTTCAACTTTCTCTATAGATTAGTATTTTGAAGTTGCCTCTTCTTTAAGGTTTCTTTTAATAAAATCAAGGGGCCATTTTAGCCACTTTTATTATTTTATTATTTTTAATATTTAATAATTTTATTTATATTTTAATTTGAAATATTCATGATCATAATTATTTTTAAAACTACTCAAAATAATTAAAAGATATTTTGATTATTTCTTAAAAAATATAATTTACACATACAAACACACACATACATTCATTGACAGTTGATTTAAAAATAACAGTGTATTTTATTTCAGGAAAATAATAGAGCTGCATATGCTTAGATCTTTGATTTTATTTTATTTTATATTTTTCTAATATTTTTAAAAGTATTCAGTCTGAAATAATTTTAGTTCATTGACTTTGCAGTGTTTTTGTCAGCCATAAATTCCTTCGTGTGTTTCCATATGGAGTACTGCTAAGCTTTTGTTTGATGCAGATTACTTTTTCAATTTGACCAAAACAAATGTTTTCTATTTGGAAGCAGATCCAAAAATATATCTTAATAAATCCAATGATTTTTTTTTTATCACACTTCAAAGCATTCAAATTTAGAGTTTATTTGGGCAGTTACAACTATCTGAAAAAATAATATTCACACTATTATGAAAAAGACTATTATCTAAAAACTATAATAGCTATTATAATTTTTTATTATTTCAAAATCTGATTATAACTTTTTGATAGACATCACATTCAGTTAAATCATATTAAAAAATATAATTTTTTTATTAAATTTTTTTCAAAATATTATCAAAATATAGTTTCTCAAAGATATCTAAGATGTGACTCAGATCACATCACAAGCAGAAAGTGCTCAAATACACTCTCATAACTATTACGAGTGTAAGATCTAACTTTCAATCATTTTTAATTTCAAATAATATACCGAATTTCTCTTTTTTATTTTGATTTTTTTAAATTATCTATTTCTATTATATTAATAGGCATAAATATAGTGAAGACCTTTCTTATGCCACTAAAGCATTAAATAAAATATTCCCTCTTTGGAAATCTTGATCTTCTAGTTGTTGCTAGAAAATCATAGAGTAAAAAAGTTTACTTAAATTTTTTATCATAAATCAGAAACACACACATGAAATATTTAACAAAATTGAATTTTCATTAAAAATCAAAAGAGATAAAATCACGTTAAGAAAATTTCATTATATATGACACTAAAAATTCTACTACCAAACACTAATCTTAATGTGTCAAGTTGATCTAAACCGGTCAGATCAAACTTAAAATATCCTTAAACTGGGGATGTCAATTAAATCTTTAAATAACTCTCAAACATGGAGTGTTTATAGTCAAATCGCGTCGAGGATCTAACGACCAGATCTCATTCGAATTTCATTTGGCATTCAAATACACAAATACATCATGATCAAGGGAATCATCAAAGTCCGGTGGAGAGAGTGGTTGATTTTGCATATATTTACAGACGCCACTCTCCATCTATAAATACCTCATTCCTCATAGAGAGTCAAGAAAAGAAAGAGAGAGAGCTCTAAAGATCCTCCAAGACAATCACACCACGGTCACCACCGCCGTCACCACCGCCACATCCTCGCCAGATCAAGAATTATTCCCACCTGATTTCGCCCACAAGCTCACCATCATCTCGCTACTACACAAGAATCGCTCAACCTGACATCAATAGTTGTTGTTCCTTTCTCATATACATGTAATCCGATCGGAAGATTTTGTACTCAGATACATAATGGAAGATCAAGCCCGTGATTTTTTCCTCTTTTCGAGATTTTCCACGTAAAATTTGAGTTGTTTCTCTTTAAATATCTGTGTGTGGATTTCACAACTTAAGGCAAAACTTTTACTCTACCGAATCGGTTTTCAAAGACGCAATGCTGCACCGTGGGAACCGTCCTTCAATCACCTGTGAACACCCTGATGGCTAATAGCGCAATACAACAACGGAGCCTCTCACTCTAACTCACCAAACTAATCTCAACCAAGGACAACCGCTTCACTTCCCAATATAGCGACTCGTGAAGGGCGGGAGAATCTCTTTAGAAGATCATGGAATGGAAGAGTCTCAAAATGAGATGATCCGACTTTTGCGAGGAACACAATGCCACTACCACGAAAACACATCTCCCCAAGATCGATCGTTAGGGAGGTAATGCTAATTTCCTTGACGAAGTTCCTCGCAGAGACCGATGCGATCTCCTCGACATCGCTAGTTCTACTCATCCATCACGACCAACCGACGCTAATCCACCAATTATTGCCGGTAGCTTGACATTCTCGGTTGACCCCACTCATTATGTTATAATGCTAATTGCTTAATGCAAGATGAATTTCACCTTCAAGATAGAAATCATTTTTCCCTCACCGCTATGAGAATCCTCACCTTAAAGCTATTCTTCAACATCTTATTCCCGTAAGCTTCAATATTGATTCTTATGATGGGGACACATGAACACATCATTACAGACTATCATGCATATCCAACAAGCTCACACACGCTTTGTCGTCTTTCCACCCTCGCGGACAAGCTGACTTGTTCTCCGGGAATCCATCCATACCTTTAATAACTCGCCAAGATTTTTTGTAGAATTCATCGCAAACCGAGGATCATTAAAGATTCCTCCCATCTCTCAGATTCATCAAAATGAGGGTGAATCACTTAAGAATACTTCAGGTTCTCCTGAAGCTCGCCAAATACGAAGACCTCAACTATTAAGAGGAGTTTTCCTTGAGGACTCGCCCGGCCTTTTACTTGTCACTAAGAGACACGGTCCGCTTCATATGCCGACTTATCGGTGGAAGCACAAATCTCGCCGATGAAGCTATTAACGCCATCGCAAATAATTTGAGCAATCTACGAAAAATGTAAAGCACCTGCGGAATGCGACCACGCCCTATCAAAAGAAGCGCAGGCGCCATGATCTCCTCCATGACCCTATATCAACGACGAACAATACACGCTATGAACACATCTCGTGTTAACCTTCTAATGGCTATTCGAGATGAAGAAAATATCAAGTGGCCGCATCCATTGAAATCAAATTCAAGAAATCAGGAGTAATATTGTCACTTCCGTCGAAGTCGAGGACCAATACTATCTAATCAAGTTCTCATTATCATCTCTGAAGAGCCGGAGTTAAAGAAGTCTCCTACTGATCATTCCATCATTTTTAATGACTCGATGGGGAGTACATGTTCCTCATCAAGATCCACTTGTCATCAGAATGGTGACCCATGCTATAATGTTAAGAGAATTTTGATTGACAATGAGAGTTCGGTTTATGTCTTATTTTACTCCACATTTCTTAACATGGGCATGGTTAGAGAAAAGCTCCAACCCACAGACCATTATACGGGTTTGATAATCGCGCCTGCAGTAGAGACAATCACCCTTCCGTTGTCCTTGGTGAATTTTCTCGACAAGTGGCTCATTTAATCCAATTCATGGTGGTCAAGTCGATTCAACATATAACACTATTGGAAGGCCCCTCCAATCAATTTTGGTGCCACTTCAGATCTCATCTTAAGATGAAATTTCTAACCCCTGGAGTTGGTCAGGAAATCAAAAGACAATCATGTTATCTCAAACAAGCTCAACCACACTCTTCTGACCTTCAAAGATCAAGATTTTAATTTTCGAGATGAAGAAGTACCCCAAAGCTTCTGAAGACTTGCTCGCTGTTGTATTATCGATGACCAACCACCATTAACAAGGTGGGATCCATGCTCTAAGAACAAAGGAAAAATACATAGACTTCTTGAGAAATCAAGACATCTTCGCTTGAGTCCGACGGATATGCCGGGTCGACCCTAATGTGATCATGCACTCCTCAAGATTGATCCAACATTCAACGATCATCCAAGAAGCAAAGTTTTGCACTGACGCTTCGCTATTGAGCAAGAAGTTAATAAGCTTCTAAGGGATTCATAGAGAGGTACATTACCCTACATGGCTAAATGTTGTCATGGTTAAGAAAATAAAAACATGGAGAATGTGTATTGATTACATCGACCTTAACAAGGCCAAAGATAGTTTTCCTCTTCCTCGAATTGATCAATTGGTTGATGCTACATCCGACATCAAATGCTCGCTTTTGATGCTTACTCGTTACAACCAAATAAAATGGATCCAAGATGAAGAAGCTACAAACATATAAAGGTTTATTTTATTACCAAGTCATGCCGCTTGGGTTAAAAAATACGTGCTACTTATCAACGACTTATGAATAAGGTTTTTAAAGACCTATTACAATGGAGGTATATGTGGATGACATGTTAGTGAAAAGCTTTGAAGAATCACAATATATTTCGACTTAGAAATATGTTTTAACCTTCTTCGACGTTATAACATGCACTCAACCCGACCAAATGTGCTTTTGGGTTACGTAGAAAATTTCTTGGATTTATGGTAACCCACCATGGATAGAAGCCAACCCCGAGAAAATCAAAGCTCTCGAAAATATGACTCCTCAGAAGAATATTAAGGAAGTTCATTTGAATGGATGAATTCTGCGTTATCCCCTTCTAGCCCGTTAGGATAGATACTTGCCATTCTTTAAAATATTAAAGGGAGCTAAAATAATAATAATTTTTAGTGGACTGTTGAATGTCAGTCTGCTTTTGAGCAACTAAAGGAGTATCTAGCATCTCCACCTTACTATCAAGCCTATCCAAGGTGAGATGCTATACTTATATCATCTCTTCCCGTGATAAGCTCGGTTTAGTGCGAGAAGAAAATGGGATACAACAACCAATTTACTATATGTAAAATTCTTTCGATATAGAAAGTCGTTATCTTAGATAAAATGGCTCGACTTTAGTTTTCTAGCGAAAATTTCCATACTTCCAAGCTACTATGTTTACACTCATTTACCATTAAGGGCCATCCTACTGAAAGAAGCATTGGGAGGTTAATCAAGTGGTGCTAGAGGGAGAGTTTGATATAAATTTTCTACCTCGTCTGCTATAAAGTCTCAAATACTGACTTTATAGTGGAATCTGCCCAACTCAGGAGGAGCTATCCTACGTGCCTTTCGTCCCTCAATGGACCCTATGTTGATGGAGCTTGAGTCTTGGTCAGTGCGGGGAATCTTACTTATTTCCCCTGAGAATACCCTAGAGTATGGACTTAGCTAAAATTTCTGCAATAATATATGGCGAATATGAGGCTCTTATAGCGGTTGAGACTTCGCCATTGTGAAGCTCAAGACTTAGTGATACACTGACTCTCAACTTATTGCCTCCCAGTTGAGGGAAACTTTAATGCTCATAATCCCATAGTCTGATACCACTTGGTGAAGTCACTTCTTGACCATTTCAAGACACATCAAATCATTCACATACTACAGAGAAGAATACTTTCGGTGGCTCTTCTAAGCTTGCTTCATCTCTTGGGGATCTGTTTAAAGAAGGCATGTTGAAGAAATACATTTTCAGTATCCAAGGGTCATGGGTAATTCAAGCAATTGATGAGATAAAGGAACATTAGTGGATGGACCCCATCTGTCTTTTCTAAGAAGGAACTCTTCTAGAAGACCCAACTTACAATTAGTCTCAAGACAAGCTTCAAACTTTACTATTATCGGTGAACTATACAAGCGAGCTTTTCTGGACCATACCTCAAATGTCTCTCACCTTGAGGAGATTTGCATTAAGAGAGGTCCACTCGAGGATATGTGGAGAACACTTAGGAGGAAGGACACTAGCCTTAAAATTATAAGGCAAGGGTTCTATTTCTACAATGAAACAAAGGCATGAGTTCACAAAAAAATATGCAAGTTGTCGGTTGCACTCTAACATCCCTCACATGCTCTGAGCTCTCATCCATTCAAAGCCCGGTGGCCTTTTGCTCGATGGGGATTGATATCATGGGACCTTTTAGATAGCATCGGCAACAAAGTTCATCATTTTAGCCGACTACTTTTACTAAATGGGTAGAAGCGAACCACTCACTAAAATTGAGGCAAATGCTAAACAATTTATTTGGAAAAAAATATGTCGATTGGTCTTCGCAAAGATCATCACGACAACGAACCCAATTCCTGGAAAAAGTTTTGCAAAGATCTTCACATTAAATTTTGCGCATAGGTGTAGCACATCCTCAAACTAGCAGGCGGTGAAGCTATCAATGGACTCTAAAACACATCTTGAGAAGGGGGCAATGGGTTGATGAGCTTTCTAATGTTCTTTGGGCTTACCTCACCCAGTGGTGAGACAGTATAACTTGTGTTTTACGCGAAATTATACCATATGTCGGGTTCCAAGCCCAAGAGTTCAATTATTCGATCATGATGGTAATGAAGAAAAACTCAAACAACACGGACTTACTCCCAAACTTCGTGATATGGCCTACTTGGGCTTCCTATCACCAAAGGGTAGCTCGTCACTTCAACAAGAGTAAAACCTCATCCCATATGTCATGGGTGACTTGGTCTATGAAGTCTCGAAGCTGCAGCAAAGGCCCTCAATAAACTCTCACCTCTTTGGGATGACCCATATGTGGTTATAGCTATGGTGAAGCCGAACTTTCAAGCTCAAGGATTGAGGAAAAACTTTACCTCGAACTTGGAACCGAGAATCTCAAAAATATTATAGTAATTCCTCGCATAATTATCGCAGCTTTTATTTTATCTCGTTTACAATTTCCTCTTCGTGTAGCCAACCCCACTTAGTAGGATAAAGACTTATTATTGTTGTTGTTGTTGTTATTGTTGTTGTCATCATTTTCTCTTAAAACTCATATCCGTGTTAAAATCGTCTTTTGATTATATCACTGAACTTATCAGAGTAATAAATTTATAGCTTTCTTCTTACAAACTTGTTTCTTCTTCATTTAATCTTCCCACTTGAGAAATATACAACTCACGTTATATCTCGATCAGAGCATGATCAATCCCAAGGGACTTCTCTCTTGGGTTAACGTCATCGGCGAAAACTCGACAAACAACTAGGATAGGTCAAAAGGTCCTTGGTGGACTTCTGGCCTCTTCCACAGGTTAACGCGCGGCGACTCGACAAACAACTAGGATAGGTCAAAAGGTCCTTGGTGGACTCCTCGACCTCTTCCACATCTGAGTTGCGTCATGGCGAAGGCTTCGACAACCTGATAGGTCAATCCCGGATTCAATTCTCTTCCATACAGTTAACGTCGCCGGGTAACACCATGACAAACAACCTGGATAGGTCAATCACGGGATTGATTCAACCTCTTCCACAAGTTAACGTCGTACGATTTGACAAACAACCTTGGATAGGTCAAAAATCCTCATCGTCGCCGGTCACCGCGGTCGACCATCACCGACAATCTCAGCCGGTTATCCCCGACCGACACGGTCGCCCACACCGGTGTCGCGTCGACCGCCGTCATTGCCCATCGCCGTCATCCCGCCATTCATCAGCCCGTCCGCCGACCATCAGCAGCAAATTTTGCCGGTTATCCCCGCCGACTATCAGCGTTGACGCGGACTTCACGTTGTTACCCTTGCGCGGCTAACCCACAGCGTAGGTCACCCGCCGTACCGTCGGCCATCTCTTCGCGACCATCCGATCTCAATTGGTCACCATATCGCCGTATGAATCATTGTTGCGAGTCGTCATGCGCGGCCATCGTCGAGCATTCGTCAACGGTCTGGGTTATTGTCTCATTGATCGCTCCAAACCCGGTCCGGTCAGAGGTCGATTAACACCTCTTTCAGGGCTTGCCGGTATGAACTCACGGGTCTTGATCGCCGATCCGGTCCGGTCAAGGTTAACACCTCTTTCGAGAAAAGCGGAGCCTTGCCGTATGAACTACGGTCTTGATCGCCTCCGTCCGGTCGGTCCCAGGTTAGTTAACACCTCTTTCGAGCGGAGCCTTGCCGTATGAACTACGGGTCTTGATCCTCGATCCGGTCGGTTGACAGGTTAGTTAACACCTCTTCGAGGAAAAAATTAGCATTATGAAACGGGTCTTGATCGCCTCCGAACGACCTTCTTTCAAGAAGAAAAAGAGAAGGTGCCTTCTCCCTTGGCCCTAAGGGGGTTTTTATAGATCCACCATAGGGGGAAAGAAAGAATAAATTTAAAAAAAAAAAAAACCCTCCATTCATTATGACATTTAATTAAAAAAAACCTCTCTTTATTATGATATTTAATTAAAAAAAAACCTCTATTCATTATGACATTTAATTTAAAAAAACCCTCCATTCATTATGACATTTAATTAAAAAAAACATCTCTTTATTATGATATTTAATTAAAAAAAAAACCTCTATTCATTATGACATTTTATTTTAAAAAAAAAACCTTCTACTCATTATGACATTTAATTAGAAAAAAATTTCAGATATTTTTGGATGAATTAGGATAATGTCATCCAAAAAATAGAGCAAGCTGATATTAAAATTCTACTTGGTCACACGAATCTTAATGTCAAAAGCAAGTTGATCCCGGTTCGGTGAGATCACTTAAAATATCCTTACTCGGGATGTCAATTAAATCTCTAAATAACTCTCAAACATGGAGTGTTTATATTGTCGGCGTCTATGGCCGGATCAAAGCCCGATCTCATAATTGACTTCATTTGAGCATTCAAAATACATCATATGATCAGGGAATCATCATGACGTCAGATGGAGAAAGTGGTTTGGTTGCATGTATTCTGACAGATAGCCCAATCATAAATCATTCCTCATATGAGAGGAGAGAGCTCTAAAGATCCTCCAAGCCTGTCGTCACTTTCGGCAATCGTCAACCACCGCCGTAGCCGTCATTGATCCTTGCCATATTGCGGTAATTGTTCGCATTTCGGTGATTTCTCGCCGATTTCAGCATCATTCACCTCTCCATTCAACGATTGTTGTCACATGTATTATTTCCTTATACAATTACACCCCGTTATGGAAGATCTTGTACTCAAACATATACATAGTGGAAGCTTTTTCTTGGGGCCGTGGTTTTCCCTCTTTTTTGAGATTTCCGTAAAATTCGGAGTTTTCTTGTTCACTCTTTAAATATCGTGTGTCGATTTCACAAGTAAGGCGAAAACTTTACTTTACCGATTGGTTTTCTAAACAATTACGATTTGTATCTTTTGAGCACAAAATCTTCCGGATTACATAATTAATTGTATGAAAGGAACAACTAGCAGTCACGTTCAGTGGTAATAATTCTAGTGGTAGATGATGTGACAACGAGAACGGCGGCCAGCGATGAAGGTCGTCATGATAGAGACCGGTAGAGGTTGACGACGGAGAGGATCAGCCACGGTGGTGGCGGCCGGCGGTGGCAACCGTCAGTGGTGGCACGATTGTGCTTGGAGGATCTTCAAGCTTTAGGACTCTCTCCTCTCTCTTGGGCCTCCCCATATGATGAATGAGGGATATTTATAGATAAAGGTGACGTCTCATACATGCAAAATCCGAACCACTCTGGACGGTTCATGATGATTCCTTTGATCATATGATGTATTTTGTGTATTTGAATACCAAATGAAGTGAATTATAGATCTTAAATAGATTAGATACTTCGATTTATAAATAATCCATATTTAAGAGCTTTTAGAAATTTAACCGATATCCCAAAGTTTTCAAATGATATTTTAAGTGATCTCGACCTTTAATTTCGATCGCTTTATTTTTAGCATTAAGATTCGTACTTCGACTAGTAAAATTTTCAGGATCATATCAAAAGTATATTTTCTTACCCTTTCATATTAATTTCTTCCATCCATTTCTCGCTTGCCAAATCACCCATACTTTTTTTTTAATAATAATATTCTCTCATGTCCCACGTGCTAAATGACATCTCCTTATAGAAAAAAAAAAAAATTCTTTTATATATTTTTTAAATAATAAGAGATAAATTATAAAATATCATAAATATTCACTTTCATCTATGAATAAAACTCTATTCAATAATTGCTGTAAAAAAATCTACTTTTATGAAGTAGTTACCTTTATTAAAATATTTAAGTTTAATTTTTTTTTTTTTCATTTTATCATTTTGGATTTGTGCTTTTAACTTTTATTATTATTGATTCATAAATAAATTTATTATTTGAGATTAAGTGTTTATTATGGATACATTTTTTATAATTTTTATTTTAAAATAACTAGCATATTTTTATTTTGTTATAATTTTTTGTTACTTTTTTTTATAGAAAATTTAATGGTTAAAAGCTATTTTAAAGCTCAATTCTTATATATTTAAATATTCTTTTTAAATTTTTAAACAACTCAATTCATATATTTGTGTATGCCATTATAAAATTATTATGAAGTTCTAAAATAAAAAATATTAGAGATAATTTTTTTATATTTTTTAAAAAATAATTAGCATATTTTGATTTGATTATAATTTTTTACTATTTTTTTAAAAAAATGATTCTTCAAAAGATTTTTTTTAATAGGAAAATTTACACAGAGATCACTCAAGCCTTATATATTTATAAATTAAATATCCTTCTCTTTTTTTTTTTTTTGAACCACTTAATTCATATATTTGTGTATGTCATATTCAAATCATTTGAAAGTTTTAAAAATAAAAAATATGTATATATAGGTTGATCAATAATTTAAAATTTTGAGATAGAATAGTGTTTGATTAATAAATTTATATGAATTATTATATGTTTGTAAAAGCCCTATGATACCTCTTAGAAACTACAAAAAAAGTATTGCTAACAATGAGTGGAAAAAAAGAACTCACAATATTTTTAGGAATGAAGTTAAGAGTATATGACTTATGAACCTCCAAGAAATTGCCTAAATTAACTATGTAACACTGATAATTTTAGGCAGTGAGGTTTGAAAAAATTGGCCCAAGAAATGAGTCTTACCTTTCCATAAGAATTTTAAAAATAACCTAAATTAAACTCATAATAGCCCAAAATGATATCTTCCTTGGCAACTAATATGAATGTAGGATTAATGACTCTATAGTAAGTAGAGATAGTTAACAAAATTAGGTACAATATCATCACACAAGGTGAAGGGTCTTATAAATATAATGTACTATAACCTTCTTTAAGAGGCAAAAAATACTTTTAGTGGTAGAAACATATCCCTCCAAAGTTAGATTGAAGAAAAATGATATGCACACATGCACGCACACACACACATCAAACACACACACACACACATATATATATATATATATATATATATATATATATATATATATATATATATATATATATATATGTGTGTGTGTGTGTGTGTGTTCTGTCTCCAACATAAAAAAGCTAGATATGATTTATTCAATCCTCATTTGATTTCCCATAGAAACAAGTACCTATGATTAATTACCTCTAGGGGTTATATCCTTAAAAGAAGTTTAATTAAAGTTATGGCTTTTAATTTAGAATATTAAAGGATAAATTTAAGAATATGATCTTGGATACTAAATAGAGAATGATCAACTCTTGAAAAATAAAAAATCAACTCCAAATGATAAAAAATTACAGGCGTATGAAAGGCTAAAAACATATGATGCCAAAAAATCTATCTTATATTTGGCTTTATATTTTAGTCAAATAATTACATTCATATTTTAGGTGATCATATTATAAAAGCATGGGGTTTATTATTTATATTTATAATGACTTTATTATCGAGGAATTACTTGAGATAAGAATTTAAGACATCATAATTAGAAATATTAGCCCAAACCTAACTTTATATGAGGATAATTATATCATGAAGCTACTATCCTCTACCTAAATAATGTAAAAGTAGATTATCATTATAAGAATTATAATTCAAAACTTAAAGGAGTTAAGATACACCAATCTTTGATCTTGCAATTTCATCCAATTGGGACAATAAACTAAAGTCACATAATCATTTTCAACTCATGCTACTATAATCTTCAATGCAAATGCAAGTAAAGGCATGATAGTCATGTAGCACATGAAATGCATGACATTTCAAGATTTTTATGTAATTTTTTTATGAATTAATGTTAGAGATTATGTATTTAAGCATGATACTTAGAATGCATACATATGTATGCATAAATTAAAATGATTTACTTCTAGCATAATAAGGTTGCTCCTGACCTATAATTTTGGGTCATCATAACCCTTGTTCAGTCACTCAAGTGATGACTAGATTATCATTATTAAAATCATATATTTTCTCATATGAGTATCCATCATGCTAACAAGTGGATGGATAATGATATGTATATTCTATGACTGTCATAAATCCTGAACTCTACAGCTAACTATTTTTTCATATGATTAGAATTTTTTTTTTATACGGTAATCTAATTATGATTGTTTGAGCATAAATGTTGAGCAATGAGTCACAAATCAAACAAAGCACAAATGTGAAGTTACCAATTGTATTTGGCTCTTGATAAATGACTCGAGATAAAAACAAAAAAGTTAAATGATTGGTTTAATACACATGTTAAAATTAACTAGGTCAACATAGGGTAACTTCTAGAATATTATGAGCTTGTGATCAATTTCAAATTCATTAAATTTATTTTAAGATGAATGTAATATAATTTTAATTGGTTATTAATATATTATAATTATTTTATGATTAATTTTAATTATATTTATTAAAAATAGCATTAATGGGCTCTCTTGGTTGTGATCAGTATCAAAAACTTGTGAATCTCATCTGAATAATGATAAGAGAAAATTTCACTATGTTCTATCAATCACGCATTCAAAAATCAATACATACAAAAATGTACAAAAAAAAAATTAAAAAAAGAAGAAGAAGAAGAAAACACTCGACAACCTTCTCTGGTTATTATAGCTCATCTCTGTTGAATCTCACACTCATCGTCTTCTTCATCGCCATGATCATACAGGAGCAGAATTAGACTGGGAGAAGCACCTATTAAGCAATCTTAGAAGAGCATTCGCCTTCCTCCTCGCCCTCATCGAACCAGTGGCCGCCAAACTCTGCAGGGAGGGGACACTCCTCGCATTCATCAGCAACCTTCTCCCCATCTCCGCTCCCCCATCCTTGCACAGACCCATCAGCACTGCAATGGCGTTCTCCTTCCCTTTTTCCGACCCGAATCTCATCAAATCCACCAGTATTGCCACCGCCGCCCTGTTCTCCCCTATCACTTTCATCCCCTCTTTACATCCACAGAGCAAGGAGAGAACTGCGAGCGCGTCGTCGGTGATTCCAGCCTTCTCGTCCATCAGCAACTCAATCAGCACCGGCACTGCCCCGGCCGCCACCACCGCCGCTTTGTTCGGGTCGTACACCGCCAAGTTTAATAGTGCCGTCGCCGCGTCTCTCTTCCCGGCCGGCGTTCCGTCCTGTAACAGCTCCACTAACCCCGCCACCGCTTCTACTCTCTTCCCGATCTCTACTTTGCATTCGTTCAATATGGATAAGCTGAAAATAGTGGCCGCGGCGTTTTCCCTCGCCTCCATCATTTCCCCATCCCGCAGCACCTTTACGATTGAATCGATGGCTCCCGCGGCCATTATCAGGGTCTTGTTATTCTCAAAGATGGAGAGATTCAACAGCGCCGTCACTGCGTTCTCCTGCGTCCGGGGATCGCGGGAGCCAAGCAGAGTGACGAGAAAAGGAATGGCGCCGGCCTCAGCTATGATGCGGCGATTGTCCATGCCGGATTTGGCGAGCAGCCGGAGTTCGTAGGCCGCTTGCCTCTGCGTTTCCGGCGAGCCCATGGCTAGTTTCCCGACTAAAAATTCCGCCGTCATTTTCACCGCGTCGATGGCTGCCCGAGTCTCTGAGATGCGATCGACAGTGACGGCCGCCGCATCGGGAGTTCGATGCGAGAGAGTGGGGGAAACGTCATGCTCCTTGCACCATTGCTCGACGAGACTCTTGAGATTGTAGTTTGGGATTAGAGCCATATGTATTAGCTTCTGCCCGCTCTTCGGGCAGGTTTGGTGGCCGGAATTTATCCACCGGGAAATTGAGCTCCGATCGTAAGTATGACCGGAGGCCAAAACCACCGGGTCTTTCATTAAATCCAGTGTGATAGGGCACCGAAACTCGTCGGGGAAATTATTAACAATTGGCGGCGATGTCGACACCGACCAAGACGACGATCGGCTGAGAGCTTTGGGAAAGGCGTCAGTATTGCTGCAACGAAAGATGACGTTTTTACAATAGGTGGCGAAGGCGATGAGATTGTTTATGTTGGAAACGGCCATGAGACCACCAGTCCCCGCCTGCTTAGCGATTTCGGCTTCTAGCTTCTTGATTTCCTCCTGGTAAGCTGCGGCTGTTCGTAAACCAATCCTGCTCATGACTTCCTCCACCTTGTTGAAATCGAGAAAGCCCTTCTCTTTGGCCATGATGCAGAAAAGTTCATCGCGGAGATGGATTTCGCGGCTGTCAACGAATAGGTCTGCGCCGCCGGCGATGGCGCGTTTGGTCTGACGGTGGAGAAGCTCGATCTGTTCGCGGATGTCAGGGGAGATGGGGAGGAGACTAAGCGGGAGGATATCGAGCGCCGCCGCAAGCTCTCGGTTGCAAGAAAGGAAGCGTTTTGCGTAAGCTTCGGCATTGAACAGAGTCCATAACGCGCTTCCTGAGGCGATGTCGTTGAGGAGGGCTTTTGTTCTGCGGATGACGGAGTAGAGCTCGGTGAGGCAGAGGATGGAGGAGGGAGGGAGGGAGCTTCCGCCACCCCGGCTGGTGGTGTCGTGGAGGTCTTCGAGAAAGGAGGAGATGAGACGGGCGCGCTGGATTGCGGCGGTCATGTTGCGGGTTTGGAGTAACGGGAGGGAGTCAAAGGTGGTGAGATCGGCGGAAGCATGGAGGAGGGATTCTATTAGCGATGCTGGGGGAGGAGGCCGGAGAGGGTAACCCCGGCGGTGGATTCCGGCGGAGGTGTGTTTAGGAGGGGAACAAAGCGGTCCATGGTGAATGGAAAGAGATGAGAGAGTGGACGGGAAACGAAATGGTTTCTCAGTTGGTTATCTTTGATTTTTCTTGCTTGTGCTGTGGAGGGAATTAAGAATTTGGAGAGCTGAAGGTTAGTGTTTGGAGGTAGTGAGGGGGCGATAATGGCGGGAAAAGGAGAAGGTGCCATATGGAGGAAGGGAGACCGGCCAGGCTGGTGAAAGCAGAAATATTGGAGTGGAAGGAAGCTGTTGGTCAGCGTTGAAGGGATGAGTCCAAGGAACGCAGAGGCGGAAATTCTTAAATAGAATTTTTTTTTACAAAATATATATATATATATATTTTTAAAAAAAAATAAAACATAGCTACATGATCATAATATTGATTTTCTAAAAAAAAATCTGTTTAAATTTTGTTCATGTGACTTAAATATTAGTTGTATAATATTAAAAAAAAGATTTTTTTTATGATTTTGATAATAAAAGTGTGTTTAAATAGCTTTTTATTAATTTAAAAAGAATGATAAAAAAATTTAGAAGCGTAGTAATTTGCATTTTGTATTAATATATATTTTAATTTGTGAGATAAGGCATCACATCAAATTTCTGTCCATTTAATTATTTGTTTTGTTAGGTACTATTTTGTTGACTTTTGAATATTATTTTTTACTAAATTCATATATATATATATATACATATATATATATATATATATATATATATATATATATATATATATATATATATATATATATATATATATATATATATATATATATATATAATTGTTTTACATGCTTCTCATAATCCTAGAACTTGACAAATCTTGGGTAAGTCATTTATTTAGATTCTTCATCTCATAGAGTAGGTCCATGAGTTGATTATGTTCTAAGATTTGTTCATTTTGAAGCATTTGAATTGATTGATCTTTGTTTTTTTTTTTTTACTTTGAAAAAAATATTTTTATAAAATTTATTCTCATACCTCAAATTGCTTGTAAACTTGATTTATGATGAGTTATGAGTTTGAAAATCTAGCTTGAAAATTTGCATTGATCCCAACTTTGAATCTCAACCTTTTGATTAGAGCTTCATATTCAGCTTAGTTATTAGAGGTTGGGAATCAAATTTTGACTTCATGAGCTAATATGATTCATATTGGGCTTTTAGAATCATTCTATCTCAAACTCCTTATTCCTTTGAGGTATCTTTTACATACAATGTCTACATTTGTTCTTCCCCACTCATTGTTTTTTTTTTAGCTTCAAAGAGGGTGAATTTGTCAAAGAAGAAAGAGCTCTATTGCATAAGAATGTAACACATTTAGGTGGTGGGCATGTTATAGATTAACTAGATTAAACTCATATTAAATAGATTTTTTGGTATAGGATTTATAGAATTTATTATAAAAAATATTTTAAATTAATAATTAAGTTTGAAGGTTGGTTAGAATGACCATGTTACTAGTTCATTCAAAACAAGTTTTCATTGGTTTGATGAGAAAATAATTTTTATGATTAATTAAATTGATCGTATGCCTAATCCATGGTCCAACTAATTGAACTAGATAGTTCAACTTGGTTTTTAAAACTCTAATTATTAGTGCGAATGATAGTTTATCTATGCTATGGGAAATCAACTTGTCTCTTTGAAGCATCTTGTTCACATAACATATTGACCATTTCTTTTTGGCTACTTTTATTGAGACCAAACTTATAACATCCTCTCAAACTTTAAAATATAAAAGGAGCTCTTCTCCTGGCTGAGAACTATGTAGTTATGGAGTGAGGGCAAGAGCACCTTCAGTTGTTGAAAGACAAACTTACACTCTTCACTCCATGTGAAATACTTAATTGAGCTCTAGATTTTAAAGAAAGGAGTGCATCTATCCCATGATTCCTTGATAAGCAATTGATCCAAATAAATTACTTGGAGTCACTATGCATGTTTGGTTATTTCTGGGTAAGGCATGGCTAGGATTGCTTTTACTTTATTTGAATCTACTTGCATGCCCTTTGGAGTGAGAAGGAACCCCAAGAATTTCATTGTTCTGATTCAAATGTGCATTTTATAAGATTCAATTGCATAATATACTTTTTTTAGTATGGAGAATGTCTTCTTTAGATTTTAGATGTATTACTTAGATGTCATACTCTTCGTCAGTAAATCATCTACATATACTTCTACATTCAACCCCTTCTAGCCTTTGAGTATTTAGTTTATTTTTTATTAGGCATAACACCATAAATTTTTAAGGTAGTTGGCATACTTTGTAGTAGAATAACTCTTCTCATTTTATAAAAGTTATCTTTCCCAATTGATTTAATGTGATCTTATATGGTGGCACCCCAAGAAAATGTCAAAATGCTCATCATAGGGAAGTTGACTATTGATTTGATCGAAGCAAGATTATGGGGAGCAAGTAGTTGTTCTTAAGGCATATTGAATTTGGGTGAGTGAAATTTATGCTCTTCCTCCATTTATCATTCTAATTTTAAATCTTTTGTTTAATGTCTTCTGAGGCTGGCTTGCTCAGATACTTCTTCCCTTATTTCACCATTCCTTAATAAGTGTCTTTCTCAGTTTCCTTCTAGGGTTAGTTACAATAAAATTCTTAAAATTTTCTATCTCAATCAACTTTTTGAACAAATTTCTTAAAATTTATAATCTTTCATATCATATTCATGGTCCTTGTAGAATGAGTAGTACTTAAAAGTGTCTCTTAGGTATGCTTTCACTCTCATTAGTACTAGTCACTTAAAAAATAATTATTTTGAATGGCTCTGATAAGTTCAACCATTGATATTCTTGAAGCGGTGATGATTGAGTAATGATGGATTGCTACTCATAATAATATTTAGTTAGGATTAAACTTCTTCATTTTGGACGACATCAATGATTATAAAAGGCTTTTAGGCTAGTGAGTTCTCCCTTAATGATATGAATGATTTTTAATGTGTAGTTTCTATCTATTCTTTGAACTTTGGGATGTCTCTTAACATCATTTGTGACTTCGAGGAAGTCTTTTTTGTTGAGTATACGACTTGTGCATCTTACTATTTGATTTGATGATAGCAAATTTTAAATAGTGTATACTAATAATTTACTAAGTGTTCTTTGATTCATTTATCCACAACAAACATTACAATGATCATTATAAATGTTGGATATAGAAATACAATCAAGTATGCAAATCTCTAGATAAATATCCATAAGATATATGTCTTAGTTTGTAAGGTAACTTTTAGATTCAATGTATTGATTGAATATGATCATTCCCAAAACCTCAAAATAATACACATCATTCTAAAATAATTAAATAACTTACAATAGCATTTTGTAACTATGCTAAATTACATATTCATTTTATGTGGACACAAAATAAGCTCATATGCTTGATTTTATTTTTGTTATAATCATCTATTAGTTTACAATTTTATGATAATTCCCTATTAGCATATTTTCATATTATCAAGCTCTCTTTCTTGCATATACTTGTTTGCTTGCTGAAATTCAAATTACTTATGCTAACTAAATTTTGATTTTTCTAATTCCTTGATGAGGTTTAATTACACAAATATATAGATTTTTTCTCTTCATTTAAATGAAATATATTGTGTACAAATTAGATTTGTATTACTGTTAATTTTTTTTAATCCTTTCAAAATCTGATTATATATTTTGGATCCTAATTATATATTCAAAGTCTTTTTTTGTAATTGCTAAAATCATTTTTGATTTGGTGGAAATCTAGCTCTATTTTCTTGGAACCAAATTTTGTATTTGCTGAAATTAATCTTTACATTAGTTGAAATTTTATATTATAATTGGTAAACTATGAAATATTATATATATATATATATATATATATAAAAAAACTTGAAATTCTTTGGCCAAACTCTGAAATTTATTTTGCTGAAATTATTTTTGGAGAATTGTATTTGATTGAAATCATTTTTTATGAATGTATATTTACTAGAATTAAATAAATTTTTTTTTTGAAATTATCATTTATTCTTATTAGAATTGATAGTTATACTTGTTGAAATTAACATTCATTTTTTGTTAAAATTATCATTTATTTGAATCACCCCCTTGTCATTTTTGGATTACTATTCCATTAGCAAAATGAAATTGATGGGGGAAATAATATTCACCCATTTTTTAGGAGCAATTTAATGATGCTCTTATAGGACATCTCATGTGACTAATTTGGCTAGTTTTGTAGGGCATGAAGTATGAGATAGTGTGGATCATGACATAATCACAAATGAATAGCCAAAAGAGCTCATTCAACTCATAGTACTTAGATAACTCAGTTGTCTCATAATTTAATATGATGCAACTGACCTAAAATCTAAGATATGCATCATAATTATATGAAAGTTAGATCCTCCTCTAGAGTATGCTATTCGTTCAACTCAATTAGTGCATTTGGACTCAAAATATGCTTGATGGCTGTTGACCTCATTTTTAGAGTGAGTTCTCAACCCCATCCTCTTAGACTTAGAAATCTTCTAGACACTAAGATTTCTTAGTCATAAGACACATCTAGTGATTGGGTGAACACTTAACCTAAGCCTAGAGACTTAGAAGATTAATCATAAGATTAGGCTATGCCTTAAGGCTTAAGGAAATTACTTATCATATAGCCTAAGCCCAATATAGATACACTTTCTCAAATCAAACTCATATTCAAATCTCAAACCAAATCTCAAATTCAAATTCAAATTCCAAATTCATATCCCAAATTTGACTCCAAATGATTGAAACCCAAAATCAAATTCAAATCCTAAGACCCTTCCTAACATATATGACCCACCTTCATAAGCTTAGCCAAAATGTTCTTTAAATCAAATCAAATTCAATTGATTTCTTTATAAATCAATTATTTTCATTTATATTCACAAATATAAATGAAATCCATATTCGAATGATCAAAACTATATCCAAAATCAAATCCAAACTCAATCTAAGCCCTTTGAGATAATTCTTTGGACTTAGCCAAATTCCATCCAAATCAAGTTAAAACTAATGGATTTTCTCTCAAATCAATCAATTATTCAGTTATCTACCCAAATATAAATGAAACCTACAATCATCAAATCAAATTGAAGCCAACCCAAGTCAAACCCAACCTAGCTCTTTTGACTTGAAAATTTCAAATGAGCCAAAATTCCTTATACTTCAAATTGATTGATGTTGAATTTATATTTCAATCCAGAGCTCATATATAAGTTCAACTAAAATTGAATCAAACTAAAACTAAACCAATTAACCCACTTAGGTCCACTTGACCCAAAGTGACCTAAAGGACCCATTTGAGCCAACTTCCAATCCAACGCAAATTGGATTGAACCAAGCTCACCAAAACCTTTCATGATTGATTGTTGAATGAATGATCAATTGCAATCAATTGGTCAAACCAAGTCAACTTAGTCATTTGACCAAGTCACCAAAAAACCAAAACTAGCCAAAACTCATCCTACATCAAATTGATTGAAACCAATGATTTGAATCAACCCAAAATCAATATTTAAATATGACTTGACCAATTAAGCCAAGCCCAATTGGCCATTGATCCAAGTTGACCCAAATTAGCCTAAAGGACCAAATTGGTCAAATCATGATCTAACCCAAATTGATTGCAATCAAACTCAAGTTCATTCCAAATTGATTATTGAACTTGACCAAAGCCATACTAAACCCAATTTGATCAATTGACCAAAGCCATTTAGAAATTCTAAAGGGTCAATTTGACCTAAATCAAATAAATCCAAATTGATTCAAACCAAAGACCACATTCATCTTCAATTAGCCAATTGAACATAAATCAATCCATAACCAAAGCCAATTCGACCAATTTTGGTCAAATTGATCAACTTGACCCATTTGATTCCAAATGAGCCAAAATCAGTTCTAAGCTAAATTAAATCAAATTGATCATACCAAAACTCTTCAAATTATCATTTGAACCTAACCTAAGCCTTGGTTTGATCCAATTTGACCAATTGGTCAACCTAACCTGATATGACCCAATGTGACCCATATGACCCAAATTGGGCAAAAATTGAAATCAAGTCATGCCCCATTGGGAGCTAATTAAACCCGACCCAAACCCATTTGAGATAAGGCCAAAATCAACCCAATCTAATTAAATCACTCATGGGTCCTTCCTCACATAGGATTCCACCCAATTTATTTAATTCTCCTCATCACATGCATTCAACCCCCCCCCATCTGTGGCATTCAATAGAGCTCATCATATGATAGCAAGAGAGGACTTTGGTTAATCAATCCATCATCCATCCCAACCATCCCAAGCAAAATGACAACACTTTGGAGCCAATTAATTCAAAAAAATAAGGATTTTTGGCCACTATTAAAGGAGGGGGAAATGAGCTTCATTCATCTTCCTCCTACCACTATTCAGCCCTCAAGAGCTCTCCAAAATAATGAACAACCATTTTCCCATCTCCCTTAAGCTAGAAACATCAATACTGGGTTGATTTCGGTGAGAAAATAGCAATCATCGAAATATACATCATTCCGAAGTGAAGGTGAAGGTACACTCATTCCAAAGCTTTCTCTTGCACCTAGAAGCTCGCTCGGATCTTCATCGTTGCCGAAAACCATCCCCAGTGAGGTAATCTTCAAAAACTCGTGGTCGACCTTAGAATTTCTTTTTTTTGTAATGATTTTCTTGTGATTTTAGAAATTTCCTTTAGATAAATCTCGTATTTTTCATTTTATTTGATCCCAATATGAAGTAGAATTTTTTCGGAGAATATTGACGTGAAAATGAGCTCAATTGGACCTTATTTAGATTTTGCATTTTTCCGCCATCTTTGCGGCGTGTCCGATCCCGTTCGTGGATTGATGGCAATCGCGTGAACTCCGCCCTTCACACATAGAACACGCGATCTGCTCTTTGATCCTGCAGATTGGACCTAGACCGTTTGATCCGCGATTGGATGGTCTCGATCAAATCGCCTGCTTTTCCCGTGATCGCTTTCGCTACCGACGCAAAGACCGCGAGCCATGACCGATCATGGCACCAGGATGTATTCTCGCTGCCATGTGGCACCGTCTTCCGATGTGGAAAATCACTTATTTTATGATTTTTTTAAAAATTATTTAAGTTTTTTGAAACTTTGAAAATTCATAAAAAAAAAATAAAATACTTAGCGAAAAATTACAAATAAGGCTCGTTGGATTTGGCTTTTTAAGAGGAATCCAAAGAACCAAAAATATCTAAATTCCAATGAATGGTTTGAGCTTAATTTAGGTTTAAATAAAAATAAAGTTTCATTAATTACTCTAAAAATATAAGTTGGATTGCATTGAAATTTTCAGAGATTAAAACTAAAGTTAAAGCACACCTATGATAAAAATGTCAAGTAAAAAAGACTTCTCGACTGGGAGAAATTAATTTTTGAAGTTCATATTGTCTATTTTAATAAAATAAATCAAATAAAAATCTAGAAATTTACAAAAATCTTCAAAATGGCTTAAATCACAAAACATTTAAGATCAAAAAAAATAATAATAATATGATCTTAAAGTTTAATGAACCTACAATATTTAGGTTAAAATTTAATAAAATTAAGAATTAATTAAAATAAATTCATAATAATCTAATAAATTAAAATCAGAAATGTAATAACACTTAAGTAATCATTAATCAAACCTCAAATCAGAAAAAATATTATATAATCCTCAGAGGAAATTAAATTAAATATGATTAAACTTATTTAAGTTAATAAAACTTAATTAAATGATTAAATCTTAAATCAAACTTAAAATTAAACAAATCTAGGAAACTTTAACATGGGTCAAACCTATACTAAGCATGAAATCTTAATCATATGAAACTCCTTAATGAATATAAATAAACTAAAACTAATTAATCATTAAGTAAACTAAAAAGTTAAATTAATTATAAACCAATAACATTCTATATTAATCAAACCAAACTAAACCAAATGAAGCTAAAGTGAACTTAATTAATTTAATATCTAAATCAATCCATTTTGAATAAGAGAGTTACTCAACCATTAAATATTTCAATCTAATAACTAAATCAAACATGTTAGTGAAATTAAACAAACATAATAAATGAATCAAATTAAATAAAACTCTAATCATAAATAATCAAACTTAATGGAAATAAAATAAATAGTTAATTCACTTAATAAAAATGATGGTAATAACAATAATCCTTTAATCAAATCAAACTTAAGTAAAACACTTAACTAAATTAAATCACTCACATGAGAAAAAAGTCATTAATTAAATAAATCTTTGATTAATCCAATAATTCAAAATTTAATTATTAATCAAACCAAATTAATCAAACATCTAATTAATGCAAACTTAATGAATTAATCCATCATCTTAATGAATCAAATTAATTTAAATAAATTACATTAAATCTAACTCTTAAATTAAGCTTAAATCAAACCCCAAATTAAATTTAATAATTAATCACACCCTCAAGTAAACTAATTAAAATCAAATTAATCATATTAAACTTAAGCTTAATCAAACATAAATGCAATTAAATACCAATCAAATCTTAAATTAAACATAAATTATTAAGTCATTAATTACATCATTAATCTAAATAAATATAAAACCAAATTAAAAATTAAATAAATCTTTATTTAATTTAATAATTAACTTAAACACACTTCTTAATTAAACTAATTACCCTTAAGCTAATCTAATTGAATAAACGCCTAATTAATGTAAACTTAATGAATTAATCCATCATCTTAATAAACCAAATTAGCATTTTAAATTAAATTTAAATCAAACACTTAATTAATCTACTAATTAATTTGATCACACATCTTAAATAAGCTAATTAAGTCAATCAAATTAATCATATTAAACTTAAACTTAATCAAACATAAATGTAATTAAATACTAATCAAAATCTAAATTAAACCTAAATTATTAAGTCATTAATTACATCATTAACCTAAACAAATATGAAATCAAATTGAAAATTAAACAAATCTTTATAATTAAGATAAATACACTTCTTAATTAAACTAATTACATAATCACATTGAACCTAAGCAAACTCATAGACTAATAAAGCTAATCAAATCAAATTAAATCAAATTAAATTAAATTAAGAAAGACTCTCATCAATTTAATATGTAATCAAATCAAATCTCATTCAACCTACTTAAATAAGATAAACTAATTAGTTATCCAATGTATGAAATCAAAATACAGACCAAACTTTGATAAACATGACAAATGGATGAGATTAAAAATAAAATTCTAATTACAAAGAATCAAACTCAATTAAAATCAAAATAAAATCTCAATCTAATCCAATCAAACTACAAATAAATGAACCATAATCAAATCAAACATAAAATTAAGATAACCATAATCAAAAAGAATAATTATATATTAATTTAAAGGGATATTGAATTATCAAGATTTAATTAAACTAAAATATCTAATCTAAAATTAATAAATCAAAAACACATGGATTTAAACAAACTTAAACTTCATTAGAGATAAAGGATATTGAATTATCAAGATTTAAATAAATCAACACATTTAATCTAAAATTAACCAATTAAATGCATGAAATTAAACAAACTCAAATTCTAAAATCTAAATCAAATCAAATAAATTACACAAATTCAAATGGGCTAATTAAGATATTTAAGGACCTTAGTTAGACTTTTTAGGAGTTAGGATGTAGAATAGGGTGAGTTATGTCTACAAATAAAATTCATTCTACTCTTCATTCTTGAAAACTTAAACATCATTTTAACCAAATAAAAGTGAAATAAAAAATGAAAAACAAATCATTAAATCATTTAAATTGAAATCACCCAAAGGTAAAATTTAAACAAATTCAAACTCCAAATTGAAACTTGAACAAAAGAAGCCTAGTAAGCCTTAATCACACACACTAGAATATTAAGTCACCACTTATAGTGCTAAGTTAGGGCATTGTATGTACGATGTTATGTTTTATTTTGTGATGTAATATTTTAGACTGAATGTTTGAGTGTATGCCTTGTAGACTAAATGATAGGCTGTAATTAACCTAATCATATTTTGGGTGTTCTAAGTCGTAAAAAAATATAAATGCATTTTCTGTATGTTCCTTACCCTTTAAGCATAACTCATGTTAGATAGTGGGCTTGTTACCCATGTGGTGCTAAGTCCAAATTATTCATATAAGCGGTTGTATGGAGTGTTTAGCTAACATTTGTTTTACAAGTATAGCTAGATTTACTTTTCCTATTTTTAATGTAATTTTGCATTAGAAATTAGGATTAATATTATGGGAGATTAGGATGAGCAGTGGCCAGAAGGCTTAGTCCCTAGGGTGCCTTGTGATGCCTTTGGAGCAAATCAAATAATAAGGAAGAGAAGGAATAAATGAAGAAAAGAAGACCCCTACAACATGTATTATTTTTTGTAATGTATATAAGTAGAGCGGCCACCCATCTTTTTTTTCTCTTTTATGTACGGTGACCCAGACTAGTCTGTTTATTCTTTATAGTCTATAAAATTGTTTGATGTCATGTTTATATTACGCACTAGAATTGCATGCTTATTCTAGTTTCTTCACGTTTGATATTTGAATGTGTGGCCTAGATGTGATAGGCTCTTAGGATAAAATTAATTTTTCTATCCCAATTAATAACTCATAGTTAAATTTTAAAAATAATTCATAACCTCACATAAAAGCCTAGGAATTAAATCAAGATAACAAAATATTTAGCAACCCCTTAACTATATGATTATATATATAACATCATGCATGCCATAATTTTCCACTCCTATTAAGATCGAGCTTCCTTCTGTGCTAGAGAATAAAGGCTTAACTTATGAGAGCCTTTGATGGAAGAACATCCCTTTCTCTCTTGATTTGGCCCATAATCAAGTTCTCATGCATTTAGACATACAAAATCCCATAGCCTATGTCAAAACAAAGAGTCCAAAAGAATCAAATATATTTGATAAAATTTGTATTAGGTTAAGTCATGAATTCATACCATTAGTCTCTTAGGGAGCGAATTTAAGACTTAGTTTCCTCTCTAAATAAATAACAGTCGAGCCATCTTACAAAGCATAAGACTTGTCTACATGGATTTAAATCATAGGAGGAGTTAGGGTCCACCCGATAATAAGTTTAGAAGGTGGTTTACTCTTAGAGGTAAATCATATACCCATTTTATTTAGATTTAGTCGCTTAACCTCAGATCCGAGGTAGCTATTTCCTGATTACATATAAATCCTCACCTCTTAGCATTTTCACAATCTTATGTTATGGATTATAAGTCTAGTTTTTAATAAAATATAACTCAAACAATTAACTCTCTTCAATTTCAAAAATATAAATCCCAACTATAGGATAGATTGGATTGCTAACTAGGATTCTGTTTGTTTAAAAATTTATATTATAGGAAGTCGCCTTTCAAATCTGTTGGTTAGAAAAGAAAGAAGAGACCTTATAGAAATCCATCTTTTTAGCATGCTACGCAGATCCATAGATGTATTTATTCAAATGACTGGGTACATCATCAAGAAAATAGTATACTATCTTGACAGACAGAAGTGACTATCCTTTAATGGACCTAATCACCTCAATAAAGACTCATAAGGATGATGGGTCTGCATATGTACCAGAGATTCTTCCCCTACTTTACATGAAAAAGTGAAGTATAATTTATTTTAAACTGGGTTCATTAACTTTCCTACAGGGGCAAGCCCCCATAGTTAATTACATCCTAAAGGACGGGATCCCTTAGAAAAACTCTCGATTAAGGTAAATGATCATTGTCTTTGAAGATTTCAATAAGGAGGACTATCAATCGATTAATTTATTTTTGAAGATAAAATGGGATTGATCAAAAGAGGGAGTTATTATCAAAGCCAAAATGAAAGTAGGAGATGCTCACATCTAAATCTAGCGAGCATCTCAAACTATCCTATAGTTGGGCTTTACATTTTTTAAATTAATTTAGTTTGTTTGAGTTACATTTTTTATTAGAAATTTAGGACTTAAGATTCCTTAACACAAGATTAAAGAAATGTTTAAGAGGTGAGGAATTATGCTTATAGCACACAAAGGGGAGAAACAATCTCAAAACCTAAATCTAGGGAGCTTCGATGAGGGCCGGAAGCACAACCCAAATCTAAGGCAAAAGTGGGTAATTGGTTTGCCTTCACAAGAAAGGACAAACAACTCGACAACTTGAACTTACAACCCGGATTTTAAATAAATTAAATTATTAATTAAGAAATTCATTATTATGGGGGTCTTCAAGCTTTATTCTTCTTTCTTCTCTTCCTCTTTCTTCTTATTCTTTTGGTTCCTCCTTTGGAAGGTTGGAAGGTGGATGCTCCAAGGCTTCACATGGTGCATAAGATAGGATATTATGACCAATGTTCATCCTAATCCCCATAATAATTATTCCAAAATTCTAATTATATAAATTTTTTACATGAAAAGGAAAAGCAAAAATCTAACTAACACATGCAAAATAAAGGTTAGCTAAAATAAGCCACACAAAATCTCAAGCATGTATATTGGACTTATCACCCCACAGATGGGTGACTAAGTCCACTATGGATTATGCTTGAGGGGTATAAAGCAGTAGCAAAAGCATTTATATTTTATTTATGATAACATTTAAACTTCAATCCCAGAAAAATGTTAGACTAGAGCGTCCCCACCATTCATTCTACTAGTATACACCCTAACATCCAGTCTAAAACTACATCACAAAATAAAATAAATATCAAACCATGTACCGACCTAACCTAAGGCTAGAAGTGGTGACTTAGGCTAAGGTGTGTGCTTTGAAGGTTTTTTGGCATGCTTAGCTATGGCTTTATGTTCAAATTTTCTAAGTGTGAAGAACAAGTTCAACTTAGAGGAGGGTTTCATTTAAGTTGTTTAAGTATTCTGGGTTGATTTTATTTCATATTTTGATTTGGTTTAAGTGAACCCTATAATTAATTACTAGGTTATGAAGAGAGGGAAAGAGAAGGGAGCTTCTCTTTCCTTCCTAACCTAAGTAATTTTTAAAGTAGTTCATATTTTTAGTTCTATTTAGGTGAATATTTTGATTAAATCTTTTAATTAATCCTAAGTTTAGATAAACCCTAAACATACCTATTCAAAAAGAAAGGCATTTTAAGATTAAATAAAATGAATCAAAATTCACATAACACACATTACTTCATTTTTTTCCCAACATATATAACATGCATATGGATGGACCTAAGCATATCTATACATGAAAATGAGGTGTATTAGACACTTTATGATGCATGCTAAGTAATCCATTTAAGGAAATTTAGAAATTGAATATGCATGATTTTTCTTAAGTAGAAAAAATTTTTCCTTATCCAAATTTTCACATACACATGTAAGAAAGGCACAAGTGAGTATTAACCATTGTAGGAGTACAAGAAGACCTACTTAGGCTAAGCCTTACAACCTCGGGTTATCAGGACACTTTCTTAAATACAAACATATGTATAAAAGAAAGGAAATATAAAGGAGAATGCAAAAATTGTTTAATGGATTCATTTTGTTTTATGCAATTTATATATACAAGCATAGGTAAACCTTCTTAAGTGATAGCATAGGGATGAATAGGGCATGAAATTAAGTAAGTGTTGGGTTCTTTTCAAATGAACCCCACATCTTACCAACTCTATTCAAACTATAAGAAAAGAAGGAAACCTATGCTAAGCATACCTTTATAATCTAATGACTCATAATTAAAGTAAAGCACTTTAGATTTAGTATTTGATTTATATGTTTTAAAAATAATTTATATTTAGTAGTGATAATAGCCACTCATATTTCTACTTTAGCCAACACATGCAAATTTGACATAAAGTAAATAATTTTATTTTAAAATTTGAATTTCAAAATCATGAATGCATCACATCATTGTTGAGAAAGATCCAAAGTAATGAAAGCATGTAAAATAAATTCACACTTAAATCTAAGACATTCTTATGGAATAAGAAAATTTAGAATAAATCAAAGTGAATTCAAAGTGATTTTTGTTTAGTTTGAAGTTTGATTTAATTTTGAAAAGGAGAGATGAGTTTCTGTTCCTAACCCATTCCCACAAGTGTTTGATATTTTTGTTTAATTTTTAAACAATTAGATCCATTTTTATGCATTGATTAGGTATGAGGTAAGTGACTTAATTAACCCACCATAAGAATTAACTAAATAATTATGAGCCAATAAGATGACATAAAACTCACAAGAAATTTAAATTTACAATGCACCTAATAATGAAAGGCCTAATGCAATTTAAACAATTAAAGTTAATTAAGCTAAGGGGTTTAGCTTAAGTAATTTAAAAACACCCTTTCACACTTATGAATAGGGTTTTGATTTTCTTAATTGAACTTAGAATATTAAACACCTAAGCATCTACCCAAGGTATATTAATTAAGTTTTGAAACTTTTTAGAAATTTTAAATTGATTAAGGGATAATTCATGAATTAACCCTTAATTAAGAGGAGATTAAGGAGAGAGGAGGGGGTTTAGGAATAACTTGGGGGAAATGACTAATATTATTTCATAAACCTCCTACTTACTAGATCTGACCTTAATCAACCCTAAGCATAGGGTAACACCACTAATCATACCCTAATTATGCTTAATTACATGAGAAGGGTAATTAAGAAAACTATATGCAATTACTCTAATCAAGTTTTTAATAAATATTAAGAAAATTAGGGAGGTAGAGGTCATCCCCTAAAACTTATCCAAGAAATTTTGGATTAATCAGAGGCCTAATCAAAAAGTAATTAGCAAACTACACTTTTCAATAAAATCCAAATTCAGAGAAAAGCATAATTCAAAACTCATCAAAATTAATTTTAAAATGTTTCAGGTTTAATTATCTATCCATAATATTTTATTTCACATTTTATATTTTTTTATCAAGAGTTATGAATTTTTGAAGTTCTCTAAGTGAATTAAGAATTAATTAATAAATTTTATTAATCCCTAACTAATCGGCTCACATGTGGCAGCGTGGTGGCGCTTTACATTCGCCATTGAGAGGTAACTTAAGTTGTCACCTCAGGGATGGTGATGCAGCTTTAATCCTCTACCGATTAAGATTGGGGCTGATTCTCCACATTTTAAAATGGATAAATTGATTTCTAAACTTGCTAAATAATCTCAGCCATCCATCTAAAATGCTCAGATGGATGATTTAGATCAGCCAAGTTCTTCCCCTTGATCAACAGAGATCATCCATGATCAAGGGGAAGATCCAAGCTAGATGTAGCATGGAATCAAACCAAATTCAACCCACACCATCTAAAGGCAGGCGATAAATCCACGTCAAAAATTGATGGGGTGAAAATTTCTTCACAAAGCTCCACACCACATTGAGTTTAGTAATAAAATCCCATACCGGAGGTGATCACCAGCTGATTCCTTGGACAAGCTTTGTCAGTTTGAGAACCTTCTTGAAGTTTGGAGCACTTGAGATGAAGTGGATCAATGTATGGACCAACTCCTCCTTGCTTGAGCTTTGACTTTGATTCAATTTGATCCTTCCTTGTTGTGGGAACTTCAATAGAAGCTTAGGTGCACTCGACTTAGCTAGATGTGCAAGAGCAATTGAAGGAAATTGGTGAGGAAGAAATTAATGGATTGAGCTCCCATTTTTGCACTTTGCAAAAAGAAATGAAATTCTAATCCTCTCTAGAAACTTGGGGTGCTCTCGGTGATTACTTTGAGTTTCTATTGATAGATGGCAGTGAATTGAATTGAATTGAGTATATCTCCCCTTGAAGGATCGACTAATGTCTTACCATTTTGATCCAATTGATCATGGGAGGTTTGATCTATTTTAGTGTGCACATGGTCAATTTTATCCAAGAGTGATTGCCAACCTCCCATGTGCCTTAATTTGAGCTTAAGAGGGAGTTTGAAAATTCAATTTTGAGCTAGGGGGTCGGGTTTGGCCTAGGGACCAAATGGGCTGACCCAGACCTATTGGGTTGGGTGCACCACTCATGACTAAGTCCTCTTGAGCTTTTAGGAAAGCCTCAAGTGAATGTGAAGAGGGTATGACCAAATAACCCACGAGTTAGGCCAAAATTTGTTCTATGTCCTAGGGGTAGAATGGTCATTTTGCTATTTTTACACTTTGGACATGTTGGGTATGTGGAGAAACTAGGTTTGGCCAAGTTTCAATGGATTTGGAATCCATTTGATAGGGTTTGGCTCACGTTGACTCATTTAGGTCAGAATGGGTCATCTTGGGTCAAGTTGACCAATTGGTCAAATTGGGTCAAACCAAGGATTGGGTCAAGTTCATATGACCATTTAAAATGTTTTAGTGGCTTAGGTTTGATTCAATTTGGTATATATTTAGTTTTGGCTCATATGACTTCATTTAGGTCAAATGGGTCAAGCTGACTTATTTGACTCATTTGACCTATTTGAGGTAGGCCAAGGATAGGTTTAGGTTTGGTTAGTCATATGGAGTGGTATCTTTGTTTCCAATCAATTTGGGTTAAGTTCAATTTTGGCTCAACATGACCTTTAGGTCATGTTGGGTCTAAGTCAATTGGGCTGTTGGGTCTAGTTGGCCATTGAGGCTTTGGTCAAGTTTCACAAGTGATTTGGAATGAACTTGACCCATTGGTTTCAATCAATTTGGCTTAGATCAAGTTTTGACACATTTTGGTCCTTTAGGTCAAAATGGGTAACTTTGGTCAAGTGACCAATTGGGCTGGTTAGCTCAAATGTTGGCTTGGTCAAGTTCAAACATAAGTCATGAGTGAACTTAGATGAATGGTTTCAATCAATTTGACCTATGGTGAAATTTGGCTATGTTAAGTTTCATTTTGGGTTAAGTGTTGACTTGGTCAACCCTTAGGTTTGACTTGGTTTGACCCAATTTGATTGATTGATCATCCCATGATGATTGTTGATCATGATGAGAGAGATATATGAGTTTGGTTCAATCCAATTTGGTTAGGATCAAAATTTGGCTCAGAAGGATACTTTTAGGTCACTTTGGGTAAAGTGAGCCTAAATGGGTCAAATGGCTTGGTCAAAGCTTGATTTGAAGTTGGTTGATCTTGTATATGGACACATGATTGAAATATAAATCCATTTACAAGTGGTTTGAAGTCAAATGGGTTTTGATCCATTTGAAAATTTCATATTCAAAGGAAGAATATGAAGGCTTTGAGTTTTGATTTTTTTGATTGTTTGATTGTTTGATTGGATTTATATATGAGCTCATGATTATAGGGTTGATTGAACCATGAGAGAAAATCAAGAGTTTGGCTTGATTTGAAATGATTTAGCTAAGTTCAAGACTTGAAAGGCTTAGATTGGATTTTGAGTTGATTTGAGTTTAATTTTTGGAATTGGTTTTGATTGTTTGAATTTATATTTCATTTATATATGTGAATATAAATGATAATATAAATTGATGATGAGAAAATTTTAAGGATTTGAAGTGGTTTAATCATGATTTAGGTTAAATCCATTAAAGGAATTTAAAAGATTTAAGGAGATTTTTAATTTGAAATTTAATTTTTGAATTGGATTGGATTGATTTATATTTATATTTTATTTATATATGAGAATATAAATGAGAATATAAATAAGTTTTTTTTGAGAAAATCCCAAGGGTTTGAGTAGGTTTGATCATGATTTAGGTTAAATCCATTAAAGGAAATTTAAAGGATTTAAGGGAATTTTTAAATTGAAATTTAATTTGCAGACTTGATTTGATTGATTTATATTTATATTTCATTTATATATGTGAATATAAATGAGTATATAAATGAGTTTTGAGAAAATCTCATGACTTTGAATGGGTTTGATCATGATTTAAGTTAAATCCATTAAAGGGAATTTAAAGGATTTAAGAAAAATTTCATGAATTGATTTTGGAATTTTGAGTTTAATTTGATGGGTTTGAATTTATATTATATATATATATATATATATATATATATATATATATATATATATAAATATAAAATATATATATCATATAAATATCATATAAATGATATAAGAGGTATGAGAAAATCTTCAAAGATTTGAATAGCTTTGATCAAGATTTTGGTTAAGTCCTTAAGGGAAAATTAAGGGCTTTAAGAGAAATTTCATGAATTGATTTTGAAATTTTAGTTTAATTGGATTGATTTGAATTTATATTTCATTTATATATGTGAACATAAATGAGAATATAAATGGATTATGAGAAAATCTCAAAGGTTTAAATATGTTTGAATCATGATTTTGGTTAAGTCCTTAAGGAAAAATTAAGGACTTAGCAAAATTTGGACTTAAAAATTTTTGATGGATTTTGATCATGAGTTTCAATCATAGATTTCAATCATGGATTTTAATCATGTGGAGTTGATTTGGATTTGAAGGAAATCAAATAAAATTGATTTGGAGTTTGACTTGAAAGAAGGAAAGTGAGGAATGGTTTAAGCAAAAGGGTGGGAAGTTTTCCTAACACCTATAAGGCATGACCTATTCATATGGCTAACTTTTCTAAATCTCTAAGGCTAGGTTGGAGTATCCACCTAATCACTAGATGTGTCTTAAGATTAAGGGATTCTTAAAGTCTATGAGGAGTCCTATGTCTAAGATGGAGGGGTTGAGAGCTCATTCTAAAAATGATGTCAACGGCTTCCTAGCATCATGAGCATTCCTTATTTATCTCCTTTGGTGTCGCTAATAACTCTCTCATTTTGATCCATCCCATTTAATTTTCCAACATAACCAATCCTTTGATAGTCTTGCCTTAAATTCTTTGGAGACTTTAATTCTTTCTTTAATCAAGTATTCCTAAGAGATTTTATTCCTTTGAATGTAATTAATTATGGGGGCATGCCTCCATAGAGAACTTAACGAACCCATCTTAAAATAAACCTTACTTTACTTTTTCATGTAAGGTAGGGGAAAGATCTATGGTAGATTCGAAGACCCATTATATCTTAGGAATCCTTATTAGATGATTAGGTCCATTATAGGGTGGTGATTTCTATCTTTCGAGATAGTACATCATTCCTTAATGTCATACCCGATCACTTCAATAAGTATCTATGATTCCACATCTCAAAAATAAACACCAATTTTTTGGCATTTCTGAGGATGGTTCCTCTCTCCATCTTTAGTAGACAAATATTGTCTTCAAGAATTGATAGTGGACTTATATTTTATATAGGCCTGAGACTATCATTCTTTCCGTTGGCACTTAGCTCATTTCATCCTTAAGCAAAGCTCGCCAACATCCTTTAAGTTTTAGGACCTCACTCTGTGTAGGTCTTAAAATCCTTATTAGGTTCCCCCAATAGGTGAAAATTAAAATTAATCAAACAAAGGAGATGACCAAAATTAATAACCTCTTCACCATCCTGATGGTGAGGCAAGGTTAATCCTATGAAGAACAAGAAAATAAAATCCTTCTGTAAAATAACATGTTTTTCCAAAAGCACTTTTTCAAAATCCACATTATAAGAGATCTTTATACAAAAATTTGTAAGAAATTTTCAAAAAGGCACAAAACACATATAACCAAATCTCGTTTAACAAATCCTATGATCGTTACATGGTGGTTCTTTTCAAAATCAAAATCAACCATTTTTTAATGTCTTTTCAAAAGCACGTTTTCTTTGGAAATAGCTATCCCTATCCCACACACTCAAATTTGTTGGATGGAGATTCTATTTTCAAATAAAATAATGATATAAAATTTAAAATCCACTTAGCATACTTTACATGTGTTAGAGTTAAAGTTTTCTCTTTTTTGAAAAGCAATAAATCATACACACACAAAAGAGAAGTCAAGACATATTTGAACCCCCCACTTGACATACCCAAATTTGTTAAATGAGAGTTTCCCTTCCCTTGGAGAAGGTAAAGTAGATTGAATTCTATTTGACACCATTTGCATTTGTCTGATAGAACTCCTTCTTGCCAAAGTCTTGGACTTCAAGACACATTTGGAGCTCATTTGACATGTCCAAGTATGTCAAATGAGAACCATTTTTTTGAAAATCATAAGATCAAATTGAACTCCATTTAACATACCTAAGTTTGTTAAATAAGTTCTTTTCTTTCAAAATCATAAACACATTTGACTTTCACTTAACATACCAAATTTGTTAAGTGAGAGTTCATTTTCAAAATCATCAACACATTTGACTTTCACTTAACATACCAAATTTGTTAAGTGAGAGTTTTATTTTTAAAATCATAAACACATTTGACTTTCACTTAACATACCAAATTTGTTCAATGAGAGTTTCATTTTCAAAATCATAAACACATTAGACTTTCACTTAACATACCAAATTTATTAAGTGAGAGTCTCATTTTTAAAATCATAAACACATTTGACTTTCACTTAACATACCAAATTTGTTAAGTGATGGTCTTTTTTTCAACACACATTTGATCCCTATTTTAACACACCAAATTTGTTAAATAAGGATCCAATTTTTTATGTCAAACCAATTTTGAGCTTTCACTTAATATACCAAATTTGTTAAGTGAGAGCCTCATTCTTAAAAAAAAAAAAAAAAGAAAAATAAAATAAACATATCTCAAACACATTTGGGGTTTTCACTCAACATAACCAAACTTGTTAAGTGGAACTCACATTTTCAAAGAAAAGTAAATTTATCTCACAATCACATTTGGCTTTCACTTAACATACCAAATTTGTTAAGTGAAAGTCTCATCTTCAAGCACAAATCAAACATATGTGGCCCCTACTTAACATACCAAATTTATTAAGTAAGAAGCCCCATTTTTCAAACCAAAATATCAGACAAACAAATTTTCGTAAGCAAAGACATTCTACAAAATTTTTTAAACACACAATCACAACCCCTTCTTAGCATACTCAAATTTGCTACGTAAAGGTTCTTTCAAATCATCAATATTTTCAAACAAGATGCACAAATTATAAATATCTCCAAGAAAATCTCTCCTCAAATTTTAGAACCCCACCCAACCTACCTAAATCGGTTGAGTATGGGTTATAAATCAAAATCAAATGGCAAAGACTCTCCTCAATATCCAAATCTCTAATGAACCCCACTTAGCATATTTGAATTATTGAGTGTGGGTTCAAAACTCAAACTTACATTGCTGGAATAAATATCAAGGCAAAATGTGATACAAGTTATATTTCAATAAATGCATAGTGCTTCAATTAGTCGGTCGGTATTTTGTAGTTAGCTATGGCCTCTCGAAGTTTGTTTTCACCTTTTTCGTTCGGGATGGATTTGGCCTTGGATGCCTCCCTTACTCCACCCATCTAGTGTTCTTTGGCCGAGGATTTGAGGGAGCCCGCATCACTTGCGAGGGGGCGACCCTCATTATTGTTAGTCGGGACAAAGTGGATAGGCAGAAGCTAGTCATTCGGATCGACCTACCTTTTGACACTAAGTATCCTTCCCTGAAGAGGAAGACAATTGAGGTTTTTCTAGTCAGTCCAGTTCCTACTCAGTCAGTTGTTCCCATAGCCGCTTGGGTGCATGCTAACACCTCCTCAATGGTCCCCCCTAAGGGGATGGCTATTCTGGATTCAGAGATAGCCTCCCCTACCTTCAAGGTAGGATCTAGCTCTCACACTACCTTGCTCCATACCCGTCGCTCCATGTGTGCAAGATCAAGCGGCTGAAGCGTGTCACCCAAGAGATGGATGCCACTTCCCACATTGCAGAGAAAGGTTCCCCCCATGAGGTTTCCTCGTTGCTGACTAGCAGCCAGTTCCACCCCCTCTCAACATTAGATGGAGAGGAGGACTATCAGAGGATAGCTGTATTACCTCCACCTCCATACATGAGGCTTGGCTAGGATAGGAAAGTCCTATGCGGTCTCTATGATTATGAGTAGCAAAGTACGGATGAAATGCTACATTATTTGACTTGAGATCTATCATCCCCAGGAGTGTTACCAGATGCATTCGTAGTGATAGAGCATCAAAGGCACAGGTAGTAGTTATCGAGGAACAAAGGGCGATAAGGTTTGCGGTGATCTTGGCCGCTCTGGTCGATTTTCCTTATCGCCACCATGGTTGACTTGATATTATAGTCATGAACCACCGGTCATGAAAAGCCCCGGTGAGGGTAGAGCTAGTGTTATCTCCACAACACTAATCCACTCTTTGCCCACCATCACTGTTGTCCCACCATCCACCGTATATAAAGGCACAAAGATAACAGGAGAAGAAAGCCCCATTGGTGATCCGGTATCCAAAGGATCCCCATCTACTCCACCAACTAAGGTGAGGGTTCCCCTACTCGACCTCCTACTTCAGTCTTGGTGTAGAAGGAGTGGCGACCCCGCAGCATCATGGTCTCACCACCACAACCACCACCATTAGAGATAGTAACAGCAGCAGCTGTTGAAGGGGAAGGGGACAATTCTACAATCCCAATGGAGGTGGATCTCCCTAGGGATACTGCTCCACCCATGAGCAGCCACGAGCATGTATCTTCCAGCAGTCATGACCCTCTCAGAGCTAGCACTCCAGTGATAGGCAGTGTTAAGTGCATCTCCATCAGTGAGCACAACCCCTCCACCAATCAGCAGTGCATATTTGCACCAACACAGTTAGATCATTCCCTAGATGAGATTCTAGAATAATACTTTATAGAAAAGAGAGAGCTTCTAGAGAGTGACCGATTAGATTGTGAGGAGGAAAATGTCAGCTTTGATCCATATGAGGATGATCTCCTTAAAGATTCGGTCGAGTCCACATGGTCAATACTAGGAGCTCCTTTCATAGAGATCAACATAGTCAAGAAGGTATTGGGGTTGAGAAAGATGACGTCGTCCATTCAACCCAACACCTTATCAATAGCTTAAATAGAAGGATGATCAAATCAACCGATGGAGAAGCCGATGAAATACTTGTTAGTAGCCCTCAATGCACTTCATAACTATGCCTCAGTACCACAACATATACTGATAGAGATAGATCATCCTGAGTTAGCGCATGTCCTAGATTAGCCCAAAAATACTTCTCCAGTAGATCGGGACAGTGGTAGCTTACGTAGGAAGGTGGTGGACAACACCTCCATGCAAGAAAAAAGATATCAAGCAGTTGGTGGAGCAACAAGTGAAGGATGCATTGAAGAAAACCCGAGGTGGATCATCTATTCAAAGGGTAGACCTACCTGAGGAATTTGATGGTGCTTATCCTAAGGGTTTTGTGCCTCCTTCCTTCAAAATTTTTTGGATAGGAACCATTGTTGACACATAGCACACTTAGCGGATGTTGCAATCTGGTGTGCGATGATGAGCTCTTATTTTGTCTCTTCATCAGTAGTTTGACAGGCATCATATTTGATTGGTACATTGAACTACCCAATGGTTGAGTGATGATATTTGTTGAGTTAGAGTAGCTCTTCATTAAAAGATTTGCTGAAGCTCAACAAAGGGTAACTGTGGGCGATCTGTTGTAGCTCAACAACACCCCGATGAGTCCCTTATTGATTACATTCTTAGATGGTGCAATTATGTATGAAATATGAACCACAGCTATCTAAACAACATGACATTGAAATTTTACTCAAGAATATTCATGGCCCGGTCACCTTCATGCTTAAAGGGTTCACCATTAAGATATTTGACAAATTAATCAACAAGATGGCTACGCAGGAGAGTCAAATAGTTACCTTTCTAAGATCAACAATCCCAAGTAAAACATTTGAGAAAAAAGCCGAGTAGTCCGGTTGACAAGGGAAGCGACGGCCGAGTTCAAATTTACACTTGAATCTGATAGCCTCCTCTATCACCTACTCTTGCCGATAGATGAATAAGTCATATTCATTCAAGAGGGAGGTAGTTAAAAAGATCTTTAAGAATCTTTTAAAGAAACCTGACTTTCAGTTACCTGAGCCAAAAAGATCAGAAGATGTGGACAAGATTAATGATCCTAACTAATATCCCTACAACTGCATAGTTAGTCATGTCTTGGAAGATGATTGTCACCTTTAAGGATCGCTTGAAATCAATCTCTATTGTTATCCCCAAGGAATACTTATTAGGATAGCCCTCCAGTTCCATTAGAGTGATTCTTGGGGATACTTGCGATCCTCTTAAGATAAAAGAAGGTTGATATATTGCCTTATCCCGAACCTCTAAAAAATTAGTCTCTAAGATCAAGAAGCTTTCTTTATAAGTGCCTGAAAAAACTCAAACTTTCAACACCAAAGAAGGTTTGCAAGTTGCCAAAAATAACTTGAAGAAGGTGTCAGCTCAGCAGTAGTAGCAGCAGCCACCTTACTTGCCCGAGATAGCATAGTAGCATAACCATCGTCCGAGTCCAGCACTCCATCCACCATTGCTACTACTTCTTCCTCCACTAGCTCCTCTTCTGCCAACATGAGCGTTGTATCAGTGGGCAAGGGCACTAAACCCCTTAACCCACTTACTTTATTAGATTTTTATCATGTACCTTCATCTAAGAAGAAATCAATGAAGAAAGCTCTCACTTACATCTTGTCCACTTCTGATACTCTAGATTTTATTCCTCTCAAAAACTCTCCAAGTCTACAAAATAATAATGATAACTCTAGTTCTGATCATTCATCTTCTCATTTAGAAATGGATTTTTCATTCCTAAATCATTTGGGTTTGCCCATTGAGATTGATTTGGAGTCATCGACTCCGATGATCCCATAGGAGAAGCTGTAGGTGAACCTAATGAGCTGGTAGAACTTTTCACTAAATCATCTCACGAAGTCACTGAAGTCAACCTCCACATTGACAAAGTTCTACCTCCTAGGGTAGCACCTCAGGATAAGGGTAAACAAGTCATTGGTTCTAGGGATTAAGAAGCCCCTCCATAGGATGCTCCACCTATGGATATGCTTGTGGAGGATCAGCCCAGAGTTGACTACAATATCCTTGCTCACCTAAGAAAGTTGCCAGCTAAACTAAGCATATATGATGCCTTTATCTTATCCAAAGAGATGAGGGAGTCATTGATCAAAGCTCTTCTTGATCCAGAAATATGCTTAGCTCAGTTGACCATTATTGGAGAGGAGACATGTTATTCAAGAGAAGCTCGTGGAGTTACATTTACAAATGAAGACTTCTTTTAGGGACAATGAGCACAACCATCCCCTCTACATCATAGTGGACATGAGCAGATTTAGACTCTCCAGAGTGATAGTTGATCCAGGTGCATCAGTGAACATTATGAGTCTAAAGACCCTTGCCTACTTAATGATTGATATCTCCGAGCTCCGATGAGATCATATGATGTTAAGAGGATTTAACGAATAAGGTGAGAGGGATTTAGGCTTTATAGTGTTACCATTGGAGATAGATGACTGGAAGACAGAAGCCAAGTTCTACATAATCGATTCGAATACATCTTTCACCGCTTTGCTTGATAGGCCTTAGATACATGGAACAACATGGTTCCATGCTCTTTATATCAGTGCATCAAATTTTGAAGAGGTGGAATGAGTATTGTCAAAGGAGACTTGAGCCATTCTTAGCTAGAGGTCGAAAATATATGAGGATGCTTACTATCTTCCTCAAATCAAAAGTTTATTCTGGGGAGCTTGGTGAATGTTCAAAAACAAAAGAAAAAGAAGAAAAAAGAAAAGAAAAAAAAAGAAGAGAAAATGAAAATGCAAGTGAGGGAGAATCAGATGCCGAGGAAGGGGTAGAGCTAGATGTTAGATTCTACCCACAGTTTGTTCCTCCATATGAACATATGGGTAGGATGACTCAACCTCCACCAGGTAGAGGAAGAGGCAAGTCTAGAGACAGTTCTAGAGGTGGGAGACCTCCTTGCTGGTGGCCAGCCAGTAGGAGCTATGTTCCACTCACAGGAGTACCCCGCTATCCACATAGACTTAGAGCCCAATTCGGAGGATGAGTCTCATGTGATTAGCACGCCGATCAACCCCTCTCAGTGGGTCCCTTTGAAGGTGACATTCGAGCTAGATAGTGATGAATACCAGACCTCCAAGCAAAGCATGAATGTATCTAAATCACTATTATGTAGAACAGTCAGACATCAGTTGGGAACTTTAGCTCTAAACTCACTTTCTTCCCAAAAAGTTGAAGGTTTAGTAGTTAAGGAGGCCCTCAAGTAATCCACAGATGTTAAGCCAAAGAGATTTTTGTTGGGAGCATCATCCTCAAGTCAGGAGGCTGATGTAAAACTTGAGGATGATTCATATAAAGATTTAATACAATTATCTTTTGATTGGTACTCGCCACAGGTCAGATTACTTTGAAACGTTATGGGACAACCGAACTGGACATTCTCAATCAAGATTGAGACTAGGATTTGACACAGTGGGTCCAATCGATGATGAGAACCATTGCCTAGTCATCATTACTCATTTGGAGTCTAATAGGTTGTTCTCAAATCATGCTAATTCATATGAGGAGGTGTGTTTAAAAAACTTCAGATGATCTAAATGACTTTGAAGTCAAGGATGCACGCCGAGTTCAAAGAAGAGATCGATCAACCATCGATGACTCAAAGAAATCAACTTGGGAACAAGACAATCCACACCGACATACATCGCTTGTTGAATGAAGAAGAAACCAATGACTTAGTTAGCTATTAGCGAGTTTAAGACCGCTTTGCATGGAGTTATGAAGAAATGCGATTTATCTCAACGATTAAACTAGCAATAGAACCTAATGCTAACCCTATCAAGCAAGCTCCTTGATGCGAGACATTAACATGTCACTTCTAAATCAAGAAATCGATGCCGGTTTATCAGAAGAAAAATATCTTTGGTTACCGCTGTCATCCTAGTTAAGAAAAAGAATGGCTAAATTCACATATATGTCAATTTTAGGGATCTAAATAAGGCATGTCCTAAGGATGAATTTTCACTTCCTATACCAAAATTAATGATGGACATTGCCTCATCTGATGCAGTATTCTCTTTTATGGATGGGTCATCTGGCTACAACCAAATCAAGATGGCCCCGAGGATGAAAGAGACACTACTTTCAACCCCGATCAAATTTATTGTTATAAGGTCATGCCTTTCTACCTTAAAATGCCGTGCTACATACCAGCCATGACTTGAATCTTTAATGAACTCATTCATCATCAAGTTGAATGCCATCGATGATCTCATTGTCAAAAGCAAAGAAAAGGAAGACCATCTCTTTGACTTGAGAGTAGTTTTGAATGGTTAAGATAATACAACCTCAAAATGAACAAGTGTGCATTCTGAGTAGCTTAGAAAATTTTTGGGTTTGTTGTCCGACACTAGGAAATTGAAATTGACCTAGAAAAGATCAAAGCTATATTTGAAATGCCACCCCCTAAAAGTCTAACATAACTCAAATAATTGCAAGGGTGGTTGGCATATCTAAGATGCTTCATACCTAATCTATCAAGAAAATGCCAACCATTCTTAGCACTTGCCAAAAAGGATGTCAAGTTCAAGTGGGATGATGAGTATTAGCATGCTTTTGAAGACATCAAGCACCGATGATGCGCCAGCCTAGTACTCTATCCAGCAAGCGTTAATCCTCTACACTACGCATTAGATGACTCCTTGCTTTGTTGGCTCAAACCAATGATGAAGGGAAAGAAAATGCTTTATACTACCTCGCCATCTAATCCCTCTGTGCAAACTACCCACCTATTGAAAAGCACTGCATAGCTTTAATCTTTGCATCACAAAAGCTACGACACTATATGCTTTCTCATAAGGTGAATCTGATTTTCAGGATCAATCCACTGCAATATCTCATGACACGGCCGACGCTATTCGAACGGTTGGCTGTTGGTCCATGATTTTGTCATAGTTTGACATCATATTCATACCCCTCCGTGTGGAAAAAGGACAGGCACTAGCAGATTTCTTAGTAACACACCCACTTCATGCTGATTCTCCGCTTAGTGATGACCTCCCCGATGAACAAATCATGAACTTAGGGGACACTAGCATTCGCCATTGGGAGATGTATTTTGATGGTGTGGCTTCCTTTCAAAGAGGAGAAGAACCATAATTTACTATCCTAGGAAGGTAGTAGAATAGTTCTCTAACTCGACGATGTGATGAGATTCTCATATCATCTCCAATCCATGCACCAACAATGAAGTCAATATGAGGCTTTGATCCGGCCTGAGTTAGTCATTACACTATGCATCCAGAGTATCAACATCTTTGGGATTCTCGTAGTCATCAACCAAATCAGGTCCTACAAAGTTCTAAAGCCTAAGCTCCATTATCATAAGTACACTATGGAGTTGTTGGCCCAAATCCAGGTTACCATGTACAAGATTCCTCGAGGAGAAAAATAGTGTGATGCATTGGCCAAGCTTGCAAAAGAGTTATATGCCTAAGATGAGTCCATTCCAATAAGGGTCCAAAATAGATAAGTCTTATCCCTTATTGATGTTGAACTCATCGAGATTCTCTTAAAAGGGAGGTTTCAAAAAGGATGGGAGTCGATTGAGGCAACCATTCATAGATTATTGAAATATAGGCAAACTACCTCAAGAGAAATCACTAGCACATCGGGTGAAGTAGAGAGCTCTTTCCTATGCTCTCGTGGATGGCTCTTGTACCGCACCCTTTGATCATATGTGTTACGCGAACAAATAAGAAGTCGTAAGATCGGTGAGGTACACTCAGGTTTATGTGGAGCACATCAATCTAGTCTGAAGATGAAAGCTAAGATTAAGATACTAGAATATTACTGGCCTTTGATGATCATAGATTGCATGGACGTAGCTAGGAGATGCCACCAATGTCAGGTACACTGTGTGGTCCTACATCGATCACCCAACATTCTACATCCTACATTGGCCTCATGGCCATTTGAGTGTTGGAGTATCGACATTGTAGGTCCGATTGATCCTCCTTCTTCCAAAGGTCATTGATTCATCCTAACTACAACGCTTTTCTAAAAGAGGCAATCCCACTTATAGAGGTCACAAACAAAGATGTGCTAATTTTTTAGAACCATATCATATATATGTTCGGTGCCTCGATGAATTATATATAATGGTACTCCATTCAAGAGCACTAAAATTAAATCTTTGGAGACATAATACATAGATTGGAGATATTCTACCATCTACTACCGGGCAAATGTTAGCGAAGCCTTCAACAAAACTCTCATTCAAATATTAAAGAAGACACTATGACAACAAGAGATGGCATGAAGTTAGTTGAAGCTTGTGGGCTTACCGCACCACATATAAAAAAACTCAATCACCCTTTCTTTAGTGTATGGGTCCAAGTCATTCTACCATTAGACTCCCATCACTAAGGATATGGGTAGTAAATCACAATGGAGCAAGTTGCATTAGAAGAGCTCAAGGTTTGGAGGAGAGATGCCTCGCATGCTAGAACCTCGAAGTTGTACAAAGCCAAAATGATTCAAGCTCACAAACAAGTTGGTCCAGCCCTAGAGCTTTTTAAGTTAGAGAGCTTATTTTAGTTCTAAAGAGACCAATTATTATCCATCGAAAGATGGGAGGCAAGTTTGAACCCACCTGGGAAGGCCCTTATGCCGTAGAGAAGGCCTACCAAGGAGGATCTTATCAACTCATAAATTATAAAGGAGAGCCGATGCTTCCAATCAATGTACTCTACTTAAAGAAATACTATCCATAAATTTTTTTGAAAATAACCATTAATAAAACTTCTTTTCATATCAAATTCCATCTCTTATGTGTTAGAAGTGTCTTTCATTTGCGAATCTGCCATAACGTGTTTGGGGTAGGTATAAGAGAACCCAAGAGGCATCCTATCCATCCACAACACAAACACAAAACCATCCAGTGCTAGGATAGGTGTAAGAGAACCCAAGAGGCATCCTATTTATTAGTACAACTAAGTTAGGTGTAAGAGAACCCAAGCATCCTTTCTTGGTGGACTCAATTGTTACACCATTTCATCCATTTCTTCAACATGTTTAGATAGGTGTAAAGAACCCAAGCGGCATCCTATTCCCTCTTTCACAACACACAAATAAACACATATCTTTTATCTCGATGTGGAGCAAGCCCTGCACTCACTCATTAGTTCTAGGTCGAGACATGCTCTTGCTAGAGTGTCACCCTATGTTATTTTCTCAGGATGTGAGTCCCACACTTTCTTCGACTTGACCATTGCAAACCAATGAGCCTTGTCAATTTGGTAGGCTCACTGCAAAAGCTACCTCATGTTGACTTTGTTTAAGAGGATGTAAGCCTACATGCTTTCTTCTTGAACTAGCCATCATGCAATCGTTAGGTCGAGTATATTTGAGGTTTAGGATAAGTCCCCGGGCTCTTTCCTCTGACTACGCTTAGTCCACAGACCCCTAGCTTAGTAGTCACCTAGGTCGATAGCCTTATCAAAGTCAAGACACTATCAATTAGTTCCACTTTAGGGAGATGTAAGCTTACACACTTTCTTTCTAGATTGATTATCATAAATCGATGGGCACCTTAGGTTGGTTGGTTATCGCCATGCCGACGGCGGCCCAGATGGATACACCACTCTTGGAAAATGTGAGTCCCTAAGCTTTCTCCTTGAGTCAACCATCGAATACCTACAGGCTTTCTTTTACAAGGTTGATAAAGCCCCATACACCTCCCCTAAGGGCACTCTATTTGGATGGTCCAGTAACCCATTTAAACACTACCCATTATTTTTGGATTGGACACCCCTTTCCTAGAACCACCCCTTATTGGAGAATTTGTTCAGATGTGCACATTCTCCTTGGTCCAAGTAAGTCTAAGATAGGACTCAATATCCCCTTAGGTGATCTCTGAAACAAACAGTCCATGCAAAATATAAAATAAACAAAATATATCTTCACTAGATTAGAATTTAAGCCCCAACAAACCCTTTCCCAAGTAGACATCTATCTTTAGGCGAAGCAAAACTCCTATAGAATCACTACTTTGAGTGAGATAAGTCCTGGACACTCTTAGTACAGGTCGTTCAACTTGTTGTGTCAAATGAGTCACCTCGACGGTCATCTTTGCTTGAAATATATAAGTCTATTAGCATTCTTTCTGTGCAAATCAAAGCCTTAGGTCGTCCGATTTATGCAAAGAGACCGATCACCCTAGTGGTTTCTTATTTAAGATATGTAGTCTGCTTTCTTCCTAACTGACCATTGAAAATAAAGGTACCCCAAGTTGGTTAGTTCTACCTTCATAGACTATCCCTTTTATAAACATAAGATTCAGTCGATATTATATTCTTGTAGATCCATTCGAGGTCCATCTAAAATAAATTAATTATATTCTTGAGTCGATAGAGTCCACATATAGATTCGCCAAATAGTCTAGGTGGATTTATTGTGCATCGACAGATCACCCCAAGGTTGATCCCAACTTTGGAAGATGTAAGTATGCTACACTTTCTTCCTAGTACAGTCATTGCACACCGAAAGGAACCCTTAGGCCAGATAATCCTAACTTATGGTTGGTAGACTAGCCATTTGGATTTATAAATTTGAGATGTCAAGATATAGCCTTCAATGTCCATCACGCAACATGACAATATAACACTAAATTAAATTAAATTAAATTAAATCAAATTATAAATCAAATTAATCATCGTGGCTACTTGAGATGAGTAAGATCCCTAGTGCTCACTTAGTCACCTTAGAGTTTGATTTGTCGCCATCGATAGATCACCCAACCGCTAATCCCTACTTTGGAAGATGTAAGTCTTATGCTTTCTTCTAGTACAATCGTACACAAAGACAAACAACCCTTAGGTGATAGTCCTACCTTGTGGTCGGTAGACTACCCCTTGGATTTGTAAATCGAGATAGTCAAGGCCATAGCTCCTTCTCAGTGGGTCCATCACACGCCAATAGGTCCACAACATAACACACCAAATTAAATTAAATCAAATTACATTAAATCAAATGAAATTAAAATCAAATTAATCATCAGGACTACTCTTGAGTTGAGGTAAAATCCCCAGCGGCGCTCACTCAGTAGTCACCTTAGGTAGGGTTCAATGTATTGTCCATCCAACATATCACCCCAGCTTTTTTTGCCCTCCTTTGGAAGATGTAAGTCTGCCACACTTTCTTCCTAGCATAGTCGTTGCACACAAAGGCAACCCCTTAGGTTGGATAGTCCTACCTTATAGCAGGAGGACTACCCCTTTGGACTTATAAATCTAAGATAGCCAAGGCCCCGTGGTTCCTTCTTAGTGTGGTCCATCGCACACGATAAGGTCCAAATTAAATATATCCATCAAACCAAATTTCACCGAGGAGTAGATCAAATTAGCCTCTCTAGTGGAGCTTATATCTAAATCAAACAAATCTAACCGAGTGTGCATCCTCGCGGATATGCCCTCAATCTAGAACCCTTCTCCCCACTAGAGACATAATAAATTAAACCAACATCCCTAGTGGAGTCTAATCAAATAAATCAAAGAAATCCAATCAAATTATTATCCTCAGTGGATAGCTCAAACCTGCATCCATGGTGGAAGTTCACATACCCAATCACTGGCAGATTTGAGCACATATCCCTAGCGGATATGCCTCCACATCAATTAAAATAAAATAAACTAAAATTAATTCGATCTTGATCCCCATAGGATTATAGATTCTTATACCCAATGGATATACACCCAAACTAATCATATTCACAATCAAACTCAAATTCTTATCCTCAATAACTTGAACCCGCTTCTAGTGGAATGTACTCAATCCCCCGACGGATTCCTTCATGCTCTCTTATTCCCTTGGCATAAAGAGAGCTGCATCACACTAAGATTGTGACTCTACTTGCCTCTCGGGTTAGGTATAGTTCATTTTTATTAGTGCTTGCAATCTTTTAGATCTTGTTGATTTTCTCGGTCAACGCCAATATGTGCAGTGTTCCTTATCAGTTACACCACATCTATTAGAGGTCTTTTTATTAACCTCACTTTTGGAGTGAGCTCTCAACCCCATCCTCTTAGATTTAGGAATCTTCTAGACACTGAGATTTTCTTAGTCATAAGATACATCTAGTGATTGGGTGGACACTTAACCTAAGCTTAGAGACTTAGAAGGGTTAATCATAAGATTATGCTATGCCTTAGGGCTAAAGAAAATTACCTATCCTATAGCCTAAACCCAATCTAGATACACTTTCTCAAATCAAACCCATATTCAAATCTCAAACCAAACCTCAAATTTAAATACAAATTCTAAATCCATATCCCAAATTTGACTCTAAATGATTGAAACCCAAAATCAAATTCAAATCCTAAGACCCTTCCTAAGCCATATGAACCACTTTCATAAGCTTAAAAAACTTTTAAATCAAATCAAATAAAATTCAATTGATTTCTTTATAAATCATTATTCCTTCATTTATATTCACAAATATAAATGAAATCCATATCCGAATGATCAAAACTATATCCAAAATCAAATCCAAAACCAATCTAAGCCCTTTGAGCCAATTCTTTGGACTTAGCCAAATTCTATCTAAATCAAGTCAAAACTAATGGATTTTCTCTCAAATAAATCATTCATTCAGTTATCTATCCAAATATAAATAAAAATTATAATCATCAAATCAAATTGAAGCCAACCCTAAGTCAAACCCAACCCAACCCTTTTGACTTGAAAATTTCAAATGAGTCAAAATCTCTTAGACTCTAAATTGATTACCGTTGAATTTATATCTTAATCCAGGGCTTATATATAAGTTCAACTAAACTCAAATCAAATTAAAACCAAACCAATTAACCCACTTAGGTCCACTTGACCCAAAGTGACCTAAAGGACCCATTTGAGCTAACTTTCAATCCAACCTAAATCAGATTGAACCACGCTCACCAAAACCTTCCACCATGATTGTTGATCACTCTAAAATGATCAATTACAATCAATTGTGTCAAACCAAGTCAACTTAGTCATTTGTCCAAGTGAACCCTTAGCCCATATGAACCAAAATTAGCCAAAACTCATCCTACATCAAATTGATTGAAACCAATGATTTGAATCAACCCAAAATCAATATTTAAATATGACTTGACCACCAATTTAGCCAAACAAAGCCCAATTGGACATTCGATCCAAGTTGACCCAAATTAGGTCAAATCATGATCTAACCCAAATTGATTGTAACTAAAGGCTCAAGTTCATTCCAAATTGATTATTGAACTTGACAAAGCCATACTAAACCTAATTTGATCAATTCAAAATTTAGCCCAAATAGCCTTGGGGTCAATTTGGCCTAAATTCAAATTAAATCTAAATTGATTCAAATCAAAGACCACATTCATCTTCAATTAGCCAATTAAACATGAATCAACCCATAACCCAAGCCAATTTGGCCAATTTTAGTCAAATTGGCCAACTTGACCCATTTGATTCCAAATGAGTCAAAATCAATTCTAAGCCAAATTAAATCAAATTGATTATACCAAAACTCTTCAAATTATCATTTGAACCTAACCTAAGCCTTGGTTTGACCCAATTTGACCAATTGGTCAACCTAACCTGATATGACCAATGTGACCCGATATGACCTGATATGACCTAATGTGACCAATTGAGCCAAATCCCTTGAAACCAAGTTACACCCATTCATCAAACTACCCAAAACCCATTTGAGATCAGCCCAAAATCAACCCAACCAATTAAATCCTTCATGGATCCTCCTCATAGGATTCCACCCAACTTCATTTACCTCCCATCACATGCATTCAACTCCCCATCCATAACATAAATGAAGGATCATATCAAAGAAGAGAGACTTTGGAGCAAAAATTTTCAATCAATCCATCATCCATCCCAACCACCCCAAGCAAAATGACAACACTTTGGAGCCAAAAATTCAAAAAAAAATGAGCATTTTTGGCCACTATTAAAGGAGGGGGAAATGAAGCTTCATTCCTTTTTCTCCTACCACTATTCAGCCCCCAAGAGCTCCCCAAAATAACCAACAAACCATTTTCCCATCTCTTAGGCTAAAACAAAAAAATTAGGTTAATTTAGAGAAAATGGTAAGCATCGAAGATACATCATTCAAAGTGAATAAGACTACACTCATTCCAAAGCTTCCTCTCACCTAGAGCTCGCTCGATCTTCACCGCCACCAAATAATCCCTGAGGTAATCTTCAAAACTCGCATTTAACCTAGATTTCTTTTGTGTGATGATTTTCATGATTTAGAATTTCCTTATAAACCCCATATTTTCATTTTATTTAATCCGGAGAAAATTGATACAAAAATGAGCTCAATCGAACCACATTTCGCATCTTTTTTGCATTTTTTCTGTCGATTTCGCTTGTCGGTGAGCAACAGTCATCCGATCCCACGTTCAGTGGATCAGACTGCTCAAATCGCGTCAGACTCGCGTCCTTCCGACACATAGAACATGCGACTGCTCTCTGATCCCACGGATCGGATCTGGACCGTCCGATCTGCGCATCTTTTTCCCATATCCCACTTTTTTCTCGCTTCATTGACGCTGCCACCGCGGCCAATCGTGCGTGGTCGCTGTCACACGTATACACGCCAGCTATGTGGTGCCACGTGGCACCATGTTGCTCATCGCATGCCGACTAGGTTAAGTGGGAAAATCACCTATTTTTTATTTTAAAAATTATTTAAGTGTCCCAAAACTTTGAAAATTCATAAAAAAATAAAATACTTAGCCAAAAAGTACAAATAAGGCTCGTTGGATTCGCCTTTCTGAGAGGAATCCAAGGAACCAAAAATCTCTAAATTCAATAAATGGTTTGAGCTTAATTTACGTTTTAGTGAAAATAATGTTTCATTAATTACTCTAAAAATATAAGTCGGATTGAATTGAAATTTTCAGAGATTGAAGTTAAAGTTAAATTACACCTATGATAGAAATGTCAAGTAAAAAAGTCTTCTAGATTGGGAGAAACTAAATTTTGAAGTTCATATTTTCTATTTTAATAAAATAAATCAAATAAAAATCTTGAAATTTACAAAAAATTTCAAAATGGCTTAAATCACTTTAATTAATATCTAAGATCCTAATAATAATAATAATAATAATATAATAATAATAATAATAATAATAATAATAAGATCTTCTAAAGCTTAATGAACCTACAATAAATATTTAGGGTTAAAATTTAACAAATTAAGGAATTAATTAAAATGAAAATCATAATAATCTAAATAATAAATTAAAATACTAATGATATAACACTTAAGCAATCATTAATCAAACCGCAAATCAGAAAAATATCATATAATTCTTAGAATAAATTAAATTAAATATGATTAAACCTATTTAAGTTAATAAAACTTAATTAAATGATTAAATCTTAAATGAAACTTAAAATTAAACAAATCTAGGAAACTTTAACTGGGTCAAACTAGTATAACTAAACCTACACTAAGCATGGAATCTTAATCATATGAAACTCCTTAATGAAACTAATTAATTATAAACTCAAATTGATTAATCATTAAGTAAACTAAAAAGTTAAATTAATTATAAATCAAATACATCATAATTGCTTAATATTAATCAAACCAAACCAAACCAAATGAAGCTAAAGTAAACTTAATTAATTTAATATCTAAATCAATCCATTTGGAATAAGAGAGTTACTCAACCATTAAATATTTCAACCTAATAACTAAATCAAACATGTTAATGAAATTAAACAAACATAATAAATGAATCAAATCAAATAAAACTCTAATCATAAATAATCAAACTTAATTGAAATAAAATAAAAAGTTAATTCACTTAATAACAATGATGGTGATAACACTAATCCTTTAATCAATCAAACTTGAGTAAAATACTTAACTAAATCAAATCACTCACATGTGGGAAACTAAGTCTTTAATTAAATAAGTCTTTGATTAATCCAATAATTCAAAATTTAATTATTTTTAATAAAACCAAATTAATCAAACATCTAAGTAAAGTAAACTTAATGAATTTATCCATCATCTTATTGAATCAAATTAATTTAAATAAATTACATTAAAGCTAACTCTTAAATTAAGCTTAAATCAAACCCCTAATTAAATTTAATAATTAATCACACCTCAAGTAAACTAATTAATCAAATTAATCATATTAAACCTAAGCTTAATCAAATATAAATGCAATTAAATACCAATCAAATCCTAAATTAAACATAAATCATTAAGTCATTAATTACATCATTAATCTAAATAAATATAAAGCCAAATTAAAAATTAAATAAAACTTTATTTAATTTAATAAACTTAAACACACTTCTTAATTAAACTAATTACCTTTAAGCTAATCCAATTGAATAAATGCCTAAATGCAACCTTAATGAATTAATCCATCATCTTAATAAACCAAATTAATTTTTTAAATCAAATTCAAATCAAACACTTAATTAATCTACTAATTAATTTGTTCACACATCTTAAATAAGTTAATTAAGTCAATCAAATTAATTATATTAAACTTAAGCTTAATCAAACATAAATGCAATTGAATACAAATCAAAACTTAAATTAAACCTAAATTATTAAGTCATTAATTACATCATTAACCTAAACAAATATGAAATCAAATTGAAAATTAAACAAATCTTTATAATTAATATAAATATACTTCTTAATTAAACTAATTACATCACATTGAACCTAAGCAAACTCATAGACTAATAAAGCTAATCAAATCAAATTAAATCAAATTAAATTAAATTAAGAAAGACTCTCATCAATTTAATATGTAATCAAATCAAATATCATTCAATCTACTTAAATAAGATAAACTAATTAACTATCCAATGTATGAAATCAAAATACAAATGCAACTTTGATAAACATGATAAATGGATGAGATTACAAATAAAATTTTAATTACAAAGAATCAAACTCAATTAAAATCAAAATAAAATCTCAATTAATCTAATCCGATCAAACTACAAATAAATGAACCATAATCAAATCAAATAAACATAAAATTAAGTCACATAATCGTAATCAAAGAAAAGAATTAGATATTAATTTAAAAGGATATTGAATTATCAATATTTAATTAAAATAAAATATCTAATCTAAAATTAATCAATCAAAAACACATGGATTTAAACAAACTTAAACTTCATTAGAGATGAAGGATATTGAATTATCAAGATTTAATTAAATCAACACATTTAATCTAAAATCAATCAATCAAATGCATGATGATTAAACAAACTCAAATTCTAAAATCTAAATCAAATCAAATAAATCAAATCAAATGAATTACACAAATTCAAATGGGCTAATTAAGATATTTAAGTCCTGGTAGACTCTTTAGAGGTAGATGTAAAATAGGTGAGTTGTGTCTACAAATGAAATTCATTCTACTCTTCATTCTTGAAAACCTAAACATCATTTTAACCAAATAAAAATGAAATAAAAAAAAAATAAATCATTAAATCAATTAAATTGAAATCACCCAAAGGTAAAATTTAAACAAATTCAAACTCTAAATTGAAACTTAAATTAAAGAAGCCTAGTAAAGTTTTGACACACAAACCTTATGCACACACATTAGAATACTAAGTCACCACTTCTAGTGCTAAGTTAGGGCATTGTATCTATGATGTTGTGTTTTATTTTGTGATATAATATTTTAGACTGGATGTTAGGGTGTATGCGTCGCAGACTGGATGGTAGGTCGTGATTAGCTTAATCATATTTTCTGCAGGGTTTGTGCCTAAGGGACTGCTGCAATAAAAATATAAATGCTTTCGCTATGCAGGTTGCTTACCCCTTTATAACCCATGTTAGGACAGGTGGGCTTGGTTACCCATGTGTTGGGTGTTAAGTCTAAATTATTCATATAATTGCTTGGGTTGATAGAGTGTTTAGCTAACATTTATTTTGCAGGTGCAGCTAGATTTACTTTTCCTATTTTTAATATAATTTTGCATTAGGAATTAAGATTAGTGTTATGAGGGATTATGATGAGCAATGGCCAGAAGGCTTAGTCCATGGGGTGCCTTGTGATGCCTTTGGAGAAAATCAAATCAAAAGGAAGAGAAGGAAGAAATGAAGAAAAGAAGACCCCCATAGCATGTATTATTTTTGTAATCGGTTGTATAAATTTCTACCCATCTTTTTTTCTTCTGGTGTGTGGACCCGAAGATTGGCCTATTATTCTTTTACGGTAGTCTATAAAATTATTTGATGTTGTGTTAGATTGCGCACTAGAATTGCATGCTTCTTCTAGTTTCTTCATGTTTGATGTATGTGATGTAGGCTCTTAGAATAAAATTAATTTTTCTATCCCAATTAACAACTCATAATTAAAATTTTAAAATAATTCATAACCTCACATAAAAGCCTAGGAATTAAATCAAGATAATAAAATATTTAGCAACCCCTTAGCTGGATGATTATATGTATAACATCATGCATGCCATATTCTTCCACTATTCTTAAGAGGGAGCTTCCATCTATGCTAGAGAATAAAGTCTTAACCTGTGAGAGCCTTTGATGGAAGAACACCCCTTTCTCTCTTGATTTGACCCATAATCAAGTTCTCATGCATTTAGACATACAAAATCTCATAGCCTATGTCAAAACAAAGAGTCTAAAAGAATAAAATATATTTGATAAAATTTGCATTAGATTAAGTCATGAATTCATACCATTCATGCTATACCCTCTTAGGGAGTGAATTTAAGGACTTAGTTTCCTCTCTAAATAAACAACAGCTTAATCATCTTGCAAAACATAAGACTTGCCTACATTGATTTAAAGCATAGGAGGAGTTAGCTGGCTGCCACTCTGAATGATAATAAGTCCAGCAGTCGGGTGGTTTACTCTCTCTTGTGAAGGTAAACCATATACCCATTTTCGCCTTAGATTTAGGTTGTGCTTCAGCCCTCGCCAAAGCTCCTTAGCTTAGGATCTGAGGTAATTATTTTCTTCGGGCTACAAGCATAAATCCTCACCTCTTAGGCATTTTCACAATCTTATGTTGTATGATTATAAGTCATAGTATTCTAATAAAATATCAACTCAAATAATTAACTCTCTTCAATTTCAAAAATATAAAGCCCAACCATAGGATAGATGGATTGCTCACTAGGCTTCCTAGTATCATGAGCATTCCCTACTTATCTCCTTTGGTGTCGCTAATAACTCTCTCCTTTTGATCCATCCCATTTGATTTTCCAACATAACCAATCTTTTGATAGTCTTGCCTTGAAATCTTTGGAGACTTTAATTCCTACTTTAATCGAGAGTATTCCTAAGGGATTTCATTCCTTAGGATGTAATTAACTATGAGGCTTGCCTCATAGGGAACTTAATAACCGACTTAAAATAAATCTTATTTTACTTTTTTATGTAAAGTGGGAAAGATCTATACATTCAAGACCCATCATGCCTCGTGAGTCCTTATTAGATAATTATGTCCATTATAGGGTGGTGATTTCTATCTTTTGAGATAGTACATCATTCCTTAATGTTATACCCGATCACTTCAATAAGTACCCCCTAAGATCTGCATGGTGTCCCACATCTCAAAAATAAACACCACAGTAGCTAAAGCACTAAAAGATAGATAAGATAGGGCTTCCTTAGATGGTCCAAGAATTCAACACTCTAGTAGATACACACTAAACATGCATATGAGTACAAATAAATGCAAGAATACCTAAGCCTTGACCACATTAGCCTATAAAGTAATGAATTGAGATCATGATATATCCAAATATCAAAATTCACAAAACAATATCCCCACCATAAATGATGATTTGCCATCCTAAATACATGTAATTTACTAGGATTTGATTCCCAAAGAACCATAAGAAGTATCCTAAATCTTCATAGTAGATCATCAAAAAGATGTTTATAAATATCATGCAAATCATCTTGTAAAAGGATCGGTTTTAGAAGAAAGCTATTCTTGCTACGAGGAATTAAATAGAAATAAATAACATAAAACTTTTCAACTCCTAAAATGTTATCTTAAATATTTCTTATAACACTAAGTAACTATATATTTATTTGAGATGTCTTAAATTTTTGTAAACTTACATTAAAATATTTTTAAAAGTTTTTTTTGACTAATTTCTCTCAACATAAAAAATTAAATAACTTCTCTTAAAATTAACTTTTTTTTCATTTCATTGATTGATCCTTTTTGCTAGCTAATTTTTTTTAAATCTCAAGTCTATAATCTTGGAGAAATAAGGTTTCCTTATGCTTATTGTGTTGTATATTGTTACAAAAAAAAAAAAACTAATTAGACAGCATAAATTAAACTTAACCCCAATAAGTCCTTACAAATAACCAAATGAGCCCTTTCTTGAGAGAAATGGTTAAAAATATGCAATGTGGAACCTAACTTGGAATATGATCAGCTTCTAGACCAATGGTCCATCTACTTTACCAGAGGAGTTAGACCCGTGAGAAACGACACTATTTTACATTAAAATCTGTAAGAAAGAGAGGTGTAAACGAACCGAGCTTGTGCAAGCTTGATACGTGCTCGAGTTGGGATCGACAAGAATTTTTTTGTCAAATTCGTGTTCGTACTGCTAATTAACAGGTTTGTGTTCGGCCCGAGAATTTATTCGTGTTCTTTAACAGCTCATGTTCGGCTTGAATTGGCTCGTTAAAAAAATTTTATTTTTTTGTTTGAAATCGGCTCATATTCTAAACTGTAAATATTTTTATTCAAACCAATCAATGAAACCCACAAGCCTTAAAGGCTCGAACAAAATAGATAGATATAGATAGTAAACTTTAAATACTAAATTTTGATCCTCCTTGAAACAAATCTTTCAAATATCAAGTAACAAAACAATTAGATATAGATAGTAAACCCTAAACACTAAAGTATACACGACATAACAAAATCAAATAGAGAATAGGCACTTCAACATTTGAATGCACATTCCAACCAGAAACCAAACACCAAAAATCAGAAATCTGAGAAATTTCAAGAGCATTTTTGAGTCATCTAGAACACATAATATTATCCATATCTTAATCACTTCACAAATTAAAAGGAGAAAATACATAGCAAAGATTTAGTTAATGAATCTATTCCGACCAGAAGGGAACCATAAATAAGAGGTAAGCAAGTAAGTCTCGAGAGGCAACTCAGAAAGTTAGGCAAGATGGAGAAAGTAATAATCGATGCTGAACCCTAGAAAAGCGTAAATTGCATCGACTGACTTTTCTTCCCGTGGATTACAGCGTCACAAGAATCGCAACTCGTGCTCTCGCAGAGGAGGGAAGGAGATTGGGGACTCACGGTCATAGGATTATGGCAACAGTCAAAATGCCGATTTTCAAATCGAAGACGCGTGAGTCGTGATTCTGTGAACCCCATCCCCCATCTCGTAAGCTTAAATAGGTAGGGTTTAGGATATAGGAAATCTCAAATCTGAACTGTTAATTAAAAAAATATAGAATTTTAATGCTTCTGATTTCATCCAAATCATTAAATTAATTTTATTTTTTATAATATATCTAAATTTATTTAATTTAAACATTATTAATTAAATTAATTATTCAAATAAATATAAATTAATTAATAAATATTTAATAATATAATATAGATATCATATAATATTTATATAATTATTTATAAATATTTATTTATTTCGAGCCAAATTAAGTAGAACACGAACAAAAGATTATTCGTGTTCGATTCATTTATATATCGAGCTTAAAATATTTGTTCATATCGATTCGCATATTTTAAGAACGAATGGAATACTTAAAAAATCCAACATGAACTAAACAACTAATTTTTTTTAATAACCTTAGAAGAGATCATGGCTTCATCATCACTCACCTCCACACATCATCACTCACCTCCACTCTAATCTTTGCCCCTCCACAGATCCCGCTGCCCAAACTCATTTCCACCGCTAGATCTCTTTAGTTCATGGCTTCTTGATCGATCAAGCTTCATCGATTCAGTTGACCGGTTCTTTCTCTCTCTCTGACCATGGAGCAGGTTTTCTTTTTATTCCTTGTCTGGTTCAGTTAAGCCCATGCCGATACTAAGCAGCATAGGAATGGGAACCCCTTTCTTCCGTGAGTTCAAGAAGCAGGCTTCTTTTTTCTTCAGAGAGAAGATCAAGCACGCTCGTTTGGCTCTCACAGATGTCACTCCTGTAGAGCTGTGAGTCCATTCTTCTATGTTTTTAGTTTCTTTGGATCTTTTAATTTGTGGTGATTATCATCTTGTAGGTTGACTGAGGACGCAACCAGCGGGAATCCATGGGCGCCTGATGCGAAGACGATGAGCTTCATATCAAGAGCTGCTTTTGAGATTGATGATTTCTGGAGGATCGTTCAGATTCTGCACAAAAGGTGTTTGACTTATTGCTTTCTAGGCATATTCAGCATTGGATCTGTTTTCCTGTTGATGATAATTTGATGCTTATATTGTTTCTGCTGATTTAGAATTAGCTTTGATATTTTTAAAAGGTTTTGAGGTTGAAAATGTTGAATTTGGCCTAGTATCACCTTCGATCTTCTGTCTGAAAGTTTTCTGAAATATATATGTTATGAATCAGGCTTGCGAAGTTTGATAGAAAGTACTGGAGAGAATCCTACAATGCTCTCGTACTTCTTGAGCATCTTCTAACTCATGGACCAGAAAGCGTTGCAGATGAGTTCTTGTGTGATAAAGATGTCATAAATGAATTGGGCAAGTTCCAGCATATCGATGAGAGAGGGTGAGAAACATAAAAATTTTGTTTTTTTCAAGTTCATACTTTTCTTAGATTTGGCCGAGTAAGAGGTCTTTTCGTAGGTTTAACTGGGGATTTGCTGTAAGGAAGAAATCAGAGAGGGTATTAAATTTGCTTGAGAAGGGGCCAGTGCTAAAAGAAGAGAGGGATCGAGCTCGGAAGGTTACGAGGGGGATTCAAGGATTTGGAAGCTTCAATCAGAGATGGTCGTCACAAGGCGCCATGGATGGAGTTGAACATTCTTCCGAGTACTTTGCAAGGTGGAATTCTCATGAAGGATTCAGCCAGCAGTATGATGAAGATCATAGTTCTAATGCTGAAACTGGTGGTCAGGAGAAGAAGATAATGACTGGTGGAAGATCCATGAATGGAGAAATTGCTGTTAACAACCATGAAAGATCAGTTGGAGAAAGGGCGAGTCTTGAAGATGAGAACAAAAGCAAGGGTTTTCATCCTGAACAGCATCCATTTAACTGTCACGAGCTTCAGAGAATGGAATCAATGCTCCTTTTGAGACAATCTTGAGAAAAAAAAAATGGATTTTTAATGCCTGAAACTTTTAAGAATGTTGCTCCACCATCTCAGTGTGCAGGCAACTATGACCAAACCAAGGCATGAAGGTAAGAAACCAATAGAAAATGATCTGTATGAGTTTTCTGTTGCAGAATTCACTTAGACTTTTGTTCTTTTTTCTTTTTTGCTCCTGGTTTTGCTTTATAATATCGATAGGAAGTAAATTTAATAAGAATGTTGGTGATAAATTCTATGTAACAGTTTTATTGTTTCAGTAGCCTGTGTAGTTCTTCTGATTCAATACTAAATATTCATTGGTTTACTTGTATGGATTCATAGTAGGCTATAAGCTATTCGAGGAGAATGTGAAGCAAAAAGGCAAAAAGCTTAGTGATATTATTCAAACCATTGTTAATGAATCACCTAAACCACTAATGACAATGGGAGGTGCAATTTTCACCTCTAAGAGTACAATCAACTCATGGCTTTCATAAGAGTACAATCAACTCATGGTAATGAACAATCCTTGGCCAACATTATATATACTTTTACCCCACTTATAACACTACTCAACAAGAGCCATTATCAACAATATTTTTAATTATGGATATTGATTCCATGGATCACATATACAAGCCTTATACATGGTTACGAAGAAGACGATTACCCTCAAAGAGGAATATAATGAACTCTGCTATCTCAGACTTGGACAAAATTAACATCTTGCACACAATGTTAATTGAATCTCAGGCCTTTAGCACCTATAACTAGGACACTTCTCATCAATTCCTCTTCAGCAATTATCAAAAAATATTTCAAAAATATTTTTTTGAGCCTCAACATGTTTGTGATTTTGTCAGTTTCTTTCATTTATTTGCTCTTTTGATGTAAATTTGGGGACCTCATAAAGTTAATTCTCACACTGGGGCAAGATTTTTTTTTTTTTTTTTTGGACTGAATTTTTAATTTACAAAGGTTCATCCTATGGATTTTAAATTTGATATGTAATCACTATGGAAATCTTTTTTTCTTGGGCAAAGCAAATGCCAATCAAGAGATTAAAAATTCTCTAATATTATAATTAGATTGAATTCACATCCATTATATTTTTCTTAATGACTTTGAAACTATTTTTTAGCATTCTTGCATTAATACAGCTCAACAAAATAGTGTTGCAGAACAAAAACATTATCATCTCTTAAATATGGCTTATGCACTTCAATTTCAAGAGATGTCTCCATAATTTTGGATAATGGGAGCAATATATTTTATAAGTCACAAATCACCTTCCAATTTTATTGTTATCATGCAAGTCACCTTATTAATTCTTATATTTGAAATGACCAATTCATTTACATGTTTTAGTTTTTCAATGTGTATCTCTTGCAACAAGCCTTACATCCATATACAAATTTGATATACATGCTAAACATTGCACATCTTTTTGTTCAAAAGAAATGTTGTCTTTGAATTGGACAAAAGGAAAAATTTCACATTCGAGGACTTGATCTTTCATGAAGACTTTTTATTTTTAAATCTTTGTGAGAAAAATGGTATAAATATACTATTTTACTAATAACATTTAGTGGCAATACTATAGCAATCTATAATTGTTTAAAAATTAGAGCAACCAAAAGAAGTGAAAACCCTTTTGCCCCTTTACTTCTCATGATTTTCCTCGTCGAGACACCCTAAGGTGTGATTGCATGCAAATCTTATGCTTCTCATCATTGTCAAGATTTATAAGAGGTAATTATTAGGGCATCATGTCACTCCATCTTTCCGTTATTATCGACGAGCCTCCTCTATAATATACTAACTTGATGCCCTCACCATCTTTTTGTATTATTTGTGGCCTTCATGGCCTTATCTTTTCTTAGTCATCACATCAAAGTGTTGCCACTTTCTTTTATCCTTATAAAAGAGCATATCCCCTCTTTATCCTTTTTCTTCAAATGAATAGGCAAACTAGGATTTTAAATGGGTTGAAGCCATGTAGAAAGAACTTATAGCTCCAAGACAACAACACATGGATGATGGTCTCTCCTACACCTGATAAAAAAAAAACATCAAATGCAAGTAGGTCTTTGAAATTAAATGTCATTCTAACAATAATTTTGAATGATATAAGGCATAGCTTATTGCTAAGGATTCACTCAATGGAAAGAAATTAACTATACTAAGATCAACATCTTAGTAGCAAAACTCATTATTGAATGTTATTTTATAGTTATTATTAGTGATGCTCATAATTGAACCATTCACCACACAATTTTTTTAAAAAGATTTTTTCATGGAGAATCTTTTGAAGAAGTTTATATACAACCTCTTTATTCTCATTGACAAGGGGGACCAACTTATATTTTAACTCCCTGAATCATTATATGGTCCCATTAATATGTTACAAACTCAATTTCACAAATTTTCTTCATCAATGCAAGATGTTGATTTAAATCAATCAAAGGGTGATTATTCCTTGTTCACCAAAGCTTATGATCAATCATTTATTATATTACTCTATATTAATGATATGATTGTAACAAAGCATAACAAAGAGGTGATTATAGACCTCAAGAAGTTCATTTGATATTATTTTCAAATCAAACATATGCAACTTCTAAAGTTACTTCTTAGGGTTGAAGTTACATTTATTTAAGATGGAATTTCTATTTGTTAAAGAAAATATTTCTTAGGCATATTAAAAAAAATTGACTTGCTTGATGCTAAACCAATAAAATTCTCTATAGCACAAAATCTCAAATAAAGTATTACTGATGGAGATCTCCTAAAGAATCCAAGTCTTATCAAAAGATAATTACCTTACCATAACAAGACCAAAATTACATTTTTAGTATCTACACTAAGTCAATTTATTCAACATCTAATATGACCCACCCACCCCATCTTGACTTCAAATACTATCTTATTCGATATATCAAAAAGCTCTAGGTTAAGAAAAATTAAAACTAACTAGCTTATGCAACACTAATTAGGTATGCTGTTATATTTTATTTTTTTTCTTATGAGCATTCATGTATTAGAGAAGTCAAAAATAACAAAGAAATAGTGAGACACTATGGGTTTTTTTGAGATAGCTACAACTGTATGAAAAAATAATAGTGGAGTTGTTGCAGAAGAAGTTGTTTGAATGAGCTATGGTGGGTAAACGACACTATAATGTGGTGTAAACTGCACCACATTGCCACTGCCGCCTCAAATGGGGCCTGACTTAAAGCTAAATATAAACATATGGCAATCCTCACTTGTGAATTTACATGATTGAGTCACCTTTTATGAGATATGTGTGTTGAGCACCATCAATTTGTTAAGTTATTCTACAACACCCAAGAAGCCATACATATTTTTTCCACCTATATACCATAAACAAATAAAAACACACTGAGTTTGATTGTCACATGACAAGTGAACAAATCTTAAGTATGGAGATAAAGACATCCTATGTACAAACAAGAAGACAAGTTATTAATTTATTCATAATGTTGCTTGGATTGTCTTTTTTAAATTACATCTTATCAAATTGGGAATCATGATATTTTCATTCCAAATTAAGGGGAATTAAAGGAAAGGGATTAGTTGTATTCAACAACAATAATAACAACAAGCCTTTATCCCACTAAGTGGGGTTAGCTACATGAATCTGTCGTCTCCATTGTGTCTTATTATGTGTCAAATTCTCATTTAGTTCAAGTATACTAAGGTCATTTTTTATACATCTTAACCAAGTTTTTTTAGGTCTACCTCTACCTTTCTTAATATAAGGCAAGTCTAATGCATCTACACTCCTAATCGGGTCATCGGAAGGCTGACGCTTTATGTGGCCAGACCATCTAAGGCGATGATTAGTTGTATTCAATGCTAAGAAAACAATTATTGGCATATCAAGTTATTTTAAATTCTAAATATTATATATTCCAATATGTTAGACATTTTAGCCTTGGGATCAAAATCTCCTTGGGTGGTTGTCATCTTAGGTCAAGATATTTCAACTTAAGAAATATAAAATTTAAAAAATCAATTTATGCATTTAGGGTATTTTTTAATGTGCCATGCTGACCTCTAAAATGTTAGTTGGTTGAGAAACATTATTTATTTCCTAGTGTAGTAAATTTGTTCATTATAATCTCTAACTATTTTTCAATTGTTGAAGTAGATCTATTAAAATTAGACCTTTTGAATTCCAACATTATTAATAATTCTAAGAGTCAACTTATTGCTTATAAATATTATTTTGAGATCTACCACACTCTGTCTCCAAAGCTCAAATTTATCGTAGCTCTTATAATATTCTAAATATATCAATAAAAATATGCAAATATCTTCTCCACAATGGATATAAGTTATTAGACCAAACCACTCTAATTTTTTAAATCCTTTTTATTAGTGCTTTTTAATTTCTTAATAGTTTCGTATCTTCTAAATCTTAGTGTCAATCATACTATATCTTTTATACATGTAAACATCTTCAATAACCCTATCCACTTCCATTTTAGTGTAACTTGGTTTTTCTCTCTACATTTTGTTATAATTTATGGTAAAATTTATTTTTATATCATCAAAAAAAGAAAAATGGCTTAAGAAATTCTAATATTTAGTAACAATTCTCAACTCAATCCTCTTTGTTGCTTACATTCAAGTCAACATCAATGAAACCTTAAAAGTGATAAGTTTGTAACTTCAAACAAACTAAGAACAGATTTTGAGGCCTTGCAACACAAAACTAAAAGTATATATAATTGATCAGCATTAATCTTAAGCGCTAACCCCCATAATATCATTACATCAAATACTCCCATTAACTCCACATCAATGAGCAAGGGTATTGATATTAATGATACTCACATATCTCATTCTTTAATCTTGGACTATCATTTACAAAAGATAAAATTTTGCTAATAGATCTTAAAATTTTTAATAATTATAAATCATTTTTATTGCTTGCTAGAAAATCAATTACAGTAGAATAAAACTTTACGCTTTAGCCTTGTTAAGAAATCCAACACACACCCAGATATTTAAAGAGAGAATAAGAAGCTCCAGGATTTTTACGTAGAAAAATCCTAAAAAGAGAAAAAAAAATCATGGGGTCTAGCCTAGTAAAAATGTTTCATTATATATCTGCTTTGGAGCACAAAGTTTAAGTTTTTTCGATAACAAGATTACAGAATTATATGTGAAAAGTCCATTACAATGAATCGTGACCGTAACAACAACCACGTAATACTCAGTACATTTTGCGGCGTCGGCATGGTGAACGGTGGTGGTGGTGACGGGTGACGGTGGTCAGCGGTTATGATGATCGGTGGTGGTGGTCGATGGCAATGGCATGGTGATGTGGCGGTGACCGTCGTCGACTCGACACACGCTATGCTTTGAGATTCTTTAAACCTCAGAGCTTTCTCCTCTTTTTGAGCCCTCATAATATGAAGATTATTTTAGATTTTTTTCTATAAATACGTGCAAAATCTAAACCACTCCATCGGACGGCTCAAAATGATTACTTTGATCATTTGATATATTTTAAGTATTTAAATGCTCAAATAAATTCAGAATCAAGAGATCTTGGGCTTGTTAGATCCGGCTCGTCAAGACGCTCGATTTGACTATAAACACCCCATATTTATGAGTTATTTAGGGATCTGAGTGATATCCTAGATTTTTCAATTATATTTTAAGCACTTGATCTGGGCTAATCTCAACTCAGAATCAGATTGCTTTCGATATCATGATTCGTCTTCAACTAGTGAAATTTTTAGTGCTATATCAATTTTTTTAGTTTATTTACTACTCTTTTTAAAGATTTAAATTCCTCCACAGTAGAACAATATTTCTTTTTATTGTTTAAATTCTAAAAATTATTATTCAAATGCATCAAATAATTCTTCATAAAACACTTACATTGATTTTTGCATTAAACTCTTATTGGATACTTAAAATTATAAGTGTGGGAGATATTGATTCTTCTCATTCTTGATTACATTGATCTCCAAAAAGTGTGAGAAGACTCTTTTGCATGTCTTTCTTCTTCTCCTTCTTTTATATTTTCTTCTTCATCATCTCTTCATTGTTGGAATTTTCAGTTTATTCTTATTTTTATTTAATGACATTTCCTTTTAAAAATTTTCTTATGATCCATTTTCTTGGCTATCTCAAAATTTAAACTAAAAATAAAAGTAAGATAATACCTATTTTCTTTCTAGTTTTAAAATTTTAAAACATGCAATAGCACTAATATTCATAATAAATTAATCAAATTAAGTCTCCAAATAAGACATGCATTAAATTATAAAACATCTAAATTCTAATTTTAATAAAATTATAGTCAAATTAAACTTCTTAGTCAGATGAGTCAATAATACTAAAAATGATTCAGTTTGAGTCCATATGAGCTCAAACATGCTTCAAAAGTGTAATTAGAAATTTGAAGATATTAATTGAATAGTCAAATGATATGCAAATCTAGGATACTAATAATCGAATTAAGAGGCTCGACAACAAAAGGATTACAATGAGCCCAAGATCACTCAAATTGGAACTCATTAAAGCATTTAAATCCTCGAAAAATCATCTATTATCAAAGGGATCAATATGGATCATCAAATCGAGTACATTGAAATTTTAGCTGAAGTTATCGAAATATCCCTCCTAAAATACTATAAATAAGACTCAACTCTGGTCTTAAATGGGAGAGGAAAAAAAAAAGAAGCTTAGAAGAAAGGTGAAGAGCTAAGCTTAAGAGAAATTATCCACCACCAACAACAATCATCCATACATCATCATCGGTGATCGTTATAATCGATCACCAACATACTGATGTTGTAACCTTATTTTAAGAATTGTTATATTTTTATACACAATTCTATGACACTATTTTTTCTATTCTTGGAGAAGAGTTAAATTTTATAACTCAAAATATAGTGGACTACTTGAACTAGACATGGCTCTCTGATTTTTTTCCTTTTCATGAGATTTTTTAACATAAAAATTTTTGTGTTCCTCATACTTTTTCTAATTGTCTATGTGTACGTCAGATCATCATACAAAGTATTTAAATATTTTTATTTTATTGTCGTAAATTTTCTAGCACTCAAGAAGCACATCTAATAATGAAATACAATGAAAATATGAAATAAATTTCTTATTTGAGGTATTTAATTAAAGATCAATAACATTGAACAATTTATCATTCGAACAAAAAATACATTTTAGAATTTATTTCATAATTATATAATAATAGGTTATGCCCCTACATATCAAAAATTAATTTATCAAATAAAAAAATAAGAATATGAATAGAGGTGTAAACCACTCAAGCTCGAGTCACACCTAGTTTGAGTTCGGCTCGCCTCCCCACTGGCTGAGCTCAAAGATTAAGCTCGGAGCCACAGTTCAAACTCAACTCTTAGGAATAATTGTGAGCTTATGAGTTGACTCATTTGCTAGATCGTAGAACTCACCATGGCCTCAATAGAGAGAGGGCCTTGAGAGCTCGAAAAGGACTAAGAATAGAGAAAGATGCAAAAAATTTGAAGGGGATAATTTAATATTGAGAGAAAAAATATTAACATTTTATTTATATTTAATAAATTAAAAAATTATAACTTTATTTAAAAAAAGCTACCACACCCAAAAAAAAAAAAAAAAAACTTTATTACAGCTTTCCCGAAAAAAAAAAAAAAAATCTTATTACAACTATGACAGCCTTTTTATTTTTCAACAAAAGTTTATTTTCATAAATTTAATAGTAGATATATTAAATGAGATAGCTCGAAGCTCAAAATTCACTATATATGCTAGTAATTATGCTAGTAATTTTAAAAATAATTAATATTTAAATTGTGCTAGTAATTTTTATAACTTATTAATAATAAAATTATTAATTAATCTTAATTAAACAATTCACTATATATGGTTAAATACATAGAACAGAATGAATTTCCAAACACTGCCCGGGTATTCTTTTAATGATCAATCAATTAAGTGTATAATCATAAAATAATATAATATTGAATTTAATACATATAATTAAATAAGAAACTAATAAAATAAATAAAAATTTAACCTAATTAAATATCTCATATAATATAATTTTATGTTTTAGAAAATATATAGCTGATTTATTAAAATTGGAGTAGTTTGGCACATACTACATAGTAGATTTATTGAAACCAAGCTCTTAATAATATGGTATAATGAGCAGGGTGGATACCTGGGGAGATTCTAAAGTAGTTTTCTTTCATCTTCCGGATCATCTTTATTTGGTTATATCAGCAGTCATCTATGAAAGAGAAGAGAGCAAGATGAGCAATGTCCACCATCAACTCCAGAATTAGTAGTGGATTACAAGAGATGTAGAGAAGTCCGAGCCCATTTAGCTAATTGAAGCATCTCTCTACTATCTCTTTCATCATCATCATCTTCTTCTTCATTTTATTGAAAAACACACTCTGTATCTTCTCCTCTAACTTATAGTTGTAAGTACTTTTAATTTTTTCTTAGCCAATCAAAATTTTTAATTTAACATCAATAAGATTTAATATATTGCTCTTATCTCTATAGAATACCACTATACTTCTTTCTCCTTGAATTTGTTACTCAAGTTATTGTCCTCATATTGAGATAGGTGTGTTAGGTTCTCTTTAATAATAGGCTTAGGTTTTTGATTTAATTATTTTAGGACTTATTATAATTCAATCTGTTGTTAGATTGGGTATTTATTATTAATTTGTTGTTAAGTCTAGAGAAAATTTTAGTTTAATGATCTTAAGAGTATTCTCTAGTTTCTTTTTGTAATGATAATAAGCTATTTGACTAGATCATATGATAGCCTTGGTCATTTTGGTTGCTCTTTGTTCTTATTTTTGCATTAATCTTTGTTCATTTATTTATTTTTGATAGTAGTAATATTTATTTTTCATGCATAAATATACATACATATCAAATTAAAATAAATGATTGATAGGTCATATATAAATATGTTGCATACTTAATGTGATAGCTTTGATGTGAGCATAGAAGTGCATTATTTTTCAATTTTTCATAATTATGATATGGTAGATTAATTGTGATTATATTATACTCTTTCCTAATTATAATAGCCTTTTTATTTGATATAGTAATCAATTAATTTAATATTATTATATTATCATACGTACCGTTTTATTATTAAGAACTATAATGAAATAAGTTTAACACAATTAAGCAAATAAAGATAAAATAATGAGATTGAAATAGTTTAGGAGGGAGGCGTGTCGATGACACTATTTTTAGAGTTGATCAAGCCTTATTACTTTTTTTTCTACTGAGATACAACTCGTCCCTTACCTTGATCGTTATTGCGCGTACGACTGATTGATCGAAAACTAACTAATCACATGTCTCTTGCCCAAAGTGAAAAGAGAATAGCAACGTGAAGGAGAGAATATTAAGATTTTATCATCCCATTCAAGCTCACATTATCATCATTTTATAGGTGAAAGATGAGCCAAATATTAAATCACTTAATTATAATTTATAGCGCTATTACTAACTATTATTTTAAGTTATGAATTAATTTCTTTGTATTTATCTAATTTATGTTATAAGTTACATAATTAATATTTTTTTATTATAATAACATTCGAAATGTTAAGAATAATGTTATATATCATAATGTTATTATAACGTTATAATAATTTTTTTTCCTTTATTTTTGTAACAATTCCCTCTCCAATAAAAAATTATTTATAAATAAACTCAAGGTGAATAAAATAAGAGATCAATAATAAAAATTTTCATTTTGGATAATTTTTATCATGCATTCGATGAAAATACCTTCCGGGTTTAAACTTTCACTTAGTATAACCAAATCTAACAATAATAAATACTATCATAATAAGTTTTGAACTAAGTATAATTATTGTATCATTTTATATACATGATATGATATAACACACTTTAACTTCTAAGGGTGCAAGACCATGTACTTTCAAATTCATAAGTATTTTAGGATCTTAATAAGATATCATTGCAACGACCTATTACTCCAACACTTATATAAGTGAGATCTCCAAGATACACTGCAATTATAATATCTCGCATATATATATTGCCTTTGATCTCATTAATAGCTATAGATCAACCTTATTTTCATTGCAGTTTAGCACAAACATATATAAAGATAATATTTATAATATTTAGAATTATACTTTTACCAGTCATTCGACCAGCTTCGTTTTTTACTATATTGAACCTTCTATCATGGTATTTCCAATCTGAAGGTTGAGTTTCCATTATGATGACTATTTTAACCCCATCCCTTCTAATGATCTTAATATAGAAGTCATTGCAAGCCCTTTCGTCAATGGATATGCAATATTTTTCTCAAAATAAATAAAATGGTAAGTAACAACACCTATTTTATATAATTCATATAAAAAATAATATCTTATTCTCGTATGATGTTTTTAATCATTGCATTTTGCACTTTTTGCTTTTGCTATAGCAGCTTTTTATCATAATTTATTAAAATAGCATGTATATATTTTTAAATACAAGCTAAACAAATTAATAAACTTTTAAGCCATTCGGCTTCAAAGGTAGCAAGATCAAGTGTTATAAATTCTACTTCTATAGTAAATCTAGATATTAATATTTATTTAGTAGATTTTCATCATATTGCACCACCATAAAATATGAAGACATATCCACTAGTGCCTTTTGTTTCACTAGTGTCTGGAATCCAACTAGAATCATAATATTCTTCTAGTACTATATGAAAACCACTATAATGAATGCAATAGTTTATTATAACTTTTAAATATTTAAAATTTGTTATAGTGCTTTCCAACGAGTTTCACTAAGTTTACTAATATATCTACTCAATTTTCCAACAACATAAGCAATATATAGGGATGAGAAATTAGCCCGAAGATCGTGTCTTGCTTGAAAGTCGACTCGAACTTGGGCTCAAATCGAGATCGACTGGAAGCAAACGAGCCAATTTTCGAGAAATGGCTCGAATTTATTTCGAGCGAACGGTATTCGCGAACGGATCGAATGATCGGGCGGGGCCGGCCCGGCAAAACAGATTGTCGTCCAATTAATTCGACGGGAGAGATTAATTCTCTAAATTTCCTATTCTAATACCCTCGACTCGACCCCAACTCGACTTACCCGAGACTCCTCGCTTCTCTGTTCTTCCTTCTCCTGGTTCTCCCATTCTCACTTCCGTGCGTCTAGTTTTGAGTGGGGCATGCCGCCGTATTCGATCGATCAATGAGTGCTTGTTTGTTTCGATTTTATCGAGGACACCTGTGCTTGGTTTGCTTCCTTCCCGTAAATCCTCTTCTCTTTCATTTCGATTCTAAGTATTCATGGTTATTTCAATTGTATTTGTTATTCCATTATTTGAGGTTCCCCTATTGGATTTGGGGATGTTTTGCGTTGATTTGGGGATGTTTCTTAAGCATTCATGCTTTTGCGGTTAGTACTTAATTCATGGGGTTTTCAATTGTATTTGTCTATTATTCCATATTTTAGGTTAGAATGTTGATGTTGGGACTTGGGGTTGATTATGTTCCTGGCCTCGCCTGTGACTTCGAGCGGGTTTGTAACTTGCAAGCTTGCGATGATGAATGTGATTGATGATGTTATTTTTTACCTCATTAGTCATTACCTATCACTTATGTAACTTTTGTAGTTAGAACTCCCTCTCGGCTCACCACTCTGCTATGCCTCCTCACTTTATAGGTTCAAACTTTGTAATTGATTATAAATAGTTCCTCTCATTGGCCATTATTTCATTTAATTGTTTCACAGGCGGCTCATCTGTTGATTGTTGTGCCTCGCTTTGGTTTGCGGTACTTGGGCCTTGGCTCTGTTGATTGATGTTGCCTCATGCCTTGATGCCTATTGGAGGTTATTTGCTGATTACTTTTTTCTGGTGCTGTGGTGCATTTATGGAACATGTTATGACTTATGATGTATTGATGTTCACATGCCTTATTGCCTGCCGCTTTGGTAACTTGGTTCCTCAGTAATCTCATTATAGTAGATGATGAGATGTAGATTTCTTGGTAGTAAATATATGGGGATCTTTTATTTATAATCTAGTCTTTAAGCATGATTTGTTGTTCAAATTAATAGTTACTGATATAGAAATTTATGCTTTTTTGAGTGATTCTATGCATCGCTTTTGTTTCACTTCTTATAGACACAATGGCAAGTCCTTCTCAAAGCAAATCTATTAGTTGTTCAAGCCTACCTATTGTTGATAATGCAACCACTCAAAGAGAAATACCGAATAAGATCAAGTAAAAGACAACGATCCAAGTTTGGCAACACTTTAGTGAAATTAGTAACAGAGAAAGAAAAAGTGCGTTTTAAATGTTTATCAGTCAAATCATAGTGAAACAAAAACTGAACCACATCTCACTTAAGTGACATTTCAAATCAAATCACTATAACAAGGTTGATAACAAAGGAAAGAAGCAAAAACAAACAAAAGACATTTTCATATTTTTGTTTTTTTTTGTTTATTTTAAATATTATGCCAATTGTATCATTTCAGACTTGTATTTGTAATTTGTAAATTATAGTTTGCTATTAATTGCAATTTACATTATTACATATGCCAAAAATTTGCTATTAAAATTCCTTCTCTCACTGGATTTCATTTTGAGTCGAAGCTTTTTATTTGCTTCATTTGATTTCGAACCATCTCGCTGATTTCGAAATGCGTTTACGTTTGGAGCTCGAGCTCGATTCGATCCGACTTTCTGACAAACTTCGTACCACTGAGCTCAGCCGAATTCATTTTCGAGCATTTCAATTCGCATGGCGCCGAACGCTAAACACACCCCTAGCAATATCAGGTCGAAGACAACCAATTATTTGAGAATATTTTATTATATTATACTACACTTAAATTATTTATAAGATGTAAACTAGAGTTATATGGAGTGCCTACATGACTCACATCTTGATAATTAAAATTTTTTAAGAAGTTTTTAAATATAATGTGATTGAGTAATATAAATATTATTTACACTTTTATAAATATTTATACATAGTATTACATTAACTTCACCTAAATCTTCATAACAAATTGAGTTGATAGAAACTGTTTAATATTATTTGCAATATTGAGATTTGTACCAAAAATTAAAATATCATCAACATAATGATATAAAATAATATAATTATGATCAATAACTTTAATATAAATATATTTATCAGACTCACTAATAAAAAATTCATACGTCAATACTACTTTATCAAACTTTTCATGCCATTATTTAGAAGCTTGCTTTAATATATATAAAAATTTTATTAATTTACAAACTTTATTTTCTTGATCTTTTATTATAAAACCTTCATGTTGATCCATATAAATTTCTTCATCTAAATCACCATTTAAAAATACAATTTTTACATCTATTTACTGTATAACTAGATTATATGCTGAAGATAAAGTTAATAGCAAACTAATTGTAAAAATTCTAGCAACTGGAGAATAAATATCAAAATAGTCAACACCACTTTTTTGTGTTTATCCTTTGGCTATTAATCTTGCTTTATATTTATTTATAGATCCATCTAATTTTAATTTTTTTTTGAATATCTATTTACATTCAATAGTTTTGTAACCTGGCGATAAATCACAAAATACCCAAGTCTTATTTGATATTATAAAATCTATTTCATTATTAATGCTTTCTTTCCAAAATGATGCATCTATATATAATTCATAGCTTCATCAAAAGTAAGATCATTTTCTAAAATAAATATTTCGTTAAAAGAGAATAAAAATCATCTAAATCTTTCTCTTTCTAATTCTTTTACTTTTCTAATATTTTTCTCATTTTTATTAGTTAAAATTATATCACCACTATTTATTATAGAATTTTCTATTGAAGATTCTTTTTCATTAATATATTTTATAATCTTATTTTTCATAAAAAAATATATCTTCAAAAAATATAGCATTGCTAGATTCCATAATTGTATTAATAAAAATATCACTAATATCAAAGTTAATGATAAGAAATCTATAAGTTGGACTATTAAAAGAATATCAAATGAATACACCATCTACAGTTTTAGATCCTAATTTTCTCTTTTTACATTATTGAATAGATATTTTAGCTAAACAACTCCAAACTTTTAAATATTTCAAATTAGGTTTTCTACAACAACAACAACAAAGCCTTTATCCCACAAGTCTATATGAATCATTCCCTCCATTGTGTCCTATTATGCCAAATTCTCATTTAATTCAAGTATACTAAGGTCATTTTTTATACATCATAACCAAGTCTTTTTAGGTCTACCTTTACCTTTCTTAACATAAGACAAATCTAATGTATCTACTCTCCTAACCGGATCATCGGACGGCCGACGCTTTATGTAGCCAAACCATCTAAGGAGACTCTTTCTAATCTTGTCTGCCATCGGAGCTACTCCAACTTTTTCCCGGACATACTCATTTCGCAATTTATCTCTAAGAGTAAAGCCACTCATCCACCTGAGCATTCTCATCTCTGTAACACTTAACTTAGTCTTATGCTTCTCTTTCAATGGCCAACATTCTGCACTATAAGTCATTGCAGGTTTTGCCACTATCTTATAAAATTTTCTCTTAAGTTTAAACTTTTCTATCACACAAGCCGATGTATTCCTCCGTTCAACCACCCCAACTTGAATTCTACTAATAACATCTCCATCTATTTCACCATCATTTTGAACAATAGAGCCTAAATATCAATCGCTCACTCTTATTAATGACTTGTTCACCTAATGTCACAATACCACTAGACTTCTACAACTAAAATTACACTCCATATATTCAATTTTAGATCTACTTAAACTAAAACCTTAGACTCTAATGTCAATTCCTATAATTCAAGTTTCTCTTGGACTCCTCTCTAGTCTTATCAATAAGAAAAATGTCATCGAAAAAAAAGCATACACCAAGGTACATCTTCCGTAAATGCCTAAGAACATCCATAACTAAAGTAAAAGATAAGGGCTTAAAGTCGATCCTTGATGTAATCCAATTGAAATAGGAAAATATTTTGTCAATCCTCCTTGTGTTTGGACACAAATAACTTCTAGTATATACAGACTTAATAATAACCAATATTAACTCCTTTCTCTTTCTAGAACTCTCAAAGAACATCTCTCAAACTAAGCTTTCTAAATCAATACAAATAGTATACAAATTAGGTTTTCTATTTTTCCAAATTCATAAGGTGTTTTATTAGAATCTTTATAAGGAATCCGATTTAAAATAAAACAAGCTGTTATTAAAACTTCACCCCATAAATTATTTGATAAATTTGATGAAATTAATATTGTGTTTCATATCAATTAATGTTCTGTTTTTTGTTCTGCTACTCCATTAGATTGAGGAGAATATGAAGGAGTAACTTGATATATAATACTATTTTCTTCACAAAATTTATTAAATAAAAGTGAAATATATTCTCCACCTCTATACGATCTTAAAATTTTAATTTTCTTATTTAATTAATTTTCTACTTCTAATTTATATTTCTTAAATTTATCAAAAACTTCATCTTTAATATTGATTAAATAAACATAACAAAATTTTGAAAAATCATCAATAAAGATAATAAAATAACTTTTATATCCTCTAGTTAAATTATCATTCTAATCACAAACATCACTATGAATAAGATCGAATAAATCATTTTGCTTAACAGAAATAAATTTGAAGGATTTTTTTAGTTTGTTTTGCTTGAGAGCAAATTTCACACCTTACATCTTTAGTTAAATTATTTTTAGATATTAAATTCATATACATCATTCTTTTAATTATTTTGTAGTTTACATATCATAATCTTATATGGCAATAAGATCTTTTATTTCCATTAAATTGAGGAGAATATGGAGGAGTAACTTGATGTATAATACCATTTTCTTCACAAAATTTATTAAATAAAAATGAAATATATTCTCCACCTCTAGTAGATCTTAAAATTTTAATTTTCTTATTTAATTAATTTTCTAATTCTAATTTATATTTCTTAAATATATAAAAAACTTCATCTTTAATATTGATTAAATAAACATAGCAAAATTTTAAAAAATCATCAATAAAAGTAATAAAATATCTTTTACATCCTCTAGCTAAATTATCATTCTAATCACACACATCACTATGAATAAGATCGAATAAATCATTTTGCTAACAAAAATAGATTTAAAGGGGTTTTTTTATTTTGTTTTGCTTGAGAGCAAATTTTACACCTTACATCTTTAGTTATATTATTTTTAGATATTAAATTCATATAAATAATTCTTTTAATTATTTTATAGTTTACATGTCATAATTTTGTACGCCAAATGTTATAAGTAATAATTAATGAAATAGAACGATTTAAGCAAAACACTTTATTGCTAGAAAATGATGAATTTAATTTAAATAAACTATTACATAAATATCTCGTATCCACAAATGATCCAATTTTAGTTATAATAACCTTATTTGACTCAAAAATAAGACGATAATCATGTTGAATAAGTATTGAACCACCAATTAAATTTTTCCTAATATTTGGTACATACAAAACTTAATATAATTATAAATATTTTTCTGATGTCAATTTTAGATCAATATCTCCTTCTCCAAACACTAATGCCCATTGCCCATGCTTACACTTCAACTTGGTGTATCCTGGCAAGAAGAAAACTAAGATTTATCAAAACTTACATGTATTAGTTGCTGCGATATCTATCACCAAATTTGTAGAATAATATGAAAAATTAATTTCAAATGATGAGCTAACATACCTCAAGGAAGAGAATCATTGATATTGGAAGTAATCATATTAATTTATAGTTGAGATTGATTTTGCTCAAATATCTTGTTATTTTCTTTAGATGTCTTATCTCTAATAATAAAGCTCTGCAAGAGATGGTTGATTCTCTGCATTACCCAACATCAATCTCTCATGCTTTTATTTTTATTGCAGACTTGTGTAAAATTTTTAATTAAATGGTTTAAAAATTTTTTGTTTAAAATTACTCTTTTCCATTAAATTGACATGTATTTAAGATTCAATTTTAATGAGAGTTTTATCTTTTTCTTTTTATTTTTTTTCTATTCTAAGTGCAATAATAAGATCGTCAAGAGACATCGTATTCTATTATGTCTAAGCTGTAAATTGACTCTATGATGATTGTTATTCCTATTACGCAACTATAAATACTTCCATCACGCTTATGCCACGAATTTTAGATCATGAATAATATCTTGAATTTCATTTACTTAATCTAATACGATGCGATAATTACTCATTTTATATTCATTGAATGATTCGACCAAATAGTTTTCTAGACTCATATCTTCATTTTCATATTTTGATTCAAGTGTTTTTCAAAGCTCAAAAGAAGATGTTAATGTACAAAACATGTCATACAGATGATAAAAAAGAACACTAAGAAAGCGTCCAAGATAAAGAAAATCAATCTCTTGTAGAGTTTTTCTTTTTCCTAACCCTTCATTAAAAGAGGATTTATTTTCTCTTTCTGAATTAGATTCGGATGAAGGAATATTATATATTGCAGAAATTAATCTTAAACATGTCAACCAATATATAATTTTCTTTTGTCATCTTTTAAAATATGTCCCTATAAAATTTTTTGACCTAACATCATCATGACAAAATGATATTTGTGTAGACATATATTTTTTAATTAGTGAACATAATTAAAATAAAGAAAATATTTTGATATACTCTAAGATTGTTAGAACTATAAGGAAATAAATTTAACACAACTAAGCAAATAAAGATAAAAGTAATGAGATTGAAATAGCTTGGGAGGGAGGCGACACACTATTCAGAGTAGATCAAACCTGAACTAACTACTTCTGAGATACAACTCATCCCTCATTTTGACATGCTAACACTAATCGATAAACAATTTGCATCTTTGTTCAAAAAATGAAATTAAAGAAGACAAGAAAAAAATTATGAATGGAAAAGAATATAATATTAAGATTTTATCATCCCATTCAAGCTCATATTATCATCTATTTATAGGTGAAAGATGAGAATTAAATATTAAATCACTTAATTATAATTTATAACTGCTACTAGCTACTATTTTAAATTATGAATTAATTAATTTATATTATAAATTACATAATTAATATTTTTATTATAATAACATTAAGAATAATATTATATATCATAACGTAATACTATATTTTTTTTTCTTTATTTTCCGTAACATATACTACATATCTCATTACATTATCGTTTATACCTTAATAGATAATAGTTATTTATTGAGTTTGAATTCTTTACATTCATTGCAAATAATAGATTCTACTTGAGTGAGTGTTTGTTGGACTATTATCATAGAAGTGGGCTCTTTAATAATAATAGTGCATTGAATATTTTCTAAATTTTGTAGTAGGTTTATTTGTATCACTTATATATATATATAATATTTGCTTATATAACATTTTAATAGCAGAATTACATAAAAGATCTCATTAACATTAATTCATTTAAAATAAAATTTAAATGATAGATATATAAAAGCATTAATCCAATCTTTCTATTTAATCCCCGTAAAAAATGGCAACCGGTCTACTAAACCGCAAGGACCGGTGAGTTCCTGACCTCGTAGCCATTGAACCAACAGATACTTGCCCCATGTCAGACCACAAAGCATTAATATCTCATTTGTCTATCATACCGCAATGATTTAAAATTCGAATTACTGGTTCCATCCCAACGGACACCAAACTTTAACGGTCGAATCCGATCCAGCGGATTGCGGACTCCCATCTTCCTCAACTTCGTTTTATTTTCTCCAGTTCCGAAACCTCCTCCCAACTCCCTTTATCTGTCTCCCATCTTATCGATCATCAATGGAAACTCTGATGACGAAATCCCAATCCTCCAACTTCTCCTCATCTCACGTTAGGTTGTTCTCAGAGTCCGCCCTTCTTGCCCCAGAGATCGAGGAGGATGGAAGAAGACCAGTCTCCTGCTCTCTCTCCTCGATCAAGAGGGCGAAGAAGTTACCGTACATCTCAAAGATCAAAGAACAAGGCTCCATTTTCTTTCTCCCTAACTCGATTCAGTCGTATGATCTTTACCCTTAATCTACAGCCGAAATGAGTGCTACAAACTTGATTCCTTCTTTGGACAAGAGGATTCGATCTATCAAATATTTCATAAGGAGGTTAGCTCAGTGATCCCAGGAATCTTTCATGGCCGTAACGCCACGGTCTTCGCCTATGGAGCCACTGGTAGTGGGAAGACGTATACCATGCAGGTATCTGATGAACTAAAATCTGCACTTCTTATTACTAATTGAGAACTCTACATGAAATTTTAATGGTGTTGATGAAGCAGGTACAAAGGAACGAACCTGGCCTTATCCCCTTAGCCATGTCAGCTATCTTGACTCTAAGCAAGAACATGCAGAGCTTAGTGCAAATTTCCTATTATGAAGTGTATTTGGATCGGTGTTACGATCTATTGGAACCAAAAGCAAAGGAGATAATGGCACTGGATGATAAGAATGGCAGGGTTCAGCTAAAGGGACTTTGGTTAGTTTCACGCTTCCATTGTTCCGAAAACTTGCAGAAAAAAAACATTGGGTTTAATTAATTTCCATGGCATTCATAGGTTCCTGTGTCCTCCATGGAAGATTTCTGTGAAGTTTTCTCCATTGGTGTTCAGAGGCGAAAGGTTGCTCATACTGGACTGAATGATGTCTCTAGTCGTAGTCATGCTGTTCTTGTTATTGCAGTTAGAAATGGCGGTATTAAGGGGAAGCTCAATCTTATTGACTTGGGTATTTGATTTTTTGTAAGATTTGATTTAAGAATGCCATTTCATGTTTATTGAATCCTATAGTTTTTCAGGTAATGAAGATAATAGAAGAACGTGCAATGAAGGGATCAGACTTCAAGAAAGTGCAAAGATCAACCAGAGTTTATTATTTGCTTTGTCTAATGTTATATACGCTCTGAACAACAATGAACCAAGAATTCCATTCAGAGAGAGTAAATTGACCCGGATATTACAGGATTCGCTTGGAGGAGACAGTCGTGCTTTCATGATTGCTTGCCTTGTAAGAACTCCAGATTTATTTATTTGAGAATTATTAGCATTAAATTGTGAAGTATGAATCCATGAGTTCAATAAATAATCTTCTCCTTCAACTATTGGGCCATGGATTTTGTACTACTAGATAGGGCCGTGAGTTTTGCTCAAAAATCAAATTGAAATTTCGATAACAAAAAAGTTGTTTCTAAAGTGAAGAGCATTTGAGTTGTAACAAGTTTTTAAAATGAATATTTGATAAGTATAAACTTTATCTCATTATAATAAATTTAAAATCATATATTTTTTAATTTCATACACTCAATTTAATTTTTTTGTAACTTTTAAATAATCAATTTTATTGAATTCAGCCTATTCTACATGATTCTCAGCAAAAAATAAGATAACAAGGCTCAATTCAAACTGGCGTAAAATCAAAATGAACTAGCTCAAAATCGATAAGAAAATGAGTGAACTAGCTCCAAATCAATTGATTCAATCCATGAGCTTATCTAGAGCCAACCTCGGATCGGCTCGTTAACAGCCCAGTAACATAGCTCTAAAATCTCACATCATAGTCTGGTTTATTATATTAGTTTCTAAAATTTGAATTTTGATTCAGAATCCTGGTTCATATCAAGAGGCTGTCAACACAGTTAGCTTAGCTGCTCGCTCTCGCCAGATCGTAAACCATTTTGGTTCATTAAGAAGGAAAGAAACACCAACCGAAACTGTTGACATGGAAGCAAAGCTAAGAGCTTGAATCCAAGGGAAAGATAAAAAAGCATCCAAAGGTTGAATGGACTCTGTTCTCCTCCTCTGCACAGAACTCCAACCTCACTTAGTTATTCGAAGAATTTAATATCTAATCGGACTTCTATAAAAGCAAAGAATGCTGAAAGCTTTTCTCTTACTAGCAAGGGAAGGTAAATCGTCTTCCTTGGCTTTAGTGGATACTTCGTGATATAATATCATTTGAAGCATAACTTATTTTAGTCTGATTTGCAGAAAGTTGTTTGATTCTGAGGCTCATATTTCATCTTATGCTGAGGTAACATTCAATTGCATTGTGATAATTCTCTCTCTCTCTCTCTCTCTCTGTGGAGGGGCATAAATCTTTCCTTTTTTTCCAAGAAACACTATACACAAGAAAAGAAATATTTCAGCGCACTCATAAACTCCCTTTGTTTTATTTAATCCAGCAAAGGATCAAATAAAAAATTCTAAGCTTTAGTGTTCTTAATCCAGTATTATTTAGTATTTTATTGTACTTGCATATAAGTCAGTACAAAGTATTTTATTATACTAACATTAGAATCTGTACTGTTCTTTATCTAGCATTATTTAGTATTTTATTGTACTTTTTTGTAAGTCAGTCCAAAGTATTTTATTATATTTTCAAACCAGCAATGGATCAATCGGAACATTCTAAGCTTTTCTGTTTTCATCTAGCATCATTTAGTATTTTTTTGTACATGTATATATGTAAGTACAAAGTATTTTATTGTAATTTTACACTAGTGAAGTATCAATTGGAACATTCTAAGCTTTACTGTTCTTTATCTAGCATTATTTAATATTTTAATGTACTTTTATTAAGTAATTTATTGCCATTTTAAACAAGCAAAGGATCAATTGGAACATTCTAAGTTTTACTATTCTAATCTAGCATTATGAAGTATTTTATTGAACTTGTCTGCATGTACAAAGTATCTTATGGTACTTTTAAACCAGCAAAGGATCAGTTGGAACAAACAAAGCTTTACTGTTCTTAATCTAGCATTATTAAGCATTTTATTGTGCTTGTATATAAGTCAGTACATAGTATTTTATTGTATTGGGAATGTTTGTAATTTTGCATCAAGTGTAGCAAATAATGTGAGCAGTGATCGAATTAAGGACCTGAGGGTCTCTCATTCCCTCAAAAGGCAAATAAAATATCTCTATTTCTATGCATAATCTACAAAATTTAAATATTTCCTTAAATTCTACTACAATCAATCTATATTATAAAATTTTCGCCCTTTTATCCCCTCGTATTTCAAATACTAATTCAAGTGAATGTGTATGTCTAAAATTTTGATTTGAAATTTCTCCTACAGGCTGCCAATGAAAATCAGAAACAGGAAACTTGTGATAGAAAAAAGGAAGATAAAACAAACTTTAGTGGTAATACTACTAAATTTCTTCTGGTGCACCATTGCAGTTGAAATAAATGTTTTTATGCCTGCTCCTATTTTGTGCAGGAAGAATGAACGAAATGAAGCATGAATTACATAATTCACATCATAAAGTCCTTTCTCCAGTAAAACAAAGCAATGGTGAAGTATCAGATGATAATGGCACACTGTCTATTGTGCTGGATTCAAAAAGTCCAAAAACCCCATTTTCCTTGACCAGCCAAAGAAGTGAATTTGGAACCAGCAGCACTCTACTTGACAAATTCAAGGTAATAATTGAGCTCAAACTAGAACATTTGTTAATAAATATTCTCTGATTGTTTTCCACATGAATATCCTGTTCTCTCATGCAGGAATCACTTGTGGAGGAGTATATATCATTCTTGAACGTTGCCAGCAAGTTAGTTTCATTTTATTTTCGTTTTTTTAAATTTTGTAATGAAAAAATAACAAAATCTGAGACTTTAAATCACTTTTCATCCTTCTATTCAACTCTTCCTCTCATCAATCCAGAAGAATAGCATTCAATGTACTTCAAAAAAATTTGATTTTTATGACAGAATTTCTTTTGTTTAGTTTGATTCAATGCACTTTCTATAATAGGCTGTAACTAGATAAATCTTTATTTTTATGTTTTTTTTTTTACCCTTTTGACTTGAGTTAATTGATAAATTGGCTCTTGTATTTGTCTTTTCCTCTTACCATCTTCAGAGAGGAGCTCATGCAACTAAAGGTAAATTTTTTAATTTATTTTTTCTTTTTCTATGAATTCAGAGAGCACAATGTTTTATCATCTTTTCTTTGATTAAACAGTTTTATTACTTTGTTTTCCCTATAGGGGATTGGACAAAAAAGAGCAGAAAGTATTCTTGAGCTAAGAAAAAGCTCCCCTACGCCTCTGAAATCAGTGAGTTAACACCATATAATAAACTTTAGCTTCACTTAAGCCTGAACAATATTTTTTTTTCTTATAAGAAATTCATTTCTTGATGATTACAGTTGTCGGATTTGGAAAAGATAGGCATTTCAAACAAACAGGTGATGATGAGCCCAATCTTTTCCTCTTTGTTAAATAGTTAATATTAATTTTTTCTTTCTTCAAGATTTTAAAAATTAAATAGGAGTCTTATTTATCCTTTGACATATCTTATGCTTTATATTCTATTCTTGTTATTATTAGAAGGCAAGAAAATTAATCATGATCTTATTTTTTTATTTATATTTAAAAGTATTATTTTCTTTTAATTTTGATGTCTATCTTCTCTGTTGTAAAATATTTTAGGGGCATTTATATGCTGCAAAATTCTTATATATTTTACATATCTAACCTAAACTATAGTAGTTATATGCATAACTCTCAAATTTTTAATGTCACAAAAAATATCACTATTATTAAATTTTTGAAAGTGAATAAAACTTTAATGCATAGGTAAAGTGTTAGAAATATAAATATCAAACTTTAGATGTTACATATGTAAAATGCATAAGAATTATGTGGTATGTATGTAAATCTTCCAATATTTTATTTTGTTTATTAGTATGTCACATTAGATCTTTACAATCCTTTTTTTTACATACACATATCCTATTCTTCTATATTTACAAATTAACCTTTCAATCTTAATTTTTCAAATTGACTTTTAAATATTGAAATTCATAACAAATGCTCAACCCATATTTTTCATTTTTGTAAAATTCAATAATTTGATCGCAGCAAATACATGAGTTTGGCAGTTCAAAAAAACAGGGAGGGTAGTTAAATTATAAATACTCATGTATTAGGTGTTTGATTTGTAAATATTCCTTTTTTTTTTCCACACAGGTGCAGGACTTACTCAAAAGAGGAGCAAGAGGAATCTTTACGTGAGAGAGGGAGCCTGTTGTCCTGAATCTCTAACATTAATCTTGTGATTCTGATCCATGTGTTTTTGATATTATGGAGCCATTTCATTATTAGTTTGAGAAAATTTGGTCGCATTTATTTGATTATTTGTAAAATATATGTCCTGAATGAATCTATTGAAGTATTCTAAATCTAATCTTGTGATTCTGATCCAGTTTTTTTGATTTTTATGAAGCCATTTCATTGTTAGTTTGATTGTTTGTACAATAGTTGAGTTGGGAACAATTTTAGAGTTTCCTAGGGGCTTGTAAAGCAGTAAAAAATGTATTTGATATTATTATGAAAGCAAAACAAAACCTTCTAGGGTTCTACCGTGCATGCTCAAACTCCATTCAACAAAGCAATTCTATCTGACATTAATTTATAACTTTGATTTTGCTTGAATATGTTAAGCATGCAAGGGAATTGAGGGAGAACAAAAAAAAAAAAAGGTACGAAATAGAAAGGAAAAAAGATTAACAAATACCAAACAATCGATGCAGATTTCTCAAGATATCAAGTAGCTTCTGCTTGAACAAGCCCAGCCATGCACGCGAACGACATCCCTCTGCCTCATAGCTTCTCCCTACCGTCGCGCCGTCACCTCCCGTAATTTCTTCATGAATCCCACTCTATCTCGGCTAGGGCTGTCAAAAACAGCTCGGCTCGTTATGCTGTCGTGTTCGGCCAATTCGTTAATTAAATTAGTAGAATATGAACAGATATTTATGAGCTGAATATAAATAATTATTTGTTCAATTGAATTTAATTGAAATAAAAAATTATATTATATTATATTATTATTATTATTATTATTTTATTACTATTATTATTATTATTATTATTATATTATTATTATTATTATTATTATTATTATTATTATTATTCACATTTACATATCACAAATACAAAAGATTAATAATTAAAACTTTGTTATATAAAGACTCTGCTTAAATCCTCTCATATGGGTAAAAAAAGCTGTTTCTATTAAACGAAATGAACAAATGATATTTCAAGCTCGATATATAAATTGCTCACTCATTTACACCCCTAATCTCCCTCTGCTAGGACGATTTAGAAGGATGATTCTATTATTTTATAATTTTTAAGTATGCATCATCTAAAGGGAGAATTTATATATATATAGTGATTTAGTAGTGATTTATTCTTTAGATGACAATTTAATTTAAATTTATATATTAACAAAAATTTTAATAATTGTTATTATGTTTAGATGCTTTGATAATCTTATTGTGAACACAAATATTATAAAAAATTATATTTATAATATAGTTGATTTTTTTTTAAATTTATTATCTTATGATTTTCTTTCGGGTCGATGAGCAATGATAGATAAGAAAATAATTCTAAATGTCAATATAAAATAAGTGATAGAAATCTAATGGAGGTCAACATTAAAAATAAAGTGGCAAAAGGTAGGTAAAACACTATTATCTTAAGCCTAATGGTAATCATAATAATTTATAATATATCAATCATATTAGCAACACTCTTTTGCTTTACAATACCATTAATGACATCTAATATAATATTAACCATAACTAATAGTGCACTATTAGTCACTATGCAATAAGCACAAAAACATCATAGATTGATTCCACCTAATGTATTTAGTATGACATATTGTAAGGCTTGTAATGTTTTCGATGTGGTGATAGATAAATTTTTAATTTTTTAAATAACTAGCAAGAGTATTTACTTGCAAAGCTCCCAATGTGGTAAGAGGTATGGTTCACATTCATTTATATCAACTAATTTTACATCAAATATATTAATTTTGTAATTGCATCACATCTATCTATTATCATACCATTTAGTTCATCTATAATAGTCACTCATGTGTTCATGATTGTGACATTATTGTTAAAGATATGTATTTTTCTGTTATTATATTTTTATTAGTTGAATTTAATATAATATCAAGTATAGACTAGCTATTTACTTATCATACAATTATAGACTATCAAAATAAGAGAGTGAAATTTTATATATTAATATAATATTTTTTTAAAAATTTAATGATGTTAAAAAGATAATATCTTATCCAATATAAACACTTAAAGCTCATAAAACTATTGTGGGTTTGTTTGTTTTTTTACTCAGGTAGTGAGTACTACTAATAAATCAAGCATTAATTTAATTAATTTATCTATTGATCAAAATTTACTGATGTATTTTTTATGTATTTATTTAGCTTATTATATGATTGTGAGATTAAGTTCACCATAGATCTAGTTTAATATAACACACTAATTTTAAAACACTTTATTGCATGATAAATATTAAACTATAGGAACTCAAGATGAAGTCCTATGAATTGATTTGATAAATGGTTATTAGGCTTTGTATTTTACCTTAGGGAGCATTAGTTTTATAAGTAAAGATAAATAGATAAAAATATGAGAATATGCATAAAAAATATAGCATAATAAGATAGGTGTGTATCCACTAATATCGATGATTTTCTTGGCCAATTATAAGGCTATTTCATAAATTTAAAGATTGAATTTTGGTCTAGGTACCACTAGTTGAAGACTAAAATGATTATGTTCCCAATACTACTATTAATTTTGATATAGTCATTATGAATTTTTAGTAATGTTATTGACATTAACTAATTCTCCTACTTTTATGGACTTAATGAATAGTCTTTAAGTTTTTTAGATCATTTTATAGTTGCATCCATTAATGATATGTTGATATACTCTAGGATTAAGGAAGGATATGCCCAACATCTCACAATAGTATAGAATATTCTCTTAGATAATTATCTTTATGCAAAATTTTTTAAGTGTGCTTTTTGTCTTTAAAAAGTATTATTCCTTATATAAAGTATTAATGAAGCTAAAATTTTTATGAATCGTGCCAAGATCTAGATAATAACAAATTAGCTGAGACAAAATATTGTCATGGGTTTTACACTTTTATAAGGCCAACTAGCTATTATAAGAGATTTGTGGAAGGTTTTTACAATATTGTTATGTTTTTAATTAGATTGATTCAAATATCTATTAAGTTTGTCTGATCTAATACTTTTGACCAAAATTTTTAAAAGCTCAAGAATTGTTTAATGTTAACTTCTATTCTCACTATTCCTTCTATTAGTGATAGATTTTAGATCTATAATAATGGTTATTAAGATTTGGAATGCATTTTAACACAATACAAAGTGGTATCCTATGTCTTTTGACAAATTAAAGTACACAATTTTTCTATATATAGCTTGGAGCTAAATACAATTATTTTCATAATAAGATTCTAGAGATATTATTTTCATCATGTTCATTATAAGATATTTTTTTTTGATTTTAAGAGCTTGAATCTTATTTTCATTTAGATGAAGTTGAACATAAGATAAATGAGGTGGTTTGCATTAATGAAAAATTATAATTTTTATATTCAATGCCACTCAAATAAAGTTAACCATATGTTATAGGAACTTTGAGCAAGAAAATTTTAACTTATGTGGCTTGAATGATTACTTAAGAGTGATAATTAGTTATTAAAATGGAAAAGCTTCAAGTTGAGGCATTACATTCAAGAGGTAATTCTATCATATAAAACTATTCATATAATATCAAATCAAATTCAAGAGGTAATTCATTTTTTATTTAAATTATTTTATAGTTTTTCCTTTGCTACTTATACCTCCATTTGTTCATATTTTTCATTTGCCCCTTATATCAAAACTACCACTTACATCTACACTTGTGTAATCTATTCAGGCATATAAAACACACAAATGAATAAATTTATAGGTGCACATGCCCCTATAATTTCACTTGAATGCACATAACATACAATCATCCAACCACCTGCACTTCCCCATCTTTTTTTTTTCTTTTTGCACATATACTTTGATACTTAAGCATTAAATATTATCATTTTCAACATATATAAATATCATCAAATATGCTGTAAAAATATGTATATATTAGTGAGTACAACTAACAATAGGAATTAAAGGTAAATTTGTGCATATATATATCAACAATCACAAATTATAAAATCATTAATATACAATGTCCTGAATAAAATTTTGAACTTTTTCTTATTTTATTAAAATTTTTGTCTAGCACAATATACTCACAAAAATATACACAATACTATATAACATAAAATGCTCAATGAAAATTTTACTTTTCTATATCAATATGGCTAGCACAATTTATTCTATAATATATCAAAGTTACATAATGAAAAGTTTGTAAATATTTGCAAATTTGAATTTATAAAATTCAACCAAATAAAATGCCAAAAATACACATATAAGCAATGAAATTGAAATCTAAAGTAGGTAAATGGTTTGGGAAATGTGAAAAGAGGGTGGGTTGGGATGTTTAATAAGAAAATATTATTATTTGTATTAATTAAATAAAATAGTATAATTATTATTATGAAAATTATTATATTTTAATTATAATTTTACATAAATTCTTTTATACATTAAAATATAAAAGCCAATTTTTTTTAAAAAAACAAATCAATAAATCCAACATCATGTCTATAAAAATAGTTTGTGAAACGGACACAAGATTGTAGTAAAAATCCCGCATTTACAATGATGTACAAATTTCTCAAGGAAAATAATTCCAATTAGAAACCTTTTATTTTTGTACAAATAATGCTCATAAAAATAAATAAAAATATAATTAAAATAAAGTCAAGAGTGCTCTAGAATGTACTAAAGATAGTTTGTGATTGGGCATAAAACACATCTTGAAATTTTAATTAAATATGGTAAAGTAAAATTTGACGCGTCAAATTCAAATGACGAAAAATCTATGAATAAACTAAATATAAAATTAACTCTAAATCTCAAAGAAAAATAATCACTCAGAAAAAACACTTTTAAAGATGCTCTCTACCATCTTTATTGAGATGGGTAAGAGTATGTTTTTTATGAGACAAATTGATATATATTCAACTAAATTTCCCCTAACATTAGGTTAGAGTTTATTTATATATGAATTCTACTTCCTATGAACACAAGCCTTCAGAGTTAATTATTTCTCTTACCATAATAAAAGAGCACTCTCAATTAAGGTTGGAAACAATCATACCTTCCTGATATGAATGAGTGTCTAATGGTGTGTGTGATATGGCTTAAATGACTATCTAAAGGAAATAGGAGAATAGTCTCGATCAAGATCCCATGATTCCGTCATCCCAGGTCTATATTATTCTAGTGTACTAATATCAAAAGGCTAACCATAATGTTTAAGGAGTCTAATTAACAGCCATGAGTTGTCTTGTCTTAGATATCCCAAGTATACTAGAGGTTTAGTGTAAGGGTGTTCGCATGACGACACATGGGTTAAACTTACATCCCTTTGGAATGCCAGAATTATAGGTGTTCACATGGTGAATGAACTATACGGTGTTTGCATGGCGAATGTAAAAATAGGGCTTATATCCTTTGGAATGCCAACATTATATATATGGTCACATGATAAATGAATTATATAGTGTTCCGCATGGAAAATAGATAAGATCTTACATCCTTTTGAATGCTAAAATTATAGCATGTTTACATGGTGAACAAATTAAAAGTTGTTATGATGAACAACATAAATAGGTTGCATTTTTGGGGATGACGTTTCAGAGTTGGAAGTATGGTGCCTATGCGCTATGAAGGGGAGTGCCTTGGCGCTGTAGATTATGACGCTTGGGCATTATTAGGATCCTTGGCATTGAAAATCGCCAGCAATTATATGTGCTATAAGGATGATTGAAAGTAGGTTGGGATTGACTTGGTGCTAACTATGTGGTGCCTCGGCTAATAAACAATTCTAATGGATTGACATGTTAGTAAGTGAATTTATCAAATAGGACAAACTTTCTAATCAACATTGCGTCACAACATCAATTTTTGATGTATTTTTAGTTTTGATTGGTTACAAAATTAATGATAATAAGTGCTTTTTTTATTGGCATAGTTACCATTTCGACCAGCTGGCCGGTGCCTAAGCGCTGTATGTGAGTGCCGAGGTGCTTGTTCCTTATTTCAAAACTCAAAAGGTTAGCACCATGGCTTAGATTCTTTGTTTAAGAACCTGAGAAGATACCTGTCGGTTTAGTAGCATCGTGGTAAGTCCAGGTTTATAAATAGATTCCCTGTAGATTTTTCATTCTTATTCCCTTGCTATAGGAATTCTTAAAGTTTTAGGTAATCATGCAACTTAAGAGGCTCACTAATAAGAGAGGATAATTTCAAGTAACAAGTTTGTTAACGAGAAGCAGAGAGAGGTATCAACATGCCCTTGCGTTGTTCTTGTGGTGCGGGAGTTCTTCCCCAATGCTAAGAAGCACCAAGACAATAGAATTTTTGTTCAAAAGAAACTGGTGAGTTTTGATAATACTGTCATCAATATATATTATAGTTTATAAAATGTAGTATATGATCAATATCTTTTCTATTATAATAATCATCCTAATTTTGATGAAGTCTTTGATTTTCTTACTTATAGAAATGTCAATAAATGAGAGGAAAGGATTACCAACTTTTTTACTGACGGCCTAACACCAGAGTTTAATGCTTGTCACAATTTTATTTCTGCCAAGTTAATGCTCACTGATAATATCAGTGAGGTGACTAAGGATAATGTTATTTTGAATTTTTCTATTCAAAATTGCTTTACAATTGATAAAAAGAAGATTATTTATAATTCCATTTGTAATATGCTTAAGGACAGTACTAGTGTAGGATACGGTGATCCCTATCTTATTTTATGGTTTATGTACTATGACGGGTGTGTTAGGGGAGCTTGATGAAGAAGTTTTTATTTAGAAGGCTCCTTTAACGAAAAGGATTATTCAGGTATTTGGTTTGAGGTTTGAGGTGGGAAAAGCTCACATGCTTCACATGCCTCACAACTTCGCTCTAATCTCTAAACGAGCAACTCTAAGAAGTTGTAGGAAAAGTCTATTTGAGTAAACAAGAAAGTAATCATAGGCAAGAGACCTTAGAAAGAAAATTTAATTATCATATGGATCATAAATAGTATAACTTGAATTTAATTTAGCAATAGTTCAAATGTTTAAAATTATGACTTTGTCTAAAGGCCTCTTTCCCCGACACCTCAATATCCACCTTATATGAGCACTCCATTGGCATCAACATAAATAGAAGTAGAGGAAGATAGTGATGAATATGATTACTAGTTTTCTCCTTTTTTCTTTATTTTTATATTTCTTCCCTTTTTTGTACAATATATATGATCATTTTTTATTTTTAATAAATATATTTTTTATTTTACATTTTTTGTTTTTTTGTGTATATGTCTTTCTATTTGTCAATTGAAAGCATCAAGATTTAAAATAATAAATTTTTTAATCCAAAATAATATTACAATAGTAGCATATTGACCTCGAGAATGTAGCACCTAGGTGTGCTAGCGTAGGATATATAAGGTTAAAAGTGGTTACCCACGCTTTTAAGGAAGTAATTTTTTATCAATTTATCGGGGTCATTACCTGAAGTTAGACAAGATTTAGACTTAGCATTTATAGTTAGTATTCCAAGTGTTTCAAAATGAAATTGATACAATGTTGTTGTGCTTGAGGTACATAACACCATGACAATATAGAAAGACTTTTTCATTACACTGAGAGCTCCAGTTATATTTCATTAGTGACTAAAAAGCTTTCTTTTGGAGAAATTTGAAATCTTTGGTAGCGTAAGCACTAGATTTTTAAAAAAATTTAGTGTATTAGCACCATTTTCTCTTATTTCAGATTCAAGATCAAGAGAATTTCATTTGAATCAAGTTCGATGGTGGAAGGTGTAGCACCTCGTTAAAAAATTGACAATCTAACGCTACTTTAAAGATATGTAACCCAATAGCTTAACATTATGGCGTTGCAAGAATTGTACCTAAACTCGAGAGCTTAAGCCCAAAATATTTGGTGCCTTAGAGCTATAGGACAGAGCACTAAGAATTTCATTCCGAGACTACCGCGTGATATACCAGAAGCTGAAACTCCATTTCTTGCAAAATTTGGTAAATTTTTATGCAAATTTGATGACATAACACTTTATTAGTGCTTGATTTTTACTTATATAGTGAAAACACATTCTTCTTCCTTTTTTCAAATCCAAGATCGATGGAGGGAGGATTTTTCTTTTCATAGAACCAAGTTCAACTGTTTAGATTTCAATATTCCGAGATTTTTCTTGGGATTGGGGATTTCTTTTTTACTCGGATCTAAGATCAATAGAAATAAATCATCGGATCTAAAATCAAAGGTAGAAATTTTGTTAAACTTAATTTTAGAAAAAAAGATTGTGTAAACAAAATATTTCTAAGTTTGGAATCGATAAGTGTAAACCTCAATCTTTGCACGAGGAGATCTCATAGCAGTAAAGCACACTATTGAGTAGATGACAAGAATAGTGAAATGGGTTAAAGTGAGAGAAGGAGGAAGGAAGAAGAAGCAAGAGAGGGGTAGTTCTCCCCTTTTTAGTGGATTTCTTACCATGGGGGCAGTTTTTCGCAGCGGTTATTGCTGCTGGGGTGGTGTTGACCTCACTTTTGGAGTGAGTTCTCAATCTACTCATAATAGATCTAGGACTCTTATAGACAAGAGTTCTTAAGACACTTCTAGTGATTAAGTGAACACTTAACCCATGCTGAGAGAAGGGTTAGTCATAGGTAGGTTATGCCTTAGAGATTTAGAGACTTGCCCATCCTATGGCCTAAACTCAACCTATGTTCACCTTATCAAAACCAAACCTCAAAATTCAAATAGCAATTCCAAATCCAAACTCCAAATCAAATGATTGAAACCCATATTCAAATCCAAAATCAAAATCCTTCATAAGCCCTATGATTTTATCTTATGGACTTGGCCCTCAAATTCAAATCTATCTAAATTCAATTGATTTTTTTTCCTTCAAGATCAATTCAATTCCTCAATAATTTATCAAATTCAAGTCCAAACTCAATTCCAAATGATTGAAACCCAAAATCGAATCTAAACTCCCAAATCCTCCTTAAGTCTTATGATTGAATTCTATGGGGCCAAATCTCCACCCAATTCAATCTAAGCTTGATTAATCTTTTCATGAATCAATCATATCTTCATTTATATTTACAAATGTAAATGAAATATAAACTTAAAAAACCAAAACTAAATTATACCAAGTCCAAATCCAATCAAATTCTAAGCTAACCCATATGGACCTACCTCCATGAGCTTAGCCAAATCCCATTCAAATCAAATCAAACTCAATTGATTTTCTCATAAATCAATTATATATTCATTTATATTCACAATAAATGAAACCCACATTATAATGATTAAAACTAAATCAAACTAAATCAATTTCCTTCTAAGCCCTTTTCGATCTACCTCCACGAGCTTAATCAAATTTGTCTTCAAATCACTCCAAACTCAAGTGATTTTCTCATAAATCATTTATATCTTTATTTATATTCACAAATATAAATGAAATATAAACTCAAATAGCCAAAATAAAATCTAAAATAAAATCAAAACCCAATTTAAACCCTTTAAGCCAATTCCTTGAACTTGGACAAAACCCATCTAAATCAAGCCAAAATCAATGGATTTTCTCTTGAATCAATCATTCTTTCAATCATCTATCCAAATATAAATGAAACCTACAATTATCTAGCCAAATTGAAATCAACCCAAGTCAAACCCAACTTAGCCTTTTGACTTGAAAAAGAACCAAAATCCATCCTAGCTAATTGATTGTAGTTGGATTTATATTTCAATCCTAAACTCATATATAAATCCAACTAAACCTTAATCAAGCCAAAACCAAGCTAATTGATCCACTTAGGTTCACTTGACTCAAAGTGGCCTAAAGAACCCTTATGAAATAAGTTCTAATCTAACCCAAATTGGATTGAACTAAGCCCATCCAAACCTCATACCATGATCATTGGTCACCCTAGGATGATCAATTGTTAAATTGGTCAAACCAAGTCAACTTGGTCATTTGACCAAATCAACCTTTGGCCCATATGAAACCCAAATTAGCGAAAACTCATCTTACACCAAATCAATTGAAACCATTGATTCACACCAACTCATAATCAAAGATTGAACATGACTTAACCATCAATTAAGCTAAAACAAGCCCAAGTGGCCATTTGACCCAAGTTGACCCAAATTGGCCTAAAATGCCAAAATAGGTCAAATCATGATTGATTGCAAATAATGGCTCAAGTTCATTCCAAATTAAGTATTGAACTTTGAGAGCAAAGCCATAGTTGAGCCAAATTTAATCAATTGGACCCAACCTAGCCCAATTGACCCACTTAACCCAAATTAACCTAAAGGGTTTAAGTGCCAAAATCTAAATTAAATCCAAATTGATTTAAACCAAAGCCTACAATCATTTTCAATTAACCAACTGAACTTGAACCAACACCCAACCAAGCCAATTTGGCCAATTTTGCCAAATTTCAACTTGACCCATTTGACCTATATGAGTCCAAATGAGCCAAAATCAAACCTATTCTAAATTGATTGAAACCACTTGAACTAAAATACTTCAAATCATCATTTGAACTCAACCTTGGTTTGACCCAATTTGACTAATTGGTCAATCTAACCCAACATGACCTAAATTGACCCATTTGACCAAATTAAGCCAAAATCCATGAAACCAACCCATGAGACCTTGGGAGCTAACCTAACCTGACCCAAACCCATCCTAGGCCATCCCAAAATTAGCTCAAGCTAATTGGAGCCAAACCCAAGGCAAATCTCCCTTGAATATTCCTCCTTATATGGGATTTTGCCAAAATTGGCAAAGTCCACTTTCCTTTTCCTTTGGAAACCATCAAACACCCATTTTGGGGTCTCACCTAGTCACCTATCCCGCCCTAAGTGGGTTAGGATTTCCATGACTCAGCTCCCTCCCAAACTGAGAACCCCAGGACAAAGGAAGAAGCCATCAGCCATGTCAAGCCTTGAGCCACTTCCGAAGCATTCTTCCACTCAAACCGAGCCACGTGAACCTAATGGAAAAACTTTTTTGATGTTGGATCAAAAAATGGGAGACAATCCTGTCCATCCACCTCAGCCAATTGAGGGATATACCCCTTAATTCGAGTGACAATTGACACGATTCAACTCTCCAAAGCTTTCTAAGGAATTTTCAAATCCCCTTATGAGGTCTCGAGCGATTCCAAGCCCTCTCCACTTTGGAATTCTCCTTTCTGAGCCAAGCTGACACATGGCATTAATCCTTTGATCCCAACTTCTCCATTTCTCAATCAAAACTCAATTGCAAACACACACCTTCCATGCACGTCATCGAAGCCAAGCAAACCTTCCCTCGAGCTCCACGCCCACCGAAGGATGGACTTCGATCAAAGCTGAGTGCCCAAAGCACCATTCTTGGCCAACTAAGCAATCCACTTAGAATCAATCTAATTGCTACTCAATAGGGCTTCGTCTCAACTAGATGAAGCTTCCTCAAGCATGGAACCGCCGCCTTAGCTCGGTGAGGTAAAAGCATTAAAGCGAGCTTTAGCTTAAAATTCATTGGAGCTTTATGAAGAAAATTTGCATGTGAGCTGATCTTAGCCATTAGATCTTTGTAGATCCCTCATGTGAAGGTGTGGGATTATTTTGGAGTGGATCCAAGCTTGGGTGAGCTCATATCGAGTGAGTAATGGTGGACATGCTCCATCATTCGTCGCTCATGAGCTGATTGATCACGTGCCGTCCGTTCAGTGAGATCGGAATAGACATCTATGATCAGATCATGCTAGATCAATCAATTAATCCTTCTTTAACTATAGGTTTGATCATGGCCCTTCAATCTTAGATCAGATGGCTGAAGAGAAATCACATCCCGTCGCCAGCTGAGTTAGTCGCGGATGTGACTACTTAAATAGCCAATCCCACGACCCCATGTGAAAAGCACAATGCATCAGTGTGCCATGTGGCACCGATGGGATTAGGCTTAATTAAGGCTAATTAGCTGGTTTTTAAGGCTGAAACTTTCATAATTCATAATAAATTATAGAAAAATCTAAAAAATACAAACAAAGGCTCATTTTAAAGGTATTTCAGAGAGGAATCCATTAAAATTATCCTTAATTGATTTTGAACAATAATTTGGGCTTAATTATGATTTACTTGAAAAGTTAATTACCCTAATTATTTCTTAATTAATTAACTAATTAACCTCAAAATTTTAAAGATTGTTTAAGGGGATGACCTCTACCTTCCCTACTTTTCTTTGGATTTATTTATTAATTAATTAGAGAAATTGATTGATTAAACTCTAATTACCTTCTTAACTTAATTAAGTGATAATTAAGAATGAATAGTAGCATGCTTAATTGGGTCATCTATCCTTTGTTAATAATGAGGAGGCTTAGGAATTGGATTGAGGCTTCTCTCCTAATCTTTTTCCTAAATTTTCTTCTCTTTTTCAAGAGAAATTAATTAAGGATTAGTGGATTAATTAATTAATTAAATTAACTAATTTAATACAATTTTAGTCTTTTTTAATAGAAATCATAAAATAATTAAGTTTCTTAAGCTTAATTAACCATTAATTGTGAGCCAATTGCATTAGGCCCTTTTATTTCTTAAGATCATTGCTAATGTACTTTTTAATTCATAATTATTTAGATAATTATTTTAAGGTAACATAAGTAAGGATTAATTAATTAATTTAATTCATACCCTTAACTTAATTAATCCATAAAATCAACCTAATTACTTCTCATTAAATCAAATTAATTTAGAAATATGGGATGGGATTAGGATTATAAAACCTCTTTCTCTCTTTCCTTAAATCAAGTTAAACATAAAATTAAAAGTGACATTAAAAAGCTTTGGTTTATTTTAAATGATTTTATTTGATATGATTATCCTTAGGAATTAATTTGATTGAATAAAATCATATGCTTATCTTTATCTATTCCTCTCCAATCATATTAAATGTTGTATGTCATTCGATCCATGTATTCATCATTTGCAAAATTAATTAAATCAAATGGTTCCCTTTATGTCAAGCATGTATGTGTTGATTTAATTTGATATATGTGTGGCTATTATCACTATTAAAATGTATTTTCAAAGCTTATAAATGAATGATTACATCTACTATCAATGCTAGTTATAAATATACAGAGATGTATGTGATCATACCTTGAGTATATGGATTGAAGCTTTCTTTTCTTTGATTCATTGTAGCTTTACATGCATTTGAATATTAATAGGTATATAGTCTGAATATCCCAAGAATACGAGGCTTTAGTTAGTCCCAAGGAGGTCATTTGATTACCTCACTTCCCTGGTTAACAACGACAAATACTTATTTGATTTCATTTATTTATATGTAATTCTACATTAGAATTTGAATAAGAACTTTAATCCATATGCATAAATATTTCAATCAAGTAAAAAGTATAATCTTTGCATGATTCTCTTTCCTTTATTTAAGTATACATCCATATGCATTTGAGAAAAGCAAATATTTAGTCTGGACATCCGAGAATTTAAGGCTTTAAGTAGCCCCAAGGAGGTCATTTGATTACCTCACTTCTCTGGTTAACAATGGCATGTACTAGCTTATGTCTCTTATACATGTGTGTGTGTGTATTTAATTATGGAATTAGAATCCCTTTTCTTTCATCAAAATATATGCATTTGCAAGTGATTTAATTAATTGATCATGTGATTTAGAGTTCTCTTTCTTATGATTCATGTATGCAAATTTACATATGGTCGAATGTAATAATATATAATCTGGACATCTTGGGAATATCAGGCTTTAGTTAGCCCCAATGAAGTCATTTGATTACATCACTTCCACAAATTAACAATGCACCTATTTAATTTCATCCCTATGTATTTTTTTATAAGAATTTTGATAGAGCTTTAAATCAATATGATGAAATAATTCAATCAAATGAAAAAAAAATATAAACTTTAAATGTACATACTCACATCCATCATTCAAGTGCTAAAATATATTGTAGGTATAGTATAGTTAGGACTTAATCATATGAATGTTACATGAGATGGAAAGAATAATTTAACATGTGTCTTATGATAGTAATTCAATCAAATTAATCTTAAGATGCCTTTCATGCTGAATAAATTATTTAGAGTGAACCTAAACTTATAAATTAATTTAAAATATATATAAGCCATTCATAAAGAGAACTAAGATAATTAACATGCTTTAGAAGGGTAGGGACGAAAGAGAGTAATCCTCTCATTTTCTTTTTCTTATAACACTTAGTTGCTAAGTGCAAGTCAATTGAAAAAAAAAACACTAACTATAAAATTCCTAAATCAATTAAACCACTTAAAGTGAAATCAACCTCTTATAATTAAACTTTTTTTTTCATAGTTAAAAAATCATAACCTTAATGTTAGTTACACTACACAAACTTTAATACACACACATTTGAACTGAGTCACCACTTCTAGCTTTGTGTTAGGACGGTGCATGACATGATGTATGTTTGGTTAGGACAGGTGGGATTGGTTACCCATGTGCAAGGTACTAAGTCCAAATTATATATATAACTGCTTGGTATTGTATGTGTGTTTAGCTAACACTTATTTTGTAAGTGTAGTTAGATTTACTTTTTTATTTTTTAATATAAATTTGAATTAGGAATTAAGATTAGTGCTATAGGGGATTAGGATGAGCAGTGACTAGAAGGCTTTGTCCTGAGAGGCCCTGTGATGCCTTTGAAGTAAGAATATCAAAATCAAAGAAGGAAGAGACATGAAGAATGAAGAAAAGAATACCCCCATATTATTTATTCAATTTTAATTATTCTTTTATGTTTCGAGATGTATAAGGGTATAGCTCGACTACCCATTTTCTATTTTTGGCTTGTACGGTGGTACCCGACTGCACTGGCCTGTTAGTCTTTTGGGGTAGCTATAAAATGTTTGATGCTATGTTTAGCTTATGCATTAGAAATTACATGCCTCTTTATAGTTTCTTTATGATTGGTGCTTTATTGTATGGCTTGGATGCAATTAGGCTCTTAAAAAAAATTAATTTCTTACCCAACTACAACTCATAACTAAAGTTTTAATTCATAACCTCATATAAAGCCTAAGAATTAAATCAAGATAATTAAAAGATTTAACAACCCTTAGCTAAATATTGTATGTCTCACTTCATGCATCATCATCTGAATTACTAAAAATGAGGGCCTCCTAACTTACACATATGGGAACCGCTTGACATGTGAAGCAACTCCTACTGACTGAGCTTCACCCTCTTCTTTTTTGATTTAGCCCATAACTCATTTCAACATGCATTTAGGCATAAGAAATCCTATGGCTTTTGTTAAAATGAAGTGTCAAAAATCAAATAAAAATAAAAAAGATTTAGATTTGTAGATTAAGTCATTATTCATACCACTCATAATCTAGTCTCTTAGAGAGTGGGTTTAAGGACTCTCTAAATGATAACAACTCAACTATCTTGCAAAATTATATGACTTGCCTATGGTTTTAAAGTGTAGGAATAGAATGCCACTCAATTATAAGTCTAGCAGTCGGGTGATTTACTCTCTCTTGTGGAGGTAAATCATATACCCATCTTCGCTTAGATTTAGGTCATGCTTTGGCTTATGCTAAAGCTCCCTAGATTTATGATCCGAGATAGTTGTTTCCTTCAGGCTACAAGCATAAACTCTCACCTTTTAGGCATTTTCTTAATCATGTATTATGGATTATAAGCCTTAGTGATCTAATAAAATTCAATTCTAACACATAATTCTCTTCAATCTCAAATATATAAAGCCCAACCATAGGATAAATTGGAATGCTCAATAGGTTTTATAGTATCATGAGCATTCCCTACTCATCTCCTTTGGCTTCCAAAATAAGTCTCCTCCTTGATCTTTCCCATTTAATCTTCCAGCATAACCAATTTATTGATAGTCTTACCCCTGAAATCTTTTGAGATAATAATTGCCTACTTTAATCGAGAGTATTCCTAAGGAATTCACTTTCCTTAGGATGTAATTAACTATGGGGGCTTACCCCCATAGAGAACTTTAGAACCCGGTTTAATATAAACCCTTCTTTGTTCATCCATGTAAAGTAGGGGTAAAATCTTTGGTATATTCGAAACCCATCATGCCTTAAGAGTCCTTATTAGGTGATTAGGTCCTTTGAAGGGTGATATCCCTATCTTTTGAGATAGTATATCATACCTCAATATGGTACCTGATCACTTCAATAAGTACCTCCTCAGATCCGTGTGGTGTCCCCCATATACATCTAAAAAATGAACACCACAAATTTTTTCGGCGACTCCGTTGGGGATGATTTCTCTCTCCATCTCTAGTAGATAATTATTATCTCCAAGCATCGAAAGTGCACTTATATTTTATATAAAGGCTGAAACTATCTTTCTTATCCCAAATTTGTTGAATGAAGATTCTATTTTCAAATGAAATCTTGACAAAAAAAGAAACTCCACTTAGCATATTCCATATGTGCTAGAGTTGGAGTTCCCTCTTTTAAAAAGCAAAAATCACACTCAAAATCAAGACATATTTAAACTTTATTTGACATACCCAATTTGTCAAATGAGAGTTCCCTTTATTTTTGGAAAATTAAAATAAATTGAATTCTATTTAACATACCAACATCTGTTAAGTAGAACTCATCTTTTTCAAAGTCTTGAAGTTCAAAATACATTTGGACTCCATTTGACATACCCAAATTTGTCAAATGAGAGTCCCATTTTCAAAAAAAAAAAAGAAAAAAAAGAAGAAGAATTGAACTCTATTTAACATACATAAATTTGTTAAATAGATTTTTCTCTTTCAAAATCATGACACATTTGAACTCTATTTGACATACCATATTTGTCAAATAAGAGTTCCTCTCTTTTTCAAAAAGAGAAATCAAATCAACACATATCAAACACATTTAGCCTCTACTTAACATACCTAAATTTGTTAAGTAAGAGCCCCATTTTTAAATCAAATCAACATATATCACAGACATAGCAAACATTCATCACAAATAAATATATTTTCATAAAATTTTTAAACATATAATTGAAAACCTTTTAGCATACCTAAATTTGTTAAGTAAAGATTTTCCAAATCAAATTTTCAAACAAAACATACAATATATATATATATATATATATATATATATATATATATATATATATATATATATATATATATATATATATATATATATATATATGTCCAAAGTCTCTCCAAAAACTTGAACCCCACTCAATATACCTAAATTTGTTGAGATGGGTTCTAAATCAAAATCATATGGCAAAGTCTCCCCTCAAAATATCAAAAATCTCTCCAAAATTCAATGAAGCCCACTTAGCATACCTAAATTTGTTAAGTGTGGGTTCAAATTCCAAATCCAATCTAGAAGTCAATGATTGAAGATAAATATTAGAGCAAGAGTCTGACTCAGTTATGTTTCAACAAATGTAGTGATTTCGACAATGCCCTTAGTCGTATTATTATGGCTTCCAGAAGTTCATATTTTCCTTCCCATCGAGCATGGATCTGGCCTTGGATTAGGCCATACACAACCTGGCCACCACTCATCTGATCTAGTTCGGCTGTGTCTTCGAGGCCATACGAAGTTACTTGTGAGGTGACAACCCTCACGACTATTAGCAGGGAGGAGGTGGCAGGATAGACATCACTTCTCCGCTTTGACATTCCGTCTGTCTCTGAGTTCCCCTCATTGAAGAGGAAGGCTTCCATGGTTCCCACACCTTGATCAGTGTTAGTGTTAGTACCAGCTACTTCAGCATAGGTTCAGTCAGTTGCCCCTGTCATAGTTCCAATGAGGGCTACTACATCCTCTTTGGTCATTGTGGTGTTTATTTTTGATATGTGTATGGGGGACACCATGCAAATCTAAGGGTGTACTTATTAAGGTGATCGGGTACGATATCAAGAAATGGTGCAGTATCTCAAAAGATAGAAATCACCACCCTATAATGGACCTAATCACCTAATAAGGACTCCTATGACATGATGGGTCTTCGAATATACCAGAGATTTTTCCCTTATTTTATATTGATGAATAAACTAGGGTTTATATTGAACAGAGTTCTAAAGTTCATGGGGGCAAGCCCCCTGTTGAACTCATTTTAAGGATGAGCTCTCAACCCATCCATCCTATACATATGACTTCTCTTAAACTTTAAGAGTTCCTTAGTCTTAAGACACATCTAGTGATTAGGTGGACACTTAACCTAGCCCTAGAGACTTAGAAGAGTTAGCTATAGGAATAGGTGAAGCCTTAGGGGTATTAGAAAAATTTGCCTTCCCTATAGCTTGAACCAAATCCTCACTTCCTTCTTCCAAGTCAAAACTCCAAACTCATATCAACTCCAACTTTAACTCAAACCTTGAACCAATTCAATGGATTTTCTCAAATCATGGGTCAATTCCAAATAATTGAAACCTATGATTGAATCCCATGATTGGATTCCAAACTTCAAAATTATTTCCTAAGTCCTTTTGATTCCTTCTTATGCACTTAGCCCAAATGTAATCTAAATCAATTCAAACTCAAGAAATTTTCTCAGAACCCATTTATATTCTCATTTATATTCACATATATAAATGAAAGATAAATTCAAATCAATCAAACTAAATTCAATATTCAAATCTAAATAAAAAATATTTCCTAAGTCCTTTGATTCCCTCTTATGGACTTAGCCTAAATCAAATCCAAATCAATTCAAATTCAAGAATATTTATGACAACCCATTTATGTTCTCATTTATATTCACATATATAAATGAAATATAAATTCAAACAATCAAAATTGAACCCAAAATCAAATCCAAATTCCAAAAATCTTTTTCTAAATCCAAATTCCCTCTTATGGACTTAGCTCAAATCAAGTTCAAATCACTTCAAATTCATGAAATTTTCTCATAACCCATTTATATTCTCATTTATATTTACATATATAAATGAAATAAAATTCAAATATCCAAAACAATACCCAAAATAAAAAATTCAATCAAAATTCAACCTAAGCCTTTCAACTCAAATTCTTGAACATAGCCAAATCAAACTCAAATCAAGCCAAACTCTTGATTTTTCATCTTGATTCAATCAATCCTACAATCATGAATTCAAATATAAACATAAACTTCAACCATCAAATCAAAAAATCAATTCAAAAAAATCAAACCCCATCAAACTCATGTTCACCGTTTGAACTTGAAATTGTCAAGAGGATCAAAACCCATTTGACTTCAAATTACTTGCAAATGGATTTATATTTCAATCATAAGTGCATGTGTGAGTTCAATTAAACTCAAATCAAGCTTTGACCAAGCCATTTGACCCACTTAGGCTCACTTGACCTAAAGTGACCTAAAGTACCATTATGAGCCAAATTCTAATCCTAATCGAATTGGATTGAACTAAGCCCACATAAGCCTCACATTGTGGGCAACAATCATCATGAGATGATCAATCACTCAAATTGGGTCAAACTAAGTCAAACCTAAGGGTTGACCAAGTCAATACTTAGCCAAAATTAAACCTAAATTAGCCAAAATCTACCATAGGTCAAATTGATTGAACCCTTGATGAAAACTCATTCATGATAAATGTTTGAACTTGACCAAGTCATCATTTGAGCCTAACCTAGCCTAATTGGCCACTTGACCCAAGTTGACCCAAGTTGACCCAAGTTGACCTAAAAAGTCAAATTTTGTCAAAACTTGATCTAAGCCAAATTGATTGAAACGAATGGGTCAAGTTCATCCTAAAATGATTGTTGAACTTGACCAAAGCCTAAATTGGCCAACTAGTCCCAACCTAGCCCAATTGACCATGAACCCAACTTGACTAAAAGGTCAAATTGAGCCAAACCCAAATATAAACCAAATTGATTAGAAATAAAGATACCAATCCATTTCAAATGACCAAGCAAACATAAACCAACCCATGACCTAACCCAATAAATAGGTCAAATGGGTCAAATTGCTCAACTTGACCCATTTGACCTAAATGAAATGAAATGAACCAAATTCAAATATAAATTAAATTGAACCAAACCAATGATGCCAACATATTTCAAATGGTCATATGACTTGACCCAACCCTTGGTTTGACCTAATTTGACCAATTGGTCAACTTGACCCATTTTGACCTAAATTGGTCAACATGAGCCAAATCATATCAAATCAACTCCAAATTCATTGAAATTTGGCCTAACCCATTTTTCAATCATACCAAACATATTCAAACTAAAATCAAGGTCAAATGACCATTTTACCCGTAGGCCATAGGGTAACCTAAAACCAAAATCACTTGAAATTTGGTCAATTCCTTTTCATGGACACTTGACATCCTCTTAGTGAACCAAATGGACACTAATGGACGTGGTGCACATGATCCATTATGTTTGGGTCAACCAAACCCAACCTAATGTCAAAACTGACCACCCCTATGGACATAAGCACATGAGATTCCTTCCTCCACTTGAATTAAGCACATGGCAAGCTCCTCCACTCCTTCTCTAGCCAAAATTGAATGCCATACCTCTCTAAATGGCCTAAACAACCCATTGAATAAGGTATATTGGATCAAAATGACAAAGCTCTTCATGACCGAGAACAAGGGAGCTCAAGACAAATCTCCAATTCGATTGAGCTAAAGGAACTCAGAGGAACCATTTCCAAATCTCCCTAAGCTCTCTCAAGCTAATTCAACTTCTCCATTTTCAAATTTTCTCAAACCGAGAACAAGGGAGCTCAAGACAAATTCGATCTCACTCCACACTCAATACCAACCCAATTCACTTTACAAGCTTCATCAGGGAACTCAATCGAGTTCACCCAAGCCTTCACAAAAGTTCTCCAAGCAAGGGAAGAGTGCTCTTGATCAAGGCCATGAGCATATCAAGGTGAGCTTGGTCCATAGGAAGATCCATTCAATCTCAGCACCTCAAATTTTAAACAAAGCTTGTCTACTAGACAAAGCTACTTCAAGGATTTGAGCTTGATAGCCGTGAGGTATGCCATTAAACCAAGCTTAAATTAGACATAGTGTGGTCCTTTATGAAAGAAAGTCTCATCCTATGAGAATCTAGCCATTGGATGTGTCCCCTTTACTCTTAGATGGTGTGGGTTGAATTTGGATTCAATCCGAGCTCAATCGAGCTCAGATCTTCCTAAGATGGACAGGGTGGCCATCTCCCGGAGAAAGATCGGGATAGATCATGGGCCATCCATCCATCCATTTTGGATGGACAACCATGGTCAAGAAACATAGATCTATCATTTTAACCCTTAAGAACTATGGGCTTGATCTCAACTGTCCGATCCTTGATCGGATGGACGAGGAGAAAGTGCATAGCGCCGCCGCTGATGGTGCTATGATGTGATAACTTTAATAGTCTCTCCCATTGTGCCACGTGGAAAGCATGCATCGTGTGAGCCTCCACGTGGTGCCGATGGGATTAGCTATTTAATTAAGGGATTAATTACCTAATTAGTCATTAAATCTTCAAATATTCATATTTAAGTGTCAAAAATTCAGACAAATATAAAATAAATTGCATATGAAAGATAATTGAATATAGAATATTATAAAATTAATTTTGATGGATTTTGATTAGTGTTATTTTCTAAATTTGAGATTTATTAGGAATGTAATTAGGCTAATTACTCGATTATTCCATTAATTAATCTCAAACTTCTCATGTGTATTTTGTGAGATGACTTTGGAATTTTTTTTGGGATTTATTAATGGTTTAATTGGGGGTAATTTCTAGATTCATCCTCCAAGTAATTAAAGCTTAATTATGTGTGTGGTTTAATCCCTTGATTTTAATTTAATTTGTTTAAGTGAACAGAGGTTTAGAAATAATTTTGGAAACCTCTTTCCTCCCCAAATCCACTTAATTAATCCAATACTACCTACTTAATTAATTTGATAAAATTCTAAAACCTTCCAGAACTTAACTAATTCATCTTGGCTAGGTGCTTAGGTGTTCAATAACCTAAGTACATTAAGGAAACCAAAATCCAACTCACATGTGTGAGAGGGGTTATGAAAGTACTTAAATTAAATCCATTAGCTTAATTAATCATTAATCATAGGCCAATTGCATTAGGCCCCTTTCTTTCTTAGGTGCATTGCTAATTTAAATTCCTTGTATAGTTTTATGTCATCCATTAGCTCATAATTATTTGGTTAAGTATGCTAAGGTGGTGTAGGTAAGGGGTAATTAACACACTTAATTCACACCTTAATCTAAATAAAATATAAAAATCACCTAATGATCCTAAGAACAAACTAAATTAACTCACATATGGGGGAAATGGGTTAGGACCAGGAAATATTCATTCACATTTGTTAAATCAAACATAAAGCAAATTCAAAACAAAAATCACATTAAATAAACTTTGATTCACTATGAACTTGCTTATTTTATAGGATTGTCTTTAGGAATTAATTAGGGTGAATGAGTTTACATTACTTTTATCACTTTATTTTTTCTTAGCATGATAAATGTGTATGACATATGAGAGTCATGCATCCATCCCTTTTAAAAATCAAATTAAAAAATG